>CM074734.1:98793611-99393611 GCA_037367245.1 Phrynocephalus guinanensis | reverse complement strand
TTACAGAATCTATGAGTTGGAAGGGGCCTATAAGGCTATTCAGTCCAATTCCCTGCTCAAGGCAGGAATCCAAATCAAAGTAAACTTGACAGATGTTTGTTTAATTTTCTCTTGAATGCCTCCAGAGGAGTGTTCACTACTTCCTGAGGTAATTGGTTCTGTTATCATACTGTTTTTCCAGTTAAGAAGTCTTTCCTGATATACAGCCTAAAATCTGCCTTTCTGTAGCTTGAGCCCATTATTATGTGTCCCACAGTCTGGATGACTGAGAAGAGATTCTGAAAAGTACTATCATATCTCCCCTCAGTCTTCTTTTTCCCCCAAGGCTAAATGTGCCCAGGTCTTCCAGTTTTAACTCACAGGTCTTGGTTTCCAGTCTCCTGATCATCCCTTTTGCCCTCCTCTGAACTTGTTAAAGTGTGGTGTCCACCTTCTTAAAGTGTGGCGTCCAAAACTGGACACAGTACTCAAGATGAAGCCTAACCTGTGGTGTGATATAAAAAAATCCACATTGAATTGATTTGAAGAAGGCTTAACAATGATAATTCCACCATTCATTTCACTACTATAATGTGTTGGATATAGTGTAATTCAACAGTCAATATCAGTACAACATCAATAAGGTGGTGGATAAAATCCAGGAGAAAGCCATGACTAGAGTAGAGCTACTGAATCAATAGAATGTACATAGGCGTTGACTCAATAAAGAAATACCTAGAGGGCAGCTAGTGGAAGATGACACTGTCAGAGGAATTTTTCTCAGATATTGGAAGTGACACTCGGCCTTATCAATACTGCATAGAAGGTGATGGAAAATTCCTGTATTTGTGAATATTTCATATCTTGAAAACCTTATGATGAGATGATCCAAAGTGAAACAAGGCAGTGCTGGAAGATGAGACACCCAGGTGAGAAGGCACTGAATCAGATAATGTGAGACAGCAACGAGCTGTTAATGATACAACCTTTTGGAACTTACTAATTCATGGGGTCACCATAAACTGGAAGCAATTTAGCAGCCCATGACAACAACAATAGAGCCTTTGACTTGAGGTAGTTTAGGGCCCCAACATGTCTTAATTCACCCGCACCCAACTCACTTACATGATTGCAGTGAAAACAGGACCTTCTCAAGTTCCTTGGCAACATAGAAATGTAACAAATAAACAGGGATGTTAGCAAGTCTTTGGGTCTGGGTTGCAAGTCTGAGTCCAAGTCTTTGGTATCACTTCCAGAAATTCAGAGTCCTCAGAAAAAAAGGGAGGTGGTGGCTCGATTCCGAGTTGCTAAGCTGAAGAATTAAGTCTGAGTTATTGGTGTGACTTAAGTCTGACTTGATAGGGAGTTCTGTGACTTGAGTTTTCCTCCCTACAAATAAACGTGTACAGTATGATTGAGGATGGAGGTAGGTAGATAACTCATTATATGCTTGCTTTTTTATCTGCTGATGAGGCTAAAGTAATGAGAGGCTGTCTCTCTAGTGTTTATAGTGGTTCCAGAATCCCTTGATCTTTAGCCCTTGATTTATTTTGGGTGGGTGGGTGGGGTAGGCAGATACTATTTCTACCTACTTGTAGACTTCGAAATGCTGTCTCCTGTTTTCTAATGCTGTGGTTTCTGTAATAAACTACTGGAGGTTGCTGCAGTCATTGTGTGTTTGAGGGTGTGAGTGCTACCTGGCCCTTCTTGCAGCCTGTCTTTTGGGCTGATAGATAAAATAGTCCTCCCATCCTAGGGCAAGCCTTGCTCTCTAAAGACATCCTACGAAGAACAGCATAAGAACATAAGAACATAAGAAGAGCCGTGCTGGATCAGGCCAAAGGCCCATCTAGTCCAGCTTCCTGTATCTCACAGTGGCCCCACCAGATGCTTTTGGAAGCGCATGAGACTAGATATCTGTCTCCTGATACCACTCCCCTGCACTTGGCCCTTGAAGTACCCTGGTTTTAAGCCTGGAGATTACACATCTCTATCATGGTTTGTAACCTGTGATGGACTTTTCCTCCAGGAATCTGTCCAATCCCCTTTTGAAGGCATCCAAGCCAGATGCCATCACCACATCCTGTGGCAGGGAGTTCCATAGACTAACAACGCGCTGGGTGAAAAAATATTTTCTTTTGTCTGTTCTTACTCTCCCAGCCCTCAATTTGAGTGCATGTCCCCTAGTTCTGGTATTTTGTGAGAGGGAAAAGAGCTTCCCTCTATCCACTTTACTCATGCCCTGCATTATTTTGTACGTCTCAATCATATCCCCCCTCAGGCGCCTTTTTTCCAGACTAAAGAGGCCCAAATGTTTTAGCCTTTCCTCATAAGGGAGGTGCCCCAGCCCAGTAATCATTTTGGTCGCTCTCTTCTGCACCTTTTCCAGTTCCACTATGTCTTTCTTGAGATGCGGTGACCAGAATTGTACACAATACTCCAGATGCGGCCTTACTATTGTTTTGTATAATGGCATTATAATGTTGGCTGTTTTATTTTCAATCCCCTTTTTGATAATCCCTAGCATGGAATTGGCCTTCTTCACTGCTGCCACACATTGGGTAGACACCTTCATGGAGCTGTCCACCAACACACCAAGATCTGTTTCCTGATCCGTCACGGATAACTCAGAGCCCATGATTTGATAGATAAAGTTTTGATTTTTCACCCCAATATGCATTACTTTACATTTGGCTACATTAAAATGCATTTGCCATTTCGTAGCCCATTCCCCCAGTTTGGAGAGATCCTTCTGGAGCTCTTCACAATCTTCTCTGGTTTTTACCACACGGAAAAGTTTTGTGTCATCTGCAAACTTGGCCACCTCACTGCTTATCCCTGTCTCCAGGTCATTTATGAACAGATTGAAAAGCACCAGTCCCAGGACAGAGCCCTGGGGCACACCGCTTTTCACCTCTCTCCATTGTGAAAATTTCCCATTGACACCTACTCTTTGTTTCCTGGATCTCAACCAGTTCTCAATCCATAAGAGGACCTGCCCTCTTATCCCCTGACTGTGCAATTTTCTCAGCAGCCTCTGGTGAGGGACTGTGTCAAAGGCCTTTTGAAAATCCAGATAGACTATATCCACCGGTTCACCCAAATCTACATGCCTGCTGACCTTTTCAAAAAATTCTACAAGATTTGTCAGACAAGACTTACCCTTGCAGAAGCCATGCTGATTTTCTCTCAGCAAAGTTTGTTCTTCTATGTGTTTTAAGATTTTCTCTTGGATGAGGCTTTCCACCATCTTCCCTGGGACAGATGTAAGGCTAACTGGCCTGTAGTTTCCCGGGTCCCCTCTCCTTCCTTTTTAAAAAATTGGTGTGACATCTGCTATCCTCCAGTCCCCCGGCACTGTGGCCGTTTTAAGAAACAAGTTGCATATTACCGTTAAGAGATCTGCAATTTCATTTCTCAGTTCCCTAATAACCCTTGGGTGGATGCCATCTGGGCCTGGGGACTTGTTAATCTTCAATTTATCAATTAGTCCTATCAATTAGCATGTGGGAAGCTGGCTGGCTGTACCCATCAGTGAGCTGGGCCAGTGTTTTCATAGACACCTGAATATGGGCCCATCCTGTGGATGCAGGAAGGATGTGCAATATGATCTAATGGATGGGAATTGAGTTCAAAAATAGACATGTATAGGGCTGTAGCTCTATATGTTGTTGTTGTTGTTCAGTCGTTCAGTCGTGTCCGACTCTTTGTGACTCCATGGACCAGAGCTCGCCAGGCCTTTCTATCTTCCACTGCCTCCCGGAATTTGATCAAATCCATATTGGTTGCATCGATGACACCGTCCAACCATCTCATTCTCTGCCGCCCTCTTTTCCTTTTGCCTTCAATCTTTCCCAACAACAGGGACTTTTCCAGGGATGAGGTTGCCAAAGTACTGGAGCCTCAGCTTCAAAATCTGTTCTTCCAGTGAACATTCGGGGTTGATTTATTTCAGGATGGATAGGTTTGATCTCTTTGCAGTCCAGGGGACTCTCAAGACTCTCCTCCAGCACCACAGCTCAAAAGCATTGATTCTGCGGCGATCAGCCTTCTTTATAGTCCAGCTCTCACTTCCATATATCACTACTAGAAAAACCATAGCCAGAAAAACCATACACAGAAATGTAAACATATTAAACAAATATGTATGTTTCTGTTGTGTTACAGATGGGTGTTTACTTATTACATTTAATCTCTATTCTTCTTTCAAAGAACTACCACCACCACATTTATACACAGTGTGTGTGGGGGGGGGGTGTACACATGCATGCACACACACATGTACACACATTCATATTATAGTGTTTGCTATTGTTTAAAGTATGTCACACATCATTCCACTGTAATTCCTATGACAGATGTAGATGTCCTTCACTTTCCAGATGTTTTGGATGTCAACTCTCATCATTCCCACAACATTATTTGAGTTACAGGATGGTTTATCAGAAACTCTACTCTGTCTACAGGAGGCAACTAACCGTTAAAGTCTTATACATACTTAGAGTAAGCATTATTAAACTTGGTGGAACTTCCTTCTACGTGGAAGATCATATGGCACTTTGTAAAGTTCCATTATTCTCATTGTAGGGTGAGTTAGCGCCAAGAAATGTTAAGGTCGGGTAATGCTGCTGATGATATTTGTGCTAGAAAAAATCATCAGAGCAATAATGACCACTGGGGGCAAGTGCATGAGACAATGGTGTGAGTAATGCCATGGTAAGTAAACCACTTAAATGAAGGTAAATGGATAGGGCAAACATGTCTTGCCATTTAAAAAATAATAATCTGGAACTGGACTAGTAATTACAGAGGGAAAAACGTTTCCTTTAATTCCTCTTCCCTATCATTCCTTATCATCTAACATTCTTTCCTGTCTTTGAGGTGTAACTGCAGCGATGCTCACACATAACCAATGCTACCACAAATGTACCTTGGCATGTTGTGCTTTGCCCCTGCAACTGCCTGGCAGCCTTCCATGAGCCAATTCCACAGCAGATTGCAGGATAAGCAGCTACATGTCTGAGCTGGTAGCAAGGGACCAATGTATCATGTCTCCAGGGTAGCTCAGTCAATAGGGGGCACTCCTCTCTCTGCCAAAAACTGATTTCTCCTCACACCTCAATTAAGCAATAAAATTAGGACAGTCTTCCCAGACTCTGCTGTCTTCTATCGTGCATCAGTTATGGAGTTCCGTAAGAATGCTGTTGGACTGAAATGATTTTAAAGGATTTCTCCCTCCACAAGCAGTAATCCCACCCTACGCATTACTCAAGGAGATGCCAAGATCTTCTCGTAGGCCTTGTTCTAGGAGATGCAGTCATCTTAGGGGGCAGGGAAGAGAATATGGGAAACTTTATTTCCATCCACTTCTTTCACTTCCAAGCCAGCGTAAACAGTGGCAGAGGTTTCCATTGAATATTAAGCATGGTTCCAATATAATTTATACTGAAACCTGTAGCCATGTACCAAAGGCAGTAAGGATCAAAGTCATTGATGGCCACACTCTGCCTGCCTCTGCTTTGAATATTTTGGATCCTAATTCCCAAAGTCTCCAACAACTGTGCATGTTGGTTGCAGTCTACACTACAGGGTAGAACATCTGTCTACCTGTTAGCTAGAATATTTTGGATAATACTCAGAAGAAAAATATAGTATTATCCTTTAAAAGAGAATAAGTGGTATCTAAGATACCACTGAAGCTCAACATTAAAAAAACTAAGATCATGGCCACTGGTCCCATCACCTCCTGGCAAATAGAAGAGGAAGAAATGGAGGCAATGACAGAGTTTATTTTCTTGGGCTCCTTGATCACTGCAGATGGCGACTGCAGCAACGAAATGAAAAGACGCCTGCTTCTTGGGAGGAAAGCGATGGCAAACCTAGATAGCATCCTAAAGAGCAGAGACATCACTTTGCCAACTAAGGTCAGGATGGTTAAAGCTATGGTTTTTCCAGTAGTGATGTATGGAAGTGAGAGCTGGACTATAAAGAAGGCTGATCGCCGCAGAATTGATGCTTTTGAGCTGTGGTGCTGGAGGAGAGTCTTGAGAGTCCCCTGGACTGCAAGGAGATCAAACCTATCCATTCTGAAAGAAATCAACTCCGAATGTTCACTGGAAGGACAGATTTTGAAGCTGAGGCTCCAGTACTCTGGCCACCTCATGAGAAGAGAGGACTCCCTGGAAAAGTCCCTGATGCTGGGAAAAATCGAAGGCAAAAGGAAAAGAGGACGACAGAGAATGAGATGGTTGGACGGTGTCATCGATGCAACCAAAATGAATTTGACAAAACTCCGGGAGGCAGTGGAGGATAGGAAGGCCTGGCGAGCTCTGGTCCATGGGGTCACGAAGAGTCGGACACGACTGAACGACTGAACAACAACAACAACAACAAGATACCTTGTTCGCTGAATAACTCAGTGGTTTAGATACCTGGCTGTGGAGCCAGAGGTTGGGATTTTGATTCTCCTGTGCCTCTGGGGAGAAGAGCCAGCCTGTGTGGCCTTGGGCAAGTTGGACAGTCCCATGGCACCCCCCAAAAAGAAGGGAATGGCAAATAACTTCTGAATATTGTTTACTTGGAAAACCCTGGAAAGGGTTACCGTAAGTCAGAACTGATTTGATGGCACATGATTATTATTAAATTATCTCTAAGAACTGCTTGATTTCCATGTATTTCATAGGGCAAGGCTGACCTTGTGAGCAATTAAATATACTGCAACCTCGTGCTGGGGCACCGCAACAGCTGGCACACTTTCTGTGCTGATGGAGGTCATGCATAGAAACATCACGACTCAAAAGCCATTGATAAGCTATCCTCCATGAATTCCAAACTCCTGGAGCTGCTGGAACATGAGTTCATTAGTACTGGGGAACAGGTTACAAGGAATGGAAGGGTGCTGGGGCAGAGTTGGTTCCCATCACTGGGGTTGGGCTACTCACTGCTGGGCATGCTGAATCTTGACTACAGTCCCCCCAAATCTCCTTCGAAGAGGGTTCATAGTGGGAAGTGCTCACTAGTGCCCAAATCTCCAGCCCTTCCTGCTATTGCTTCTAGAGCTCCATTTGGCACTTTTGTCTCCAAGCGCCTACAATGGGTTGGAACGGGGTCTCCACCATATGGCTGCCAGAAGTGGGCACAATCATAGGCTAAAGGATGGAGCTCCCACAACATATCTTCTCTCTTTAGCCAAGGGGAGTCCACCAAGACTCCTGTCCAGGGGTTTGGCTCCAGAGTATAGACCACCTCCGTGGTGGCACAAAAGATAGAATTCAGCTCCTCTTCTGCTTCCACCCAGTCTTTGTCCTCGTCTTGTCCTCTGTTCTTGTCTTTGTCTTTGTCTTGGCCAAGCTGGAGAACTCATCTTCTTCCCTCCTCCTTTATCCCTGGCCCCTGTCACCACCTCTTTACCCATGTGGGATCCACCATCCTCCCCCTCCCCCCCCAAACACCTGAAAGCCACTTCTTCCCATCTGCACCCCTCAGGCCAGACAGGATGCCAGAGTCTTCATCAGGCCCTGTAGAGGGCAGATGGTCCATTAGGGCCACCAGAAACGAATTTCTCACAATGTGTCTGATCTCCCTTTAAATCCATCCAAGCTGGTAATAATTGCTACATCTTATAGCTGTAGATCTCAATATAAGTATGTGCTATGTGAAGACATATTTCCTTTTATCTGCCTTGCATCTCTCATTATTCATCTGTACTGGATCACTCCGCGTCTAGGATTACCGGAGACCAAGTTCTCCCTACCCACTTTTCCTATGCCATGTGTAGATTTATGTACCTCCATACTGTTCCATCTCATAGCCACTTTTATTTAAAAGGCTTAAACATCAGCATCTTTCATCATATGGGAACTCCTGCAGGCTTTTCATAGTTTTAGTTGTTTTTGCCAGTTCCCGTCCTGATCGATATACTCTCTTCCATACATCTTGAATGGTGTCACAGACCCAAGTTTTAGTGAGTGTACTTGCAAGAAGGACGTCAGATATCTGCCTGTTATTCAGAAGTATACTTAAGACTCCGGAATTTCTTTTGATTAATTTTCCATGTACTGTATCTCTTAATAATTAACAAGAGCTTTGCACTGCAGGCTCCCACAGCAGCAATGCCAAACTTTGCCCTGAGAAAGGAGAACTTGGCTTCTTGATTTTTTTCCCAGTTAAATGGTACAGACTGTTGCCAAGAGGAACTTTGTACATATGAATAACCCCAAAAAACAAGGATTAGCATCATTACCCGTCAATAACTAAGCTCACCTTGGTGGACTCAGGTTTTTGAAAAATTGGGAGATCAAACTTACATGCAGCCTCTGAACACAAAGCAGAAAAGGGATCTAAAACTTCTGACGTATACCTTTGAAAAGTGGAGTAGTATCTGATTGAAACAATTTGGACTTTTAACCTTGATTTGGTCAATCCCCTGCTGGCTCCATTTCTGTCTCTTGCTTTAGATTTTTCAAACATATATATGAGGCATCCAATATTCAAAGTTGGCATTATTAGTGGAATACTATATTTGTTAGAACAAATTACAGACCCAAATTCGGGTATGGTAAGAGTGTGAGGGAGAAACCACTCACAGAGAAAGAATTTATGCCTTACATGTTTTCTTTTTCTTCTCTTTTCTTTTTTTGCAACTGATGGTGAATTAGAGGTAGCAGTAGTCTCCAGCAAGGCTCTTTTTGCATATATTTTAGACTACACTAGAACTGCCAGCATCTTTTGCCATTGAACATACTTTTAACGTCCAAAACAGCTGGGGGGGAGAGGTGTCAAAAATGTCAAGACCACTTAGAAAGTTCAGCTTAACAATAACAAAATCTTAAAAGACCTATTATTTTTAAGGTGTCTAGGACACGTCCTGTCATCTCTTTGGATTATTTAGAGATTAGAGATGGACAATAGATTGTGACCAAATCCAAACAAGATAGGGGTCCCACTGGAAGGAAAAATAACCTACCGTTTTGCCCCTTTTGCCTGGACTTACACTTCTCTTTTACAAGCAGACTTGCACTTGGAGGCAGTTCCAAGGATTGGCTTTGTTCCTGTTTAAACAAGATTTGTAGACTTATCTGAAGGTAGAATATCTACCTTGGTTACATTAAATTATTATAATATACTTTACATGGTCCTGCTTTTGAAAATGTCTGGAAACTTGAATGTAGCAGCTTGACTTTTACTCGTTTTTAAAAAATCATCTCTATTGTAGCAACTCAGGTTGCATCAAAACCAGTTTGCTGGACTGAAAGGCTGAAATCCTGTAATCTGAGTCTAGTCCAGTGGTGGGGAACCTTTGGCACTCCAGATGTTTTGGACCACAACTCTGTCATTGGCAATCTAGGCTTGGAATTTTGGGAGCTGTGGTCCAAAACATCTGGAGTGCCAAAGATTCGCCTCCACTGGGCCCTAGTCAATACACCCCTTGAACCAGTGGAGATGTAGTGAGTCTGCTCTGCTCTCCTTTTAAATCAAGTATGGTGAAGAAATGCTTCGCCATACTTGGGTCTTTAGATGGAGCCCTGCTCTGTCATCACATGAAGTGCAGCCAGTGAGCCCAAGCGGCAGATCTATCTGGCTAAACATGTCTAGGTTAGAAAGTTCTTTGGTGTGTGAGTTCTTTATACACCAGGGCTAGACAACACGTGGCCCTCCATTGCACTTCCACTTCAACCAGCCCTAGCCAGCTTGGTCAATGTTGAAACATGATGAGAGAGTACTTCCTCAGCATCTGGAGGTCAAACCATCATCCACCCCTGTCAACTGTGGGCTAAGCGTATTTTTATTCAGATGTGCCTTCCAGGAACATACTTTATGATTAAACAAAAAAAACCTGGCAGGTACTCTTGTTAAACAAATAAAACACTATTGTCTCCTTATCTGCTTGTCATAATTGCTACTCACTGTTTTGTTTTTAATGATAACTTGTTCCATAATTGGCTGTTGTTTTATTGATTGCTACATTGTGTGGATTGTCAGCAGCCAGCATTTAGGCTTCTACAGTGGAACCAAAAGTCAGTACCTGTGTACACATTAACGTATAAAATTAAAAATAATTAGTCTAAGGGCCTTTTTACACGACCCCTAAGATCCGCTGGCCACTTAAATTCGGACCAGAGATTTTAGGGGTTCATCGCTCTTCCTGCGTTCCCACCCCCGCTGCACTTCCTGGCTGCTGGCTCCGTGAGGGGAGGGAGAAAAAGAGAAAGAAAAGCATGCCACTCACCTCCGTTCTGCCTCTGGTGTCTGTAAAAGTAGCTCTTAAAGGGGCGGGAGCCAAAAAACAACAAACAGAAGCAAGGAGAGCCCCTCACTCACTATCGCTACACCGGATCAAATAATTTTCACCTCCAAAGAGCAGGTACCTGAAAGGTGCGCTGGGACGCGCTAAAGTGGGTGGGGTCGCACTTAATTTCCTGTTAACTCCGGAGCTGGTGGGTAAACATTTTTAAGCTCCGGAGCTGGGAGCCATTTGCCCCGGAGTTTAGGGGTCGTGTATAAACGCCCTAAGTGATTTGTCAGTGTTAGCTAATTAGCTGAAGCCCAATGAATTGCTAATTAGCTGACCAACGAATTAGCTGAAGTCCAATGAATTGCAGTATTTTTCCATGGATAAGACGATATTTTTGTCTAAAATTGTTAACTAAAAACTGAGGGTCGTCTTATAAACGGAAGTAAGATGAGAAGAGAACCATGTGGTTGTGAAACTATAATTTTGAGTTGGAAAAGGGAGGCATCTTATAGATGGAAAAATACACGGGGTTTTTTTTTACTGCCAAAGGCACAAAAGGGTAACACTTTTATTAAATCATCATCATCATCATAATGTAAGTCAGTTGTGACTTATGGTGACCCTTCTAATGCTTTTATCAGGCCACTAAAAAGCCATGAACACAAGGTTTCAATTTATACAGGGCTTTATCAAGTGAGGCTTAAAGCTCTTTTCTATGGACTATCTTACTGCCATTAGTTTTAGGGACACTTTACAGTTCAATCAAAAGAAGTAATTTTTTGTATGGACAGATTACAGACGCAGTATGTAAGATGCCAAGATCTATTTAACTCTGATGCACAGTTATAAGATTTGATCATAAATATTAGTTTCATAATTAACTTTAGCAAACCTATCAATGACCTCTTTATGGCTAAACAATAAGGAAGAGGATCATATAGCCTCAAATGTGAGAACCCAGGGACTGCGGGGCTGATTTAATGCATTTATTTTGTCTCTTAAGAAGTGGTAAAATGGGTTATGATTATCATGGCAATTTAGAGAACCATCTCTTCCCCAGGAGGACCCATGCAAAGCGAACTGTGCTTTGGAGCCTTAGGATTCCAATATCTGAGGCCTTCTATAAAATCAAGACATCTGGAAAGCATGCCTGCAGCTGCAAACCAGAACCAAACTCTATCCAATGGAAATCTGGGAGTTCCCGAAAATACATTCCTCACTGAAAAAAATTTTTTTAAACATTGAGCAGTTCAGCAGAATACCTACCCTGCAGTGAAACAGGGTAAGCGGCCAGGCTCCACAGACCTCCAGGCAAGGTTGTGGCACAGGTGTGTGTGTTTGCTTAGAAGATGGAGCAATATGCAGAATTAAAAAGCAAAGCAAAATCCAGCTACATGTACATACAGGCAAGCCAACGAGACCCTGTCACGTGCAACGTGCCGTGACTCAAGCATCTGATAGCAATTCATGCCATTTGTCTCCATATAGAGGATTCCCCCATTCTCTAGTGAGGTTAACAGCTGCTTGTTAAAAAGTTTTTTATAAGACTTGACATTTCAATGCCTACCTAAAATTAAGCAGCTAAATTACAGTAAATTGTGGCCTAATACATAATATTTTGTGCACTTCTGTGTGGAGAGCCATTCAGAATAATTCCAGATGTGTACAGATAAGGAGTGACCATTTGACTGTTCTGTGCAGGGCCAAAGATAGAAATCATGATTACCTCCCATTTTCCAGGGTTGAAGACTGACAGATATAGTGGAATTAAAGCTCCCTTTATAATGACTTTGTCCGTCCATTTCTTATTTTATATTGCTCTCATATTGAAAACATAGTAAGTATGCAATAGCCTATAACCCTATACAGTATATAGATGCATACTGTCACACACATATAGTATGCCTGTGCATGGACTTGTTTTTCCTCCATGCTTCTTCCTACACAGAAGCATTAAATGTAGTATAGAAGACAGCCTTATGATTAATTAGTGTTCAGTCATGCATTGCAGTACTGCAGGGTTTAGGCCATAATCCTAAAACTACCACGTGGGAGAAAATCTATTTTATTACAGTGGGACTGACTTCTGAGTAAACAAAAAACCGGGTTACATAACTTTTTTGTTTTAATCATTCCTGAACTCCCAACTGAAACTCAAAAAGTGGTCAAGGTTCTCTTTTCTTGTTGGAATCTGTCAATGAATACATTTTTATTATTTAAATATCCTGACACCCAAAAAACGTACAAAAAATAAGTAGTTTAAAACTCAATTCAGGAAGTCAACAAAAGGACTATGTGAAAAAGACAGGAATGTGGCCATACAAGTTTCTTGGGAGATGACCTTCTAGACTGCAGGGGCTGCCACGGAAAAGGTCCTGCTTCTTCTGGAGGTCAATCTGGTTTCTATACGAGTCTGATTTCAGAGCAAGACCTCATTTCAACAGCTAGAAAGTCTCCTGCAGAATGAGTCATTTCTCAACATGATCAGAACTGATTTTATGCTAGGGGGCTGAGACAACTGCAGACCGTGACTTCTGCAAGTATAAAGTTCTTATGCCAAAGAAACCCCCTTTGCTAAAAAGAAAAAAAAATGACACTCCTTGAGATCACCAGGAACAAACAAACAAAAAGCCTGTTATGCTGTGTGAGGACTCAGCTGTGTGTGCAAATGCACTTGGGGAATAAACATGGCCTTCAGACTGGATTTTGCCCACTCCTGTGAGTCAACTGTGGTTCTCCTGATATTGCTGGTACTCCAACTCCCATCATTCTCAAATGGCAGAGCCACTGATCAAGGCGATTGGAGTTGCAGACCTATAACATCTGCAGAGCTACAGGTTTACACTCCTGCACTGAACAGTGCCCATGGGTCATGGCTACACCGCTGTCTTATGTTCTCCCCTTTAAGGTACAGATGCCACATGCCAGTTCAGTTTATTGGGGTTGTAAAAACAAAAGAGCCCACTCTATCTCCAATGGTGGGTAGCTAAAGGCTTCCCCAAAACCCACAAGCCAATGGTCCACACCCCCCCTTCTTGGTTTGATATAACAGTAGTAAACTGCAAGGTGAGACTGATGAAGCTGTTCGGATGACCAAATGGAAATGCTTGTTTCGAAACATTTCTATCACTCAAGAAAAAGAAGTCCAGTCGTCATGACACAACTTCCAGATAAATTCACCTGAATGACTGAGAATCTTCACAGACATACAGGGTGGGATTTTATTTGCCATCATAGGCTTCCTATTCTGTCCCCCCCCCCCCAACACCCCTGTTGGAAGCTCAAAAAAGTGATTAGGGCGGGGCAGGGCAATTTCACAGCCAGCTCCTGCCTGCACCCCACCCCACCAAGACTGAGGAGGTAAACATGGGCCTGGAGGAAGACTTGAGGGGAGGGCAGGAGCTGCAGCTGGAAACGCCAAGACAGGACGGGCAGCTCGGCGCCTCGTTTCACGCAGTTAAAATCCCACCTAACTGCACAGAAAGCGGCAGGATTCAGGCTGGAGCCTCCGCGATACCATGGCGTTCAGGGGCAACTGAACCCTGTGGCCAGCCAGCCTTCCTCTGGGCAGCACAATTCTGCACAACTTCCCCCTTCCCCTCATCCCTTTGAACGGACGATTAATGATTAGTTAAGTCCGGCTGGCCCCAGGTCTACTACGGCTATAGGAGCCGGCGACCTCCCTTGACGCTTATTGTTGCCTAACAAAAAAACAAACCGCCACTTTTCCTATCGTGTCCTCTGGAAATCTTCCTTCCTACTAAAGAGCCTGGAATGTTTTCGCTTTTTCCTCATTAGTGAAGGTGCTTCTTCTGTTCCCCCCCTTCCCCAAAAGCCTTAATGGCAAAGCGGATGAGCAGCTCCGGCCTCCCTTTTCTCGTCAAAGCCTCCCCCTGCTAATGCCCGCCGCGGGACAGGAAGGGCGCAACGCCAAGCACCGGCGGAGGATTAAGCCAGGAAGGCGGGCTGCTCAGAGGGAGATCCTGGATCGTGGTGCTCTCTCTCTCTCTGCCCCCCCCCCGCAGCCCGCAAGGCAGGAGGGCAGCGCGCCTTCCTCCTCCTCCTCCCAACATGGTGGAGGTGTGTGCATGCCGGAGCCCGGGCGTGCGTGCGCGTGCGCGTGTTTGCTCCAGCCGGGGCTTCTGCGCTGCGGCTCCTTTGTGTCTCCCTGCCTTTCCAAGGGCGGGCGCGTCCAGCCTCTGCGACGACGGGGAACCCGCAGCGGCGGCAGCGGCAAGGGAGGAGGGATGAGCAATCCTAGTCTTCCTCTTGCTCCCCCCCCCGCGCCTCACTGCCGTGCGTGTTCGTAAACGGCTCATCAATGGGACTCCGGCTCGGCCTGCCTGCTGGTTGGTTTATACTGCAAGGCGCAGGAGGAGCGCGCAACCGCCCTCCCTGGGTTGCAGCTCATTCCCAACCAACCCTCTTGCACCTCCGCCCTCGCTGGGGCAATTACCTGTCTGCCTGCTCCGCCTCCCTCGCTGATTGACGGCCTGGATCACGTGGGAGTGGGGGGAAGAGGAGGCGGAGGAGGCGGAGGAAGAGGCGAGGACGGCGGGGCGGGCGCTCGCACCTGGAGCTGGAGGAAAAAGGAACACCCAACGGGGATGCGCTCGGCTGGGGTCGCTGGAGCCACCGCCGCGGCCACCCACCAGCACCATTTCGTTTGCTGCCACCGGCGCCACCGCCCCAGCTCCATTCCAGACGCCGGTGGCGGGGCCATGGTGGCCGCTGCCCCTGCTGCCGCCGCGGCCATGAGGAAGAGCTTCCTGGTGCCCGAGATCAAGCCTTTGGATCAGTATGACTTCCCTCGGGCGCGCAGCGCTGCCAGCCTGGCCTGGGTGCTGGCCAAGGGCTACGGGGGCGCAGGTACGGCGGGGCGCCAGGTGGAGAGAGAGAGAGAGAGAGAGAGAGAGAGAGAGAGAGAGAGAGAGAGAGAGGGCGCTGGCGGGGGGGGCGTCGCTCCCCCCTTCCCCCAAATCCCCGGCCGAGGATTCTTTATTTTCTCTCCCGGATTCGTGTGAGAGGAGGGGCGGGGGCGTCCCTAAGGAGAGGCGAGGCAGGGATTTCCCCCCTTTTGGGGCGCTGTTGCCACCCGATCTTTCCGTCTCCGGCGGCTGAAAGGCTCCCGGGCTTTGCTTCGGAGCCGCATTTCTGTCTCCTATTCTCTCTTGCTCGCTCGCTCGCTCCCCCCCCCCGCTTCCCTGTTCCAGCTAGGGAACACCAGGGAGCAGAAAAGGACTCCTCTGGTCGCTCCCTTGCCCCATGCCCTACCTGCTAGTATCTGCGGTGGGCTCTCCGGGTAACCCCTCCCGCCGCTTCCATCTCTCCCCCTTTCAGTGCTAAATGCTAACAATGGGCTCGGCTCAGGCGGCGCTGCCTCCTCCTCCTCCTCCTCTTCAGCCAGATAGCCCGGGTGGGGCTGGCATGGCCAGCGAGGGGGGGGATCTGCTTTGCATCTTTTCTCTTGGTGGGAGGCTCCTGGTACCTTCCAGGCAGGTGCCCAGATGGGTGGCAGTGGGAGCAAGAGATTGGGACAGAGAGGTGCCTTTTTCGGGGGGGGGGGGAGGAGGAGAGAGAAAACGGGTGGGTGGGGGGCTCCTGATGCTGCCATGATAGCGTGGGAGGGGCGTATTCTGCCCTGTCTGCAGCAGCGCCTTTCTTATTCCATCTGCCCTGTGGAAATCTCATTCTGTGGCCCCACCCCCTTCCCCCTCTTCTGTAACCCCAATTCCTCTCCTGCTGCATGCTGCCTTTTGTTATCCTGTCAGTCTCTGCAGGCTGTGAGATGAGATCAGAGGTTTGAAATAGACCCGTTTTGCTGGGCAACTTGAGTTCTCCCACAGTGAGAGGGTATCATCCCTGCCCCACCCTAACTGGCAGATTTTGGCAGATGCTGAGTGGGTGGGGGGGCAAGATGCCAGCCTTGATGTGTTTATCTTTGTTCCGTGCCACATTATCGCTTATGGTAAATTCCTTGAGGGGAAGTGGTGCAGTAGGAGCAAGTCTCCTGCCATGTAGCTCCTTCCCTTTGTCTCTGGCTACACAAAAAACGAAAGGGAGATGCCACCTCTGGGGCGGATTCCCACCAACCAGGAGGCCATGGAAGGGCTTGCTCCCATGGCGTTACCTTGGCCCAGGGTGGAAGCGTGGGTGCAACCGAAAGGCCACTCTGCATCCTCTGCTTGGTTCTCTTCAGCTTCCTGGCAGTGCCTGGCGGAGGACGTTTGTACCTTGGCAACCCTGGGCTCTCGCTGCTCTTCTCTTTGTCTCTGCCAGGCCTGGAATTAATATCCTGCGAGGATTTGCAGATTGGCTTTGCTTGTGTGCATGGTGGAAGGAGAGGAGAGGGAGGAGGGGCATCAGAAAACCCCTGGTGGGAAATGACCTTCTTGCTGCTGCTTTGTAAAAGTGGGTGTTCCCTTCCTGGTCCCTCTGCGATGTGACCTCTTGCCTCCCCCCTTCCTAAATCACAGCTTCTTAGGATTATTCCTTATCGCTATCAGCCCTCGTGCTGTTTCAGAGAGTGGTGGAGGGCTCATTTTAAGGATGAGTACCATGCATGATGCTCTTTCCTAGTGCTAAACCCTTGGCAGTGATGGGGAAAGTGTAAAAGGCTCCAGGGTGGTGACATACCTTCATCTACACTGAACTGTCAGCCAGGGCAAAATGGGTTTCTCCCTTTTCTCCCCCTCTCTTGCATATTCTCTCTCTGTCTCTGTCTGTCTGTCTCTCTCTCTCTCTCTGTAGAGCATAACTCTGAGGCTGCTGACCTGGAAGTAACATCATAGGGATTGAGGCAAGCCAGAGCCTGAACAGGAGGGGTAGCTTTTGAGCTTGTGGGGCAATAAACTATTCTCTCTGCTCCTTTCCCAGCACCTTTTCTCCCCAAAAGCTGGGCCTCCAGTAGAGGAAACAATCTTCGGGATAAGATGCAACAACGACTCATGAAGCAACAGGAGCCTGGCAAATTACTGTGTAGTTGAAAATAACCCTGCACCTGTGCTGTGCACTTACAGGCCTGTAATTGGATGACCAGTTCTTTAGTTGGGAGGTAGTGCAAATAATGTGAGCTGGTCAAACCCAAGCAAGAACAGGTTCCCCTTGTCCCTGCCCTTCCGTGTCACTCTGATGACACACAAACAGTGCACTGTGATGGAAGGGATAGAGAGAGAGAGAGAGAGAGCGGGCCTTGTCATTTGCCTTGGACTGAGGCCAGGGTGATCAGCCTTCCTGAGCCAGTGCTGGGTTCAAAGTCCAGTGAAGCATGGAAAATTGTGGCTCCCTGGGCCTGTTGAAGCTTAAAGCCCCCTTTTCTGTTGTAAGGCAAGGCCTTCCTAGCACAGTGCCAAACCCCCCCTGCTCTCTACCAGAACATACACAGTTCAGCAACTGTTCCAGTAATTTATTATGACTTAATTTTTTATTTATTTATATTTTTATCCCACCCAACCTAGTGGCAAAGCCACTATTCTGGGCAGCAAAGCAATTGTAACAATGCAACACAAGCAACCTCAGTAGCATCCACACCGTCCTTGAACTTGAAGGATAATAAATAAAATAGCTAGGAAGCAAAATGATAAAAAATTAAATACAGTGGTACCTCAACTTACAAATTTAATCCGTTCCAAATGCATGCTCTTAAGCCGAACTACTCTTAAGTCGGGGTACCTATCTAAAAAATTGAAAAAACAAATGAAAAAAATGAAAAAAATTATTTGTAAGTCAAGCAGACCATATCTAAAATTTGTAAGGCGGCAGTTAGAATGCCAACAGTTTTCCGCTCTTAAGTCGAATTGCTCTTAAGTCGAGCTGCTCTTAAGTCGGGATACCACTGTACAATAATAGTAGGTGGCAGGAACAGGGCAGGTACATAAAGGGGTGGGGGGAAATCAATTGGTAGACCATCCAAGGCGTGTGAGAAGAGCCAGGTTTTAACATGTCATCAGTAGCTTCTACTGGAGTGAGCTAAAGGTTCCGCATACAAACCAAAGGAGTCAACATGAAATGGCAAAAAAACCGTAACAACCAGAACTGGTAGAAGGGATCTAGGGAGATTCAGTGTGGTCTAGTGGGTAGCGTGATGGACTAGTCTAGAACTCAGGAAGCCTGGGTTTGAATCTTGGCTCAGCCATAGACACTAACTGGGGTTGTGGAACTGTTACCATCACTCCTTAGAGAGCTGACTTACCTTGAAAGCCCTAATTAGAGTTGCTGCAAGTTTGCTGAGATTTAACAGCATGCAACTTCTTAGAAGAGTCTAATATTTGCCTTATTCAATTCCATTGAGTGATTTCAAATTCTAGTGTTTTTTGTAAAAACCCTGTTAAATGCTTGATTGCTCATCACCTTCTGGTTGGTTACATTGGTTAGAATAATTGAAGTGGGCTTTCTGGGGCTAGCTACTGCCTGCAGTTTTTCTTCTATGAGGAGCCTTCATTTATTGAGATTTTAAAGTGCAAAGACGGGGGCTGGAATGTCTCAGGAGACAGGTCCCTTCAGCCTAGGCGATGACTATAGGCCTGGGGACTAATCCTGTTTGTGTGGGTTGGGCCCACTGGGATTACACACCCAGCCGTTGGTGCCATCCGTTTTAACTGGGTCAGGAGCCTGCTGACCTTCGACCGTGTGTCCTGGTTGACTTTGTTGTGTGTTGCATACCTAATTATGTGTATAATTTCCATTCTAGGGTTAGCTCCGCAGATGACTTTTGGTCCCCTGCAGGCTGATTCACAAAATGGGTCAGTCCCTGCCCTCCAGAAGGGTAGGACAGGGTGGGACAGGAAGTGGGGGGGGGAATGGGAGTAACTGGACAAAGGGATAATAATTGTGTGCTGTCAAGCCAGCTGTGACTTGTGGTGACTCTTTTCAGGGTTTTCTAGGAAAGAGCAATAGATAGAGAGAGTGCTCACAGGTGGTTTGCCTTCTCTCCTTCTGGGGGATGCCCTGGGACTGTACAACTTACACATGGCCACAGGTTGCTGGCTGAAATAGGAACATGCTTGGGTCATGATCCAGTTACGTAGCACTGAGCCTTAGCACTGAGCCTTTTTTTTAACCTTTTACCACTATTTCATTGTTTGATGGGGTCAAAATGGCATAGCTCTTTCAGTGTTATCTGCACTGTTTTTTTTTGTTTTTTTTTAGCTTTTAAATGCTGTTTTATGATGTAAGCCATCTTAGGTCCTTTCAGAGAAAAAGGCAGGCTAGAAATATTTTAAATAAATAAATTTAATGGCAAGGTCTTCTTCCAGTAGAAACATCAGAAATAAAGCAGAATGTCAACCCATTAGGCAGCCGGTTGTCCTTTCAGCCGGACTGCTTCCTGTCCTTTGACAGAGATGTGCAGAACAGCATCATTTCCAATTGACATTTAAAAGGCAAAAGAACCAAATCAAGGCCAGGTAGATTTTCCCAAGCTCCAGTACTCTGATGCCTACAATCAAACAGAGATGTGCTGCTGGTGGGCAAATGTGTCTGGAGTGTGACTGAAATGTATGTCTGCAACCAAGACACACAAAGCCTGTGGAGAAGAGATAACATGACACCAGTAAGATAGGAAAGACATGGTCCCTGGCCTTCCCGGTATAAATTTTGCTGGTTTGGGGATGTCTGTTTGCTTGTTTTTGTTGATCCTGATTGATCTCCCTCTTTCTTGGATTGAGTTTTTGTGTTTTTTGCTTAGTGGAGTGTAGCTGAGTTTAGGCTAGAGAGGTTCCATCTTCATTTTCTTTTCTTTTTTTACAAGTGTGAGGCCCACAGAGTAGTCTCGGGAGAAGCTACAGTCCATGATCTTAATCAGTCTGGTGGAGTGGTCATGAAAATAAAATGGTAGTAGCCACATTGCACTACATTAAGCTTCTTTGGGATAGAAAGGAAGCATACGATAAAAATGTCACGCGTGTGTCATTTTCTCTCCCATTTCCCTGCACATTAAGTCCGTCTTTCTACTTCAGCCCTTCTGTCCATTTTATATTTGGCCCACCACTCAGCATATTCTCCTAAATCTTGCCTCTGCTGTGTTTCCTAGAAGGTAATCTCAAAGATTATCCCGTGCTAAAAGGAGTGCTTTTACTTTGTGGCTTGCTTCCATTAGAGAAGCCTTTCTTTTTCTGTGGAAAAAAAGAAAAACAAAGAAATGAATAACACCATACCGGTCTAATAATATAATAATCTTAGAACTGCGGAGCCAGAGGCGTAGCCAGGATTTGGAGCACCTGGGGACAAAGTTCGTTTTTGCGCCCTTCCTGCCGCCGCACCCCACATCGCACCCACCCAGCAAAGAGGGGCCAAATCCTGCGAGTGGTGTGTGTGTGTAAGCGTGTGTGTTTGCGTGCACGTGGGTGTACAGGTGGACGTGTGTGTGTGTGTGTGTGTGTGTGTGTGTGTGTGTGTGTGTGTGTGTGTGTGTGTGTGTGTGTGTGCGCGCGCGCGCGCGCACGTGCATGGTAGCGGGAGGATGCACAGCTCCTCCTCCTGCTCCCCCTCCAGGCGCCCGCAGATTGCTATGTCCGGGGCAGATGTACCCTTCTGCCCCCCCACCCCCGATACACCCCTGTGTGGAGCTGGAAGGGACCGTATGAATCATCCAGCCTAGCCATTGCTAAGGAGACACTATGGAGAATTGAACTCCCAGCCTTCGGCTCTGTAGCCAGATATCTAAACAACTGAGCTGTACATAAATAGTTTATGTTGCTGGTGTAAAAGTGTCCTCTTAATGCTGCATTTCAGTTTTGTAGAAGATGGCAGCACACATCCTTTGTAACATCAAATTTTAACATCAAATTTAGCATCAATTTTAATGAAACAGCTTTTTGCCTACACGCACACAAGAGTGTTTTAGAAAATAATTTGTTTCAAGTTATCCAGAGTATGCTGATGTCCAGTATATTGAAAATAGACATGTAACACCTTGCATCTTCCTATTTTTCCTGTTAAATGTAGAAACAACCCCTGCATTTTGTTAGTCTGCTTGATACTCACCTATCTTCTGAGAATTCTAGAAAATGATGGCTCGTGGCGTTGAGGTTTCTGTTTCTAGTTTTGCCAAAACTGGAGGGTGTACTTTGTTAGTCATTGAATACAAATATTTAACTAGGTCTTGTCTTTACTGGCTGCTTTTCCTTCATCTCTGTTTGATTTAGTTATCTAGCAATCATTACCCTTTTTTGTTGTTCAGGAAACTGAAGCAATATGGGCATTAAGTAGATTAAGTTTTTTACAAGAAAAGAATCCAGGAAAAAAATACCCAACCAAAATATTATGCCTCAAGTCCCTGTAATATTGCTTAAGTCTTCCTGTTGGCCAGGAAGATGCTGCCATCCAAGGAGTCAAGACCTGAATGCATCAATTGATGTCAGTCTCAGTGGGATATGACTTGTAATTGTTAGGCCAGAGAGCCATGAATTAAATCCTTGATACAAGCACTAGCTGTTGTAGCCTAGCTAAACTGATGCCAGGTTGATGGCTAGAGTGGTCCTGGCAATATTTTTATTTAATTTAATTTAATTTAATTTAATTTAATTTAATCTAAATTATAGATTCCAGAAATCTCACCCAACAGGCTGGGGAGTCTAGTACTTTACAGAAATAACTTTGGCAGGTTGTGGACATGATAGTATTTTACAGCTGAATATTAGGTAGTTGGTAAATCCTGTATGTAGGCTATTTAACATTATAGGGTCCTTAGTTGTCATGCCCCACAGAGGCAGAGCAGAGTATGTATCTATCCGATGCATGCTGGGATGCAGATGTGCTATTCTGTTTGCAGAATTCTGGAAGTTGTAGTTCAAAAACCGCATATCTGCACATCTCTAATATCTGTTGTTGCTGACATGGAGATATGATCCACAGGAGCCTTGTGATGGCATGGCTCTGCATTTGGCACCCTGGATTATATTTTCAGAAATTAGTCTAAAAATCTCTCCCTGGCCCAGTGATTGTGACTCTGTGTGCATACATATTGTCCTGTATTTCTGCAAGCTGGATTTAGAAATGAGAGGTGAATGCCAAAGGAGATTTCCAGACTTACAGTATTAGTCAAAAGGTTGTGCTCTTGTCCAGCCAAGGGTAAAACCGAAGCCCCAGAAGCCCCACCCACTCTGGGGAGGGTAACAGTGTGGGCATTATGGTCCAAATTGGCTTTTTGTGACAGCCATGGAGCTCATGGTTTTTCTTTTTATCATGTAGGGTGGTTCCATTGAGTAAATCAGTATAATTCTCATCCTCTTGTGCTAAGAAAGGCAGCCGGAATGGCCAGAGCATTAAAAAAAGATTTAAAATGTGAGCTTTTAGCCTAGAAAAGAAGCAAGTAAGGGGACAGGCCAAGAGCAGAGGTGTATGAAATTATGCACTATGTGGAGAAAATGAATGGGGAGGAGCACCCCCCACCACCACAGTATTAGTTCCTAGGACAGTGATGGCGAACCTATGGCATGGGTGCCAAGGGTGGCACTCGGAGCCCTTTCTGTGGGCACCCGACATCACCCCTTCATAGCCACCTGTATATAGGTTAAATTACTGTATTGACACTTTGCAAAAAAAAAATTAGTTTGTTTTGAATTGCAATTTGGGCACTCGGTCTCTAAAAGGTTCGCCATCACTGTCCTAGAACCATGCACTGAAGTTGAATTGTAGCACAGAGAAAAGGAAGGATTTCTTCACAAGCATAGGGTTAAGACAATGGTACTGTACTTGCTATCACAAAGCAAGGTGAGTTCCACCAACATCAGTGTGGCTTTAATATGGGACAAGGGGAAACCACAGCAGGCCAGGAATTATTAGCTACCAGCATATACCTCTGAATGCTGATTGCTGGTTAGGAACAGCTGGACGGGGCTTTTCATCTTTTCTTGTCATCTTTCTATAGGCACTCTTGCTTCACCCCTGTTGTAAACTGAACGCTGGATTTGGTGGACCTTCAGGCACTTCTTAATTTCTTATGGAATGGAGGGCACCTGGGCATCCTTTGTTTTTATGTTGCAAAGAATTTTCTGGCAGGCTTTTGGGCTGGCCCTTTTTTATTGCACTCCATGAGGCTTATTATTATTTGTTATTTATTTGGATTTTTGTACCGCATCATCTAGCAACACGGCCACTCTGGGTGGTTTGCAAAATTTAAAGAAATGCAAAATGCAAAACATAACATCAACACAATAAGATGGATAAACAGTTCTAAACATAATAACCATAACTAAGTCCGTCAGAATCAGAACAGAAGACTAAGATGGGCGAAGACGGAGCAAAACAGGGTAAATAGGAGCTTCCCACTTAAGTTGCTTGTTGCCGCCCTCTTGGCTTGGTGGTGGCCCTACCAGAGAGCCTGGGGGGTGACCCTGGAGTTCCAAGGGGTAGGGGGAGGTTATTGCTTGCCCCCCCCCCAATCCAGCTGCTTGGCTCTCACTTGATTTTTCTAAACAGTTTCCTGGCTTGAGTCAAGACTCCTAGTTTAAGAGACTCACATCACTCTCTGTTTGTTGCCTGTTGTAGCATATCTAGTATCCTCAGATCTTTATCTTGAATTGTCTAGGAGGGCTTGGTGAAATTTACCATGTAGTGTCAGCAGAGGTTCCTGTGAGTCTCAAGCAGGTGAATTGTCTCCTGTATGCATATCTTGCAAATGATTGACATTTAATTATTATTTCTATGTTGTTTCTCTGTATACAGATACACATGCTACTCATATTCTAAAGTGAAGTGTTTGACCAACACTTCACTTTAGAATATGACACTTGTGGGAACCTTACGAGAAGTAGGCCCCTCACCACAGTCTTTCAACTGTGAATGTAAAACCAGTTGAAATATTTCTAGACTCCATACTCTGTTAGCGAGGAAAATGTAAACCTGATGTTTCCTAATGAGGAAAATCCCCTGTCAGAAGGTAATAGTTGCCTTGAGGAGGGAGTCCTCCATTGGCACCATATCTAGCTCAGACATGAGGTTGCATGGATTCACTTCAAAGTTATTTGAGTCCTTCTGCAAGTTCAAATAAATAGAGGATGCTGTGGGCCTTTGGCTTTTGCTCTACTTATTATCTGCTTGCAGGATTGTATGATGTAAGGTGAGCATTAAAAGATAAGCAGTGTTGAGCGGTACAGCCAATTCTACCTCCTCACGGCCTACCTTTGTAGTCCTTTGACATATTTTAGTTCTGTTGTCCTGGTCATCTAATGGTTTAGGACAATGGTGGCGAACCTTCGGCACTCCAGATGTTTTGGACCACAACTCCCAGAATTCTGAGCCTAGATTGCCAATGAAAAAGGACTGTGGGAGTTGTGGTCCAAAACATCTGGAGTGCCAAAGGTTCGCCATCACTGGTCTAGGATGAGGGCCCTCCCCACCCCCCCAGCCATTCTGGTGGTTGGGCTTTTTAAGACAAGAGCTTCCATTTCTCCTTTTCCCAGGATTCCAGTGCTGTGTTCTAGCTCTCTGGGCCTCTTCGTTTTCCAGCTCATCCTTTGAGAAATATACAGTATAACTTGCTGTTCCATTGGGTATGTCGATGTAGCCATTGCTTCTCAGCAGGGCTTCTGCTAGGAGGAGTGCAGATGTGGTTGACCTGCAGCCCTCCGTAGTTTTTGGGCTCCATCTTGTGCAGTTCCTTACCATTGACTGTGTTGGCTGGTGCTACAGGCCGGCGATGGCCAAAATACCTGGAGATCCAAGCTTTCCCTGCTCACTCTTTTACCTGAAATGCCGTGCATCTGGGAAGTAGTTTCCAGGTAGTGAGCCTGAGTGTTAATGGGGAAAATGTACAGTATTCTGCAGCCAATGTCATTTCAGGCCACAGCACTTAATTTCTAAGACTTGCTCTGCTGCACGCTCAGACCTGTTGTCTGGGGGGTGGGGCATGGTACTAGTTAAGTTTTGCCTTCCCCCCTCTGGCTTCTGCATAGTTTCTGGGATGCTTTTGTCACGTGGCCTTGCATGAGCCCCTGTAGTTTCAGGCCGCAGCCGAAGAGGCATGTTAAGGCCTATGGATGATCTGCCGCGCAGCAGAGACCTGGAAGGACATCTGGAGGCTCATCTGCCTGGCCTTCTTTACCTGGAGGATGGAAGAGCACAAGTCTTGCAGATGGGAGTATCAGGCACGGAAAAGCCAGAGCTGAGCCTTGGAGCTCTTGGTCAGCTCCTTCTGGCTCAAACTCCTCTGACAAAGCTACCTCTCTATATGTTCCAATAAAATGTCACCATGTGCTACAATTCTTGCTCAGCTCTGCAGGGCACATCCTCATGCTCAAGTTGTGATTTAACATGGATTAGGAAGGCATTTTAATTACAGTTGTCTTTGCCACGTCAGGCCCAGGTGATGTATTAACGTATGGATGGAGCCAGCCAACATTTTTAGACTGGGGAAAAAGATTCCTATAGAGGCAAAGAATCAGCAAAGAATAGTATAGTACTTTACCTTTTTTCTGATCATGGTTTCCAAGCTTCCAATCTCCTTCCCTCCCCAACATTTTTTCCTGCTAAGGTTTTCAAATGCATATGCCTGAAATACAGGTGTGTCCCCCATTTCTTCCCTGATCTCTGTCATTTTCACTAGTTTCTCATTCCCAAATGTTGCATGTATCTGCATATAATACGTAGTTTGGGCCTGAGCTCAGCCTGTGTTGTGCTGCCTGCTCCCACGCCCCTACCCCTTCAGTCCTTTGGAAGCTACCTTCTGGACCCTTTCCAGCCCATTTTCGTCCCGGACATTACAGTGTAAGCAAGACTCTTGAAATACTGCCTGGCTTAGCCGAAGGCTTCCAATATTGTACCCCATGTTTAAATGAATTTGATCTTCTGAGTACTCGTCGCTTATCCTTTGAAATACCTCTTGGAATTCTGTTTGTAGCTTTTGGAAACCAGCAGTGCCTAGAGGGGTTATTTCAGGTGAGCAGAGGTTAAATGTTAGAAGTAAATGGTAGCTGCTTTTCCCAGGCCTGGGAGTTTCCGCTCCCCTCCAAAACATGCTGAGGCTGTCACTTGAAAAACATGCTCCCGGCACCATGGCGTGGCCCTGTTGTGGTGGTGCTAGTTTGAAGAGATCAGCAAGATTCCGTTTTATTAAATTTCTAAGCTGTGCTTCTCTTAGAAGCTGCAGGACCTGAAGCGGTTTGTACTCAATGGAGTTCCTTTGCCTCTCCTGTTTTTGTCTCAGGGATGCTTTCTGCCATCATGTCCTTTGGGCCAGTGGTTGCAGGTGCAACTCTAGTGGCCTGCCATATTGGGATGCTGGGTAGCATCATCCATGCTGCAAGTAGAGGATTTCAATCTCTTCTTGGATGGGTACAAGGGACAAAAATTGTTGTGGACTTAATTGATGAGAGGGAGCCCCCCTACCCCAAATCCTCTGCTTAGAATTTTTTAAAAAGCCAGTGGTCTGTTTGGTGCAGTCACTCCTGGTTGTAGGCGCTATGCTGACTCCTTTTTATGTACTACACTGGGTGTCACATTAGCATATTAATAAGAATTGCATGTGGCGGCCAGAGTAGACATGATACTTATCTTGTGGCTTGGCTGTGAGTTGCTGACTTTGGAAAATAACTTTAATACAGTAATACCTTAGTTTAAGAGTAACTTGGTTTAAGAGTGTTTTGAAAGACAAGCAAACAAGCAAACAATTATTTTAAATCTTGCCTTGATCAACAAGCAATGAGTTGATGTACAAGCACTGGAGCAGGTCACATGATCACAAGTGAGCCAGTGGTGACTCTCTCTCCCTTCTTCCCCCTACTGGATTGTGGGTGATTGTCTGGAATGTTCAGTCTGAGGCAGCCTCCAAAGCAGAGGGCAGAGAGAGGAATAGAGGTCTCCCTTGTACCCGCCAGGAACATATAGGTTAAGGTTTTATTTTTCTTTATATTTATATTTTTCTTTATATTTAATTTGTTTTCAACATTTTCTTATTTTTCCAAGCCATTTCAAGTCATGGGGCAGCTAGTCAAGTGTGTATAGGGCTATAAGTTGCACTTTATTGTTGCCACATTAAAAATACAGAGTAAAATCCAGTTGTTAGTCCCAAGCAGAGCAGATTCCACAGCCAGGTATGTAAACCATGGTGTAGATGTGGATTTTTAGCCAGCTTCTTGTGTCTATGGGAACCCAGAATGAATCACCGGAGTTTCCATTACAAGCCACTGCCACCCAAGTTGAGGAGCAAGCAGGTGGTCAGGTTGATGAGTAGGAAAAGGGGACCCCTTTCCCTCAGCTGGCTGAGGTGAAAGAAGAAAGGACGAGGGAAGGAGGGAGGATGGACCCAGCCACGGCCGCAGTGGAAGCCTCTGGACCGTACTCGATATGTGGATGCCTTTACTGTGATGACATCCACATATCACAGATTTTCATTTATTGCAGGTGGTTAGAAAACCTAACCTGCACAATAAACGGAGGGCTACTGCATTTTTATAGAGAAATTTGCTTTGATATATGAGTGTTTTGGTTTACAAGCATGTTTCTGAAACAAATTGTGCTCGTAAACCAAGGTATTACTGTACAAAGAGGCAGGCGGGTTGCTAGCATGTGGGGAAAACTTTAGCCATTTTCCTACCACAGTCCGGACTGGAATCAGACCCTCTTCACATCTGTCATATGTAACAGGAGCACATGTAAAAGCAAAAGAAGGCATGATATCCATCTTGTTACAGTCATAGCCTCCTTACCCATTCCTTGAGAAAGTGGACAGGACTTTTGGTCCTTCCCAATTTAGCCAGGCAGAGATGGAGTGACACCCCCCCCCAAGTCGGCCATTGAGTTCCCTAGTTCAGTGGGAACATGAACTTAGATCTCCCAGGTTTCAAACCTAACCCTCTGACTGGTCTGTCATGGTGGTTTTTTCCATAGACACATAACAGCCTTGAGGAGGGTCTGGGTTAATGCCCCTGCTTTTCACCATATCATTGTTTCAAATTAGGCAGTCAGGTCCAAACTTTGTAACAACGATCATGTCTGCTTTGGCCCTAAAGCTGATGAGTCCTCTCACCAAGTAGCCCCTTCGTCTGCTGTGAACTGTAAAAACAGCATTTTGTTAAACTTCGGGGGTTGTTCTTGAAGTATCCTGTTTCTGAGTACATTATTTGGGGCAGTGTCAGTGACAGGAAGCCTCTAGCTAACATGCATTCTTACATGCTTCTGCTTTGTGCTTACCATATGTTTTGTTTGGTAAAGAGACACAGGCCTCCCAAGATCCTGGATGCCTGGTGCTTGGCTGCATTGTGGAGTGCAACACTTCCCTTGCCAGGATCCTTCCTCCGATGGCTTTCAAGCAGACACTTCCCCCTCACAAAAACTTGCCTATTCCACATAATAAAGAAACGGAAAAGTTTCTCCGGTGTATGGAATAGATTGCTCTTGTTTTGAGATTCTTCATAGCTGGGAATTTGGCCATTGGTCCCTGCTGTGTAATAAGGCACTAGTTGTTTCCTCCCTCCCTTTCCTCTCAAGGAAGAAGCAAAGCTCCCTTTGGGACTGGTCCACCTCCTCTGTCATTCCTGTTTTTCTTTCTTCCTCGTTTGTGGTGTCTGGTGCAAATGGCCATTAGCAAGGTCCCCATTTTATGGTAAACTTAGCCCCAAGCTGAAAAGAGTGATCCTGACTGGAACTGGTTTAAATCAGATTGATTCAAATCACAATTTAAATTTTTTTAAAGTGGACTTTTGACAATAATATTTTACATTTAAATTGTGATTTAACTCAATTTGATTTTTTTAAAAAGAAATAATCATGGATTGTTGTCCAGCTTATTGCTATCCCGTTTTCAAATTACAGAAGCTTCCTCCAGATAGAAACAAACACTTCCTAAGGACTGGGGAGTCCAAACTCAGACACAAGTTATCTGCTGAGATACCCTCTCCTAGCGAGAGTGCTTCTAGCCCCAGGATGTGGATCTCGTTGGAAGTTCCTGGACTTCAGGAAAAAGGTTGCTTCCTTCTGCCTGTGTTAGTACAAAAGGGTCACCGGCTCAGTTCAGGGCAAAGCATTGGCAGCAGAACCAAACCAAGAGCTTTCCTGTTTGGCTTGCCTAACATGGGCTGATGACAGGATTAGCTGTGAGACAAGGGAGGACAGGCTCGATGGAGCTCAGCTTGTCCTGCTAGAAACCTTGACATCATCCCCCAGGTGAGAAAGGGTGACAGGAGGAGAGACAATGGAGATGCACTTAAAATTAAGGTGCAGGCTGTCCGTGAGCATGCGCTAACCCAGGAGTTTGTTCCAGTACCAGAGGTGAATGTGGAACTTTTCACATTCAGATCCATTCCTGCTTTTCCTCTGTGTTTTCTCCATTTGAGCCACATCATCTAAAGGGAAAACGTCACCTTTTTGTTACTATGGTTAAAAAAAAAAAGGAAATCATAAGCCTTTGTCAGTCTCCTGCAGATCCCCCAGCAGTCTGCCAATAGAGCCCATTCCACCCTTTTATTTCAGTCAGGCATGTCCAAAGTCAGGTCCGAGGGCCAAATAATGGCCCGTTTTCAAATTTCGAGCAGCCTGCGACCTCTTCTTCCCACCGGCTCAGCCTGTAATACATTTCCGCCAGCTGCCCCTCCCCATACCTGATGGAGACGTCAGCTTGCAGTTTTATGATTTGCCTGACCTCCCTGCCTCTGTCCCCCCCACCCCACCCCCCAGCCACCTGCCCAGCCTACCCACCGCCGGCTCCGTTGCTGCAGCGTTTTCTCCTCCTCCTTACATGTTACAGAGACTTGTCCAAAGTTTGACCCGGGGCCAAATGTGGCTGAATGGTCAGCCCCCACACATTTTCACCTCACCAAATCAGGCCCTCCTTGCAAAAAGTTTGGACACCCCTGCTTTAAGTAGTCTCTACAAGCCAAGCTGTGACTCTTGTTAGGACCAGGAAAAAGAGGGGTTAATATAAAGGCAGACAGCAAAGGCAGGATCGTGGCAGACCCTAGAATATAATAGGGTTTCTGCCTGCTGTTGCTCCAGCCCTATCAAATATTTTTTAACAGAAAGCTAAAAGTCTTGGAACATTTATTGAGATGATTTTTAGTTTGCCTTAATTGGAGTTGCTCGCCGTGAAGAACAGACCGTCTGCTATCCAGGCCAGTGGTCCCAGTCTCGGTGTAATCGGAGTTGCTTTGCCCATACTTTCAAACAGAGGTCAGATTTGAGATCGCACGAGACCTAGTATGTGTGTAACCTGAGCAGGCCTTTCTACTGACTTTGCGACCCCTCCTCCCCCACCTGGAAATCTGTTTCCAAAACTGAATGCCGTACCCTGCAGACTTGAGAAGGTGGGTGTAATAGGCTCTGTGCCCCGTTGGGTGGATATATTTGTTTGTCAGGCTCTGAGCCATAGGGCGGGAAGGAGCTGGGACTGGAGCCACAAGTCTGGTCTCCTGTGCAGTCCTGGTTGTGATCAGGTGATGCTGAATCAGCTGGTGAAGCTGTTCCACCTGTTCCCTTTACCCCTCCTCCCTCCCTCCCAGCCAACTCACTGGCAGGAGTTGACACGTAGATCTGGAGGATCTTGAGTCTCGTGGCCTCCCCTGTTGAGGAAATGGCTGGCAGATTGTGTACATGCAAATGTACATTGGCTCTGTGTGTGTGTGTGTGTGGGGGGGAAACTAATGGGTCTTCCTTTTTCCTGTACCTGCCTTTATAATCCAGGGTGCCAGAGATCAAGTAGTGGAGATTGAGTTTCTCTGTTCCCAAAAGGAAGGCTGTACAGTACTTGTTCCACTTCTTATAATGATGAGAAATCAAGTTTCCACAAAAGCCCATTCTTTCCTCAAAGTAAGCAGAGAAAATGAGAAGTCCTGGTTTTTAATACAACAGACATTCTTCTTGCAAGCCAAGGAATGAACAAAGGAGTCCAACCTCCTCCTTTTCTTCACTGGCTCTTGAAAGAGAGATGGGTTTCCATCCAGCGTCTAAAGTTTGTTGATGTTAATCATGCGTCCAGCATGGAAAATTAAGCTTTTGTTTTCTTGCCAGATGCTAACTCTGGCCGTATGTTCTCCTAAATGGCCTGTATAGGGTGTTCTTTTTTGGGGGGGGGGGGGGACTTCTTGTACAGTTCATCGCCCCTCCCCCTGACTTAATGGACCATTGAGACTCACCTTACAAAGAGTTGTTTTTGTCTCCTTCTCCACGTGTGTCTCTAGCCCATAGATGAGACAGGCTGGCTTCAGTAGTTCCTCTGCCATGTTCTTGCTTGCCTTTCCCTCTTGCTGTAGGGGAAATGTGTAGAAATAGGCAGGGCTTCAATAACTGAAAAGGGGAAAGGTCGGGGGGAAAACCCTCATTCCCAAGTCATGGCCTGCTGCCAAATCACACACATAGGAGCATGCATGCTGTGCCAATGGGTGCATGTTGTCTTTGTATATTGTGATGCTGGAAGGCCCTCACTGTAGCAAGTAGGAATCAGTCCCCGTGTTCTCCATCTGGTCTAAAACACCAGAAGGCTGGTGGTGTAGTCACAAAGCCCCACTCAGGATAGGTTTTTCCTCATTCCTCATTTGGGTGAAGCCATGCACTGTCCCAGTTGACCAGAAAGAGGCCAGGAAAACATTTATTTGTGAATACAGTAGGACCCCCGTATCCACTGATTCATTATCCACTGATTCAGTCATCCACGGTTGGCAGACGAAAAAATCAAATAATTCACCAGTCACAAAGCAAGCTGTAAAGCAAGCTGTTGTCACAAACAGCAGCTGTAAAGCAAGCTATTGTCACAAATAGCATCTGTAAAGCAAGCTACTGTCTCAAAACAGCAGTCATAAAGCAAGCTACTGTCTGGAAACAGCAGTTTGGGGTGGGTGGACAGGCGTTCTCTCTTATCCACAGTTTTCATTATCCACAGGAAGGCCTGGAACCAATCCCCAGCAGATACCGGGGTCCTACTGTATTGAAAATGAGTGCTAGGACATGTAAACAGCAATGGCAGATAAAAGCTGTAAGACTTGGTGGAGTGCCTTGGGCATCCAGTGGAGCCAGTTAGGGGTTGATGTTGGGATTGGGCTTAGAAGAATGAAAGGCCCTTGGATGGCTCTCCCTGGTTGTGCTTGTAATTTGCTCACTTGCTGATCTGTCCAGCCAGGGCCTTACAGGGTAGTAGAGGCTGGATAGGGAAACTTTCTGCCATCTTATTTGCCTCATAGTGCTCCAGAGAGAGTACCTCAGCTATGTGGAGTAGTATAAATGGAAGCAACAACAGAGCAGTGCTGCATCAGCCACTTCAGAACTTGTGAGGTAAACCAATGTAATGGGCAGTTCATTTTCCAGATGCTCAACCAGGGGACTAAGAGGGTGTCAGATAGACTAGCCACTTCTTAACCTGTCCAGTGCTCTTTCAGATGCCTCCTTACCCCTGATTGTCCCTTACCCATGTTGCTACTACACGTCCATGACAGTGGGACTGAATGGGTATGGGGACTAAACATCCATCCTGGTGGGCCCTTCTGCAACACCTGGGTCCTCATAGCTTCTCAGAGGTTCTATTCATCCTGATCCACCTCAGTTTTGAGGAGGAACTGATATCTCTCCTGCTTGCCTTGCCTGATTCCTGTTCATCCAAGTTGAGAAGAGGGATAAGACTGCTCAAGTTTTGAATTGCCGTTTCACTACCCTGGATTGAAGACTAGGCAGAATCCTCTTTGTTTTGTGTAACTGGGTCGGAGCAAATCTTCATCTGTGTAACTCTTCCTCTCCATAACCCAAGAGCCAGGTCGACAGGATGGGGGGTGGGGTAGGGAATACACACTGAAGGCACCCAGTGTGGAGAAAGAATCTGTTATATCTGCAGCTTCTGTTCTTGGTATATGATTTTTTTTCCATTCTCCTTCAAGGGATCCCAGGGTACACTGTATCTAAGACATCTTGTTTTATTCTCAACAGTTGTGTAGAATAAGGTTGGACTGGTGCTTTCCCTCACTGACTTTCCTGGCTGAGTGGGGATCCCATTTTGAGAAACTTGCATCCGGTATTCTAACCATGGACTTGGGACAGAGCTAGAAGCTGAAATGGGGTGGAGGAGTTTGTAGACAGATGGGTGTGATTTTAGGGGAAGCTGAGTGTGTCTTTCTCTCCCCTTTTTACAGAGCATGTTCCTGCTGAACTGCGTGAGCCTTTCTATACTGACCAGTACGAACAGGAGCATATGAAGCCTCCTCTCATCCGCCTGTTGATCTCCTCCGATATCTACTGCCGTGCCTGGCGCCAAGCTCTGCCCTCAGGCCCTGATGGTGCCCCTTCTCCCAAGGACAATGCGGCCTTGCTGCAACTTCTTGCCCATCGTGGCTTGGTGCCCATCTTCCAAGAGAAGCCCGTGAGGGAGCCTGACCTGCACCACAAACCAATCAGGCTGGTAAGTCAGGAGGAAGGCTGCGCTCCTGGGGGGGGGGGTGAGGTTTTATTGGGATCCTCTTTGGAAGAAGACAAAGTGGACCCTACCTGTGCACGGGTTTTGATAGGAGCTGAGAAAGGAAGGGGGATAGCTGGTCATCTGAAACAAGCAATGGAAATAGAGACCCCATTAACATCTTCTTAGAGTCATGGCCCTTGTGGTATCTGGAATTGCTAAGGGAATGAGTCCAAGATAGGCAGCCTGGTTTTCTCTGGAAGTTTGGTGATACATTTCCTATAAACCCTACCCAACATGGCCGGGGGGCAAGAACTAAGGGAGCTGTAGTCTAGAACATCGAGGAGCAGGATGAAGAGAATTACCACGTAAACTCTGTTCATCCACCTCTTGATGCCAGCTGGTGTCTACTGCCATGCAGTGTTTATTTATTTATTTATTTATTTATTTAGCTTGTATGCCGCCCACTACCCAAAGGTCTCTGGGCAGGCCCAGTAAATTAATACTTTTATGTTATGAATGTTTGGGAACATGGCTGTCTTGAATAGATGCCACATTTCTTGGATATGTGTCCCTTAGAATGTATTCTTCAAGGCCCTGCTGCGGGTAGGTCTGATCCCCAGGTTGCAGCCATTGTTGGGGTTTCTGTAAAAGGAAGAGACTTGGTCATTTGTGCCCTCTGCTCAGAGTTACCTCTCTTATGGATATTGTCCTCCCTCAAGACAGTCTGGATCAGTAGTTCTCAACCTGGACTGTAACTCCCAGAAGCCTCCACCACTCGCCACTCGCTATGCTGGAAGGGATTTCTGGGAGTTGCAGTTCAGGAACATCTGGGGACCCACAGGTTGAGAACCACTGGTCTGGATGCTCTGCTGCGAACGAGAAGAAGCAAATCTAAAACGAACTGCTTCTGTTGATGGGCTTCTGTGGGCATGATGTTTCTTGGTGCCTTTCTGGCTAATGTTTAATGGATGACTGGCAAATTGCAACCCTTCTTGCCTGCTTCTCTCTCTCTCTCTCTCTCTCTCTCTCTCTCTCTCTCTCTCTCTCTCTCTCTCTCTCTGTATGTGTGTCTCGCTCTATTTAATGGTAGGAGTGCCCCCATATGGCGCTGCAGCTCTTGGGTGGGGCTTTTACAAGCTAATCTCCCAGCCACCCCGTGAGAACCCCTTCTGTCATCTCTTTGTGTGTGGGAAAGGCTGGGGTGTGGCTTAGGCCACCCCAGGAATAGTCTTTTTTCCCAGGGTTTAGGTTACCTGTTGGGAGAGAGAAGTCTGTCGCAGCAAGTTCCCTTGAAGCACTAAGGGATCTGAATGATGAGATACATATACCAGGGAGCTGCGGTGGATAGCGACACAGGGCTGATTAGATTACCACTGTTGCCAGGTGTGCCAGAATTCTCATAAAGATATGAAAAATTAATGCTGTCTGTACTTGAAGAGGTATGAGACCTTTTCCACTCACTTCAGCTCTCCTCAACTCAATTTCTCAAAAATTCGGGTTCCTTGAATTTAGACATCACTTTACCACTTCCCAGTGGGGGTAGCACGCCTGAATCAATTAAGAGGATGAATGTTGCTTGGCAGGTTTTGTGTTTCTTGTTCTGCTTTCCTGCCCTTGTTGCTCCAAGCAGAGAAGTTTTCCTGCATCCTTTTGGAAGCACCTAAGTTAGCGGAATGAGAGAGTGGCCTTTTTCTTTTCTCACCTCTGCCCTTTCCCGACAACTTTTATCTGTGTAGCTTGTACTGCTGATGAAGATGGAGAGGCATGGAAGAAGCTGGCAGGATTTTTGTTTTGGTGGTCAGTGTGTATATACACATGCACACATACAGAGTCAGTGGCGTAACATGGGGGGGGAGGTGCCATGGGGCTGGTGCAGTGGGTGCAGAAGGTTTAAGGCAGGGGTCCTCAAAGTTTTCAAACAGCGGGCCGGTCCACTACCCCCCAGACACCACTGGGGGCCGGTCCACAGTCCCCCCCCCAAAAAGGCCGACATTTTAAATTGCCCCACTTGGCTGCAGCCGGTGCCTTAACCATCTGGGCGGCGGGGGGGGGGAACGGGGACACCAGGAGACCTTGCTGTGGCCCTCCCACTTTGAACTGTCCCACTAGCTAGCATGCTGATCATCTGGGCGGTGGGTGGAGGGAATGGGGGAAGCGACATAGCCCACTTCAGCAATAGAAGCAGCTGCAGAGGCTTGCTTGCTTGCTTGCGAAGCAGGGGGTAGGTGGGGGGTCTGCAGTTGGTCCCAGGGGCTGGGTTCAAGACCCTGGGGGGGCGCATCCGGCCCCCGGGCCTTAGGTTGAGGACCCCTGGTTTAAGGCGTGCAAAATGCATTCACTCCTCTCCAATAGCATGTCCTAGTTGCTTCCCTATCTGGTCCTGTTTCTGCCTCCACCTTGGCTGCCATCTCCCGACATAACAGGCCTGGCTTCCCTTCCAGCTGATAGGTGGGCGCAGGCCCAGAGATAGCAAGACCTGTTGCTGGAAGGGAAGCTCAGCATGTCTCTCAAGATGGCAGCAGAGGAGGAGGAGACAGTGGCAGCAGGTCAAGATAGGGAGGTGACAGGTGCAGTGGGCAGGCTGTTGAGCTACAAATGGGCGGTGCAGTGCCGCTCAGTGCCCAGTCGGGGCCCTATGGGTGGTGGGTGGGAGGGAACAGATCAGTCTGTAGGGCTGGAAATGGGTGATCCAGCACTGCATGGCGCCAGAATGGGGCTTGTAACACCGGAGTGGGACCCAGGGCACAGGAGCATCCATTTGCCATGATACAGTAGAAGGAGGCAGCAGGACTAGGGAGCGAGGGCATGGGGGATGGGGGCATCTTCAGCACAGGGGAGCACAGGGATGGTCGCCCCAGGTGCCAAATGTGCCTAGCCCCAGGTGCTGGCAACCCACACTATGCCACTGCACACAGTATGTATACATAACAGTGGATCCTCGTATAACAAGTGGTTTGCTTAACAGAAAATCCGCGTAAAGGAATAGAGGAAAATCACTTAACAGAATTGCCTATGGGGCAAATCCGTACAACAGAAAAATGGTTGTGATTAGGGATTAATCTGTTTTCAATGCATTCCAATGGGAAATTGGTACAAAGGAAAAGTTGCTTAACTGAATTTCGTTTGGAACAAATTAATTCTTTTATACAAGGTACCACTGTACATTTACAAAATGGCAGCTACTGTATGTTTCAGAGAAGGAAAGAGATGGCAAGGGAAACTGATGTTGGTGTTTTTACCACTATGCCGGAAGTATAAAGAGTGTAACAAAAAAGAATTTTGAAGTGAATGTTTTGAAATCTACTGGTAACATGATGGATTGTGACCAGAATTCTATGTTTGAGGCTGGTGATCAGCATTCCCTGGAGGAACCACCTGGAGTGCAAGGTGGCCCCTCAGCCAAGGCTCCCTCCATTTTTTGCCAGAATCTAGACGGTGACAGGAAGGATGCCTGAACTGTACACCCTCATGCACACACACACACACACATACACTTTCCCTCGCTCCGAAGGAGGGCTGTTGTTTGGGGAATTCTGATGTCCACTTCCATGGCTAAGTGATGATTCTAACTCTTCTGGCTGAGGGTACAGAGGCGTGTGGAGGGGGAGAGAACGGTAGGAATCGATGGCAGCAGCAACGAGGGGGAATCCCAGCAGCCAAGGCAGCTCTCCCAGCGGCTAGCTTTTAATGTTGCTTTGGCAGTTGTATCAGGGGAGCTCCACTCAGCTGAAGGGAGGGGATGTCTTTTCCCCTTTGCATCCTGTTCTGAGAGACGCTGTCTGTTGAGTAAACTGGGATTGGGAGGATTTAACCTGGGCTGTTATCAGTGGTGGTGGTGGTGGAGGAGAGGAGGATGACTCTCCTGATCCTGAGCCTAAGGTACTGTTTGCAGACTTCAACCCTCCCTGCCCCCCCCACAACCCCATTCCCAAGCCCCCCACCCTCCCAAAAGGCACAAGCTCGTCTGGAGACAGAAGGCTTTGAGGTCACGGAGGGCTCCCTAGCTCCCAATCCCAAGGATGGGAGAGCAAAGCTGTGGATTAGTTGCTCCGTGGAGGGAGCTGGTAAGGGCAGCCAGGTTGGCTCACTGCCAGCCATGATATTGGAAAAGCAGACATCAGTCAGAGCTGAGCGGTGGCCATTATTATCCAACTCCCCCAGCTTTGTCTGGCATGGCCTGCGTGTCTTTATCCAACAGAGCTTACCTTTAGGTCTCTAGGCCGTTTGGGTTTGGGTTAGGAGGAGGGTTTACACCGGCTTAGTTTTTGAGGTAAGGAAGAGCAGGCAAGGAGAAGAATTGAGCCACGAGAGGTTTTCTTCAGCCTCCCTCTTGGAGTGTGTGAGGCAGATTTCGATACTGAACGGGGGGGGGGGGAGGTTTTCATTTCAGCTCATGTTCTGCATTCTTCCTTTCTTCTTTCCACCACTCTTCACCTAAAATGGGCTCTATGCAGAGAGCCTCCCAGTCTGTATCTGCTGCCTCAAGTTGCCACCTTTATTTTTTTAACTTCCTTCTGCTGTGATATGTAAGTTCAGCTTGCTAGACTGTCAAAGTACCTAGACATCTATATTTCATCTACTTGCTGTTATTTTTCTTTTTTCTTACAGAGCCCAGTTTCTGTCCACTGAAGCCATTACTCTAGTCTAGGGCTCCCTGTTGAATTAGTGTTGGATGCTTGTTGAACTCTGCTTCCCTCCACTCCTCCCCCCTTTACTCAGACCTCCCGAAATCAGGCTGGAGCTGTGGGATTTTGCTGGCTGTACGCATAGCCAGTTTTTCACGTTCCTCTTGGTGCACTAGTTGTAAATCTTTATTTGTCTAGGAGGCCATATGAGTGACAGCAAAATATAGGCCTTGAAACTTGAGCTTATGTGGTGTATTCTTCTTAGCTGAGATGTGTGAACTGCCTTCCCCAAAACTTGTTATGGGGCTTTAACAAACAAAATTGCTTTAGGAAGCACAAACTTGCTTTATTTAAATATGTATTTATACCATACATTTGTCTTCTGCCCAAATTGACGGCATGCTACTCTAGGTAGTTAACAATGACTTGAACCCAACTCATTCCACCTTGCATTCCAGTCAGCCCAGAACAAAGTAGTAAATCACTTTTTTTTCTTGAACACCCATAATCTCGACTTGAAGAAAATGATTGTGTTAGGCAGAAGTGTTGATCTCAGTCTCTCCTTGATTCTTGTGGCCGCAGGTGGACAGCTTTGGTGGAGAGCAGCCAGTCAACCAGCTTTCTTAATAGCCTGGGGGGGGCTGTCCAGGCAGGGCAGGTTTTATCACTTGGCTTTGCTCAACTGAAGGCTCTCCAGATGATTGGTATTTTAATTTTGAATTTTAAGCCGCCCAGAGACCTTTGGGTGGTGGGCGGCATATAAGTTGTAGAATGAATGAATGCATGAATGAATGAATGAATGAAAGGCTGGGGAAGAAAGAGAGACAGAAACAACACAATGGAAAATCTCCTGGCCCCTCATTAGTAACCTATAAGTGCTGGGCTCAAGAACTTCCTCTTCTGTCAGGCATTTAGTTTTTAGTTTTATTTTCTTATTATTTATTGTATTTATTTTTTTATTGCTGGCTCTTCACATCCACATGGAATTCATTCACTCCCCCCCCCCCCCCACACACACACATACAACATGCAGGCTGACCTTTTATGGTTTTGATTTTATTTATTTGTGTTTATATAAGCCACTTTGAGGGCATTTTCTAATTTGCATGGGTTATGTTTGTTTGTGTTTTAAGTCAGCCTTCCTCAACTTGTCAGATGGATCTCAAACTAGTCTGCTCCAAGCAAGGTGGCAAAAGGTCATGAATTCTGGGACTCATAGGTCAAAACGTCTGGAAGTCACAGGATGGAGGAAAGCTAACCCAAGAGTAGAAACTACTCCAACAGCACACTTCCTTTCTGCACCCCAGTTCTCTTTGGACATTAAAAAAAAGGAAAATGTGAGCATAGCATGCTTTGCCTTTTAGGCCCCCATTCTTTTAGGAACAGGGAACTTTCTTATCCTCAGTCAACAACAGCACAAATGGCACACGGATAATTAGAACAAACTGGACTAAAACCACAATAAATCGCCAAGTTAAAAAGCAATCATAGACTAAAAACGTATATCAGTCATCTGAAATATTTGAAAGTTTTCAAAACATTCTTTAAAAAGAATGTTAATATAACTTCCTGGAGAGACTCTATGTTGCCCAATTTAGGTGTTTTAAACCTGTCTACAAGGACAGGTCTTTAATTGTCACTGAAAGGACAAGGGAGCCCAACCTAACCTCTCAAAGGAAGGCGTTACACAACCTGGGAGTAATCACAAAGGTTTTCTCGTGTGTTCTCCTCACATGTGCCCACGAGGGCAGTAGGACAAAAAAATCTCTCTAGAGATCTTAGGAACTGAGAAGGCTCATATAGGGAGATAAGGGATTTCAGGTCGCCTGTACCCAAGGTTTATAGGGCTTTATAGGTCATGACCAGCCCTTGGAATAGGGCTAAGAAAAGGACTGGTATTTGTTGGAGCTGTCCTAAGAGGGGAGTTACATGCTCCCAGTCACTGACCCACCCCAGTCAGGAGTTGGGAGGCTGCATTTTGAACCAGCGGAAGTGTTCAAGCTGTCTTCAAAGATAGCCCCATGTAGAGGATGTTACAGTAATCCAAGCAGAATGTGGCTAAGGCATGTATCACTGCAGCATAATCATACTGTACATAAGTAAACAGATTACTGCGAGGACAAAATGTTCCAGTCCCGCTTCTGCTGTTGTTTACTGGAGGTAAGATAGTAGTTCCTGAATGAATGGGACCCAAAAGGCAAGCATGCCAATCCTCAGATTTTCCTTTTTGTGTCCAAAGGGGACTGGGCTGCAGAAAGGGAGCGTGTTGTGGGAGCAGTTTCTGTTCTTCACATTAGATACTTCTGCTCTTGGTTTAGTCAACTTGGTCACCTCCAGATGTTTTGACCGATGACTCCTAGAATTCCTGACTATTTACGTTGCCTAGAACTGATGAGGTTTTTTAAACTGCTCTATGCATGAATAATTTTCTTTATCTACAAAATATATGTGCTTACTATTAGCTTACATCCTCTATTACATAATTGTACACATTTCATGGTTGTCTGTCCTGTTGTGAATAGCTGTGGAGCTTGCCTTTGTGCTGTTATTACCCTACAACATTTCTTATTTTATTTTATTTTATTTTTTTATTCAACAAAGAGCTGTTGAGGGTTGAAGTCCATCTGGTGGGTTGAGAAAGGCTGAGTTTGATGAGTGGGCAGATCACAGAAACTTCACTGCCTTCACTTCAACTGAATGGGGATGAGAAACTGTCTTACTTAGGGAGAAGGAAATCTCTGTTGCTCTCTACCCTGACTCTTTTAGGACGCCAGAAAGCCTTGGTAATGTTGGCAGAAGGTATACCAGGGTCTTCCCAGAGATAATTGGCTTGTAGGCTATCCTATTAGGTCTACCCAGGAGCTGAAGAGTATGTTTCTTCTGGATCGGTATTTGTTGCATCTCTCTATGTGTGTTGTCTCTGGCACCCAGAGAGCTTGGATGCAAATTCCGGAGGTGTGAAAGAAGACAGCATACCTTATGATGAATCGGGGAATAAACATTACCCTATATCTGCCCCCAAGCTCCAGTTGCCTTCATCACTCTCATCCAGGTTCATCTTAACAGCATTAAAAGCTTAGGAGAACTAATCCAGCTCTCCTGTAGTGTAAGGCTGGGTGGAGTTGGGACTGAGCATGCTTGGTCAGGCAAAAAAAAGAGGATGCTGATGTTACATAGGAGAATCTCTGGGCAGGGCTTCAGTCGCTAAAGGTTGCCAGTCTTTCCCCTTCCCTGCACCTAGCGGCAGCAGCAGCAGCAGTGCTGATCATTTTGACTTATTTGCTCTCACTCAGGACAATTGTCCCCATTGCCATACAGCATGTAGTCCTGTGCTCTGCTTTGCCTTGTTAAACCTTGGGGTGGGGGCGGGGGCACAGTGTTTTGTGTGCCAAAGAGACTTTTTCGTACTCTTCTAGTTGTAGGTGGCAGCCCAATACATTGGGTTACATAGAACAAGGCAATGTGCCAAGCTCCATCTCATAATCCATTCTGGTCCAGGCTTCGTCCTCCCTTTCTCTCAGAGTGGCGACACTGAGAGAGGCCCGTAGGGCTTCAACACGGAATTGGGCCTTTTTGGTGGTGGGCCCGGCATATTGGAACAAATTGCCTTCGGAGATTAGGCAGGCAGATTCGCTGTCGGCTTTTAGAAGGGCCTTAAAGACCTGGCTCTTCAGGCAATACGTTGGGGCCCTCTGAAGCACATTTTGTGGTTGTGGTTGTGATATTGTATTTTTTTAAAATTACTATTATTCTTTAACCGCTGGCACCAGTTACTCTTGCTGGATTTGACTTTGTATTGGTCTGTGATGCTATGTTTATTTTATTTGCTATTTTTTTAGTATTTTCATACTGTCTTTGTATATTGACTTGTATTTTATTAGGTCTTTTTATTATTTCTGTTTGGGTATGTTATGGGGTTGTAGTTGGGCAGTCGCTGTTTTGGTGACGTGTTGTACACCGCCCAGAGTTCCCTATGGGAAAATTGGGTGGCCCTGAGTCCCATGGTTGGGAATAGGTGCGCTATATAAATATGAAAATAAATAAATAATAAATAATAAGAACGAACAAACAAACAAACAAACAAACAAACAAAATGGGTTTTTCGCTCATCCCAGCAGGAGTGAGTCAGTCTCCCTTTTCTTATTTTTTACCCTATTCTATGGTATCAAATGTGGTTTTGATCCCATTTGTGGGGTAACGATGCCCTTGTCAGATACTGCAGCTTTTCTAACGTATGCCCTATGTTCACTTTTTGCTCCACATGTAGGGGGCCCACCTAGCACTGATCGACTCGATGATGACGGCATACGCAGTGGAAGCCACCAGCTCTCTAAGTGTTGCACCAGGGACTGACACAGCTGCCATCACCTGGGACCAGAAGCTTCTACACTGGATAGACAGGGTAGTGTATTTGCTCCTTTCATCATACGCGCGTCTGGTCCTTCCTGCAAGAAACTCAGGCCTGTGTGTATGGGTCATCCCACTTGAACAAGAGCGAGACCAAAAGACCCAGGAAACTTCATGGTGTGAATGTGTGACAACTGGCCACCCGATCCATATTACTGGTGGCATAGAAAACATAAGCTGGTTAGCCGGTTGCCATGCATTGTGTGGGTTGTGAGCCATGAAATTCCTGCAAGCCATACAACCTCCCAGAAGATGGGCACAGTATAAATATAATATTCTGTGTTCCTCTTTAAATGTACTGTACAATCACATGAAAACAACGGTGTATGTGTATGTGTGTGTATAATTAAATGAAATAGAATGTAAGCAATGTCTTGGCCCTATTTTGGAGTGGGATCCAAAGGACACGTATGTTTTGGGAGAGGCAGGTGTACCCTGACCCATTTGGGAGGAGGGGAGGAGGAGGAGGAGGAGGCGATGGCGGTGGCAAGGGAGTTTTAATCCTGCTGGGATTTCTGGGACCGGACATGATGGTGTTGCCTATTTATGGCATACTCTCGGTTGCTTTTGTGCAGGTCGTCCATAAGATACAGCAAAGTGCTGAGCAGGAATGTTCTCAGAGGTCTGCTCCTGGTACAGATGGCCAGAGCCAGGCCTCCAACAGCGGTCCCAAGGTGCGTGCGCCTTGTTGTTACTTCTTCCTCCTGAGTGGAATAGTTATGTGGGAAGGGAGGGTGGTGTTGGTGGTGATGGTGATGGTGCACTAAGATCTGGAGTGTGTTATAAGTGGGGGGGGCGCACAGGGGAGTGTTCTAATGCAGTTTATGGCATTTTCATCATTAGCCACAATATGTGGTGGAAGCAAGCAAAGGGTGACTTGGACCACCTTGCCTTTGTTCTGTGGAAGTCCGTTTTTGTTTGGCCCACTTCCATCCTCCTGACCCCCTACATCTGAAAGCTGGGGAGACTCCTTCCCCTCACCCCCCTCCCCAACAATACTTAGAGCTACTGTGTCGGCCTCATTGGATCAGATGGCCTTTTGCCTGCTGCCATCCGGCTGTGCCTGAGGGTTGGCCCATTTGTTCACCAGGGCAACGAGGGACCCCCCGGATCTCTTTCCATGAGCTTGACTCTGGGAAGCCAGAGTTGCCCAGATGTTGGGGATGGGGGGCTGGTTGCCTGGGATACCTACCCCATCACTGTACTCGGTGGCCAGGATGGCCTCCTCTGAGCCAAGCGGCCTCTTGGGCTGCCTCTGCTTTGAGAGCCATGCGGTCAAGGTGTGGTATGTGACGGAGCTGTCTTTTTCTGCATCTCTCTCCTCTTCTCCCCCATGGCCTCTCTCCTTCCTCTGCTTCAGTGTCCCACAAGGTGGTACTGGAAACTGGTTCCTGTAAGTGGGTGGCTTTACTTGTTATCTCCCTGCTGCCTCGGCTCCTGTGCTGCATGCCGGGGGTGGGGGGACCCAGAGCAAAGGATGCTGGGGGTTTAGGGCCTTGGAGCAGAGGTGCCAGTGCAATCCAGGGAGGGCACCCCTTGAGGAGGGTGTTGGATGGCATAGTTGCCCTGCTACCAGTGGGCGTGGGTGGGTGGGGGGGACACTGGCCATCGGCCCTTGAACTGGGAGACTCTGAAGAGCAGAGGGGACCCCTGTCCTGGGTAATAGGAGTGCTCCTGTATGAGACACCAGCTGCTGGGATGCTGGTATATCCCAGCATCCTTTGTTCTCATCTCCCTTCCTTCCACACTCTGTACCTGCTTTGGTCTCTCTTAGCTCCACGTGTCCGCTTGTGGGGATACTCAAGGGGCAGGGTACAAGTTATGTGTGGGTATCCGTGGCTTTAATGTGTCTCTTCTTCCTGCCCAGATCATGTGGCCTTCTGGGGGGTTACAGGTGGGGTGTTTTTATTCAATTTTGGGTGGGTGGGTGGGTGGGTGGGTGGGGAGGACGACGCGAACAGACAGGCAGCGGAGCTTGCCAGAAGCTCCACATGCCATTTTTGTAGCAGGGTTAAGAGACAGCCAGAGCAGGGCAGCTCGTGCCTGGAGCTGCCAAGTAGGAACCGCATGCCAGTGGACATGCCATGCCATGATCCCCCTCTGCCCTTTTGTGTTGCCTTCTGCCCCACCCCTAACCCCATCCCATCTGCTTGCTGCCCAGAAGTACTTAGTGCAGCCAAGAACTGGAGGGTGCTTTGCCTAAAACGTTCTCGTAGAGGAGTGCAGCGTATTAGTTTGTAGGTGTGTGGGGTCCTCCGGAGTGGATCAAGAGTCCTGAGTGCATGCTGGGAGTTTTTGGTTTTTGTCAAGGCAGGATGTGAGGTCACCATGAGATTTCCCCAGTGCCCCCTTTCAGTGTCTCCCCCTCCCTCCCCAGTCTGGCAAGGCAGCTACCCTCCCCTCCCCCCTTTTTTTCCTCCTGGCGGGGTGCATTGATCAGGCTCTCTCTTTTCTTTGCTGTTGCATCCAGCATGCCATCGCTTTTTGTTTGAAGGAATCTGGGAATAAGCCTCCTGTGGTAATGTATCCGTCGGCAAAGCGCGCGCCTGCCCACCCACCTGCACAATCTTGCCATTCACTGGGGTTGTTCTTCTAGAACTTCTGGCTGTTCCTGCTGCAATGGGCCTGGCTCCCTTCTCCGCTGTTGCTGCTGCCGCCGCCGCCGGCTACCTTGGGGCGTTGAGAGGCAAGCTCCCAGTGCCTCGGACCTCTTCGGGGAGGCCTTTCCCATGTTCAGAACAACCGGCAGCTGTTCCAGGTGGCTGCAGGAGTTGGTAGAGCAGTGGCTGCCAACCTGGGGGTCGGGACCCCTTTGGGGGGGTCACATGACTATTTCACAGGGGTTGTCATGAGCCAGTGGAGAAAAAGGCACAAATGGCTTAGGTTTGGAGGGGGAGGGGGAGGAAAGGGGGGGGAGAGTGAGTTACAGCTTGATAGGTTGGAGGGGATGTCAGTCAATGGCACCGGAGGCTGCAGTTGGCTGAGGGTGCTTGTAGAGGGAAGTTCTCTGTGGCACCTGCAGCAGTGGCCTGTCAAAGGGGGCTTGTGGCCTCCTCCAAGCAGGGCAAGGGGTCACCACAACACGAGGAACTGGATTAAAGGGCTGCGTCATTAGGAAGGTTGAGAACCACTGTTGTAGAGCCAAAAGCATGCCTGCCGGCCCAGCCTTTGAGGCCATAATCTCACGCCTTGCCTACTTTCCTGAAAGGATCTGAACGGGTGCCATCAGAGGTCATTTGCTCCTGACCTTTTCAAGACATCCCAGAAATCTCAGGTTGCATTTCCCGATTGGCATGGGCATCCAGTTTCTCAAGACTTGGTTTTAAGAGTCGGGCCTCGGTCTGTTTTCAAATTCCAAGATGTGTCCATGTTTTGGGAAGATAAAAGCATCCAGTATGGCCATCCACATGTAAACACACACACACACATACAGATTAGCAAAACATTCTTCTGTGTTGGCATTGGACAGATCTCCATCTCCCCAACAAGGTTACCTGGCCCTTCCCTCAGTTGGGGGCTTCCCCTTCCCACATCTTCCCCCCAAGGTAGCAGATGTGTGAACAGCAGCAGGGGGGAGGGGGGGAAGAGAAGGGTTAGTTGTCTGGATTCCTGGCTTCACGAGGACTGGATGGTTAGAGCAGGCAGGGCAGGAGGGAACTGCCCAACCCTTGCTACGTGTGGCCATCTTTTCTGCGCTGCGCAGAGGGAATCCCCCTTGCCCCTCTGTTCCTCCCTCCAGCTCATTGCAGCAGGAATGGAGGTGGCTTGTGTGCCTCCTTTTGTTTTTGTTTCTCCTTTTTTTCTTGGTTCTTTTTTGCTGGCCTGCTGGTTGTCTGTGTCTGCCTGTCTGTCCCTCCTCCCTTTCCGTCTTTGCCTTTCCCCGCTGTCCACGCACGGCCTGCCCTGCTCTGTGTGTGTCTCTGGTGTGGGGGCTGCCTTTGTCGTCTTGTCTGCTGCGTCCTGGGGGTGAGGACAAGCATGTCTGGAGTAGGAAACAGAAACCCGCCATTACGTAATGGGGATGCGTTTGAGGGAGGGGGGGAGGAGGAAAGGAAATCCAAGGGGTCCCTCCAGTGCAGATCTCTTCCCATCTAGGGCCCACCTCTCCCCCCACCCTACTCCCAATGCACTGTGGTGCTGTAGCCCCTTGACCAGGGCATGAGGTCAGAATTTCCCATGGAACGGGGGGTGGGGTGGGCTTCTTGCTTTTTCGGGTCACCCAGAACGCTATAGAAAGGAGAATGCCTCCTTTTCTATTCCTATGATGGCTGCTTCCTTCACCTCTTTCCTGCTTTCCTCCCTGGCTGCCTTTTTCAAAGGGCCCCTGCCAAGGCTCTGGCTTGTCCCCCTTCTCCCTGCTTTACCCTTCTCCCATTCCCAGCATGCACTCTGCTCTTGGTATCGGGGGGGGGGAGTGGAGGAGGAGGGAGGTGCCACACGGGGATGTGCACATGTGTTGTTTGTGTGTATGTGTGTTTGGGGAGGGGCCTGCTCTCTCAGCCCCCTCAGCGCCCCTGCTCAGGAAATGTCTGAGGGCTGCTCTGCATGGTAAGGATGGGGGCGGAAGAGCTGAAGAGTGTGAAGCCATAGACCAGGGGTGTCCAAACTTTGACCCTCCAGATGTTTTGGACCACAGCTCCCACAGTCCTTTGTCACTGGCAACACAGGCTTGGAATTCTGGGAGTTGTGGTCCAAAACTTCTGGAGGGCCGGAGTTTGGACACTCTTGCCATAGACAACTCCAGTATGTCAGGTCCCTCTCGTGGAGAGCTGGCTCCGGTTGTTGCCGTTGTACTGACTGCCTCCTGCCCCTCTGCTCTGCTCAGATCCGTTACCGGAAGGACAAGGCCCTGCCCAAACAGACGCCCTGTTTCCCTGCCATCACCGGCATGAAGGACCTGGCCAGCGGAGGTGCCGTCGCGGCCACGATCCACTACTACTGCCCCCAAGTGATACGCCTGGAGGGTGAGCTGAGGCTTTAGCTTGAAGAGAGATGGGATGGGGTGGCTGCTGCTGGGAGATCCTCCTGCCATCATGGCCACTGGCTGAGGATGCTGGGAGCTGTAGTCCCCAGAAAGTCACTTTTCAGAGCTCTGAGCCACTGTTCTGAGTGGCTCCCGCACACACGCCCCCCTTGGTGACCACTAACGGCCACTCTGCGCTTTCCTTGCCCGGCAGATGTGTGCCTGAAGGAGACAATGTCAGTGGCCGACAGCCTCTATAACCTGCAGCTGATCCAAGGCTTTGCCTCTGACTACTTGGGTGGCGCCTGTTTCCTCTCTCTGGAGGACCTACTCTACATGCCACCTGCACTGAGGGTGAGTTTTGCAACAGGGGGAGAAAGAGGAGAAGTCAGGCTGCCGTGAAGGCGCTGGCCTGGCTTTGGGCAGGAAGAGCCACCTGGAAAGGAGGGCCTTGCTGGCCCAGCACAGAGGAGAAGGGCTGCCTCTGTGTCTCGTGGGGGCTGCCCGTGTGGAGCGAGTGGGGATTAGCACGTGGCACCAGTGCCCAGCCTGGCCTGGCCTTAATGAGCCTTGGCCACTTCCTCCAGCTCCACTAATTAAGAGGTTGGGACAATGGGCTCCTTCTGCTGGGAGCAGCAGAATGAGGCTGGCAAGCCAAGGGTGGGAGTCAGGTGCGGGGGGGGGGAGAGTTTTAAGAATTAGGAAGGCATGATCACTGCAGTCTGGGAGAGACCTGCTCCAAGGCTGGTGTTGTAGAGCCAGCCCTTTGGACGGACAGAAGAGAGGAGGGTGACTCTGAGCCCAAAGAAAAGCCGTTTCAGGACTTGGACCCCCGGTGTTTTTGGGTGGAAGAGGACGTCTCCTTCTCCAAAGTGCTTGCTTACTTAACCCGCGCTTCTGCTTTCACAGATCAATGTTGGGGTATTCCTGGCGGAATTGTTTTTGTGCTTCGAGGTGCTTAAGCCAGACTTCGTGCGCCCTAAGGAGCTGCCCAGACTTCAAGGTGAGAAGCTGGCCTTGGCAGAATATTTATTGCGTTCCCTCTTTCTGTCTATGTAGCCTGTGTAGCCTGCAAAATTAAATTGCAAACTGCCCAGAGAGTGCTTGAAGCGCTATGGGGTGGTATATAAGCAGAACACTTTTTGCTTTGCTTGGAGCTTGGAGGGCAGATCCTGCCCAGCGTGGAGAAAGGGGTGGTGTATCCATGGCTCCCTGCAAATGAAATGTTGATACTGTCTTGTAAGGCAGAAAACCACTGTAATCCTGACCTTATGGCCCATGTCGTGTAGATAGTGGACTGTTAATTTCTCTGGACGTTAATTTTTCCTGGAAGCGCCTAGGAGGAGGTGGGGGTTGCGCATCACTTATTTTGCGTGCTTCTGAACATTGAGAATTTGGTGGGGTTTTTTAAAGCATTTAAAAATTGGAATAGAAAACTTGGGAAATGAAACAAAGAGCAGAGATTATGAGGCAATAAAGGAAGATATGTCAGGCATCTTTATCACAGCCTGATTGATATCCTTCTCTCAGACATCATTGCTAGAGACATATTTCCAGACTTCGGCAACCCTCAGGCTCTTGTTCCTGACTTCTTCCCCCCCCCCAAAAAAAACCCCCCAAAAATCTTAAGTCTCTGAAGGTCACGAAGAAAGAGATGTCAGGCTTGCATAAGACATCAGATCCAATCTGTGTAGCCTTTTAGACCTGAAAATCAGAAATTAGATTCTTCTTTTTTTCATCACAAGAAGGGGTAGGATAACAAGTGCCCCCAGACTTCCTGCAAATATAAACCAAATACAATGAACCCCCGCCTATTGCTGGGGTTAGGGAACCGACCCGACCCGCGATAATTGAAAATCCATGATATGCAGGTGCAGGTCGGGTTGGGCCTGGGGTGCCTAGCTGGGGGCTCTTGTACTTACCCCCAGCCTGCTGTTGCCCCGAATGGGCCTGCAAGGGTCTTCCCAAGCCTTCTGGAGATCCCCAGAGGGCTTCCCTGAGTGACTTCTGGTTCACAGGGAGGACCTTTTGGAGCCTCCAAAAGGCCCGGGAAGGCCCTCGCAGGCCCGTTTGGGGCAGCACCAGTCCTGGGGTAAGTAAGGGAGGCCTGAAACAAGCATTTCCCCCTTACCCAAAGGGGTCTTTTTTCATATACTGCCCTCCCGCGATAAAGCAGGACCAGAGTATATGAACGGCGAATGGGTGGGGGACCACTGTACAAGAAGCTGTGGAGGGAGCAGATTGGTCAAGGGTACCTCCATCTTCCTTCACATCTTCTCTGGAGCCTCTTGTGTTTCATGTCAAAGCAAATCGGTTGCGTTCTTCTACTTTCCAACCCAAATGATTAAACCGATGACTTCATCTGGCCGACCATTCGTGTCTCTTCTCGGCATATGGGTGCCACAAATGCCTTCTCGGTGTTGCCGTGTCATCAGAGGACTTTTCCTCACGTCTTTTTATGTGTCAGATGATAAAGTACATGCCCAAAATGTGGCATACAGCTGTCCCTGATATAGCTTGCTTGTACACGTGTGTGTGTGTGCGCGTGCGCACGGGCCAATTTTCCGTGTCAGCACTGATGGCAGTGCTTTCCAGCCCCACCTTCCCCCAAATCTGTGCCCCACCGAGTAAGTGGAACAGGAGCAGAGGCCGCTGGGAATTGGCAGGGCCCAGTCCTCAAACAATGGCCTCCTGTGTGAGTGGAGATGGGAGCCGGTTTTTCTCCCACACCTTGGTCCGTGTGGCTGGCCTTCCCACTCTCTCCTGACCTTCTGCTGATTTACTCCCCGGCTGGAGCGGTCTTTCTTTGCTTTCCCACTCCCTGCTTGTTCACTCAAGTGGCTGCTCTTTTTTTTCCAGATTCCCCTGGATTGAATGACGCTTTGACACCAAACAGCGGGAACAACAGCAGGTGAGTGAGCCTTTGGGGCTTCAGCCGCTCCCTCCTTGCCGCTCACCCTCTCTTGTGTGTGCTGGGAGTGATACTGCCCTGCCGCATTTGGAGAGAGAGGCCTTGTTTGGGAGGGCTGGCCATTCACAGGACTCCGCAAAACAGGAGAGGGCTCCTTGGTGGATCTCTCCTGCAGAGCCGTAGAACCACACTTTTTCGTCAAGGGAGAACTCTGGGAAGATGGTCCCTGGGCTCTGCTCCTCTTTCTGAGCACATTGCTGCTTCAGCTTCAGCCTCCCTCTCTCTCTCTCTCTCTCTCTCTCTCTCTCTCTCTCTCTCTCTCTCTCTCTCTCTATGTGAGAGAGAGGAGAGAGAGAAGCTGTGTCTTTCCTCATGGCTTGCCCTCTGCTGCTCCTTATTTATTTATTTATTTATTTATTTATTTATTTATTTATTTATTTATTTATTTTAGATTATTTTTACCCCACCTTTCTCCTTGGAAAAGGACCCAAGGCTTAAACTCACCTGCTGGCTCCACGTCCTGTGGAAGTTCCTGTCCCATCTCTAGAACTGGAAAAAGGTTTAACAACCTGTCTGGTTGGCTTTTTCCATTACGGCAGAGGAAGGCTTCATCTTGTCCTTCACAACAGGATGAAAAACAACTTGGGCCACTTCTGTTCGGTGTACGCTGTCCCTAACAAGAGTAGTTGGTTAACGAGATAAACGCCATTGAAGGCTCTGAAGACGTAGATGCTCTCGTGTATGCTGCTGGGGATGCCTAGAGGGAGGATAACGTTCAGGCCACGACCTGAACAAGTCTGTGAGCCTTGTTGATGTTGACGGAGCAGCCTCCTGAGGCTGGAAGCTCTGCTGCCGGGTGACTCCTGGACAGCTCTCTTTTCAGTTCTGCCAAAGCAAGGCAAATTACTTAGGGAGTTGGCCGTTAACTCCCTTTGCTGGCAGGGCAATGGGAGGTGGTTAGGTGTGTAGGTCATTTTGTTCTGTTGTAACAAGCTGAACTAAGCAGCCCTTGGGGGTCCCTTACAGTTTCTGTGCAAGTGCCACTAGATTCTAGAAGTGTCGCCACTCCCGTGTCAGTAGCGATGGCACTCCTAGGTGTTGCAAGACTTGCTGGTGGTGGTGGTGCTCTCTTTCTTTGCACTGGGCCCTCCTTCTAGATGACAAACAGCTTGGCGAAACTTGATCTGAAAAGAGTTATTCCTACTGTCAGGGTGGGGAACTTGTAGTTTTGTGGAGGCTCAGTGCCTCCTTAAATTTCAGGCTGATAGGCCCTTCCTCTGCTCCCGGGGGGGGGGGGGACTGAAGCCTTGCTGTCCTGGTATGGGGAGAGGGGGCCTCCTTTCCTCCCTCAGCTGTAGCTGTTGATCAGGAGGGGCTCCAGGGTTCACCTGGATTGAGTTGCACTTGAAAGGGGAAGGAGGGTGTTCTCTTGGACGGAGCTGCGGATTCTCACGTTGCTTCAGGCCAGGAGAAAATGTCACTCTTCTGGGAGGGGATGTGGGAAGTCTCTGATCTGAAGGCTGGCACCAATCTTTTTCCCATTTGGCAGGCCTGGGAATGCCTTGAGGCAGCAAAGGAAAGGAACTTGTTCCTGCAGGTCTGCAGATATGTGCTAATGTTATTTGCCAGAGGAACAGGCTGGCTGACATTTTGCACTAAACATACGTTTATGCCACATGAGACAGTAAATCTAATGTTGTGCAAAATCTGGTGTTTCTCTCCAATATCTGCACTCTCTCACCCACCCACCCACCCACCCACCCACAAAGAGCTACCAGTGTTCATGATCTCGGGTGCATGTGTGTGTGTGTGTGCATGCACGCACCCATGCACGCACGCACACACACACACACACACACACACACACACACACACACACACACACACACACACACACACACACACACACACACACACACACACACACACACACACACACACTGCTGCCTTCCTAACTTAAGAGTGAACCCCATCCTTCTTGGGTGTGAGTACAGGTTATGCTAACCGTGTCCCCATTTTGTTCTGATGTATGTTGGTTGGTCTTATTTTTTGCCAGCAGCTCGCCAGTGTTCAACTTCCGCCACCCACTGCTTCCTGGAGGGCAGGCACAATCCCCACTCTGTGGTTCTTTAGGTAAGAGGCGTCTTTTCTTCCCAACTCCCAGCTTTCCTCTCCTGGCGGTACAAACTCCATTTAAGAAATCAATGGAGAAGAGGGCTCTTTCATTCAGGGTGGGCAAAGTGGGGGACCCCCCCACCAGGGGTCATTGGACTGCATTTCCCAGCATCCCTCACCATTGGCTATGTTGTCTACAGTAGGCAGGAGTTGCCATGCAAAAACCTTTCATGTGGGAGGGCTTTGCCCCCACCCCTCCTCTTGGGGGAACCTGATTGTAACTGTCATGGCCTCCGATGGGCCTTATTCTTGGGGTCCTAAAACTCCCGATGGCGGCTTGCCCTTCGGTTGTCCTGAGCAGCAACAGCTGCATATTTTCAGGGGCAGGAGGGCCGCTACAAGCTTGCCTCTCTCTAGAGATTCCTGAAAATGTTTGCTTTCGTTTGTGACTCTCCACAGGATGTTGGTGGTCAAACTCACTGGTCTTTGCCAGTGATGAAGGTCTGTGAGCGTTGCAACATCCGGAGGGGGCTACATGTGCACCCCCTCCAATGTTCTGTAAAAGAAACTCATCAGGCCTGCTGCGCCATCCACCCTTGTCTGGAAGGAAGTCCCAGTGAGCGTAATGGGATTGATTTTAGCATAGTCAGACACAGAACTAGTCTTTAGTGGATCTTCCTGGCCTTGAAAAATAGGTTTTAATCATAACCTAACTTCAGAAGAGAGGCTATTTGCATAGTCTGAACAATGAAATAGGATTAGACCTTGCACTAACGACTGTGTTTATCTTGAGGGCAGAAGGTTTGGCACTTCCTTAACTAGGGATATACAGTAGGACCCCAGTATCTACTGGGGATCAGTTCAGGCCTTCCCATGGATAACAAAAACTGTGGATAAGAGAGAGCGCAAAAAACCTTCCAAAATTGCTGTTTTGTGTCAGTAGCTTGCATTATAGATGCTGTTTTAGAACAGTAGCTTTCTTTACGGCTGCTGTTTATGACAGTAGCTTGCTTTGTGGCTGCTGAATTATTTAATTTTTTTACTCTACGAACCATGGATAACTGAATCAGTGGTTAATGAATCAGTGGATACAGGGGTTTGTGACAAAACCCTGGAAACAGGAGTAATGAATATACAAATCATCAGCCAATCCCAGCAGGAGGGCGGGGAATGGTATGATATAAAAAGGGTGGAGCCTAGTCAGTTGAGGCAGTTCAGTAGAGTTCAGTTAAGTTGAGGTTTTGAGAGTAAGAGTGCTGGGAGAGAGCACTGCTCTGTGAGAGTTCTGTCAGGCAGTGAGGGCTATACTGTTTACTAGTTATTAAAGACAGGGAGGCTTGTAGAGCTGGTTAAATCTATTGTATGTTAAAGGCAACGCATACCATCCTCAGACATTGTTATATTTATTATTTTCTCAATAAACTTTGTTATTATTTTTATATTATACATCTGAGTCTGTCCCAATTCATGAGGCGACGATTTTAAAAGGTGGCAGCATTACCAAGTGATTAAAAGGTGGCAGCATTACCATTTCCATCACAATTCAGTGTGTAAAAGGGAGGTGTCGTCACAATTTGGTGGCACAGCAGTGGGATGTCGAAATAAACCCAGTTGTGCCTTTGAAAACTCAGTCTGTGAAAGGGGTGACGTCACAGGGTTCTACTGTAGTTGGCCAACGTTTGGATGTAGTTTTAAAGCCGAGTATTATTCCATATATATTAGAGATGGGCACGAAATGAACTTTTAGTTCATTTTGTTATTCGTTTCGTTACGTAACGAAACAAATAACGAACCTAGGGATAAATTTAAAACGAAACGGAAAAAAATGATTTGGTTCGTTTTTGTTAGGGGGGGGGGCGGACTCGAGAACCGAACCAAGGGTGGGCCTAGTCGACAAACCGAAATGGGTTTTATATTCGTGTGTGTGTGTGTGTGTGTGTGTGTGTGTGTGTGTGTTGTGTGTGTCTGCATCTACTCATTTTTATTCAACATGCCAGGCTCATGGCACCCTGGCCCTTTCCCTGCTTGAATGTAGGCCTTGCTTCCTGACAGCACCTCCCCAGGAGGCCGCGGTGGCATCTTCTTTGCCTGTGTGCTGTCTTGTGACTTGTGCTTTCTTTGGGCCCGTAGGCTCCCTGCATCATTCCACGTCCATGTCCCACGTGGAGAGCTTTGGCAAAGCATGGAGCAAGAAGCAGCTCAGGTAAGAGGAGCCAGGGGCTGAGGGGCTTGTGGGATGGCAAAAGCATGGCGGCATTGATTGGCTCTGCACCCAGGAAGAGCATGGAGCTCGTTAAGGCTTCATTAAGCCATTGGCTGGAGCTGGAGCCCATGGGCTATAGGAAGCGGTACTTGCTGTCATGCAGATTAGATACTTCAGTGGTGGAATATATCGCTACAGTTCAAAAGATGGCCACGTTAGACATTTGAAAGCAATTGCTAAGTTGGAAAAGGGAAATCCAACCGTATCCCCAAAGCAGTTTTCTGGGATGGAGAAGGAACCAATGGCATTATGAATATGAAAAGCTGGGCAGAAAGCATGTCTCCTGTTACACACACCAGAATACACAACATCTTGAGATTCCATCTAGCATGTGCTTCTATTTAGATGTTGAGTCAGCAGAACCTTGCTTTTCAAGGGCTCTGTTGACTCTCTGAATCTCTTCAAGGGCTCTCTGAATCTCTGAGTCTCTTTTAGACAGGGGGTGAAAATTGTTTCAAATTAATTAAATAATCAGTGAAAGCCACATCCTTTTAAAAAAACTCTTTAGAAAGATGGCTTTTTGTTCTGTTGTAAAGGGGGATAAATGTGAAACGGGTGCTTTAAAACTCACACCTGAAATGTTGTGCTCCTGATTGATTGTCAGTTTGACAAACCTCCTTCCCCTCTTTCCCGCAGTCCTCTGTGCCCGTCCAAGCTTGTCCTAGGACATTTCTCAAGCCTCTGGAGCAGATGCTCAGGCAGCTGGGAGGGATCCCTCTCCTCCTGGTTCTGCCGACAGGAGGAGGTCCCATCGGTGGGGATTGCTCAGTTTGGGTTCTGGTCTCATTACTAACATACCCGTTTTGCAGTTGCTTATTAGCACAATTTAGTTATTTTCTTTCCACTTCACAAGAGTATTGAAAGTGGTTAATAAGTTACAGCATAATCAATAAAAAAGGTGCTTTTGTCGTTGCGGTGAAGGCTAAAAGCAGAATTGAGCAAGCCCTTTATTTTGCATAACTTGCACACAATGTGCACATTTATAACCACACAGCGTAAGGCGCTGTTGTTGGAGAGAGATGTGGTGTGAGGCCAGTGGGTAGAAAGTGGACCAGGGAGGCCTCAGTGGCTCCATCGTTGCCCCTAAGAGTCTCCTCCTCCTCCTCTTCTTTCCTAGCCACCCTCTGTCCCAGGCGGTCTCTTTCAGCATCCCTTTTGGCCTGGACAGCGACGTGGACATTGTGATGGGCAACCCCGTGGGCATCCTCCGCTCCGTCAGTTCGGACAGCTTGGCTCCTCCTCTTTATTCCACTCTGCCCCGCTCTCCCCGCCCCCGTCCCAACGAGGTGGCCGAGGCCCCCAACGGGTTGGTGGCTCCGCCTCTCCATGGGGCGGGACCCAAGGGCCAAGAGGGGCTGGCCCTGGAAAACGGCCTGACGGACGGGTACTCGGACCTGCCCACGATCGAGGAGGCCCTGCAGATCATTCACAGCAGTGAGCGCTTGCTGCCCGAGGGGGCGCCTGATGGCTTCTACCTGCACTCGCCAGAGCCTCCCAAAGCGTCGGCGCCAGAGAAGCTGCCCACGGCCGCCGTTTACCGCTGCCACAATGGACCTCCCAACGGGGCGGAACCAGCCCAGGATGGCAGCCTGGACTCGGATGCCGAGGAGCCCTCGCGGCCCCCGGGCCCCCCCGACGATTCCACCTCGTGCGTGAGCTCACTGAGTTCGCAGCCAGACAGCACGGCTTCCTCCGCCTCGGGCGTCCGCATGACCAGCTTTGCCGAGCGCAAGAAGAAATTGGCAGCGACGGACAGCAAGTCGAGCGGGATCAGCTCGGAGGGTTCGGAGGCGGGCCCCGCCCCTCCGGAGGAAAGCCCTGCCCAGAGCCCGGCCCTGAGCTCCGAGATGAGCCAGTTGGGCGCCCGGTTGGAGGAGAAGCGCCGTGCCATTGAGGCCCAAAAGAAGCGCATTGAAGCCATCTTTACTCGGCACCGCCAGCGCCTGGGGAAGAGCGCCTTTTTGCAGCTGCAGAAGGCACCCGACGGCCAATCCCAGGCGGAGGCCGGCCGGCTCACCCTGGAGGAGCGCCTGTCCCAGCTCGAAGCGGAGGAGGAGGAGGAGGCTGGAAGCCCTCGGGCCCGCCTGGAGAATAAGCAGGTGACCTTCTCCCCGGAGATCACCAAGGGAGTGCTGGATGAGAACCTGGGCGACTACAACCGGGCCGTCGCCAAGCTGAACACCGCGCTGAGCTCCCTGCAGTTGGACATGCAGCGCCTGAGCGACCAGCAGCAGCGGCTCATGCAGGAGAAGAAGCCCAGCGCCCAAGCCTGGGTGATCCCAGCCCCCAGGGCCACCCGCGAGGGGGCACCGCCCCGCTCTTCGCTGGAGCTGTCCTCGCCCTCGCCCTCGCCCTCCCCTTCCCGCAAATCCCGTTCGCCTCAGCCCACACCGAAGAAGTCCCCGGCTCCGGCTCCTCCCAAGAGCCCTAAGCACACGCGGCCAGTGGAGCTGAAACTGCCGCCCCTCACGCGGGTCCTGACGCCCCCCCACAATGTGGACACTCTCCCCCACCTCCGCAAATTCTCCCCCAGCCAGGTGCAGGTGCAGACCCGCTCCTCCATCCATTTTGCGGAGGACGAGGAGCTGCCGGTGCCGGAGGCCGAGGGCCAAGCCCCGAGTCATCTGCGGCCGGTGGCCTCGGTGCCTCCCCAAGGGGGCAACGCCCGGGTTTCAGGGGACGGCACGAGCGACGTCTCCTCCCCGAGCGATCGGCGCAGTAGCCTGATTGAGATCCCCTTGTCCAGCTTGAAGGGGGAGGAGGAGGAGGAGGATGTCGATGGGGATGACTCGCTGGAAGAGTCTGTCGCTGAGACACTGGACTCGGAGCCCCGTTCTGGCCTGGGCTTCTTTTTCAAGGTAAGCCCTCTCAACCTTTAGCTGCCTGCAAGTCTTCTCTGGGGACGGCAGCTTCTGTGCCTTTTTGTACGCTCTCCTGTACCAAAGCGGAACGGAGTGTCCTGCGGGCCTGTCTCATGGCCTAAGATAGTGTTGGCAAATCTATGGCATGGGTGCCAAAGGTGGCACGTGGAGCCCTTTCTGTTGGCTTGCAGCATCTTCCCCCCACAGCCATGGCAATTCCCCCTCTGCTTGCAGCATGCCATTGCTCCGTGCAGAGAGCCAGGCGAAGGGGAGGCAGTGGCCTGTGGGCTCATTCGTAGCCCCAGTTTACTCTTCAACCACGCCACTTTTGGGATGCCCAGAACGGCATCGTGGCTGGAGAGTAAACGGGGGCTGCGAATGAGCCCACAGGCCACCGCCACTCCCCCTTGGTTTTTCCCAATGGGGTAGCGCCCCATCTGCCATCCTAGCCAGGGCAGGTAGGGGGACGGGGTGCTACCTTTGGTAAAGTGAGGATCAAGGAGCAGGTGTTTTTTTTAATTTTCTGTGTCCACAGCACCCTTGCTGGGGCTGTGGGAAATTCAAAAGCCTGCTCTTCAATTCTCGCTTTCCCAAAGGGTAGCACCTGAAGCATTTTTAATTCAGGGTACCATTGTATTCAGGTTAAATCTCCGTGTTGGCATTTGTGAAAAATAAGTGGGTTTTGGATTGCAGTTTGGGTACTCGGTCTCTAAAAGGTTGGCCGTCACTGGCCCAGGATCATTTGGGTGGTGCCCTCCAGTGGATAGGAGGAGGTCGTAGGCAAGACTTCTGCAATGAGGCTGGGGTGGGGGGTTGAGGGGGCCCTTGGCAGGCACAGGTGTCCCTAGAGCTTGCCAGTAGGGCTGGTCAGGCAAAGCACTTGAATGGGTTGCCTGAGCACGGAGGTAAATTGAAACGCCGCTTGCTTTTGCAACCCTTGCGTAAAGAAAGGAAGCGTAATTTCAGAGCTGTCACCTGCTCTTCCGTGCTGGCTTCCATGACCTGTACCTACTGCCCTCTAGTAGGGCCACATAGGCCTCTGCAGCAGTCCAGGACTAGTGGTGACTGAGCGGCATGAACTCTGAAGCCAGAGCTGAGCTTCAGATTAGAAATCACCCGTGGCAGATTATGTGGATGCTGACCTGCTCTGCCAGGGCAGTTTGGGAACTGGAGCTGCGATCCAGGGTAGGGACTTCCGGGTCTCCTGCCTGTTTGACCCCCATTTCAAAGCTTGATAAATCCACAATCATGGATATCCGCGGTCCTGGAGTCCTGCCTGTGAAAACTGCAGCGAGGCTGAGAGACCACCACAACAGACTCTGATAAAGATAGCAAGAGGTCAGAGTGGAACAGGCACGGCCAGGGTGGGGTCTTCCTTAGAGGGGCAGAGACACGAAGGGAGGGTAGGGAAAAGAAGGGCCTGGCTAGGTGGTCTGCAGTCAAGAAGGATATTGTATCCGGGGGGGGGGTTGTTGTTGCCCCCACCGACCCACAGAGACCTTCCAGTTGATGCCTTGCGTTGGTGCAGGATGAAGAAAAAGCTGAAGAGGAGATGGCACAGAAGCGGGCCACCTTCCTAGAGAGACAGCAGCGGCGCACCGAGGAGGCACGGCGCAGGAAGCAGTGGCAGGAGGAGGAGAAGGAGAAAGAGAAGGAGCTGAAGAAAGAGGAGGCCAGGTGAAGTGGGGATAGAGGGGGCTGGCCACAATCTCTGCCCCCCCTCCCCACGCACACACTGTGGCACTTTGAGACTGGGTGCACAGGGTGCTGTGGGAGAGCGGCTCTTCCGTGTGGTGTGGCGCCATGGCTCCTGTAAGTGCTGAAATCAAGTAGATGGGATCTGGCTACCTGGATCTGCCTGAGGGTGCTTCATTCAGTAAGATATGGATACAGGCTGTTGCCACTTCTTTGTTTGGGCGTTGACGTCCAAAATAAGGTGTGGTGAACATGTGCCTCTCCAGCAGTTGGGGGGTTAAAGGAGCCATCAGTGGGAGTCACAGTTCAGCAACATCTGGAGGGCTATCGCGTGTCCTAAACAGTTGGGCTTTTCCTTGAGATGGCGACCAGTGAATACAAAGCCTTCAGCTACTACAATGGTGGGCATCTCTCAATATATATTTTTTCGCCTCCTGTCTTTGTCAGCTGTAGTCTCCAGTGAGATGTTAAGGGAGTTGCAGTCTAAAAATAATGAGAGGACTGCAATTGTGCATTCTTGATTTAGGGTTTTTCCAAACAAAATGCATTCGGGGAGCCCTCGATGTATCAGGTAGCCTGCTGGGAAAACCCTGTTGGTCTGTCCCAAGTCCCCATGTGTAGATGGAAGATTTTAAAATAGCCAGGAATGCAATTTAACATGCTTAGCTACTTTGCCTTAGTAGGGGATATGGGGTAGGAGTTCCTTTCTTGTAAATGATTTTTTTCTCACTGAGGGATCCTAAAATTTGGGGGATTCTCAGGGTTTTTTCAGAATGGAGCTTGAAAACAATGCCTAGTGGGGAATTAGCCAATAGCAAAGAACCCTAGCCTGGATCAAGTTGATTTGTCGTTGTTTCTAACTGCCGGGGGATCTTTTGGCTGCATTTCTCCAGACTGCAGGAAGAAGAGCGGCCCCGTCAGGAGGAAGAAGTCGGGCCAAGGCGTGGCGATTTCACCCGCCAGGAGTACTTGCGCCGTCATCAACTCAAGCTGATGGAGGACCTGGACAAGGTGCTGCGGCAGAAACCCACCACTGTGCGCGCCCTGAAGAAAGGGCGACCCAAGACGGTCTTCTGTGATGATTCTGCCCTGGCACGCAGCCCTGTCAAGGGGCTCCTGGGTAAGGATGGGAATCTTGTGGGTGGGATCAGAGGGGCAGGGAGACGGCTCTCCCAAGGAGGAGGAGAATGCCGATGGCCTGGGAGCGTTGGCGGGTTGGGAAGATCACAAAACAAGGCTCAGAGTGCACTGAGGTGGGGTTGCGCAGTTCTCGCGTGGCTCCATGCCTTGATCCAGGTCCCCTTTTCACCGGTCTCCACATTTGGTGTTTCTGTAGCTGATGCAAGAATGAGAGGGAGAGACTCCATTGGTGACCTGTCCACCTGCTGTCCACTGGTCTCCTTTCTGCACGGCCTTTTGTAACTGGGGGGAGGAGGAGCACTGCACGGAACATTCTGGGGCATAGGGCAGTACTCATGCTTTAATGACTGTCTTGAAGCCCTGGGTACAACCTTGCATCTCTCTCAGTTGATAGCTACTCACAGTTGTCAGACTTGGTATGTCTGGGAAGATGGAGACTGATCTCAAGGTGGAAGAGATTAAACTCACTTCACCATGACAGATTATCACCTGAGGGCATTAACCTTTGTGAGACTGGGGCACCTGTCAGAAAACCTCATTCCTAGAGACCTGTGGGTCCAGATGGATTCCTGATCAGAATAGAAGTTCCTGAGTGCACGTCTCGTTGGGTGCCTTGGGAGGCACCCGGACAGTAACTCAGACAATCCACATAGTCATGCCTGGGCATTGTCCCTCTCCTTTTAAAGCTGAGTCTTCTCTCCAGGGACTAATGTGTGATGGAGGCAATTAGGGTGAGCATCAGGTAATGTAATCGAACACGGAGAAGATCCCACCCGAGGAACAACAGCTGAAATGGCAGTGAACAAAGCTTCCTTCTCAGCTGGTGACACATTTTTGGGGGTCCTCCCTTGCACCTCTGTAGCATGCTGTGGCGAGCTTGTGGTGGCACTTTGCAGATAACATTGCCTTCATGTGGTCCAGCTTGAGACCCTGTAGGAAGAGTGTATGGTGTACTTTTCTGCACCTGCCTGCCCTGTAGAGGGAGAGAGATTTCATGGTCTGTGGAGGTAGGCGGGCTGCTTGGGTGGGGGAAATGGCCAGCTCTTCTCTTACATTAGAGTTCAATGTCATCCTGCTATAGAAAGGCAATGATTATTTTCTTGCTCAAGAGAGCGTCTTTTGATCCTCCTCTTTTGAATATGAGGAACTATCCAAGATTTTATACAATCATAGAATCATAGAGTTGGAAGAGACCTCAAGGGCCATCCAGCCCAACCTCCTGCCATGCAGGAAGCCCATCACAATATTTCCGACAGATGGCCATCCAGCCTCTGCTTAAAAACCTCCAAATAAGGAGACTCCACCACCCTCCGTGGCAGCATATTCTACTGCCGAACAGCTCTAACCCTAATTAAGTTCTTCCAAATGTTCAAATGGAATCTCTTTTCCTGTAGTTTGAAACCATTGCCCCGAATCCTAGTCTCTGAAGCCATGGAAAACAAACTTGTTCCCTCTTCAATATGACATCCTTTCAAATAGTTAAACATAGCTATCATATCCCCTCTCAGTCTTCTTTTTGAAAGGCTAACCATTCCCAGCTCCCGAAGCTGTTCCTTGTAAGACATTTCTTCCAGACCTTCAACCATCCTGGTCGCCCTCCTCTGTACCCGCTCAAGGTTGTCAACAATTGTTGTTGGAACAACTTTCATTGTTGGAATCTTGGATTGTTCATTTGTCAGCCACCAGCAGCAAGTCTTGATTTTTGGATAGGGAAAGGGATTAAAAAAACCTAAGAAGTAAGTGTATTACTTATTCATTTAAAATAGTTATACCCCACTTTTCTTCCCCAGAGGATCCAGAAGGTGGCTTGCAGTGATTAAAAACTGCAAAGGGAGGGGAGAAAACAGAGAAATGGAGCTGCTTCCATCGCAGGTTTGATGACCCTCTTCCCACTTCTGTGTATTGCATGTTTTTCTTAGGCTCCAAGCTCAGCAAGGTGTACTCCCAGTCAACCCTCTCGCTTTCAACGGTGGCGAACGACCCTGGCAACTCGCTTTCCATCAAAAGATCTCGGTAAGTGTGCCCGTGCTCCTTGGTAGCCTGTCCGGTTGGCTGCTGCTTGACTATCCAAAAGCTGCACAGTGAAGCAAGGGCTCCTGCCCTTCTGTCCCAGGTGGGTGGGCTTCGGAGTCAGAAACCTCAGGATTTGGGGCCGTTGTGCGGCCCAGGGAGTGGCCCCTGGGCTTCCCCGAGACTTACGAAGGGCAACCCTTGATCTGTTCTGCAGCGCTGCGTCTCCCTCGGGGCCCATGTCCCCCAGCCGCGTGCTGCCAAACCAGGGCCGGGAGCGTGACTGGGAGAATGCGTCAACGGCTTCCTCGCCCGCATCCATTCCAGAGTACACGGGTAAGCCGCCGAGTCCTTCCCAACCCCCCCCCAGCACCCCTCCCTGGATTTGCAGAGCTCAATGCCCGCATCCACCTCTCCCAAATGCCCTGCGGGGAAAACCTTGGTACAACTTCTGCTCTGGTTGGCCCATGTGCCCCGACCTGTTCCCCACCCCCCACCCTGCCGTCCTGCTGCTTGAGGGGTCCCCATGTCTTTGCCAGGACTGCTTTCTTTGGCGGTCGAAGGAGAGATAGCCTGCTGCCTTCACTGAGCTCTCTTCCTTCTGCAGGGCCCAAACTGTACAAGGAGCCCAGCGCCAAGTCAAATAAGTACATTATCCACAATGCCCTCTCTCACTGCTGCCTTGCTGGCAAAGTCAACGAGCCTCAAAAAAACCGCATCCTGGAGGTAAGCTGATTTTTTTTGGGGGGGGGGCGAGAGGGCAGGCCATAAAAAGGTAGTAGCTTGTCTGGAAGTTGAGTTATGGCAACTGGACTTCTTTTTCTTCAGAGGTTGAAACGTTTCGCCGCTCATCCAAACAGCTTCGTCAGCAAACCGATGAGCAGCGAGACGTCTCAATCTCTCAAGAAAACGAAGTCCAGTTGCCATGACTCACCTTCCAGATAAACTCACCTGGATGACTTGAGAGTCTTCACAGACAGGTAGTAACTTGGTTCCCCTGGGCAACACAAGGCAGAATCCTTGCTTCTCTACCCGGTGAGCTTGCTGGCCCTCTAGCATGGAGCCTTAATGTCTGTGTGTCCTCCTAAGAGATTAGCACTAAGAAATTTATTTATTCATTGTATTTTTGAATATTTTTACCCCTTAGAAAAGGAGGAAAAGAAACAGGGGACAAGGGTTAAAATGAAGCAGCGAGTGTGCTTGTATGTTATCAGGAAGTGGTTTTCCTCATACTGAAAAAAAAAGCAACGCAAATGGTGCAGCCCTTTTCTCACACCAAGGCCCAGAGCAGAAAAAGGTGAAGCATCTGCATAGCACACGCCTCTCCTCTTGCTTCACTTCTGCTCATCAGTCTTTACCTTAGGTTTGTCTTGATTATGCAAACATTAATGTTCAGAAGGTTGAAAGGGGCTGTGTAATCATCTTGTATCTTTACGTGACCAACTTTGGGGCTTATTTTCAGCACCCAATTTTTTGAATGTTGCAGTATGAATAATCTGTGTTGGTCTCTCTTGGGAATAAGTGAGGGAAATCATGGCCCTTGACACGCCCATCTATGTTTTCTTCTTATCAATTTCAGGAAGTTGAGAAGAGCAAAGCCAATCACTTCCTCATTCTGTTCCGCGATTCAAGCTGCCAGTTCCGGGCCCTCTACACCATGTCAGGAGAGACCGATGAACTGACCCGCTTGACAGGTTACGGCCCTCGGACGATCACGCTTCCCATGATTGAAGGCATCTACAAGTACAGTTCCGACCGGAAGCGCTTCACTCAGATTCCCAGCAAGACCATGTCCATGAGCGTAGATGCCTTCACCATCCAAGGCCACCTCTGGCAGACTAAGAAACCGGGGACCCCCAAAAAACCAGGCACCCCAAAGTAGCTGGACCTTGCCAAGCTTAGGGGGTCTCCCCTCTCGGCTTGAACTGCTGAGCTGCTCTTTGGTTGCCAGACCCACTTGGAAATGTGGAACGTTGCAGAGGACCTTCCGTGCCGCATGACTGATGGTGCAGTAGGCATGAGTGTGCCTGTCACCCAGGACCAGCCTGGCCAGGTGAGAACCACCTGGCCCTCTACTGCACAGTTCTGACTGCTGCCGTAACCCCCTGACTCTTGGCTTCTGAAGATTGAGAGGGTGGACAGGGGTAGGAAAACAGATGCTGTGGAAACTGCCAAATCCCACGATAAGCTAAAGGCTCAAGAGTTGCCATAGTGACACTGCCCTAGATAGGGCATCAGGGGTCCGGGCTCTACATTCCCCATCTGCCTCCAGCCGGCTTCTGAATGTCAGCCCACAGCCCGCGGAACGAAGGGTCTTTTCCCCCCCTGACTCCTTCTCTGGGGGATGGCGCCCAGGGCCTCCCTGGTTCTGTGCTGGGTGTCCCTGTTTATATTTATACATACTATACAAATATATTATATATATATATATATATAGGAGCTATTTAATGATTTTTTTCAATTATTTGTATATAAAAGAACAAATTACCTTTGGAACAGTGGGGCAGGGTGAATTTGTATATGAGGATGGCATGGCGGGGATAACACAGTGCAAGGTGTGCGTGCGTACGTGTGCTCCTTCCTCCGGCGTCTTTCACTGAAATGTCTTTTTTTCCTCCGTACTGAACCATTTTATCGTCTTTTCCTTTCCCCCTTGTGCACAAGGGCTATTTGGGGTAGGTAGGGATGGGAAAGGGGCTGTTGCGCCCTACCTTTTTAGCAGGCATTTTTTTGGGATGCCCGGTTATTAGCAGGAGCCTGTCTTTCTCCTCCAAAGGCTGGGAAAGCAGGCTCCTGCCACAGAGCAGGCCTCTGTGAGCCCCAGACTGAGCTGCCAAAAGCACGTCAAGAACTCCTCGCCTCTCTTCTTCCTCCATACCTGCTTTGAACTGGAGCTCGTGTCCCACAACTGAGCAGGGAGTGAATGTAGGCCGCTCCTTCAGACCTTTCTAAGAGCCAGGCGAAACCCTGGGCCCCGAGGGCTGCTCCCCTCTGGCCTTCTCTCCCTCCTGCTGTTCCGGAACAGGAGTTTTTCTCAAGGAAGGGGTTTGGGGGGCGGGGAGGCGAAGGCTTCCTGCCGTCGAGTTTGGTTTCTCTCTTGTTCAACTCTACTCCTGGTCTCGTGTGGTCGCTTGTTGCTGACTGAATGTCATGTAGGTGTTTGGGTATCCAGTATAATGCAGAGGGTGAGTTGGTGTCAAAAGCAGGTGGGGATTTGGCCCTGGCTGCTTTAATAAAGTAACTTAAATGAGCTGCTTCCTGGTCGGTTCTTCGTGGGTTGATTGGGGGGCTAGACTCCCACAAAGAAGCCACTAGGCACTAACTAGAGCGATCTGTAGTTTTCCCTCATACTGTATTTTTTGCTCTATAAGACGCACCCCCCCCTCAAAAGTAAAAGAAATGTCTGCACGTCTTATAGAGCGAATACAGCCCTCTGGACTCAGCAGCCGCCGCCCTGGAAGCTGGGCTAAGGAAGAAGAGCCATGCTGGCTCCGGCTGCCGCTGGGCTGTAGAGAGCGGCATGCAGCAAAGGCTGTTGTGTGTGCGTAGCCACGGCTGCCGCAGCCGCCCTGCCTTCCAGATTGACAGGCTGGCCCTGGGCTCCACCCCCTCTACTGGCCAATCCGCGCTTGGCCCCCTCGGCACTCGGAACCCACCTACCCAGACACATCCTCCAGTGGGGAACGAGGTTTGGCCAAAGGCAGTGGATTCCTTTCACCCGCCACTGCCACTGCTCTTCCACAGCACTTAGAAAGATGGGAGAACCAAGAGACCAAGGGAGGGTTACTGCAGCCGCAGCCATGCAACAAGAAAGGAAGGACCCCCTGCCCGGGGCGGGGCTCTTAACTCCATGCATCTCATGATGTCCAATAAGGGTGCAGAGCATGAGTAACAGGCAATTCCTTCCACCTATTTGGTTGTTCGAGAGCAAGGCATGGGGGCAATTGTTCCCGGGACTCCTCAGAGGATCCTGAGGTGGAGTGGCTGCTCTGAGAAGCAGGCGCTCCACGATATAGGACAGGAGAAAGAAATGCCATAAATTGGTGCCCTCCTCTGAGTGCTAATAGTTGGAGGGTGCAGATGAATCAAGGGATTTTTTTGCCGGGTGGTCGCTCCAACTGCTGCTGCTGCCGGACCCACAGTGAGTGACCCACACACTCACCTCATGTGCACACACAATGTTGCCTTGCCAGCACACAGCTCTCTACAGCCCCTTGACAGCCATGCGCTGGCTGGTCAAGTCATAGATTTAAGAACAACTGCCACGCTTGGGGGGTGGGGGTGGGTGGGAGCTGCTTCTTCTTCCTTCTTCCAGGGCTCTTCTTCCCCAGCCCAGCCAGGAGCCTCCAGGATGACTGCTGCCAGAAACCTCCAGAGCAGCTGCTTGCTGGGTTCCCGCAGTGGCTGCCCTGCCTCAGATACCTCCATACCGGGCAGCGGCCTCTGTGGAAGCACCTGGCAGCGGCCGTTGCAGAAACCTCCAGACCCAACTGCAGTATACATGTGAATATTTTTTAAAAAACTAGGTGTATCTTATGGAGCAAAAACACGTTATTTAGTGGAATGAGCGTGCAAACACAACAGGATTAAGCTGGAAGCAGATTACCACTGACATCCACAATTTGTAAAACAAGGTAGGGGGTCTGTAGTTCCAGCATTGTACATTTCAGCTATGAAATAAAAAAGATGCAAAATGACAGACTGCTTGCAGGAGATTGCTAAGCTGTACCACAATGCAAGTCAGGTTTTCAAGAGACAAGAAATCAATCATGCCTCTATGTGTGTATTTCTGCAGCTATCAATTTATTGCATGGAAATAACTGAAGGATGGGATTGGCTGTTCCTGTCTCACTCTACTTTCATCCAGTCTCCGCCAAGTGTGGTCTGTGCTTAACTAATGAAAGGGGTAAATCTCAGCAGGGCTACGGGGTGGTGGTGGTGAAACCAGTCACCCTTCAGGTGTTGAGGAACTCATACCTACCACCGCTCCCTCCTACGCCCAAACTAGAAGCTTCTGAGAGCTGCTTTAACAACAGCAAAGTCAATATTGGGCCTGCTAACAAAGTACCTTCCTGCTTACTCAAATGCAAAATGATTAAGGAAAAGGTCTTAAATTGGTGTAATAACTATGCAAATACATTTGTAGTAGAGCCAGTGCTGTTTGTTAAGCTACTGCAGTTCTAAGCGAAGGTGAATGCATTCATTATTGGATGCTCATTGATTTTACAATATGACAAGTTATTTTGCTTTAACTTAGTAACTGCAAGTGGGTAGTTCAAACCACCACTGGCAAAAGAGCAAGGTAGACGTATTTTAAGCCAGCCGTCTCGATTTGACACCCTCTAGTATATGAACTGCCCTTCTTGTCAGCTACAACAAGGACATGGGTAGAAGGGCTGGTAATGGTTGCCGTCCAGACAGCACAAGAGGAAAGGTGACCTTTAGGAAATCTGTTTAGAAATCCTGTCATTTTTAAGCCTTGGCATTATTGAATAAGTTCCTCAATAGATAACATGTAGCAGTTGTAGAACTTCCATAAAGCTATAGTATATTTTATATATTTTAAGCTCGCTTTATGAGGTTCTTAAGGCTTGATTGATGAAGAAGCAAAAGAAACAAATCTGCAGCAGCACGAGTGCTAATTAAACTTAGAGCACAGAGCTAATGCTATTTTCTACTTCTTCCCATAAAAAACAAGCAGCAGCCATTTGAAAAAAAATATTTTATAAATAGCACTTTTTGACATAATAGAGAAGCTATAAAACGCAGCAGTTTGTGTTGCCATAAGGAAGTAGCTGTCTATACATTGCCCAGCTTTATATAGAAGAGCGAACTCTAGCTCAAAACAGTTCTTTCCCGGGAGACGGTTCAGTCGTCTTTCAGTCCTCCAAACACAGCAGAAGGAACACTTTTCTGCTCCAGCTGTACCTCTGCAGGAGAGGAGAAGTGGGAGGGTTAATAGGGAGCAGGGGCACAAGCTTGTGCACAAAACATACAGCTGCCCACTCTTACCATCCGGCTCATTGTCCTCGCTCTCATCTCCGTCATCCAAGTCAATATCGATCTCATCAGGATTGGCCTGCTTGGAGAGTTCAGCCAATTCGCTGCGGGAAGCATCACTCCTGGGAAAAGAAACAGCAAAAAACGAGCATGAGGGTCCTTCCGGCTGCCTTCATAGTCACTTCCTTATTGCAAGAAGTATTCCTTGCTGCTGCTTGCCCCATGAGCACAGCAAGCTGCTGTTCTCTAATGCGAGAAATGCCTCCCATTAGCAAGTCAAGCTGTTTTCAGGTCCACATCCGCGTCTCTCGTCGCTCATCTCAGCCCCTACCCATAACTGTAAACTAGCAAGCTGTGCAGGTTGTGCTGACTACTGGCATATACAGAGCAGCTAGCGACATACAGGGGTTAGGGACCCACCCCACCCGCGATCCATGAAAATCCACGATATGCGGAAGCGGGTGGGGGGAGCCTGGGGGTGGGTGATTGCGTGCCTGTTGGAGAAGTCTTGGGGCGGCGCGCGCCAGCGGCGGCAGGAGGATCTGACCTCCCACTGCCGCCCGCCTGCGCCACCTGAGACTTGTCCGGAGCGATCTCCATTGAAATGCATTGCCAATGCATTTCAATGGAGAAAATTTTCCCCATTGGAAAACATTGGCTCAATGCTTTCCAATGAGGAAAATTTCTCCATTGAAATGCATTGACAATGCATTTCAATGGAGATTGCCCCCCCCTCTCCACGGTCCCGAGACTTCTCGGAGGGGCCCCGGGGGCGGCGCGGAGCGACCCGATTGCCACCTGCTGCCCTCCTGCGCGGCTCCGAAGCTTCTCGGAGGGGCCTAGAGGGGTGGCAGGGAGTGATCGCATCGCTCCCCGGCACCCCCCCGGCCCCTCCGAGAAGCCTGGGAGACGTGGGGCGGGGAGCGATGCGATCTCTCCCTGCCACCACCACCCTCCAAGAAGCCCCTTTGCCATCGCGCATGGACCTCCTGGGAGGTTCTGGCAAGCAGCCCACGATGGCCAAAGGGACTTTGGCTATGGAGCCCAGCCCTGGGGCTCCGAAGCCGAAAGCCCCTTTGCAATCGGATGCTGCTTGCCCAGCCCTCCTGGGAGGTCCGGGCAGGCATCGCGCGATCGGCCAAAGGGACTTTGGCCACGGAGCCCAGTGATGGGGCTCCGCAGTCGAAAGCCCCTTTACCATCGTGCGCTACTTGCCCGGACCTTTTAGGAGGCGCAGGTGGGCGGCGCGCAATCCCCCCTCCCTCAAGCTCTTTCCGGTTACTGCGGTCCCGCGGTATAGCAGGAACGCGGTATGTGAACCGTGAAAGGGCAGGGGACCACTGTATAAATGGTACACCACAAGCCTAGCCACCTGCAGGATAACTGCTATGATGAAGGTGCAAGACGTGCAATATGGAAAATCTAGATAAGTCCCCAAGGGTATCAAGCTATCAGCTGCCTTGATTTGCAAGTCCCTCTCATACGGAGAGTCGATTCAGGGGTGCTGTTGCGTACTTCTTTCATTCCAAAGGGAGAATGGCCTGGTTTTGTGTTAGTTGCCTCATTAATACATTCATTAGATTTATATACAGTAGGACCCCCGTATCCACTGATTCATTAACCACTGATTCAGTTATCCACGGTTGGCTGAAGAAAAATAAATAATCCAGCAGGCGCAAAGCAAGCTACTGTCACAAACAGTAGCTGTAAAGCAAACTACTGGTGCAAAACAGCAGCCATAAAGCAAGCTACTGTCACAAAAAAGCAGTTTGGGGTGGGTTTTTTTGGTGTTCTCTCTCATCTACGGTTTTCGTTACCCATGGGAAGGCCTGGAAATGATCCCCAGCAGATACTGGGGTCCTACTGTACCGCCTATATAGATACAAGGCCACTGGAAGTGGTATAGAATCTGCTTGATCCTAACCTCAGTTAGTCAATATGAACAGTAGGTCACATAACCAGAAATTTCACCTTATATTGTATCTACTTTGAGACCCCATGAAAATCTCATAAATAAAACCCTAATTTCATTATTCCCTGTAGTTGTCACCCTCTTTCCAGCTTGAGTGTACAGGTGCAGAATGTAAGACACAAGTCTGACAAATACAGCTTTAGGTTTAATAGTTAATACTCAAGAACCTGCAACAATAAAACTCTAGAAATAGGAAATACTTATAGCCTCAAAAAAGAGCTCTGCCAAGATGCCCTGAGCACATCCGATCTCGCCAGCTCTCGGAAGCTAAGCAGGGTCTCGGAAGCTAAGCAGGGTCGTCCCTGGCTAGTACTTGGATGGGCAACTACCAGGGAATACTAGGTGTTGTAGGCACCTAGATTAGGAACTGGCAAGCCACTCCAGTATTCCTGCCAAGAAAACTCCTTGGGCATGGGGTCACAAAGAGTCGGTCACAGCTGTACAACCCCTCCCCCCCCCCAAACCAACAACCATAACCTCAAAAGAGAAGGTCATGGCTTCTACACTTCTCATTAATTAACCAAACCTCTCCAAAACAGGATTTAAAACTGAAAACTAGCAATGTATAGACTGAACATGTATACCCTATTTTTCTCTCTATAAGACGTACTCCCAACCCCAACCGTAAGAAGAACTGTATGTGTGTCTTATAGGGCGAATACATCCCCACCAGGAGCCTCCAGAGCAGCTGCTGTGGAGGCCTCTGGACCCAGTGCAGGTCCCAGTCCCAACTGCAGCCCCAGCAGAGGTTTCACAACCCAGCTGTTAAAAAATACCCCCTTGCATGATTTTTTCTATAGTATATAGAAGAGGGAGACCATAGAGATGAGAAATGGGCTAGAGAATACCCATCCACCATGATGACCATAGAGCCACTCCTCAAGATGGGCAGAATGTGAATCCAGGGGATGGAGCTCTCCCATTCAGCCCATCTTGAAGAGCAGCTCTATGGTCATTATGGTGGGTGGTTACTCCCTAACCTGTTTCTCACATCTGTGGTCTCCAGTAGGTCCATCTACTCTCCCTCTTCTATTCAATGAAAAAAGAAAATCAATTGTGCAAGGGAATCTTTTTGAACAGCCGGGTTGGGAAGCCTCCGCTGGGGCTGCAGCTGGGGCTGAGACGTCCAGCAGGTCCGGAGGCCTCTGCAAAGGCTGGAGGCTTCTCAGCATGGAGACCCAGGCAGGGGGTGGCAGCTTGTCTTTGCCTTTTATTCTCCAGCCATGCCGCTTTGGGCCTCCCAACAGCAGCATGGCTGGAGAGTAAACTGGGGCTGGAGATGTACCAGGACTGCATTATGTATGTGTGAATATTTTTTCACACACATGTGTGCGTGTTGTGTTGTTACAGTCGTGACCGACTCTTTGTGACTCCATGTCCATGGAGTTTTCTTTGCAGGAATATTGGAGTGGCTTGCCAGTTGCTACTCCAAGTGCCTACAGCATCTGGTGGTCGCCCATCCAAGTATTAGCCAGGCCCGACCCTGCTTAGCTTCCAAAATCAGGCAAGACTGGATGTGCTTAGGGCACCTAGGCAGCTTTTTTTCACACATACATACCTCTAAAAACTAGTTGTGTCTTATGGTCCGGTGCATCTTATGGAGCAAAAAAATATGGTAAATATACACCTATTTACCATTTTGATCTCGGCCAAACAGCCTTGTCCACTTTGCTGTGCTTCTGATGTTCTTTCAGCCAACTCAAAGTGGCAGCTGATTCGTGGGTCAATCTTTTTTTAAACCCCCAAGAGCTCCGTTTCTGCTCGCCTCTTATTTTCTTAACTACATGAGCATGGCTACTATTCCACACGGGGCAGAGACCCACAGGAAGGAAGCAAAGCAAGTATTTCACCTGCAACACACACTCACCTCACAAAGAGGATCTTCTCCTTAGCTCGAGGCTGATCTCTCTCTGCTTCAGCTGCCAGCTGCTCTGCCCGCTGCTCTAAAAGCTTCATATCATCCATGCCACTCTGCCCTGGAGCCAAATCAGATACTGAAATCAAACAAAAAAAGCATGAAGAAGGGGTTAGAACTCAGAGAGGCAACTGGCCTTTTCTTTTGCCAGGGGGTCATGTGTTAGGAGGGCAAGACATACCTGTACCAGTAGCATTACTGTAAACTTTAAGCATCTGGGAAGCCATGAAGTTGACTTGAGTGTTGTAGGTGGCCTGCACGCTTCGCTTAATGCGCAGCATCTCCCGGATTGTATCTTCATTCCCATGCCGGATCTCAAATTCCTTCCATGTCTGCCAGAAGTTGGCAGTAGTCTTAAGAAAGAAAGAGAAGGAAAAGCTTTGTTTGTGTGCACAGTACAGAAGGAAGCCGTGGCTGCACCATTCAAAAGAATATTAAACTAGAAGTATTCTTCCTATTGCTTTCGTGTGGTAAAAGGAAGACAGAAATGTTGGGCTAAAAATACAGACCAGTGCAGGGGTCAGCTGCTCTAGTGCTGCATGCCCTCTGAACCTTGGCAAACCATACATACTCTTTTTAGTCTACCTACCAAAAGATCCATAAAGCATCATCCTTTATCCATTTGCTAGAACCAAGAATAATAGTGTTGCCAGTCATAAGAACATAAGAACAGCCTTGCTGGAACAGGACACACAGCCCATCCAGTCTAGCATTCTGTCTCACACAGTAGCTCACCATTTGCTTCAGGGTATTCCCAAGCAGATGCCTTCACCTGCTTATGATTCCCTGCAAATGGCATCGAGAGATATCCTGCCTTTCAATCCAACCCGGAGGTGGTCCTTAGGCATCCATAATGATCCCCTTGATCTCCATGAATTTGTCCAATTCTTTCTTAAAGCTGTCAAGGCCGACAGCTGTCACCCCTTCTTCTGGCAGGGAGTTCCACAGATCAGTGATCCTCTGGGTGAAAAAGTACTTTCTCTTATTTGAGATCTAGCACCCAATAGTTTCATGGAATACCCCCTAGTCCTAAGGTTGTGCAACAGGGAAAACAGTTTTTCCTTATCTACTTTGACCACACCGTGTATGGTTTTATAAACTTCAATCAGGTCACCTCTTAGGTGCCGTCGTTCAAGAGTGAAGAGGCCCAGCCGTTTCAGCCTCTGGTGGTAAGGAAGGTCAAATTATCTTTGGGGAAGGAATAAGAGGTCTTGCGGAGGCAATTGCACAACTAGCCCTCTAGTGCTTAGAAGTGGTCACTTACGCGGGGGTCACTTATCTGTGAACAGTAGGAATAGATGGCCCGCGCTCGATCTATTTCACCCAGTTTGCACTCCATGTCAGCAAAACGCAGGCACATCTCCCGGGCATGTTCATCGGACAACACCTAGGAAGGAGAGATTTTTTTCCCCAAAACATATCGTGTTAGCTTTATTTTTACTGTCAGAGCATCTTGCAAACAATGACCAACAACTAAACATGATGAACGAAGGCATGAGATAAAACGACTTGACCTAAGAACAACGTTGTGTCTGACAGGAAGGGCCATGTGCAGGGATACCCCCATAAAAGGACTCCACATATGATATTTGTCTGCATGCGGTCAAGGGGCAGTCCCAGACAAGGTCTGACCAAGAGAATGCCCATCGCTCTAATCCGAAGAAGGGCGGGCAATGCCACCTGCAGGCAGCAGGAGCAGGAGAGAACCAACCAACCTCAATGGCCTTCTCGTAGATGCTGCGGGTGTGTGTGACTCCGTAGATCTCGGCTGCCCTCTTGATGTAGATGTTGAACATGTCGTACTGCTCCGAAGGTAGCACGGCCTGCGTGGCCCGCTCATACACTGCCATGGCATGGCGAGCCAACCCGTATTCCTCCTCGAGTTTGGCATAGAGCAGATAGATGGCTGCAAAAGACACATTGAGAAGTGAGAGCCAAGCGACCCTCTTGCCCCTCTTTGGGTCGGCATTTCTCACCACTGTGGCTTCGAGGAGACTACACTACATCTTGACAATCCTCCTATCACAAAAAGAGATCTAAGGAGCGCTGCCTCAAGAAGGAGTCACTCTGATCTAGTGTGCCCTGATTTCAGCAAAAGAGACAGAGATGGATCCTGTTCCTAACAGCTGACTCAGACCAGCATTTTATCAGGCCTCTCTCTGCTCACGGGTGCAGTGCAGATGTCCTCTGGCAGCTCCCAGAGTAAGTCCATCCATGCAAGATATAACTTGGGCCTGGATTCTTAGGAGGAGGAGGAGGAGGAGGAGGAGGAGGAGGAGGAGGAGGTTTGCTGTATCCCTGGGTCCCACTGCCCGGGATGGCTGACCCCTTTTGGTCCTCCACCAGCTCACCTACCCAAACTCTTGACTATCTCCTAAGGAGGGAACTTTCAGAATTCAAGTTTTTGGAAGAGGTAGCCGTGTTAGTCTGTGCAAGCATACCAGGCAAAATCCAAACAAAACAAAACAAACGCCCAATACATGTGGCACCTTAAAGAGTAGCTTTTATATTTCAATGTAAGCTTTCTTAGATAAAGTTCACTTCTTCAGACAGAGGGCAACAGAATGAAATGTTGAATAAATCATAAGTTCCATACAAAATATCCACTGGCTCTTGGGTGTAGGATACCTTTGCATGCAGTTATTTGGCTTGTGTTGTTAAAAGGACATCCTAGGCCACTGATAGCGAACCTTTTAGAGACCGAGTGCCCAAACTGTGATTCAAAACCCGCTAATTTTTCACAAAGTGCCAATACAGCAATTTAACCTGAATATAGGTGGCTGTGAAGGGATGATGTCAGGTGCCCACAGAAAGGGCTTTGAGTGCCACCTTTCGCACCCGTGCCATAAGTTCACCAACACTGTCCTAGGCCGAACAATAGGAATGAAAGCCCTCAAGCCATAGAGAAGCCGAGCAGCCACTCCCACATCACCTCCCTTTTTGACTGGTAAGAGGAGCACACACACACACACACCCCACACACGGCATGGCAGAAGGTGCAAAAGTGCCTTCAACAGGCCAAGGCATGCTGGGTCCTCAGAGGTGCGATTCCCACAGTGCCGCGGGGTGCCTTTCCTGCCCCCACGGATGAAGCGGCAACACCGCCGGGAGGCCATGGAGGTGGAAAGGGTTGCCCTCCCTCCCTCTGGGGCTTTCAGGTCCACGATTTGGCCTGGAGGACCCTGGCAGAATTGCGGGAGAGGCGGCATTTCACTCCCAAATGCGCCACCCTTCACAGGCCCTTCTCAGAAAGCAGCGTGTCACATACTTTTGGCGTATTTCTGGGGACAGCCGTCCAGCGCCTGCTCAAAGAGATCCCGAGCACGCTCCAACTTCTTGCCTCCGTAGCGGTCAATGAACTTGGTTAGGTAGGTGTTCCAGATGTCATACACATTCGGCCACTTGAACAAGGAAATGCCTCTCTCGTAGGCCTGACGGAGACACAAGAGGGTGGGAAGGAAAACGTCCAGAGCATTTCAGATTACCCTTGGCGTTCCTCACGTGCCCATCTGAGACACTGAATCAGGCAACTCCTCTGTGGGGGCCACTGTTGTCCGCTCTGCCCCTCAGCACCCACCAAAGACCTTCAGGAAAGAGAGGTCCTTCCCCAGCCTTGGCTCAAAAGAGGTATTTAAGCAAGAGACACCATGGACCTTCTGTCCGCAATGCATGGGCTCTACCACACAAAAGCATGGGCATCTGCTTAGCTAAACCTTTTCCGTCCTGAAGTCTCTCTTAACTAATTTCCCATATTTCAAAGCAAAAAGCAAAGGGTGCTACTTATGTACTGCCTCATAGTGCTTAAAGAACTCTCTGGATGGTTTACATTTTAATTATGCAGGGTATACATGTCCCACCCTGAGCAAGCTGGGTATTCAACTGACCAAGCACAGAAGGATGGAAGGCTGAGTCACCCTCAAGCCAGGTACCTGAGCCATTGAGATCAAACTCAGGCCATGTGCAAGGGCTTGACTGCAGTACTGTAGTTTAACCCCTGGGCCCTGGGCCTCCTATTTCAGTTGCACATTATAGGCAATCATGTAACCCATCCTTGACACAGGTCCATTAACCCGTGCAACGTGAAAGGGCAGTGTTCTGCTAATTTGCCCAAATCCTTGGGTTGTGGTTCTCATCCTTTGGGCTGCCAGAGGTTTGGCGCCAAGTCCACAAAGCCCCAGACAGTACAGACAGGGATTCTAGGAGGTGACCTGCAGCACATCTGGAAAGTCAGCAGCTCAGAACCACAGGCCATCAGCCCTTCCCTGAAACTGGGCCACTTCCTGGGAGGAAAAGATTCAGCAGTATTGACTGAGTCAGCTTACCTTGAAGCTCTCCTCAAAGTAGCTGTGCTCTTCTAGGAAGAGACCATAATTAATGATGATTTGAGGGGTGGCAATGCGCAAGTCCAGAATGCGGTCATACACAGCTTTTGTAGACTGCAAGACAAAAGAAGCTTCAATAATCGTCTGGGCTAACTACTGTACCAACAGCGAAGTATTTGGGGGGCACTTTATGATTTAACTATGCAGGCTACACTTTAGACTTACCCTGGCCCCTGGGAGCTGGGACCCCACAAGCATAGGCCCAGCCTTACACCCTTGGCCAATGTCCCTTCCTCAGCGCTGCCCCGAGACAAGGCGAGGGGTAACCAGGAGGGAGGAAATGCCAGACTACACTTGAGAACCTGCTGTCAACACAGATGCCTTTCCAAGCATGATCTGCAGGGAAGCTGCCCATAAGTGGACAATCCCAGCTAGGCCTCCTCGGCCTCCATCACAGGCAAAACGCAAGGCTCTTGGCCCTAAGGGGACGGGGAGAGCATTTGGAAACACTTAAGGTGGCATGGGCATGCTGGGAAAAGTAGCAGCCACGGAAGGGTGGCTCAAAGGAGGAGCGGTCTTCACACACAGCCACTAGAATTACCAGGCACACAAGATAAAACGGGAGCCCGTTCTCAGGAGCCTGTGCCTTCCTCCCTTAACCACTCAACAGGGAAGAGCCGATCGTTCTGTCACAGCAGATTCGTCCATTCATGCCCACCCCAAAGTCTTCTGATTTTTCTAAAAGCCCCAGTAAATCACTGCCATCATCTGCCAGCAGATGTGGCAGCCCAGCTTCCCAGCCCCTTTCCTCATGGCACAGAGCACCTTTTCCATATGTAGCCAATTTTCCGTCTGTTGTGGGAGGTTTAGCTCCCCTCCCCCCTTTGGGCAACCTTGGGGGGAAAACATCCCCCATCTCCGACTTGCCAGCCCCAATCAAAATTAGCCACTGCCTCCCCACCAAAGTCACTTACTCCTGCCCTGCAGGATGAGCCCTGGAGCTCACCATCAAATTATCTCTGGCCATGAAAGAGGGAAATGGGGAACAAGGTGTCTAGAAGAAGAAAAGGAAACAGAAAGACGTCCTCGTTTGGGGAGGCTCAGAAGAGCTACATGCCTAGCGAGAGCCAGCAAGCCCAAAACTCCACGGGAGTCTCTGACTTTATGCCAACCAAAAAGTACGCATGCATTCCATTCAAAAGCTGTTATTCTGTATTCAGCTCAAGTTTCTCATTCAGAACTCTTTCTGGGCAGTTTTCTCCACTTTGTCAGGGCAGTCTGTTCCAGTAGTTAATCCTTTTGCTTGCTAAAGTGGGACCAGATTTCTAATTTATCTCTAATCTAATTCCCTTCATTCTCTTTTATATGTAATGCCTAGGAGGCCAACATTACTCAAGACTTAAATTACTCTCCTAGTTCTCAGACACTTATGAGCAAAGAGAGAGTAAAGATAAATGAGGAATGATGAAAGCCAGCCACCAGGTATCATCACTATAAGCCTAAGAGTTCAGAGCAAGTGTTTTTATGGCTTGGACAAAAGGGGCATCAGTGTAGAAAACTCAAACTGAGAAACGTCACTCACCTTGAAAGTGCCCAGGCTTTCTTCAAGGTCAGCCAACATGGACCAGACTTTGAGGGACTTGTAGACACGGTGCTGCACAGGTTCTGAGGAATCAAAATATTCGGCTTTCTTAGCTGGAATGGCTGTGGCTTTCTGCAAAGGGAAGAAACGTGGGTGAGAAAGAGACCGCAGAAGAAGAGCCCAAGTCAGTGAGATGACCTGTTCCATGAGGTCATTTAGGAGCACATGAAGTCTTAGCAAGCATCAGGGTCCTTAGAAACGCACGTGCCTGCATTGTGGGCAGTCCCTTTTGCCCACAGGAAGGACGTCAATGAACCTTGCTTCTTTTTCTGGGGAAACCCTTGGCTTCCTGGGCCCCTTCCGTGTCCGCAATGTGCCATTACTTATAGATGGAAAGCCACCCACCCTTTCACTTTGTGAACTTTTGAGAGCCCAACGGAGCCCCTGCTTGGTCATCTGAACCCTGCGGCCGTCTCCTCGGCCCTGACCGGTTCTCCTCACCCGCAGAATGCGCAGGGCTTGGTCATAGTTCTCATGGCGCAACTCCATCTCGCCGTATTCGCACCACACGCTGGCCAGTTCATCCACTTGCTTGTAGTTCACTTTGGTGGCTTTTTCAAAGATGATTCTGGCCTGGGACAAGGGGAGCAGAAGCTAAGAGGAGAGCTGGGCCAATGGTCACTCCGTGTTTGCAGCCCCTTCCCCTTGGGCTCCAATGTGCAAGAGATCATCAGGGGATGGTGTCTCCTCCAGAGCTTCCCCAGCCCCACCCTCAGGGGGCTCCCAGAGATAATCTTCCAGTATCATGAGGGACTGCTGCAGGCCAGAATTCAACCTTTTATGTTGTAAAGCTACATCACAGCTGGAAAAACAAGGAAAGCGGCGGGAGAAAAAGGGCAGGCCCTTCTTCCACTCCGTCATATCACTCACATCTTCTATCTGTCCATTGGTCTCGTAGAACTTCGCAAAAGAAACCCACAGCGTATGAGTCTTTCCGGTGGCTTTGAAAGGATCGACTGTCTGCACTGCTTCGGTGTATGTGTTGATGATCTGGAAGAAGGAGGCACAGAATAAGAGAGGGCCATGACCACTGGGGGGATTTCTTGCTTCCTGCACTGCTGAATGTGTGTTTCTAGGAAACAAGCCACAGCGAATGTAGGAGGCGCCAACTGGAACAGCCCTGAACTTTCCTCCCTGCTAGAGGAGATCTGGCTTCCTCGTGGATCCAGAGAACCACGCAGGATCTTGGATCATCAGAAGGCAACAAGCAGAGGCAGCAGATTCAAGACATTCCCAGGTCATCCCAATACAGCTTACTGCTGTGAGCAAATGTACCCAAGTAGTCTGTCAATTACTATTTACAGACAGAAACTATGTGACCCTTGAGGGCTCAACAACACTAAATGTCCAGTCTGGGAAACTTCTGTTTTTGACATGCACAGATGCTGAGTCAACTCCTTCACTGATTTGCCTAGAAAGTCCGAGGGATCCCAATCCCTGAGCATCACCGTCCTGCTTCCATCCTCTTAATAAAGAGGAATGGAAGATGTATTTTCCTAGTCTTGGCCGCCACCCGTCTTCTCCAGCTCTCTGCTTGCCTGGCACAGTTCTTCTCCATACCTTCTGCCTTCTTACCTCCCGCGGTTTGCCTTCGTACAGCTTCACCCGCTTGTGCCACTCGTGGACATTGTGAGGATTCTGGCGCAGGAGGACACTGTTGAGAAGCAGAGGCCGCCGGGTGATGAGCTGCTCAAAGCGGGCCAGGCGCAGTTCCAGATCAACATCGTCTATTTCACGAGACACGGGAGGGAAGGGATAGGAGTAAGAAGAGGGAGGAAGACAGGTGCTCAAAGCTGGAGATTCCCCCCCCCCCGGTTCTTAACCACTATATTCCAACAATCCTGAGCTTCAATGGGTCTGAATCTCATCACGGGGCAGTGATGCGGATGGATGGGAAGAGTAGACACTCCAAGTATAATTTGTCCATCAGAAAATAAAAGATTTCAGGCAGGGATGACCCGTGACTGCGCGTAAACACAAAGGTTTAGAACAGGGGTGGACTCTTCATATATTTTTGGAGAACAGCTCCCACGACCACCCACTGGCTTTGGTGACTGGTAGGCTGTGGACTCTGAAAAGCAACCTGAAGGCCAAGTTGCTGAGCTCAGGATCTCTCTAAAACAGGTCCAGCAGGTCTGGCGCTTGCTCCCCAGGGCACGGGGCAGGCTCTTCCTTCTAAAGGGAAAAAGCCGTCCACCAGCGGCACAGCTCTTACCTTCCTCCTCGCGTCCCATCTCTGATGTGGTCTCCATCTTTGCCGCAATCATACTTTCCTCAAACTGAGCATAGCTATCAAAGACCTGAGTGAAATCCCGCACCGTCATCACTGTCTGTATAGCTTCTTCGTACACATCACGGGCCTAAGTCGGAGAGCGTGGAAAGGTCACCAGAATCAGTCGGGTTCAAAAAGGGATGGATGTATCTCGACGTGCAGCTGCTGAGCAGCCTCTGCTTCTCCAAGGCCCAGGCCCAGGCTAACGAAGGGTCGTATCTCCCCATCTTCTTGGCTCTTGAGATGATCAGAGGAAGCCCTCCTCCCAGTCCCACGGCCAATGCAGACACATGTGGTGGGGACACCAGAGAAGACCTTTTCCGTGACTGCTCCTGAGTTATGGAATGCCTCCCCCCCCCCTCCCCTTTTCTTCTTCAGCCGACAACTGAAGATCCACCTCTTCAGGCTGGCTTTTAGCCGTCATGGCTGTGCTCCTGAATACCATATCTGATTTCAGTTCTTGACGTTTTATTTAAATATTTTTAATCATTAAATGCATTTAATTATCATGTAAATTAAATCATTAACACATAACTTATTCTATTTTTATTTTTACTTTTTAAATACTGTGAGCCATCTTGAATCCCCTTATTGGGGGGGGAAAAAAAAAGCACTCTATGTAAATTTCTTCTGTAGCTTTCTTTCTGAAACCTTCAGCCGTTCAGAAAAAAAGCTGCGTTCCTGCCTCTCACCCAGGGTCTTCCCAATGAGGACCCAATTAGATCAGAGGAATCAGGAAACCCACGGAACAGTTCATGTGTTAGAAAGCCAGCCTGTTCCTTGGCGAATATCCCACTGGGACGTGACTCCGATCAAACCCCCTTTGCCGCCATGTGAACTGATAGGCCCAGGCGCCTACCTTCTCAAAATGCCCACTGCGGATGTAGTAGTCTGCCAAGGAGCACCAGAGTTTGCCCAGCTGATCCGTGAAACGAGTCAAGCCACCGCGGATGATGGCTCCCACGTTGAGAGACTTCACCTTGTCTGGATTCTGCGAGATGAGGTCGCAGAGCTCATGCCACAGCTGCCAAGAATAGAACGCAAGGTCAGAGGAAGAGCGGGGCCGCCCAGCAGCAGAAAAAGCAGACCGCACAGAAGATCCACCTCTCTGCACGAAGGAGGGACAGCAACAGCAGGAGCCTTACTTGGTAGTTGGATTTTCCCTCCTTGGAAACAAAGCGTTCATCGTTCACTATGGCAGCCAGGCGGACTGCGGCCTCATCCAGACGGTCAATGGAGCGTAGATATTCAATATATTCCTCTGCATTTTCCGGGCTCAGCTGTAATGTTAAATAAATAACTATGTCTATAAAGTACCAGAGCTCCTAGCATATCACAGAGGAGATACTGAGAGTGGTGAAGAGTAACCACGGTTGGAAAGGTTGATTTCAATGTACCTAGGAATATACAAAGAGTTTGCCAGCTGCCCCTTGGGTGATGGCTGCCGACTCAACTGGACCACAACACATCAATGCTCTGGCAGGAAAAGCTGTGCTTTGCCAATAGGACATGGTAGGCCAAAGGCAAAGAGAGAATCAGGAGTCCAAGCTCCCAGGCATTTTCAGTCTTTCAGTATTTGTACATATCTAATCATAAAAGATTTTCAGAAACAGTGGGAGAACCTGAAGGATTCATGTTCAGACCTCTTCACAAAATATATTCTCCTTTCTTGCAAAGTACTCTTAATTTCTCTGAGCAGCTTAATGGCGCTAAGGAAAACAAACATATGTCATAAAGGGGGAAAAAAGGAATCAAACCATTAATCTAGGTGCCAGCTTTGCTTCCATTATATGATGGTACTTTGGTTTATGAGGACAGTAACCCTATCGCGGGGGTTAGGGACCTGGCCCGACCCTGGGATAATGGAAAAATCCACGATACGTGGATGCTGGGTCGGGTCTGGGGGACTTATCTGGGGCCTCCGACACTTACCTGAGGCCTGGCACTGACCCAAACGGACCTCCAACGGGCTTCCCAGGCAGCCCAGAACTGGTTTCCGGAAGTCACTTCCGGCTCGCCGGAAACCACTTCTGGGGCCTCTGACAGGCCTGGGAAGCCCGTCAGAGGCCCATTTGGGGCAGCACCAGCCCTCAAAAGGGCCCATGCAGCTTGCCCCAGGAGCCCTTTGTTTCATATACTGCAGTCTCGCAATACACTGAGACTGCAATATATGAAATGCGAAATGGCGGGGGATGACCGTCCCTTGGTTTGTGAGCGTTTCACAAAACCAGCAAAAAATTTTAATAACTGGAAGTGCTCATTTTGCAATCATGGCTTGGTTCACCTCTTCCTGACTGGAGGTGGCTTCCAGGGCTCGGCGCGGGCCAGGCAAGGCCTGGAATGGGCCTCTGGAGCATCAGGTGGGCCCATGCCAGGCCCGGCGCTGACCAGATGTGACTTCTGGCAGACCACAAGTGCCCTCCGGTGCTTGCTCTGGGCCTGGCGCCACCCATCCGTGGCCTCTGCAGCATGCCCTGGGCAGCGCTTGGCCTGGGGTGAGCTCCAAAGGCCACTGCAGCTCCTGGCCATAGCAAATTTCTCCATAGGAAATAACGGAAACTGGGTCCCCGGAACAAATCAGGTACGTTTCCATTATTTCCTATGGGGAAATTTGCTCTGATAGAAGAGTATTTTGGTTTATGAGCATGCTTCTGGAATGGATGATGCTTGTAAACCAAGGTACCACTGTACATCTTAAAACCAGTTCTCTGCAGAGGGGGAGTCCTTTAAGTTTACTATGTCCCGTTGAAAAAGGTAAGCTTTTCTGGTTCATTATAAAAAAGAATTAAATCAATTCAAACATTAAAAAGTAGGAGTGCAATGTTATAACAATACTATACAAGTTACTGCTTTATACTAGCCACTCCTTACATACTGAGGGGCCATAATTCTAACAAGTAAAACAATCAGTGTGAGCCATTAGTATCAGTGAAAACTCCTTGATGTCAAGCAGGAAAGTGTTTAATTAATTAGGATGTTTATCTGACATTCTCTCCTTGAGAAGACATTCTTTTCTTTTGGAAAAATGCAGTTCTCTTTCTTCCTGAAGCTAAATGAACTGCATGTATTAATTTCCATTTAAAAATTTACTCTGCCTAATGAGTCCTTATTTCCCTTAGCTTTTCAAAAAAAAACCAAGCAAAAACAAAACAACACACACTCACACACAGAGTTAAGAATCTCACCTGGGCTGCAAACAAAACAAATCACTTTTCTGTACCTCACCAATGCAAACAACAGAAAACAGTCTAACAAACTTAGAAACATGAGCCTGTTTGCAAGCTACCAGACCAAGAATGCAGGACATGCTTTTGGTGGTGGATTCCCCTACCACAAAAGTGCAAAACTCACCAATGTGAAAAGCTTGTTTGGGTAAATGTGGGCTCTTACCTTTAGGTACCTACGGTAGACCCGTACAGCCGTCTCAGGTAATGGATACAAGCGCACAAACTTCAGATAGAGTGGCCAGATACGATGATGCTGCGTGATGGGCAGGGCGCGGAGTGCCCGGTCAAAAGTCCTACGTGTGCGGGTAATCCGACACTGATCCATGAGAAACTGGCAGTAGTCTAGCCATATCCGAGGCATCTGCGGGCACACAGGACAACCACAATGTAGTGATAATAATGAGAAAAGTCAAAATTATTATAAGCATTATGTTATTGAAGCGTTAACAAACCCGACTGTGGGTGTAAGATACATTTCTCTGAGAAAACATGAGGTCTCAGTGACGTAGCTAAGGTTTGGCATGATCTTACATTGCGGGGGCATCATTTTGCTGAGAGCAACATTTGGTGATTAGCCAGGAATAAAGAACCAACTTGAACTATCAAACAAACTGGGTAATAGAGTCAGGTCATTCTGGCTTTGACGCTCAAAAGGGTATGAGCTAAGAACACGTTCAAGCAACAGGCACGTGTAGGGGCGTACAAGATAACGTCAGTCTGAGATCATACAGAAGGGTATATAACAATGATGAGAAGCCATTTAAGCTTTGTCCAGACCAGCAAGGCTTGATCCGTGCAATGGATCAACCCAGGCAGCTCTGAACCCTTAAGCAAAAGGCTTAAGAATTCCTACTAATCATATCTGTGTTTTGTGTACTGCTGGCTTGCTGAATACTATCTATATTTCTGTATTCCTGTGAATGTCTAATAAAACCCTTGCTATATAACTAACTCAGTGTGGCAATTTTTGAAGACCAACTTATACTTATCAGTAGCAATCCCCTTTGGTGGAATACTTATCAGTAGCAATCCCCTTTGGTGGATGAAACTGAAAACACATGTTGCCCAGTGGCCTGTTTTAAACCATGGTTTACCTAATACTGCTGGAAAGTTCACAAGCAGGCCATGATAGCAACAGTTACATCTTTTTAGCAGGCAGCACTCTACAAGGACACTGCCTGACAATACAGAACTTCCATTCTTACTGTTCTGCCTAAAAGGCACTAGTAGGTCCCAACGCTCCATGCCTCCACCGATCTATCTACCATATAATTCAAAAATTAATGCAATGTACTTTCTATTATCAGATTTGTCATAAAAATCAGCGAGTTATCATGCACTACATTAAACATACTCCTGCTTAACAATTTCACTAGGTGCCTTGTGCTTGAAAGCAAACATTTACTCTTGCCTTTCATTCTTACTGCTTTATGCTGTTTTAATTGTGCTTGTTGTGGTTTTACCAGTTTTAGCTGTTTTATTGTGAACCGCCCTGAGTTCCTGAATGGAAAAAGGTAGCGGTATATAAATGCACCAAATAAATAAATAAATAAATAAATAAATAAATAAATAAATAAATAAATAAATAAATAATTTCAAAAGAAGAAATTATTTATTTACTTTATCAACTAATATTCTCTGTTAGTTTTCAAACACAACCTCCACATGAAGAAAAACTTTAAAAATGCCTCCAAGTCATTTTAACTGTTTTTAGATCTCTTTTACAGCCCTCTATTCTTTTTGACAAAGAGCAACAATATGAATTGAACAGTAGGATAACAAAATCATTACTGCTCCTGAGGGTGGATTTGATTTAAATCAAAATTTAAGTCACTAGACTGTAAGTATTTAATTAAAAACAACTGATTTAAATCATTTTATTAATTGAATTTTTACATTTAAATTGGATTTTTAAAATTTAAATAGGTTTATTTAAATTGTTTTTTTTTAAATAAAATGGTTACTGACCAGTAATTTAGATCTTTTTTCCATATATAAGACTATATTTTTGTCTAAAATTGTTAGACTGAAAATTGAGGGTCATCTTATACACAGAAGTAAACCGAGCAGAGAACCATGCAGTTGCAAAACTATAATTTTGGGTTGGAAAAGTGGTATATTCCACCTACAATCCAACATGGATTCCTTGTTCATTTTCAGGTATTTTAGAAAATGGTACAGTGGACCCTCGTATAAAAAAACGGTTTGTATAACATAAAATCTGTACAACATAAAAAAATTCCGGGGATAGGGGAAATTTGCTTAATAGAATCTCCTATGGGGCAAATCCATACAACATAAAATGGTTGCCATTAGTTTTCATTAGTTGCCACTCTGTTTTCAATGCATTCCTATGGGAAATTTGTATAAAGGAAAATTTGCTTAACATAATTTCATTTGGAACGAATTAATTCCTTTATACAAGGTACCCCTGTACTTTTGTTAAGCAGAAAAGGAACCAGCTCTTTCAGGTTCTTTTGCTTCAAGGTTCTTTATTCCAGAGGCCTTTTTGTAGTGGGCAGCATATAAACTGTATAAATAAATTGTATGAATAAAGTAATGCCTTGCATAGATCCAAAAGCCCCAAGAACCGTTAAAAGCCTCTTTAAAAAGTGGGAGCAAAGTGGGCAATCCTCTGTTAATAAACAATGGAATTTAAAAAACCAACCTAATAGAAAACACCCACATAAACATGGGGAGAGGGAAGCAAAATAAAAAAACCTCAAATACTGTCCTCTGTCCGAAAACCCAAGAGAAGCAAGGAAGCAAAGACAGGCTAAAACAAACAAATAAAATGAAGTCAAAGTTCCCCAATGAAACAAAAATGAATGGGATATAGTAAAATTTCTCTTTCCTTCCTCCACCCCTATTACTTTATGCATTTTTCTCGAGTTCACCACTGCCACCAGTGTACAGTAGCAGGCTGCAAAAATAATGCAGGAAAGGAAAGGGGGGGGAGAAAATAAAATTCAAAATATCCGGGGGGGGGGGGGAGGAGGCACAGAGAGCAAAACAAAAATAGAAAGCACCACAGACCTTAGCAGCACACAGATCCCATCCACAAGGAAAGTCTAAAGCACAAGAACATTCCCCACAATGCTCCAAAACCAACCAAGGGCTCTGGGCAGCCAAATCAAAATTTCCTCTGCACTTCCCCAAAATGTTCCGATTGTAGACAGCAACTCTTGAGATGACATGGGTCCAACAAGAGGTGAAAGAAATGGCAAACAAAAGGAAAACATGAAAAAATCTGATGTTTTCATGCTCCTCACTTTCATTAAAACACAGAGCTCTTTTCAATTCAACACCGAATTTCAACAAGATTTCTATTAGAACCAGAAGCTGTCAATTCCTAAACTGATAATTGATGGGGCAGAAGAGACACCCTGGAACTAAACAAATACGAGGCCTCCATGTCAGTATCATCACAGCCCTATCGAATGCTGTCCTTCATTACTTTTTTCTCTCATTCCAGGCTTGACTGGCCCTCAAAGCTCAGCACTCTCTACTCTACCTTGTGCATGAAGACAAGGGCCCGCTCATGACAGTTGTTGACCTCTTCATAGCTGGGGTCTGTTACACACCTGCTCTTCACCTGTTTCCGACGTTGCTTAAGGTAATTATACCATAGCTTGTAGCTGAAAAAGACAATTGAGGACATCATTAGCCTCCAAGGAAAAGATTCTGTGGTACTGATTCCAGCTCTCAAAAAATTTCACAAAAAAAGACTAACCAGGGGATAGCACAGATCCCCACCTACCCTTACTCCTTCCAGCAGAAACACAAATTAAATGACTACTATGGGGTCCCCATGATGTATTTCCCCCCTCTTGTTCTCACAGCAATGTTGTGAACCATGCTGCCCATCTCTGGATCAACAGGGAGTTCCTGTTCCATTTCTTGATCCATAGATGACAACATGGCCAGCTGAACCAAAATATAACAAGGCGAAGGTTTACAATGGAATGGTCCTCAACTGAGCACAGACTAGTTCTTGGCACCTTCTGGATACTCAAATGAGGCAAGGTTCAAAGAGTCCAAGTCCTACTTGCGCCCAGCTAACTTCACTGGGAGACCTTCTACTGCAGCTCTGCTTAATGGGAATGCCCCCCCTGAATGGTGTCCGGGCGCCCAAATCAAGGATGAATGATATGCCTGCACAGAGGGCAGTCCGAGTGGTTCCTCGGTTTGTTCCCTCTCTTGCCCTGCTCACTCCTGAGCCTGGCGTGCTCTTTGTGGCTGCCTGAATCAGCATCTCTGTTGGCTTCCTAGGGCTGCCTTCCTGAGTCCAGTGTCTCCTCTCCCTTTGCTTCCACTCTCCCTAGTGTGAGGGATGAGAAGGCTGGCAAGGGAAGAGGGAACAGGTTTGTTTTCCATGGCTTCAGAGACTAGGACTCGGGGAAATGGTTTCAAACTACAGGAAAAGAGATTCCATTTGAACATCAGGGAGAACTTCATGACACTTAGAACTGTTCGGCATTGGAATATGTTGCCACAAAGGGTGGTGGAGTCTCCTTCTTTGGAGGTTTTTAAGCAGAGGCTGGATGGCCATCTGTCAGAAATACTGTGATGGGGGTTCCTGCATGGCAGGGGATTGGACTGCATGGCCCTTGAGGTCTCTTCCAACTCTATGATTCTATGATTCTATGGTTAAGGTGACATTCTCAGAACTGGACCAAAATTTCTGCCCAAAGGTCCCCCTTGTCTAGGTACTCCTAGTCTCCAAGAACCCTGGAATCCCCTGGGAGGTCCAATTCCAGCTAGTATCCCTTATTAGGATACTCTAGATATCCCTTCGGAATCTTTCATCAACCCTTTAACTATAAGGCCAAGAAGGGGGCCTCTAGTTTGCATATCACACTTTGCTCATAACCTGGGGTTCAATCCCCGGTAGCCAGTTCATGGTTGACTCAGCCTTCCATCCTTCCGAGGTTGGTAAATTGAGTACCCAGCTTGCTGGGGTGGGGGGGGGGGTGGGAATGTATAGCCTGCATAATCAAACTGTAAAGCACCCGGAGACTACTTGAAATGGTATGGGGTAGTATATAAGCAGAACACTTTGCTTTCTTAGTACTCTCCATTCTGAACTGTCCCAGACCCAGGGCCCTCCTTTCCCTTCAGGGTTTGCCTCCAGGATCTCTATTAGAGTGCCCTCCTCCTGCTGTCCAGGGTCTTCCTACCCAGGTGCTTCCTCAAAGAGTTCTGCCTCTCCAAGATCCATTGGTGAACTTTCTCTGTGAAATTCTATAGATGAAAGATGGTCCACCAACAATGGTGTTGGCACCAACGTCCACAGCTTCACAAATATTTAACAAAACCCTGCACTGAACATTTTATTCCATCATATGGATGGGGAACTTTTTCCTTAAAATTCTGGAGAACAAATGCCAATTTGCAAAAAGATATTGAGAGGAACGTGGCATTACTAAATATGGCCAAATATGAACATTATTCTATGGAGCATATACAATCCAACTCAACTCAGTTTACTCAAGATTAAGCCTCAATTAAAAAAAAACTGTCCCAGTATGTTCACCAGTTTTCTTGTGTGCACAGGACACTTACCTGCATACATATCATTTCAAATTTAGATATTCTCTTGTTGCTTATCATTAATAAGAAATAGTAGTAGAAGCAGTCTATGGGCCAAACTAGGAAGCCTTGAAGAGTGCAACCAGCCTGGGTTGGAGGTTCTCCATCTCTAGCTTATTGCCTGCATATTTTACACTTCAACACTCTCATCCTAATGAAGAGAGGGAAAGACAGACAATGTAGAGTGCATACCTGCCTGGCAACTCCTTAAGAGCTCTCTCATAGATCAGATTTAGGATATGCTTGGGAGCATTCTGCTTGAATTCAATGTAGCGGATCCAGCACTTGACAGAGAAAGGGTTACGCAAGATCTCCTCCTCATACTGTAGATCTTCCTCCTCCTATGAGGGGGAAAGAAGAAACATAAACATGCAAGGAGTTGAAGTATCAGTTTTCCTCCTTGCGGATCACTACAAAGTCAGCATAGCAACACCACAGCAATGATCAGGACTCTGAAGGGGAAGAGTCCACAAGTCCACATGTTAATGAGTTTTGAAGTAGGTAACAGTGGGGGGGAAAACAGTGTCACAATATTCGTCATTTTCATTGAATATGACAAACAAAAGACACAGAAACGAAGACATTTCATCTTTAAAAAAATAAAAATAAACCTTGGTTTGCCATAAGGCAGCAGATACAAAGTGCATAGTGGATGTCTGAAAATGGCAAGTGACTGGGTAATAATGTCATGTGCCCCAAGACATAAAAGTGTACTACACAAGTGTACCACAAATTTTTTAGCCTGCAGCCACTTGGCATTAGCAGAAAAATGTGCTGTTCCTTCTGTTTCTGCACCCCTAAGTTCTCAAAGGTGAGAACGAATTCCTGGACGGATTGTTTACAAAAAAAAACCAATTCCTCGCGGATCTCGTCCTGGACAGCCTTCTTTCTTGCCGCCTTCAGTCAACCGAAGTAAGATCTAGACTCGAGGGTGATTAGTGGCTACTTGAGGTAACTGTAAGGCGGGACCCTTGGCCTTTGCTCTCTTCCCATGGGCCATATGCCCACAAGAGTTCACCTCTTGCTGCACATCCCCCCCCCCAACAAACACCTTCGCGTGATCAATCTGCACTCAGTCATTTGACAAAGGAGGAGGATAACACTCTGCACATGCTCTAAAGACCCCCTTGTTTTGTCGAAATCGTCTGCCGGTAAGCTCAGGTCCAAGCTACGTCTTGAGAGAAAACACCGCAAGAACTAAGGAAGGACCTGCTGCAAACCCACCGCCCCCCCCCCCCAAGGCGGCAACCTCGGCCCCGACTCACGAAGAACAGCTCCTGCTTTCCCGACCCCGTTTCCTGCTCCGGCATCGCCGCCTTTCTCCTCCTCAGGCCCAGTGGGGGCGCACACGAATGACGCGCGAACGCCGCCGCCGCCGTGCGGAAACCTTACGGCCGCCGTCCCCCTCCGGTGGCGTCACTACGAGGGGGGTGTCTTCCGACAGCTGTCTCCCGATTGGTCACTCTGGAGGAAGGGGGCGTTTCTCTTCCTTCTTCCGTGAGTCGCGGGCGCCATCTTGGTCGCGGGCGCCATCTTGGAGTCCTCTCGGGGGTGGGGGGGGAGGGGCTACAGGGGGCGGCTGGGCCGAGGGAGCCGAGAGCTCTTCGCCGGCAAGATGAGGCGATTGAAGTTGGAGGTTTTCCGGGTCGGTTCCCCAGGGATGGGTGAATTCAGGGCTTAAAAGAGCCCACCGGGGATGGGGTGTGCCTTGGGGGGGGGGAGGGTGAACCTGCACTTCGGCTTCGTCCCTTTTGCCCCCCCCCTCCCCAGAGACGGGTTCCAGGGAGACCGCCTGTTTGTTGGGGTTCACTGCGCCCCTTTTCCCCGGGGGATGTCCGTAATGTGACGAGACGACCTCGTGCAGACCTTCACAACGGTGGTACTGCTTATTAGCCAGATAAGCGCGTGATAAAGTATATTTTGTAAAATAAATTAACAGCATTTCCCCATCTGTGCCTTTTCCTTTACTTGCACACAGTGGGAGCGATCCTTTGATGAGTGGTTTGGAGTAAATCCGGCTTTTACTCTATCCTGGGCTCATTAGGTGGGCAATCGCCTGGGTTGTGTCAAAGTCACACTTATGCAACCCTTCCCAACAGCCGTTGGGAAGCTTCAGACTGAAGAAACTACTTTGATGAGTCGCAAAACATTCCAGTCCCGCAAGAAAAGAAATCCTTTTGCCATAACTCAATTCCCAGGTTTCATCCACCCTATTTCTTACTCTGAAGTACTGAATAAATGTATCTAAGGGGGTCCTGAATGGCTCTGGCTTTAGATCCCTATGCTTCCAGTGGTCTTCCTCTGGTGTAAACCAGGCTGCTTAGAATCTAGAAATTTTATCTTCCTTTCTGCCATATGATCTGCTTCTTTAAGAAAAGGATAGGATTGAATTAATTTATCTGCAAAATGTCCCCTTGTTTGGAATCGGTGTCTTAATGTGACGTTTCCCCTTCTTTCTCTTTCAGATGGTACTATATCTGTCCTTCCCTGTTGCTATGTTCTGGGCTGCAGGCGAGATACAGATTTATCAAGAAGCTTTAGATAAACCAAAGGTCAGTCTTTTGTAATATGGGGAAGGAAAACAGTGGTTTCTAAAAGTTTTCTGCATTTTAAAAGGAAATTTCTCTTGAAATGTTGCTGTTGATTTTAGAATGGAATGGAAACCCCCTGGCATTATTTTACTACATTTTCCTGGGTTTCTTCTGACTAGCAGGTGTGTAGAGGCTGCCATTGCCCTTTGAGCGACATCTTTGACCTGTCTTGTTTCAGACAACCACTTGGCAGGGCTAAGTAGTCCATTTACTTGTTGTAATGATCAAGGTGCCAAATAATAGTAACAGGAAATTAGATCACACCACAATGTGGCAGTGTGTACTTCTAAATGATGATGTTCTGTCTGGGATGCCAGCCCTTTTCTCAAAAGATAACATTCTACAGCCCCCTCCCTCTTCAATATTTTTTTCACTTTTCACACTCTGGCTTGTGGCTGCTAGTATGCTTAATCCTCACTGAGCTGTTTATGATTAGTGATTTCTCCCTTTAGGTTTTTTGGGTTGTTTTTTGTACGAGTGTGTGAGCGCACCCACGCATGCCCATGTAGCATTGACATTGATTTTTCATGTTGTTTTGTGTTTTGTTCTTTCTCAGTTGTACGCTTGTGGTTACAGTGCTGGTGACACTGACTTCCTGAACTGGCTATTGAAAGGACTAATAATAATAAAAAATTGTACCAAAAGAGCTAGAAGTCCTGTAGTCTGTGTCAAGAAAGAACATTAAAGGAAATTCTTTCCGCATGTTTAATATTTTGCATGGATAGTGACTTGTGACCTGAACTGGCTTTCTTACATAGACCCAAGTGACTGTTTGATTAAATTAGTACATAGACAGAAACAGATGTCCCTGGAGATAACTCTTTCCATCTTTCTCTATTTATTCTGCTGGCTAGTGTTGAATATATTAGCAGCCCAACCACACCTTAATTGATGCTGAACAGTTTGTCCATCTTTTGGAATTTTCATTTTCTTGCCATTCCTTTGAGGCATCAGAAATATTCAGATGAGGGTATGTGGTGTGACAGAATTTGGGAAGTGTGAAGAAAATGCTTTGGTTAAAACTAGAATTAATCATATTTAAAGTACACTCTTAAAAACATAATTTCACTCATCACTTACATTTGGTCTATTCTATGATTAAATCTTTTGTACTTGTAATTGTAATGGTATAATTGACGTGCTATTTTGCTAGAAGAAATCTGATGGGTGCCAGCCGTTCCCTGCTCTGTAGTCAAAGTTGATAACTTTTTTAATCCTTCTTTTTATTGAAGCATATACTTGCTCCCTTATTATATGGCATTACTTGTTTTCCTCTCTAATTTTCCTAATCTTGCCAGTTCATCTATTTTTGCTTATTAGCCCCAATAAAGTCTATATAGCGTGGATTAATCCATTTAATTGTGAACCATGACTTTCAAGTCTTTCTTTACCAACCCTTACATGGTTATTTTCTTTATTCTTTTTCTACAGCTTTTTCCACCAGAGGATGATTACCAGATGGTAAGTAAGCCCCGGACATGAACACTGGTTTTGTATGTTTAGGAGAAAAGATGGCTGTTGAAATTAATACTTCTGTCTTCTCCAGAGAATGGAGTTCGAAGATTTGAAAGAGCGCATGAGGAAGAAGCGTGAGGCGAAGCTGTTGGCGGAAGCCAAAGACTGATGGTTCAGCCTTCCCCCCTTTTTCCTCGGAAATAGCTGCACTTTTCTAAAAAGTTGCCATCACTGGGCGTCTTTTAACGTTGACTCAATTGGATTGATTTGTTGAGATGCTTTAGACATGGGAATGAAGAACGTGCTGTTCCTCTTTACATTTGCCAATTTTCTTCTGCATGTCCGTGTTAGAAACCCCGGTCTCGGTTTTGGACCAAGTTTCTAATACACAAAAGCAGAAGGGAATTGGTAAGTCTATAAAAGAGCTTGAATAAAAAAGCCCTGTGTAAAAAGACTGAGACAGGTACTGTGGTATACAGTATAGACTGTCAGCCTAGGACCCGGGAAGTCTCAATTCATTTAGCCACTGTGCCATGGAATACGGGGTGACAATGGTAAACTGCTTCTTGGACATCTCATGCAGCTCACGAGTCCCTAGCAGGGACACTGTAAATAAGGAGTAATTTACTGGTACATATCATGAAAAAGAAGGTTGAAGTATTGTGTATCTCTCAGTAAAAGTAACCTTTAATTTTTTAATGTGTCCTGTATTTTTCTTCTCTCATTTTGAAAATCTAGACAGTATTACCAAGATAGCAAAAAGCAGGCATGGGTCCTCTCTTAGGCTATTTTCTTCCCTGTCTGTGATCTGATGTCTTGAACAACATTTCTGAATAGTGATGGCTGCATTACTAATTTTATATGAGGGATGTGTTGGAGAAGGACACTAACATAGGAATATCTATCTTTCCTTAAGTGTCTACCAATGGGTGGTCTTGAAAGAAGTAATAGCAATTTCAGTGCTCTGTGATTGTATGTGTGTACTGAGCTTCATTGTGGGAACTATGGCTACGTAAGTTGGAGTCAAAAGAGTTTGGAAATTTAACTTTTGCAGGACTTAATTTTCAGCATCCCTCAGCCTGCTTGACCACTAGTTATGCTGGCTGAGGTTCTCTGAGAACTGTAGACTAAAAATGGCAACACACACTAAAATCCACTAGGGAAGAGCCTTCTTTGGTATCTGCTCTGAAGACATCTCCCGTCAGTCACTGAAGCAGAAGTTTTGCAACTACAGTGGTACCTTGCATAAACAAATTAATTTGTTCCAAATGAAATTCTGTTAAGCAAATTTTCTTTTACACAAATTCCCCATCGGGTTGAAAACGGAGTAATCCCTAATCGCGACCATTTTATGTTGCACAGATTCGCCCCATAGGCAATTATGTTAAGCAAATTCCCCCTATCTCCTGAATTTTTTATGTTGTACTCCACTGGTATATGTCTCCCCCCATCTCTCTCTCTCTCTCTCACTCACACACACAGACACACACACACAGACACACACACACAAGTAAAAATGAATCGGTTAGCATACTGTGTGGTACAAGAGAGAACCAAGATTCCCTCTATGTTGCGTGTGTGTGAGCGACTCTGCGCCGCCGCCCCCCCCCCATGTACGGCTCCTCCTCCCTTGCACACCAAAAGGTTTCATTTTTGTTTCAGTTGCAGCAGAACCTGCATGAGGTGGGGATCACATATGTGCAGCTGGCAGGGGCAGTTGTGGCATGTGCCGTGGGTGCTGTGCTGGGGGGGGGCATCAAAATGACAATATTGGCATTTATAATTCCATGCCCTTGTCTTTTGTGCTACACCGTCCCTGTCAATTCACAATTAAGCCCCAATGAGTTTAGTTGGAATTCCTCAAAGTTTATTGTGCATAGCATGGCAGCCTAAACTGTCCTTTTCTGAGAACTTAATTTCACCATTCCTTTTGCAAAGTAACTGAAAACTAAATTTTGCAGTTGGTAAAATTCACAGTAAAGAAAGTACTTGCATGGTGTTCTCTTCTTGTAACATAAATAGCGACTCACTATACATCCAGTTCTGAGAAAGCATCTTTTATTACCCTGGTGTTTTGAACACGCTTATCAAAGCTAGGAAAACCCAGTTGTCCATAAGTGGAACAGAAGTACAAGGCTATACTCTAGTGCAGGCACCTCCAAACTTCGGCCCTCCTGATGTTTTGTACCACAACTCCCAGAATTCTAAGTTTAGATTGCCAATGGCAAAGGACTGGAGGAGTTGCGGTCCAAAACATCTGGAGGGCCAAAGTTTGGACATGCCTGGTCTAGTGTATTTGAAGATATTGGGGAGGCCACTGTATCTTTTGTGTAATGAAGAAATAGCAGGGTATGATGGATCTGAGAAAAGGTGTACCTGCATACATCTGGGAGCGCTGGTTCATGAGAGGAGTTAATGGCAAAACAACAACAACGTTGAGTGGGGAAGAGGAATTGCAATAAATGGAATACATCATGAGAGATGTTGGGAAGAGGTGAGAAGGGGTTTTGTAGAATTAATTCCTAGCTTGAGTAGGGAAAATGTGAGGCTAAAGCAAGGCATGACAGACCTAGAAGTGGTGGTCTTGGAGGACTAGATGTGTAGGATTTTTTTTAGGAAGAAGTGCCATGATCATGGGCCTCAGCACGTTGGAGGAGTGGACTTTTCACTTTGCCCCGGACAGCCTCCAGCTGCTTCTCATGGATGTGGTTGATGAAAGTAAAGTAGTCGTCTGTGGGTGAAATGGGAACAAGCGGATCGCCTGGAGCAGCACCTTCCGGTAATGCCAAGTCTGCACACTCCTCCTAAAAGGAAACGGAAAGATCAGCTTGGCCCTTCATTGATCTTCTCTGTCACCTAATGTCACAGGTGGCCCTGGCAGCCTTAAAATGGACTGAGTTAATCCAGGTTATTCACCATCATGCTTTGGTAACCTGATCCCAGCAGCTTTCTGCATTAAACATTCTTTAGCTTCCCAATGAAGCCATGGCAGAATCCTTCGCCCTTTCATATTACTCCCATCAGGCTATGCTTGCCGGCGACCTCAGAACTGATAACCTTGCTTTATTCCCTGCATTGGCAGGACAAGATGACACTTGTAGTGTAGTTCAGCTTTGCAAATCTGGATGATGAGGACAGCCTGGGTTCAGTTTCTGTATGTTTTTATTTGCTGGAGTAACTTTTCCTGCTAAACTAACTTGGTATTATGTTCCCTCTTAGCCACTAACCTCTGATCACACAAGTAGATTTATAGCCTGGGACAAAGCTTTAACTGCTCCTTCCCTTTCATCTGATGTGCAGCTACACATAGATGAAATAATCTTCAGGCTTTACATATAGACAATCGACACATGGAGAGTTAATTCACATTGAATTATTTGTAATCTTAAAAAGCAAATAGCTGTTAGTCTGGTGCCTCTCAAACCAACAAGTATGGGGAATGGAACCACTAGCATTGCTGCTGTTACTTCTTAGCAAAATAAGATTTATCCAGATTTTATCTTTTTTTAATTGAATATTTTATCTCATTGCAGTTTTGCGTTTCCAAATCTATATATTTTTGTTATTAAATGTTGTTTAACTGTTGAAGTGCAACAGTAACCACCCATTGCCCTGGTCTGTTGTACTCAAATGATTTCTCTACACTCTATTTCACCTTGAAGTTGAAAAACCCAAGGAAGGCAGTGGGACCTAGTGAGCTTAACCCAGACCATTTCCCTACCCTACATGACCTGCAAGCCCTTTCCTACGCCTTTTAGGAAGTGTCACTTTTTAATATTGCATGCACTCAGTTTCACTGTTACAGTTCTTGCCTCAAACTCCTAAGTAGCTAAGCAAATGGCCAAGACAATAGAAACTAGTTCCTAGATTTCTTCTGCACACAGAATTAAAAAAAAAACACCTGGATAAGATTTTATGTATTTTAACTAAAATGAAAAAAGAATAAAAAATGGACACAAAAAAGTACAAGTTACTGAAATTTTTGACATCATAGAATCAAATCACAAGATGTTGCTTTGAATTAAGCCTCAGGTCTTTTCAAATAAGGTACACACTCAGCAAAATAAAGTTACCTCTAACTTTGCTCTAACTTATTCCTAACCCATGCTGTTGCCAGAAACAAGGTCTTATGGGTAGACAGACCTGTTCTGGGGAGACAGAGTTGATCTCTGAGGAGGGTGCTGCATCCTCCCTTCCTCTGTGTTTATCTGAGTCCTTTTTACATAACAAAGTTTGTTTCCAGTGGTAGCCTCTCTTGGGGTAATGGATTGCCTCCTTAATGAGGATTAATCCTCTAGAACAAATTCTCATATGCTTAGGTAGGACGGAACTTAGATGTAACACATATCAAAGCCTGCTTTGAACCATTCCTCAAATAAACAGGACAGCCATGGACCTTGCTTCATTGAAATGTATCCTGGCTAATTCCAGAGACAGGGCAATTCCAATGTTAATTTTCATTTAGTCTTTCTTAGAATCATAGAATCATAGAGGTGGAAGAGACCTCAAGGGCCATCCAGTCCAACCCCCTGCCATGCAGGAAGCAGTACATAAGATTTTCCACAGCACACCTTATGCTTTTATGTCAGCACCCATTTTGTTACATATTTTGTTACATGTTTTGTTTAAAAGGCCAGTATTTTTTATTTATAAAAAAGTCCTCTAACCTGTGTGTTGTGTGCCAGGATGAAAGAGAATTTGGGTGGTATGAGTTCTGTGTTATAACAGAGTGCACTTCTGGTGCTTGCCCCCAATGGGGCCAACCTACTGACAACAACAGTACATCACCTCTGCTTCTTGTCATGATCATTCACAAAAAATGTATGGGACATTATTTGTCTCCAACACACAATATTGGCTAGGATAAAAATGTGACCCTGAGAGTGGCAGAAAGCAATAGATTTAGGGGATCAGCTGTTTTGTTTATGTTAAAAAAATTCTGGCAAGTAACTGAATCAGCTAATCAGAGGACAGATGTCATAAAATGTCGACCTTGTTCTGTTTGCCAATTAGATGCCAATTAGCTGTCCCATAAAATGAGCATTGATTACACATACAAAGGAGGTTGCCAACAGCATAAACGTTGCATAGGCATAATTAAAAATATTTAAATGGAAGTGCAGTGCATCTCGAGTGAGTGGGGAAGACTCGGACTAGGCCATCCCGGTGCTTACATTCTGCTTGCCAGGTGCTGCTGTGAAAGCCCCTGGTCACTTTTCTTTACCTTTAAATGATACTTTAATTGAGCAGTCTTTCAAATAGAAGAGACTGCATCAGGCAAGGGTTGTTGTCAGTCACCCTTTCATATTGAGCACTCTCTGGACATGTGTCCACATATGTCACATACTTTTCAGGGCAGGTTTGAACTCAGCCCCATTCCCTTTCACTGCCATTGAGCCCGGCAATCAATCATAGACTACCAGTTGCTAGTTAAATACGAGTCCCATGTTCATGTTATATGCGTGTGGTTTGACCTGGACAGCAGTGTGTATGGCATAATGCAGGATCAAGGGAGCCACCATCGACTCGACACTTGGGCTTTCAGCTTCAATGTGGACTAGGAATCATAAGCAGAACCTGTGAAGGGACCTATTATTCCCAATGGAAATAATGCCACATACATTTCTGCCTACTTAAGGTGTTTAATTTCCATGTGCTAGACTCTGATCAACATGTGTATTTTGTTTTGTTAATCTCTGTACAATCAGTTACATGTATTGGCCAGGTCCCTTTGTTCCCATATCTTCCTATCTATAGTTGTCCTGGTTACTCACAGACTATGCGCATATGGCCACATATATGAATATTCACATTTTCCTGCATTGCACACGCAAATGTTATTGAATCAGCTAATATATAATTCCTTCTAGCATATTCCTGAATGCCATGCCTACTAGGTGGCTGTGTTGGGTCCTGATGACTTTCATAGATAAACGTAGTATCCTGCAGGGCTGTGTTTTGTAAGCATGAGAGGGAAGAGAGAGGATATAGGCACTCGAAGCAGTTGGTTGTTGCTTCCCCTCCTTCTGGCCATCAATCTGTAATGCAGAACAGGAGACCTACTGGCCAATGACAATATTGTATTGTAATTGTATTAATTGGATTTTATTTATAGCTGTATTTTTTAGTATTGTGTTTTATGACTATTTTGTAAACTGCCCTGGGTACTGCAAACAAATAAGTGTATGGCTGTAGTGTTGAGGTAAGTCAATATTTGTGCATGCAATTGTGAGCTATGTGAGTATGTGTGAGTATGTGTGAGCATGCAATTGTGAGCTATGTATGTGTGTTTCTGTAAAGCAGAAAGCTGCTTAGTTCCAGTAAAAAGTCCAGGGCCGTGGTCATGCTGATGAGGGTGGGGGTGGGGTGGGGTGGGGTAGACTGTGGGAATTGTGACTCAAAAAGTAACTTTTGCAAGTCCTGTTCACCTAGAAACTCACCTGTGCAGTCCCTACCATTGAGTGGACACAGTTCTTTGTATGGATCTATCATTATTGAGGCACATTGACCTGTGCAGTGATGGGAGTTAAGTGGCTCAAGGAGAAAGCTAGGAGAAGGTATTGGGTAGGTATTTCAGCAGATTATCCAGAGAGCTGGACTTAATTCTATAGAAAGTAGTGACTCAGCTACATGGTGAAAGGATCAAAAGGATTTGATGTATAATATTACTGAAGAAGGTGATTGATCCGCCTTATCCCACAGGCTTTTGGAGTAAATCTCAGCAGCTCCAGAGCACAGTGGTTGATCACAAAGAATACTGTATATAAATTGTTGGGCCCTTCCAGTCACGTGCTGCAGAACATCTAATAGTTCTTTCATTTTGTTCAGATCCTCCAGACTTGAATGTGGTGGCGTCCTTTCATTCTCTTTCATCTGATCACAAACCTGTGCTTGTATAAAGACTCATGCGTATTCCAAAAGTGACCCATCTTGGCATTTTAGCTCATTACGTGTAATTTTTTGTGTGTGTTAGTTAATGCTTGTGCAATTTGTTGGGTGGGAAATACCTCTCTGGAATTGATCAAGTGTTCTTTGACACCTTTTAGGTCCAACATGTTGATTATATCACAAGCTGTTAGGAACTGTTTAAAATCAATGTTTGCTGTGGTGGCAATTCTTTGGGCTTTATCTACCAATTAAATAAATGAAAGAAACTGAAAAGGACTGGAATGATGGGATTTGAAAGTGAGTGCTGGTTACATGGGGTGACAAGAGCCCACTGAAGGGATGAGGTGGCTGGGATGCAGGCTTGGTTACGCCCTGTGCATGGCCTGAGATGCACAGAGAGATCAGCGTCGTCAGCTTGCCCTAGTTAGTTCATTGCAGAGGACAGCTCTATGCATGGGTCTCTTTGAGCACTTACCCCTGTCCCCACCAGTAAAAAAAAGAGGGAAGTACCTGAAGAGTTGAGAATATGCATCTGAGAACCTTCTATCCTTCAGAGTTTGCTAGGTCAAAACATTTACTTTCATAATGCGCTCTCTCTCTCTCTCTCTCTCTCTCTCTCTCTCTGTGTGTGTGTGTGTGTGTGTGTGTGTGTGTGTGTTGTTCCCTTTGCTTATTATTGAAGAGCTGTTCATAATACCTACCAGTAATGTATGTTCTGATGATATTTTATATTGAGGATCAATTGTGTTACGTTTTCTCTCTGTGCCTTTTATTTAACATTCAGCTACTTTATTGTGGAAAGAGTTGCCAGTTAGTTTTTCAAAATAAGTTTCTTCCCTCTGAATGCCACTTGATAGTTACATGTTGGCTTTCAAAACATCCAATATGCTCATAGCACCAAGGTGCACAGACTGAATCTCTAACCTTTACCTTGGTAAGCATGCCTTAGTTTGTGGCTCCAGTGCTGGTCCACAAATGGTCCACAAATGGTGATTTGATCTCCACAAATTGGTATGACTGGCATCAATCTATTCCTGAGGATTTGGACTGCTTTTTTCCCCTAAATGAATGCCATTTTCTCTACACGTGCTTTTGCCTCTGTTTGGGTCATTTCCCACTTTGTAAAAGCAATGGTTCCCAACTTTGGGGGCCCAGATGTTCATGGACTAAAACGCTGAATCTCCACCACTAGATGTGCAGGCCAAGATTTCTGGCAGTTATAACTGGCTGTGCATCAAGCGGCAAGCTCACCAAGACAGTGTCTGGTAAGCAGTGCCAAGAATGAGGCCAGAAGTCATGATATGTATTGCCTATAAAAGTGTGCCATAGGACACCCAGAGCTAGTTTTCCTAGGGAGGAGATGTAAATGCTTCCCTATTTGGCGCTTCTCTGCTCCTCCTCATTTTGCTGCTATTCAACAAATAGTTTGGATCATAGGTTGGATCTGATCCAACTTCTTTCATTCTGAAATGGGTGCCGTGAGGGTAGCTTGATTAATTTGGAACAGAGAACTAGAAAGTGGGTAAAGAAAGGGGGGGTGTCTGCACTCTCTTCTTTGAATGTGTGTTTTTAAACAGTTACTGTTGGCCCTCTCTGTGTGAGACCCTATAATGGGTTTCATGGAATATGCGTCATCATCGTAATCGTTGTGAACAGAATTCTGTTGTAACTTTTGAAGAAAGCAAAAAAGCCAATGTGCCTGTAAAACATCCTATGGCTACGAAAGCATTTGTGGGGCAGAGAAGACGTAGTACTGTGGTCGGAACGTCAAGTGGTAGTCTTAAAATTTGAGATTTCAAGCAGAAGATGGTGTGTGATTAGTGTGAGGTTAGATGGGCTTTTGTCCCACAGTTTGGTGTGGGGTCACACTGGACTGGTTTGCTGTTTTCCTGGCAACTAGGTGATGTCTGTGCCACTGTAAACCAACCTGCCCTCTATTGATGTTTATTCATATCTTTTTTTGGTCCCTGTCAGGGGCTAATGCTTTTTGATGTGGGTAAGATCATTCTATTTGAGTTTGGTTCCAGCATTTATAATCACAGGTACTGAACAAAGTGGCCACCTCTTCACAGAACATGGGGTGCAGGAGAACTGTGAGTCAGAAACCAAAAGGCTGTACTAGTCAGAAAGTTAAATTTCACATGCCAGTTTTAACTGTCCACCTAAATCCTGGCTTGACGGTCTTTCCTTTGGTGTTAGAGCATCTTTTTTTTCTGCCTCATATTTATGAGATTTCCCTGTCTTCTGTGTTTTGCCATTTGTAACGTGTTGCTTTTCTGAGTGCAACTGTTCTGTATGGCCCCAGAAATGCAGTATATACTGTATAAAATGATATGCACAAAGCTATAGAGAAACAATTATGTTAGTGTACAGTCTTCTTTTAATCTCCAAGCCCAGTATATTAATTTCCAAGCCCAGTGTGATGTGTTTTGATCCCTGCATGGCAAAGCTCCTGCGATGGAGCTACTAAGATAGGACAGCAGCATCAAAAATGTCTGGTAAGTTCTTCAGTTGAACTGAATGTTCAGACTGCATGTTGAACACTTGCCCCAGTGGATGGAAGGTGACAAGTATTCAGAATCACTTCTTGAGCATGGCTATCTGAGAAATACTTCATTGTCACGTGTAGAACAGAGGTGGCTCTTAAGCTGAGGCTGGACAGGGACTTCCATGATGCTCCTACCATTGGTTACAAAGGCTAGGATTTATACATAGAACCTCACAAGTTGATTGACTATTTAACTCATGGCAAGTGTCTCCATCTTAGCTGGCTTGTCTGTGTCCCCTGTGCACCCCTGCCCCAACATAATTTAGTATGGTGTCCTGCATCTGGCATTTTCAGTGGACTTGGGCCCCAGACAAGGGGGAAGGAATGAGCATTCCCTGTGTTCTTGCCCAACATGTTGGCCAGATGTGCCTGGCTGCATGTGCTTATTTAGTACTGAAGGTCCATATTAATTTTTTTGCTACCCTTCAGTAATGTTTATGAAATATTTTAAGTGTGATTTTGCTGTGATTCTATATATTAAGATGCTGGCACGTGCCCTCCAATAATAATGTCCAGTCCTCTTGAGTTCTTCCACATGTTTCTCTTTATCCCACCTCTTTCTTTCTTTCTGCTGACAATGCTTTTAGATACTCGTTTTAGGATTTGATTATAGAATGAGTGCAGACTCCATGGAGAGAGGGTTATCAATGTGTCCTCTTTCTAATCCTCTTATTTTCCCACTCATCCCAAGTAGTGTGAACAGGTGTAAAAGCACCATCTGGTACAGAGAGTTTGGGATCTGAATTCAAGAATAGGGGAAGCATCTTCTGTCATCATTCATTTCAAGAAAAGAAGATACTTCTGAGATGCAAAAATCGTTTTGGTCCAATTTTGTATGGGATTAATTCTTTGTCTCAAGAAACAGCATGTGTTGGGCTAGGCCTGATTCTGATCCCGTTGAAGTATGTTTCATAGTATTCATTCAGAAAGGAATCTGTGTGTGTGTGTGTGTGTGTGTGTGTGTATGTGTATGTGCATGCGCGTGCACGTGTTGTATCCATGTTTAAATATATTAAGTAGATGGGATCCAAATAACTTGCCCAAATACCTTTCCCTGCCCAAAACACATTGCCTTCTCTTCTCTGTAATATGAAGGCACCTTTTCAGCCTAATAGTACTGCTGTCAGTTTCTGAAAGGGGAGCCAGGATTCCTCACCACCCCATAAGATGAAGGGAGCAACTTAGCAGCTGCCATCATAGGTATCTCCTTCTGTGTACATTTCGCAAGAAACCGTGGCCTCCTTCCCCAGCATGATGTGTTGTGGCTGACAGTAGTGGTCACTCCTTGTATCTGCAGTGAATCTTGCAACCCTAGGCCTTCTGCTAAGGAAACCAACAAAGAGGAAACTGGGCGAGCCTTTATTGGAACAGCAGGGCATGTACAGAGAGAGTAAGCAGGGCAGGTACCACAGTGGGTGGGCGGCGCTAATGGGCAAATGGTGGAATGCTGTGCTTGGTGGCATCAGGCCGGTGTTGGTTTGCTGCTTTCCCTGACCAAAGTTTTGGGGAGGTACTCATTTCTGCAAAGAAGAACATAAGACCGTAGTAGTGCAAGGAAAGTGCAAGGGGCTTCCTCCCCGTGGAGTTGTCACCCCGGACACATAAAGACACACAAGGACAGACAGACACAGACGGAACAGACTTTCTGGTCAAGATTTCAAGAAGTTGTGGGTGGCTTTGGTGTATCTTCTGCCCCTCCTGTCCATGGGGCCCCTCTCTCGTTCACAGTGTGGGCTCCCATCACCTTCTTGCTGTTAAGAGCTCATCTATTATAACGTGTGGTTAGTAGTGGTTTCTCCACTGAGCTTTCGCTTCCAAACAACATGTCCAAAGGAAATTACCACTGTTATTTTGCCTATTGCTGAAAGCTTCCCTGTCGGCATTCTCATGCTTCCTTGTTGCATCAACTGTCTATGCCTGATATCCACTTCTGGAAAACCTAGAGACTCGTATGAAATATGATTTGTAACATCTACTTGAAGGTTTGCCTTGGCAGATCCAAAGCAGCCAGACTCAATACTTCAAGAATCACTGCGGCGGAGGAATGAGGGCCCTTCTCCACTGCCATGTGGCCATGCAAGCCATGTACATGCCCAGCTTGCTGAATTGTAATGAAGGCTCCTAGAACACTATGCAGGCAGCAGTATTCTCGGGGTGCAGAGCAATCTATAACCTTGATGTACTTATCACCTTGCAGTAGTGGCTTTCAGGCCTTCTGGCAAGCTATATGATATGGATAGATAGCACATAGTTAGAAAAAACGAATTTAGAACTGCAGGGAAATGCCTGTCATAGCATGAGGTTTCTTACCTCCCCATAAACGACTTCGTTTGATATACCTGTTCAGACATGGAACTTTGGAATTTCTATTCGTTTCTAATGATGTTCTATCTTTGTTGCCTAATGTGCCTCTTAGCTGAGCCAGCCCGAATTAAAAGCACTACCACCACATTTGCCCTTTGCACCACAGCTGCAGAGGTGGAGACCAGTAATATAATCTGATTGGGTTAGCCGTAGGTATGAGCCCTCCCTGCACATGCAATGTACAGTCATCCATCTGTGTAGAAAGGGAAAGAGAGAGGAGAAATCCTGGCAGCTGCAGACACAACCGGGAGTGGGTGGGTTGTCAAGTGGCACATAGATCCAACACCCCTCACACTGGACAGTTATATATGACAGACAGTACCTAAGCTGTCCACACACTCCATGCATCTGTAGCTGCTTGGCCTAATAAAGGGTAACATATCCAGTATTGCAGTTTTATAGAGGGTGAGCCTACTCTTCAGGGCCAAACAGGATGCTTTTGAACTCACTCTTTTACTGATGGATGTCAGAAGCTCACAATAGGGAGGTGGTTGGGTGTAGAATGTGTAATATAAGTGTCTTCCTTGCTCAGATTTCAGTTATTAATGCCCTGCCCTAAGTTATTTGGAAAATTCTCCTGTGCTCTTTTTTTTGCAGTTCCATGCCCTAGCTTTAACTGCACTGAAATGTGCCATCAGAAAAAAATCCTAGCTTCTCCCTCCCCAGCTCCCTCCAATATATGACGACTTTATGGAGAGTGTCACTCGGAGAAGCCTTTTATAGACATGATGCGACACAGCACAGACAAGGCCTCGGGTTGACCCAGCCAGAAGACACGGGAGAGAAACAGAAACAGAATGTTAGTTAGGTTAGTGGTTTGAGTCACGTCGAGACTTCATACGCGAGGAGACGTCATACAAGACAGGAACATTAGTGACAGTCTGTGAAACAAGGTTAATAGTTTTCATTGAGGGGTGTGGGGAACATAGGATATATACTATCTATGTGGTGTGTGTACTTGGTTTTATAAGGCAGCACTGCTCTGCTTTGCATGTGTTGTGTTTATGACTGAAGAGGCGAGTGGTTTTCTACCTTGGAAGAATGATGTAAATTGGATTGTCTGCCAGAAAAGAACCAGAAAATACAAATGGAGAAATGGCAGGGGAGATTACCTGAAATGTTTAAAGAAGCACATGGTAACCAGTTAATAAGTGGTCAAGCCTTTTTTACAATATAACTCTAGCAGACAACAGAATCCAGCAGGCTCTGGGAGGGAAGGAGAGGTTATTATGTGAAGTTTTTTTCATGGTGGAACTCTGATCATTTTTCTTGAGCAATGTGTGTCACTCAGCTGGGCTATTAGCATAGGAGAGAAGAAAGAAGAAAATACATGCCAGTCAATGCACATTTTACGTTCATGTTTGGAACTTATTTAAAAGGAAGATGATCTAAGACTCACGTGGGGCAAGAACTCATGGTTTGGGTAGTATACGTCAGGAATTCAGCAACAGTAGGAGTAATATCTTACCTGTGATAGTGCCGTATATGTTAATAATTGAAATAATTGATCTTTCCTGCACAAAAAATGTTGCAGAAGAAGGAGCTGGGTCCATGATATTAGCTTGTAGTTGTTGCTGATATATGAATTAGAAGTGGAGTCCTCAGCTCCACTATGGAGGCTTTAGTAGACTTTACTTTCATCTTTTTTAAAATATATGCTGACTGCTAGAAATTTTTAAATCTTTGCATTACATGTAGACCTGGAAGGCTAGTGTCAAATCTAGCCCTGCCATGTAGTAGGAGTAGGTAATCTTCACTTAGGTGTATTATCTCACACGTGACATGGGAAGGGTAATCACCTACCTCATAGGTCTGCTGAAAGCAAAGACATCAATAGCCCAGAATAAAATATGACAGTATTGGGTTTGTTTTCTCAGTCTTTGCAGTTTATGGGCCTAAATGACACAGGACTTGGTTCTAGTCCTCTGTTTGGAGTTGTTGTCCAGTCCTGGTTTGTTTTAAAGATGAAGAATCATAAAAGGAGAGCTGTAGGGGTTTTTGATTTTGTGCATTATGGTTATGATTTGGAAACAAGACCGAATGGATGCACTGGTCAGTTGTTGTTTTCTTTATGGAGCAAGATGCTTTATATTTTTCTTTACCTTACAGTGATTTTCTTCGTTTATGGCCAAACATATAAATTAGTAAATGCAATATGGATGCAAATATGCACCTCCTTTGTGCCCATCTAGATCAGTGGGTCTCAACCTGTGAGTCCTGGTATCTGGGAGTTGCAGTCCAGGAACATCCGGGGACCCACAGGTTAAGAACCACTGATCTAGATGTACTAATCATCAGCCCTCCCTGCAGCTGCTAGTGGAACCAGCTGAAACTCTTGTTGGAAAAGAGTAACCAGTAGCTATTGAGTAGAAATAAACTAAACGAACCTAGCAAAAAGGCTGAATTTCTGTGAGTGGACAAGTCCTAAGGAGCCAGATGGCCCTGCCCTTTGGTAGGCAGGCATAGACCTTCTTTCCTGTTACCCTCTTAGATGCATTTGGTGGGTACACGAGACAGAGCCTTCTCTCTCTCTTGCTGCACCTAGATTCTGGGATTCTTCCTCACAGCAGGCCAGGATGGCCCCATCTTGGCTGTCCTTCTGCAGGCAGAGGAAGATATTTTTCTTCAGGTAAGCTTTCTCTGAGGGACTGGCTGCCTGAGTGGAGTTTTTAAATGAAATGCTGTACCTTGTTGCCTTTAAATGTGATTTTATTTACTGGTTTTAAGTGTAATGTTTCTTTAATTCATATAAAATATTTGTATACTTCCAGCTTTTAGCTTTTAAATATTATTTTTTTTAATGATTTATGCTGCCTTGGGTCCTTTTTTAAGGAAAAGGGTGGGATAAAATACTTGGAATCAATCAATCAATCAATAGCTCGTGTAATTCATACCCTTGGCATTTTTCTCTGTGGTAAAATGTGACTTTAGATTCCTATAATGCCTGTAAATACGTTGATACTTGCAGTGATAATATATTGGAGGTGGGAGTTTGCGTACCATTTTAATATGAGTTTTCTCTGTTTATACAAGCTGTTTTTTGTTAAGTTTAATTTTCACTACTTAATTTTTATCCATGCTTGATATTTTTATGTTTTTGGTTCTTGATATATGCCACCTTGTAGCCGAAACCTGGGCTCACATTTTATACAAATCAAATGGAATGGCCCACAGATTTGAAATCCTGTTGTGTCTTCAGCCTCTGGTTATGTGGAAACCAGCTAGGACTACTGTGACTTGGCATGGCTATGTGGCGTATCAGACATGCACCTTGGTGCACTGTGGTAGAATGCTTCAGCCAACATCGGCTCCGACCATGCTGGGCCACATGACTGATGAGATTGGGACCATATTCTAAAGCACGGCAGTATCATGCTTCCCCCATTGCCACATCTTTCCCCTCTTGCCCTCACCTTTGCACTTCCTGAGGCTGGTTTGTTGTTGGCATTGCTGTCAGTGTTCTGGAAGCCTGGGAGGTAGTTGATGCTGACACGTTGATCATCCATCCGCCGGCTCTGTGTGTTTGCCAACATTTCCATGAAGTTGTCCATCTCTGGTGGTGGGCTGGGGCTGTCCTCTGCTCAAAACAAAGGTGGTTGTTAAAACAAGGGGATACTAAGGTTGCTCTAGGTGGACTGACTCTTGTTTTCCCAGCTAGTATGGCCTTATTAGGCAGTAGACTGAGACCCTCATTATCAGTCAGTTTGGTGTCACGGAGGTATAATGGTAGTGATTTCACAGAACACTAGAAGTTCATAACATACAAAGTACCCTTTCTGGGAAATCAGGTTTCTGGATGCAACGTTAGAGTTTCCTCTTACAAAACTGCAAGATGAAAGTAGCGTATGAGCCATTTGTTTGAGTCTAGAAGGGATCATTACAGACCACCTTCAGAACTTCCAAAATGGTCTGTGTTTTTAATCAACCAAGTCTTGAGTTTTCCATTGTGATATATTTATACCCCTCCATTTTATAGACACAGAGATTGTATGGAGTGTATCACCTCATCAAGATACAGTAAGGGGTCTTCTTACATTGTCATTCTGTCCTTCAGTGGACTGTTTTTCACATACTCTTTCTAGTGGCAAGGGTCCTAAGTGGTTGTCCTGCCCCCTTCTTAGGCAAGGGAAACAAACTAAGATCTTTGAGTCTGATCCAAACCCTTTAAAACCTTTTGAGGAGTAACTTTCTGATACAGTCTGCATCCCAAATCCATAGGCAAAGAAGCATTCATAACAAAACAAAACAAACGTTTTACATTCTGAACAGGCATCAGAATGTTTTCCCCACATCTTTGCATCAACATTTACAGGCATTTTACTTTTGTGGATGAAAACCACACTGTCCAGTTCAGCTGAGTCTTGTTTCTTTTAACTAGATTCCCATTACTGAAGTGGATGAGGGAGACGCCAGATTCCTTAGGGTATCCTATTGACTACACCTATTAATTTACCACAACAACCATTCCCTCATGGCCACGAGAAAACCATCTGCATCCAGCTCTTGGTTGTGACACTTCACACCCAAATGAGCATATTTTCATGACTTGTCTAGCCAGGAACCCAAACAAACTCAAATGGCAAACTGATTACATGACAGGAAAGTGCTAAAGGAAAACGGGCTAGAGGTGTGCTGTGCCAGCAGGTTTCCAAGGCTAATGGGAAATTTGCATATAATTTTATTAAGGCTCTGTGCATAGAACTGTGTGAAGGCTCTGGGAGATGTTATATCTTACAGACACAACTACCCGTACACACATCTTTAAACTGGGCTCAGCCAGTTGGGAAAGATGTGGACTACCAAGAGACGGACCTTCTCTAGCCTGGGGGGAGGGGGGGGGGAGGCAGGGTCAAGAAATGGGAGGCCCCCTTCAAATATCACCTGCAAAAAAAGCATTTCCCATACCCCCTACGCTCATTCTTCCCATTTGGATAACTCACTCTTGTCACTGCTGTGCACGATCTGAATGTTGCAACGTTGCTCATCAATGCGTCCTCCTTGTACATGGCTCAACAGGTTGAAGAATCCTTCTTGTTCTGGGGAGCCCGACTGCAATGGAAGAGCAATCAATGAGTATTTATTTATATATTTGATTTATATACCGCAACCATCTAGCAAAAAAGCTACTCTGGGCGGTTTACAAACATATACAAAATATAAAACCAGATTAAACAACTTAAAATAAAAATAAAAAACTAATCAATCAAACCAAATAATCAAATTATAACAATAAAAGGAACAAATAAACAAATAAGCACAAATATACAAACAATCAAAATGCTTTAACAAATCAAAATAAGAATAAATGGAAAAAATAATGTCTGCCCAGCCTGCATCCTCAAGGCTCCCTTCTGTCCAACCAACCTTGCCAGCCACTTCAGGAACAATGCTGTGCTGTTGTTGTCCATGGTCCAACAGAGGAATGAGCAAAGAACTTGTCTCCCTTTTATATGGGGCTGAATTGCAAATGCTGCCCCCGCTCCAAGCAGTGTGGTTCATAAGCATTGTCACATGTGTTTCTCCTCACTGGACCCTTTGTTCATTGGGCCAAGATGGAATATTGGGGAAACTGTGGAACCAGCGGCTTCCTCTGCTTCCTTAGGCTTCCCCAGGGAGGAAACAAGGGTGGCCTCCATCCCACAGTATGTGTGGACTCAAAGGGAGCAAAACAGACATGACTGATAAAATATTATTTAGCATTTTCATAGTAAATTATTGAGTGCACAAAGTACAACATGCACATTATCTCTATAATCCTAACAACAGGAAGGCAGATATTATTAACCCCGAACATTTGTCTCCAGGGGGGAGGGAGGTTCATTTCCTGAGACTGTGGGGAACCGTGGCTTGTCTAACCCCACTTTGTGGCTGAGGTAAGATTTGAAGAGACAGCTGCCTTCCTAGCTCACCGTTTATTTTCTTGGCCAATCTGTGACATGAGATTCTGTGAAAGGTAATGAATAGGTAGGTTTAGAATCTAGGCAGGCACGTGTAATGATAAACCACAAATGGTTCTAAATAAGAGGATTTTAAAAATACATGAAATGAATGATGAGTCTCTCTCTCTCTCTCTCTCTCTCTCTCTCTCTCTCTCTCTCTCTCTCTCTCTCTCTCTCTCTCTCTCTCTCTCTCTCTCTCTCTCTCTCTCCTGTTTGCCTGGTAAGCTTTTAGATTCCCTCTCTCTCCAACTACTACTGGCAAAGAAAAAATGTCTGTCATCTGCATAAGGTTATTATGTTAAGCTGGATGTGACAGCAAAGGGCAGACAGGGCAGGGCCTGATATCTGAGTACGAGGGTGTGTATCCACCGACTCAGTCCACCTGAACTTGTGTTCACTTTGTTCATTGGACTGTTCAGAAACTCAAGCTGGATAGTGTGATTTGAAAAGCTTAAAAGGTCCTGTAAGACTCTCCATCTCTTGCAGTATAGAAGAAATATAAATTGGGAGTCTTTTGTGGTCCCATAAAGGCAGGCAGATCTGCAAACTGCTGGAGGACGGAGTGAGGGGAGGCTGTAAAGTTAAAGAAATAGACTGTATAACATTCTTTGGGAATCATTCCAGCCCCCAGGCCAGATCTATGGTATATTTGCTGCAATTCTTCATCAGAAAGACACTCCAAATGTTTCCTCAAGGGGGATAAAATGGTATCAGTATATATGAAATGACAGTGTTCTCCTTTTTTATGACATTTGCAGATATTCCATCTAATATCGAATATCCACCCAAACCTGCTTTATTGATAAGATAGTACTAGGCACAATGTTTTCCACTGCTTTGCTTATACTGTTTTTCCAGGTATTTCACACATTTCACACACAAGACAAATTTCCTATTTAGCTGTAACTTCTGTGTAAAATAATGCTTAAATGCTGTAATGCACAAGGAATGTGCCCTTTGATTTTTTTCCACTAGGGTTGCCTTACGCATAGTGAAAGTGACGCAGCTTAAAGATCCGTCTAATTTTCCACACATGGAGCTTCCGCACGTTCAAGCATATACACCAGAGAACAAATCCCCAGCCTGCACTTTTGTCTGAGGCAGGAATGGGCAAAGTGTGTGGCTCCAGATTGGACTGCAGCTTCCAGCCACTATAGGGTACACTGGTTAGTGCTGATGGAAGTTCATAGAACCATAGGATCATGAAGTTGGAAGGGGCCTCCAAGGCCAATGAGTCCAGCCCCCTGCTTAAGCAAAGAGTATACACCATAGGATATCTGCTAGGTGGTGGTCTGAAGTTCTCTTGAATGCCTCCAGAGTTGGAGCACTCACCACCTCTCGAGGTCATTGGTTCCATTGCTGTGCTGCTCTACCAGTTAGGACGTTTTCCCTGATATTAAACCAAAATCTGACTTCCTGTAATGTGAGCCCATTGTTGCATGTCCTGCACGCTGGCCTGATTGAGAATAGATCCTGTTCCTCCTTTGTATGACAACCTTTCAATTATCTGAAAAGTGCTATCATATCTCCGCCCCCCCCCCCCAGTTTCCGTTTCTCAAGGCTAAACATGCCCAGTACTTTCAGTCTTTCCTCTTAAGAAGTTGGTCTCCAGTACCCTCATCCTCCTTGTTGCCCTCCTCTGAACTTGTTCCAATTTGTCAGCATTCTTCTTGAAGTGCAGTGTCCAGAACTGGACAGAATACTCAAGATGACGCCTAACCAGTTCCTGAATAGAGGAGAATGAGCGCCTCATGGTATTTAGAGACTATACATCTATTAATGCAGCTTAAACTAGCATTGGCCATTTTTGTTGCCACATCACACTGTTGACATTTATTCAGCTTGTGATCTACAAGTCCAAAATCCCTTTTACTAGTAATATTGCTGAGACAGGTATCCCCCATTTTGTAGCTGTGTGATTGGCTTCTTTTTGCACTTATCACTATTTATTATTTATTTGATTTTTTTTTAAATCACTCTATTGTTTTCAGCCCAGTGCTCAAACATCTCTAGATCATTTTGAATTTTGTTTATGCCTTCTAGGGTCTTAGCCATTCCACCAAATTTTGTGTCATCTGCAAATTTGATAAGCATTCCCTGTATCCCCTGATCCAATCACTAATAAAAATGTTGAAGAGCACCGGGCCCAGAACTGAGCTATCAGGTACCCCACTTGTTACCTCCTCCCAGTTTGAGAAGGAGCCTTATCACCCTCTGTGTACGATTATGTAACTAACTGTGTATCCACCTGACAGTTGTCCTAACTAGCCCATATCAGATTAGCTTGCTAATCTGAATATCATTGGGCACTTTGTCAAAAGCTTTGCTAAAGTCAAGATACACTATGTGTACAGCATTCCCTCTGTCTATCAGGGAGGCTGCCTGATCAAAAACAGGGATAAAATTAGTCTGGTCAGATTTGTTCTGCACAAATCTGTGTTGGCTTCTAATTATTACTGCAGTATTTTCTAGGTGCTTGCATAATGGCAATTTTATAATTGGTTCCAAAATATTCCCTGAGATTGGTGGCAGGCTGACTGGTCTGTAGTTTCCAAGTGCAGCCTAGCATCATCTGAAAGTCTAGAGTTTGCCTTCTGTTCAAAAGAGGAGAGCAATCCCTTCTATCCATTTTCATGATGTACTAAGCCAGCTGTATCAGACTAAAATGCCATTCTTTGACTTGAAAAACTTGAAGAGGAGAGAATTCAGTGCATAGGTAGCTGGCTGATGGCTTTGTGAACACGAGACTAGATGGATCCCTGGAATAATCCAGCATGGTATTTCTCGTCTTGTTATTAATCTGTCTGCTTACTTGTCTCCGTAACAGAACATAATCAAATGAATCACCACAAAGACATATTTCACCCCTAAAATTTTTCATCTGATCCTTTCTCAAATTATGCTCATAGTTCTGTGGCACTCAGACTTCAGATATGATGAAACTTGGATATACATGCTTGGACTATTATCCCAAAATAAGATAGGAAAATGTAGTATTATGTAGTACAGTAGGATCCCGGTATCCGCTGGGGATTGGTTCCAGGCCTTCCCGTGGATAATGAAGACCCGTGGGTAAGAGAGAACGCCTGCCCAACTACTCCCCAACTGCTGGTACCTGACAGTAGCTTGCTTTACAGATGCTATTTGTGACAATAGCTTGCTTTACAGTTGCTGTTTGTGACAATAGCTTGCTTTGTGGTTGCTGAATTATTTAAATTTTTTCTCTGCCAACAGAGGATAACTAAATCAGTGGATAATGAATCAGTGGATATGGGGTCCTACTGTATTATGCTCTAGTAGCAAAAACAAGGAAGCCCTGTGATGTCTTAATTTTTCAGAGAAGAAGCTGTGTTAGTTTGCTGCAGTAGCAACTAAAACAAAACAATTGTAGTAGCATCTATTAATGCTAATTGGGTCCTTTCTGGGAGAAAAGCAGGATATAAATATTTTTAAATAAATAAATAAATTGCAGTACAAGATGTTATGGGTATTATCCACTTTCTCAGATATATGAAAGGATAAACAATTGTTCTGAAAGTAAAATTGGGAGATGGTGAATAATGGATGTCACTTTGATCTCACTGCAGAAAAAAACAGGAAATTAAAATGTAATGAAGCAGGAGAAGAAGGCAATGAGACGGCAGATAATGTGTTGTGGAAAGCTCATGAAATTGCAGGGGAAGGGACTGTAGTCCTTGTTATCTTGCATTTTTAAACATCATATAGACAAAGTAGCATTGGGATTTTGGATTCTCAATCCAAGGAATAAAATAAAGAAAACCAGCAAAGGTCCCAGTCAGCTTACTAAGAGTTAGAATGCGTTTCTCATTTGCTCCCCTCTGCATGTAAACATTTCATATGAAGGACTAATGACAATTATGATGATGCACCATCAAGTTGATTCTGACTTACTGTTTTAGGATTTTCCAGGTATAGAATACTGTACTCTTTTTAGGGTTTTCCAGGTACAGAATACTATACTCAGAAAAGGTTTACTATTCCCTTCTTCTGGAGGGCAAAATATTCAAGTGAGTTTTTGGCAAGCACCTGTTCGTGAGGAAGGGGCTTTTAGTGTACAGCTGCCACCTTATTGATCTGTTCTAAAACTTATTTTAAGTGTGTTTCAATTGTATCATTTGTTCAGTTCTGTTATATTATTATAAATTTTAATATAACCACCTGAAGTTTTCTGGTTATTTTTGGGAGCTACACTATGTCCCCATTTAGGCAGAAAGGTGGGAATGGAACATTATTTCTAGTCAGTCTTCCTATAGTGATTCTAGTAACTATTCACCCCCACCCAATTTAAAAAGTGTAAGTGTTCACTTTCTTTGGTGGAGAAGCCCTCCTTTGGCATGGGAAACCCATGCCCATGTCTCAGGGAAGAGCAAGTAGGAGACAGTGCCATTTGCCCGGGCTACACAGTATAGCTCTGTTTGTACCTAATGAACTCCTGTGCTGTTTCCCTCTGTGGGAGGACTGATCGATGTATGGCACACAGCATTTCTTGCTGGACAACAGGAGTGCACAGCCTCCTTCCTCATGAGGTAGGGAGAAAAGCATCATCACCACCACCACCACAGCTCACAGCCATGATGCCACATACATAGGAGGCAACCTCACTATCCTGTCTGAGGTGACCACCACCTCCCTTGGACTAATGCCCAGGCTAGCCCTGCCATTGAGCCTCAAGCGTTAGCTTGCTGCCTTGGGTGTACCAAAGGATGCTGTCTCATCTTCAGTGTTTGAATAAGGGCACCATATTGGCCTTCACTTCAGGCAGCAAAATATCTTGGGCCAATCTTGGAATGTTGAGGGCCAAGCAGTGGAAAACATTTTGTTGCCTTGGGAAGAATAGCAAATGGTACACCTCACCTGTCTCAGGTCATGGTTTAGGGTACCTGAGACAGAAGTGCCTCTCTGGAGCAGCAAAATACAACAAATCATATAAGAAACAGGTTGCTGCACTTTAATGAAACAGCTGCCTCACTCTAAATAATTGCTTTTAGTGGACTTATATTAACAGAGTTTTGTGATTCTTGGGGGATTGTTGCATTGTCCCCACTGTAAGATTTCATTTCATTGTTCCTTTGATATATTTGTCACAGTACGTTGCTCCACTGTGCCTAGCCCCTCCTGTGTCAAGCACCTGGTCATATGGCTTTACCATATGAATGGATTGTGCTACTAGTTCCATAAGGATTCTCTAGTCCAGTGGTTCTCAATCTGTGGGTCACCAGATGTTCCTGGACTGCAACTCTCAGAAGCCTCCACCACTCGCTGTTCTGGAAGGGGTTTCTGGGAGTTGCAGTCCAGGAACATCTGGGGACTCACAGGTTGAGAACTACTGCTCTAGTGTATTGTGCTTGGCTTGGGATCTCTACTCCAGCATTATCTCATGTGTGAGCACTACAAGTATAAATAAGTGCTGGCAAGAAAGAGTGGCCCATCGCATTTTATTACATGAGACAGAACAGCAAACAACACTCCTCACCCTCTCAAGTCAAGGTGCCTTGTACTCAAAATCAAGCCATGTTGTTTTGGCTCGAGAGGCAGAAAATCCCATCGTTTACAAAATAGACTGGTGAGCCCCCTACCAGTCCCCCAACACCATCCACATTCAAACCCAAACAGTATTCCAATGACCAACTTACTTTTTAAAAAAAGGCCTACATTTAAAAAATAAAGGTTCACAATAGTGGGGGTTATATTCTTGAAAACTGATTTGACCCCCCCCCACACACACACACTGCAAGCCTCACCCACAAGGAAAGAGGAGCCAGCAGCGGTGGTGACAATGAGGAAGCCTCCTGGACCCCCACCACGGGCAGCAGCAGCAGCAAGAGCTGGGGAGGGGAAGGGAGGGGATGGCCCAGCCAGCCATGGGCCAATCAAAATAACCTGATGGGCCAGATTTGGCCTGCGGGCCACACTATGGACACGGCTGTAGTAAACTATTGTGGTGGTTACCAGTGTATGAACCAATTTTTTTTTGGCAGTTCTTGTTCAAGTAGGGTTGTAACTAGGTGATTAATAGATATTCATAAAAGGTTCTCCTGGCCACAGCTGATTTTTGAGCTTCCATAAAAAGCAAAGCATCCCCAAGTTGAAAACCTGCTATCTCTGGCAGAGTGTAACCCTGTCCAGGCCAGGAACTGTATTTTTATTTCTAACTGGTCAGATTAACTTCCCAACAACATGATCTATGTCTTATTAGATTCGATTTCAATTTATTGGCCCTTGTCCAGTCCATGATCAAGGCCAGGCAGCACTCAAGGACTTGAATAGCATCATCTGCAGATAAAACAAAGGAAAGAGAGAGCTGCATGTCATCAGCATACTGGTGACAATGCACCCCAAAACTCCAACGGACTTTTCCTAGTTGCTCCATATAGATGTTTAAAAGCATTGGGGAGATGACTGATGTCCATGAGATCCCATAACAAGAGTTCGCAAGGGATTGAGACAACATCCTCAAACTCTACTATGTAGGATCAGCTGCCAAGAAAGGGTCAGAACCAACAATCATGATTAAGTTTATTTATTTATATTTATTTTAGAGTATTTTTACCCTGCCTTTCTCCTTGGAAAAGGACCCAATGCATTTTGAAAATTAAGATAGTGTTTTATGTTTACTCGCTTTTAATTATTCAATTGTATTTTAATTAATAGGAAGTGTTATTGTTTTTCCATGTTTTTAATATTGTAAATTGCCTTGGATCCCCTTATCAGGAAAACAGGAAAACAAGCAAACAATTGGAATTCAAAGTTGATAGTCTTCCCTGAAGGCTACTGTATTCAATTGTATTTTAATTAATAGGCAGTGTTATAGTTTTTCCATGTTTTGCTATGTTTTTAATATTGTAAACTGCCTTGGATCCCCTTATCAGGAAAACAGGCAAACAAGCAAACAATTGGAATTCAAAGTTGATAGTCTTCCCTGAAGACTACTGAGGTTGATGGTATCATGGGCTGTAGAATGACCCAGGAACACCAACAAGATGCTGTCAGCCACTGTTAGGACATTGTCATGCCGAGCAACCAGTCCCATGACAGCCTAAACCCCAAATGAAACAGATCAAGACTATCAGTTTCCTCCAAGAATACCTGCAACTGACCAGCTACCAACCTTTTAATTAACACCCTGGAATGTAATGTTTGTGACTGGTCTGTAGTTATGTAAATAGTCTGTTGACAAGTTGTGTTTTTTGAAGATGGGACTTATGATTTCTTTTAGATAGGAAAGCATGTATTGTATTTTTCCTGAAGTGATGTACTATTAAGATGAGTGATCAGTTTTATTGTTCGTTATTAGTAGATTTTAATAGCCAAGACAGGCATGTGTACTGTAGTAAGGTCAGAGCCCAACACAAAGGCGGACGATGGGAGGGGTTGTGAAAAAGAGGAATGAGATGGAATAGGTACAAGGGGATTTAAATGGAAGTGGAGGATTGCAGTAAGCAGCCCTCTACTGCAACTTATTTGTGACAAATATTTTACCCCACTTTTTTCTTAAAAAAGGACCCAAGACAGCTTACATCATTGAAATATAATATTTCAGAATAAAGCCATGAGAGGTGTTGTCTGATCTATCTAGGGTTTCAGATGGGAGTCTAGAGGACAGTCTGGGATCTTCTGGATGAAAAGCATGTCCTCTGTCACCAAGCAGGGGCCCTTCCTAGGGAGTGAGAAGTAAATCTGATTCTGAACCTGTGCAGTAACAGCAGGGCCTCCGCCTCCCTTGTCTTGACAAGGTTGGTCCCACCACCACCACCACCATGTACCACCGCCATGTACCACCGCCAGAAACTGCAAGGGATTTCACTGCATGAGACAGAATGGCAAATGCTCATCACCCAATGGAATATTAAATTTCAGTGGATGGGGATGCAAGTTGCAGGACTCGCCGTCAAGTCAGACGTAGTTTGTACCAGAAGCTTGGCTCAGGCTCAACATGGGGGCGGGGAGGTTTCCCAATGTCTCAAGTTCAACTCATGACTCAGAACCCTCCCTCCCTTTTTCTGGGGAGGGGCCCTGGGACACTTATTTTTAATAGGGTCTCAGACTTGGACTTGGGAGTTGGACCCAAAGACTTGCCAACATCCCTGACCAGTACCGTGACCTTTGAAATGAAGGATCATACTAGAACAGACCACCAGGCTTTTAAAAGACAGACACATGCATACGCACTCAGAATGCCAGTGCATCAGAAGCCCCCCAGCTGTGTTTGTGAAGGTGCTGTTTTTGGAATAGGGTGAAAAAGAACAATGCCCTCAGTTGGAAATCAACAACTAAGAACAGGCATAGTTAAAGCCTCTTCAAAAGGGAGCAGAGCAGAATGGGTTAGGAATTAAAGGCATTCATCTACTCTAGACAATCTAACCATCAGTGTGGTCTGGTACAGAGGGAGAGAATACGGTGAATTAGAGACCAGGTTTATTGGGAGGATTTGGCTGCAGATATCTGAGTTTATTATTCTGTGAGATCGTACACTAGATCTAGAAGTACAACACAGGGCTAGGCTAGCTCTACCAGCAATAGACAGTGAAACAACTAACTACCTTAGGCAACTTATGCTTGGAGGGGGTGGTCAGCAGTGGTAGCCCTTGACTTTTCTTCCATACCCTACAGCTGTTTCCCCTTCTTGGTGTAATAAATTGTTTGTGCTGTATTATATGTCCTCCTCCACCCCTAAAATGACCCTGTAACCTTCACATGGCAAGGGGAAAACTACCCCAGAGTGCCACCATACACTGCCGGAAAACAGAGCTTGATCCACTTTGTACTTGCAGTTGATCGAATGGGTTTCCACAGGAGAAATCCCTTTAGCCGTCCAGATGTCAATTTGCAGCAGTATATTTGCAGGGAATCCCAGTAGCAGAAGCTGCCTTAAGGTGTTTATAAGGTGATAGATAATTGACAATTTCCACCTCTCTGTTTTTTTTTTTTCATTTAGTTATTCCAGTTGCTCTAGCAAAATCCTCTTCCATAGCTGAATTTTTGGAGTTTTATTTATTTTTTAAGAGAAATTGTGCAGAGACTAGGGGTGCTTGGTGAAGGGGAAATGACATTGCCTCAGGCTCCCCTTTGCATCAGATCAGGCAGTAATGACAGGCAGAAAATAAAGAAAAATCATATGTCAACCTGATTAGAACTACTTTAAACTTTAAATTCAAAACTGGATGAACAAAAAAACAAAACGATTCTACAACTGGCTTCCACACTTTGAGATTTATCGTATAGATGGTATCTGTGCTCATTCTGAGGTAAATTGCAGGATAAATGGCCAAAGACATTGCCCTCACACACACACAGCTAGCACTCATGAAATTTTAAACTCACAGTCGAGACCACGTTTGTACATTAAATGCAGAGAGGAAACATCCGGTCATTTTCCTCAGTTAGCAAAATATATTGGGCTGGCCCTTACAATGGATCCCAAGCTACGTATCACAGGCTCAATGCCACAGAGGTACTGTAGGTCTGATTTGATAATCTCTTCCCTAAATACCTTGCCCTGTTTTTGAACAAGCACCTTTCATTAGGTTCTTTGGTATCAAGCTTGTTTATATTTTTAGTACTCATAGAATAGCTGGGGGATGGAATGTAAATAATCTCCAAAGAATGCCTATAATAATATTCAGGTGTTTTCTATTTATGCTTTCTTTGCAGCTAGCTGACATATGCATTTGTAGTAGAGTTGAAATCAATCCATCAGCTCATTCACCTGTCAAAATGATATCTTAGAACAAAAGGGAGATTTCTTACTGTGCAAGTGTGTATGAATCAAAACCTACCAGGGCTGTGGACTATTGGATCCTGCCATTATATGTCATTCATACAAACAAATAATATTTAGAATGATAGAAAAAATTACACTGGGCATGGTAGGACTGGAATAGCTGTGGGTGTGACCAGCTCAACATATTTGCTCTCTGAGGTGAATCAATAAATGTGACCATCTCCCCTCCGGAAAAATCACATGGTGTACACTGTACTAACCCACAGCTGACTTGCTTTGATACCTGAGACATTAAACCCTACAAATGCCTTTTCCTGGAAGCAAAACTAAAATAATAAAAAACCAAATATCTAACCATTTCTTCCCCTTCCATGGTACTCCAGATCAATAATCTGACATGCAGCTCAGTGTCTAACAGTAGGACCGGCCTGAGCCTATGGGGAGGGGAAATGGGACAGGCAGCGTAAAGGGAGAAAAGGTACAAAGGATAGAATTTGGATGAGCATTAAAATGGAGGTCGCTAAAGAGAGCCAATAAAATTGGATACGCCAAAATGGTACCAGTGTAGAGTGAGAGGCACATTATCTTTCCTGTCGGTCTCTAGTGATCGTAACTCTCACCTGTCACCAGAACATCACCACCACCCCAGTTGGGAAAGTTACATTTTTGGATTAAAATTCTCAGAGACCTCTATGCTCTCTGGGAGATTTTAAGAGTTATCATCCAAAGAAGTAAATTTTCCAAACTTGGCTCCTAACCTTTTGCATTCTATCAACCAGCCCTCTTTTAGATTAAATTTATTCTCTTCTGAGGCTCAGGTTCAACGATTGCTGAAGACCCAATCCCAAGTCCTGTAACAATTGGGCCCGTTGGTCAGATGGACCTCCCCCCCCCCCCAATTCACACGCCTTGCTCTGGTTCAACCTTACCCCGCTTGACGGGTTGGATCCTGCCGCTGGGGCTGCCTCTGGCGCTGTCTCTGGAGGTGCCTCTGGCACTCCCTCAGGAATGAGAGCTGGGTCTGAGGCGGGCTCTGGATCTGGCTCTTTTTTTCCCCTCCTCTTCAGCTTTGGCTTCTACTGTAGTCATTGTGAAATACCCCTCCTATACGCGCTGTTCAAAATAGGTTCCTTCCTTTCCTCCAGGGAGAAAAGCTGTTTATCTCTGTGACTTGGTTGCACAGGACCTCGCAGGGCTGTGTGTGCACTTTGCGCGCCCCTCTGGCCACTACTCCAGCCCTGATGCCCTGACGCTGCTCTTTAGTGATTTATACAGAACTGCTGCAGCACACACACACACACACACACACACACACACACACACACTCACCTGCTCGTTCCTCCGGCTCAATGCCATCCCTCCCCCGCATGGCTTCAGTCCCCACAAAGGGATCAAAATCCATATTTTAATAAACACAGGCGTCCAATCTGCTCCATCCATCCGATCCCCATAATCTGCATAAAGATAATCCCGGATAATTGTATCAAAAAGAGCCAACACACACTTCATTAGTGTGTGTGTGTGTGTGTGTGTGTGTGTGTGTGTAGCTGTTACGTTCATGAGCACTCCAGTGCGCTCCTGTGTGTCTGTGTGGGTGCATACACGTGTGTGTGGTGCAGTGGTAGCAAAGCAAGCATCCACCTTTCCCTTGCATGGCTCTACTGCCCTTAGTTAGATCTCTCCTCCTCCTAGCTGCTTACAGGGTCTCCTATACCTTGCTTCCTTGTAGTGATCCTCCAATGATTGGGAAACACGAATGAGACTCCATTTCATGTTGGATATGACACCTCCCACATGGATTACATCATACTACACCTAGTGTGGGGAACCTTTGCTCTTCCAGATGGTTTCAGCTGTAATTGAATTCCACTGGCCATTTGGCTGTACTGGCTGGAGCTTCTGAGGAAATGTGAAACATCTGGAGGGCCAATGCTCCCACCTCCTGCTTCTGTCTTATACCTCTTGATCTTGCTTCGGCTTGCTTTGCCACGGCTAGACCTCAGTACCTAGCCAACAGCTGTGAACTCTGGCCTTCCAGCTGCCTCACAGCCCTGGCACAGCTGGGCCAGAAGGCCTGAGTATAAGACTTCCTTTGGCCCCAGGAGGAGAAAAGGCTGTTGTTGAGCATCAAAGTTTGACCTGGCCAAGCTGTTGCCGTTGGCTGGCTGTTGAGCCCCACAGGTGGCAAGTGAATCTATTGGGGCACGAAATTGCCAGGAATTAGTACAGCTTTGCAGGATCAACTGTGGCACCAGCTCCTGGACCTAGATTAAGGCAATGCCATATTGCTGCACTAGGCAACATGTCCATCAAGTCTTGGCAGAAGGCTCTGAGTCACCACGTGTATGACTGGTAAGGGAAACAGGGGACAAGGGTTGACCCTCACGGCAACTCTTAACAGAGAGAAAGCAGGGATAGAGCATGATGGGGCCCAACAGGAAGGCATGACAGAGAGCCCACGGCCACCCCAGCATGCTGCATCACCTCACCACATGAGACATCTTGGAAGGCGTGATGCTTGTGTAGCGAGTGCTGGTATCATAGTCTCCAAGGAAGGTACTAAGCAGAGCCTGGTATGGGCGACCAGGCATGGACAAAGCCCGGAGTGAGCAGAGAAGGAACTTCTGTGAGGGCTGTGTGCATCTAAGTCTCTTCCTCCCCATCTACAAAAATGTCAGGAACTAAGGTATCAGCTGGAGAAGGGAAAGGATGAGCTGATGCCCTCATTTCATTACCTTTCTCTCTCTCTCTCTCTCTCTCTCTCTCTCTCTCTCTCTCTCTCTCTCTCTCTCTCTCTCTCTCTCACTCACACACACCCACACACACACACACACACACACACACACACACACATTCCTTAAAATCCACTGTTCTCTCTCCATTCTTCTTCCTCTCACACAATTGTCCATGGCCCTCAGGGCTGCAGGAGCTACTGTACTTTCTTCTCCCCAACAGGACATGGAGCCCCATACAGACTTTTCCCCTCACGCCTGGTACCCCCTGACTTTGTCTCTTGCCAGAAAGCCTACCTACCTGAACAGACATGCTCTTGCTTCACAGGTAACCAGTGCTGCAGTGGAAGCCTTAGATCAGGTATGCTAAGAGACAAACAGAGTCGAGCATCATAAGTAGGACAGCTCAGAACAAAATCATTCCTCTTAATATCCCGTCTTTCCTCAGATCTTCCGCCACTGTGAGCTCCTGTCTAGGGCAGAAGGCAACAACATGACTGGAGCAGCTGGTATCCATGTTTGGGGAAAGTTTGTATATAGGTATGGTGTGGATACAGGCATGTAAAGGATTATGCTAGATCCACTGTACCTCCATACATCTTCAGTTATATTTCTTTCAAAAATCCCATCGTTCTGCAGAAACCTTGGGAATAAGTGCTGCCATTCTGTTGTATCTTTTTAAAAGATATTCCCATTTCTTGAGAGGTCTATCTGGCCATGGAGACACATGTCTTAGTTACATCTCGACTGGACTACTGTAACACACTCTACATGGGGCTGCCTTTGGAAATTGTTCAGAAACATCACCGAGTCCAAAATGCCACAGCCAGATTGCTAACTGGGGCTGGTTACAGGGATCATATAAATCCCCTGTTACCAAAGTATGTTGTTAACCTATAGACCAAGCTATCTAAAAGACTGCATCCTCTATTTCAAAAGTCAATATAACAACTTGTACTGGAAAGCCAAAACAGCTATAGATCGTTTGCACTGAGGTACAGTATATGAAATTTGGAGAAATGGTAGATCATAAAGAAAGGCATAAAACTGAGATTTCATACATAGTACAGTGCTTTGCTTCAGAGCTTTCTGAGTTTCCACCTTTCTGTTTTGCTTTAAAAGGAATGGAAAGGCTAGAGAGTTTCATGTCCCAATACTTTTGTACTCTAGGGCAAAACTGATCAGCAAATTTGGGTTATTTTGTTCTGGAACATTTATTTGATCAAGACCACATGCAAATTGACATATTCAGGCCAATGTGATTTGGAATTTGGGAGACAGACAGATTTGGTGGGCAACCCTAATTCAAACAACCATATTGAGTCTTGGAGTGTTTTCAGACTTGCTTGAAATTGGAGTGTGCCAGCGATGTTACTACTTTCAGTGACTAGCAAGAATAATAATGCCTTTATTGTCAATGTACATGTGCACAATGAAATTGGCTGAGTCTCCCTTGCCCACCCCCACCCCCCCCACCCCCATCCCGCTAGCAACCACTCAGTCTTATTGCACCCTGTGTACTTGACACAGAATGTGCCAGCCCACAGGCCAGTTCTTCTATATTTGTCATAGAATTATTTCCCATTCTGCAGTCTGACAGCCCATGGATAAAAACTGTTCTTCAGTCTGTTGGTGCGGCAGGCTATACTATGATATCTTCTGCCTGATGGTAACAAGGTAAAGAGGTGCTGACCGGGGTGTGAATCATCCTTAAGAATTTTTTCAACCCTCATGAGGCAACGATCCCTAGCGATGTTGTCCAGTGCACTTAGGGGACAGCCCGTGATATATTGAGTTGTGCTTACCACCCTCTGTAGTGTCTTCCTGTCAGCAGCTGTCAATCCAGCATACCAAACGGTAATGCAATATGTGAGGATGCTTTCAATTGTGGACCGGTAAAAGGAGATCATCAGAAGAGATAAAATGGCAATCTGGCATACTAATTTTAATTGTGACCTGGGCATCCAGGCTCAAGGATGAGCCCAGGAGCACCCCCAAGCTACGCACCTCTTTTTTTCAATTGGGGGATAATCCCATCCAGTACAGCAGTGTTTTTCAACCTTTTTTGGGCAAAGGCACACTTGTGTCATGAAAAAAATCATGAGGCACACCACCATTAGAAAATGTTAAAAAATTTAACAAGCGGGGGGGAGGAGTAGATCGAGCCGTGGCTCGAGACCACCCCCCACCCCCTGCACCTGGGGATGATGGGCTGCGCGGTTGCAGGACGCGCCGGGCGGGTGGGCGACCTTGGGGTCCCACGGCGGGGGGGCACCGGCGATGGCCGGGCCTGGGCCGGGCGGCGTGCCTGGTGACGGGGGCGTCACGGGGCTTCGGGCGAAGCGTGGCGCGGCTGGTGGCAGTGCGCCTGGCGCCGGGCTCGCTCCTGCTGCTGGCGGCGCGCTCGGCTAGCTGGAGGGCGAGCTGCGCGCCGCCTACCCGGAGCTGCACATCCAGGCCCTGCCCGCCGACCTGGGCGCCGACGAGGGGCTGCAGCGCGCGGCCCGGGACGCCGCCGACGCCCTGCGCCGCCACCACGAGAGCGCTCGCCTCCAGCGCCTCCTGCTCGTCAACAACGCTGGTGAGCGCGCGCAGGCGACTGGCCAGCGGGAGCGCGCGGGCGGGGGGGAGGTCGTCGGATCGCGCACCTGCCCTCTTCCCCTCGCCTCCGCACGGCCCAGGGACTGGGGGTCGGGGCTGGGGGTCGCCTCCCCGCCTGCGAGCGGCGGCGGCCAGGGATCCGCCGAGAAGCGCCACCCCCGGGACCGGTCGGATCGCGGACCTGCCCTCTTCCCCTTGCCTCCGCGCGGCCCAGGGACTGGGGGTCGGGGCTGGGGGTCGCATCCCCGGACCCCTGGCTTCTTTTGCTGGAGGGCAGCCCGCGGGATGTGCCAGGAGGGACGGCGGGTCCACTGGCGAGTGGTGACGCCTTCTTCTTCTTCTCCTCCTCTTTCAGGCTCGCTGGGCGACGTCGCCAAAGCCTTCGTGGACTTGCCCCCCACGCTCTCTCTCTCTCTCTCTCCTCCCACCCTCGCGCTCCTTCCCAGCAATCGCCACTTCCTGTACACCCAGGGCGCATGCGCCGACAGGAGGCTCTGGTCCTCCTCCTCCTCCTCCTCCTCCGGCTGCTCCTTCACGGCACACCAGGCAACATCTCGCGGCACACAAGTGTGCCGCGGAACAGCAGTTGAAAAACGCTGCAGTACAGGTTGCATCCCTATCCCTTGATTTCCCTTTTGACTGACCAGAAGCAGCTCTGTCTTGTCTCGATTTAGTTTCTGTCTTGTCTTGGTTAAGTTTCATCATAGCTTTCTTATAATGTTGGTGGTAAGTGCAAGATTGGGCTGCTTTTTGTCCATCTGAAAGATCCAGAGTGTTATAATCATCAATTGGTTATTAATTGGTTGGAGTATTTTCTATGGGATCCCACCACCACCACCAGCATCATTAGACACCCAGCTCTATATCTCCTTTTTTCCATCTGTAGTGGATGCCATTTTGTCCTTAGTTTGCTGCCTGGACACCGTTCTAGAATGGATGAGAGCGAAGAGAGTGAAGTTGAACCCGGGCAAGACAGAAGTCCTCTGGGTGGGGCTGCCTGGTTTTGGCATGTTGGAAAACTCTGGGGAGTGACTCTTCCCACATGGGATGAGGTGTACAGTCTTGGCGCTCAGTATGGAGGCCCAGGTGGCGTCAGTGGTCTGTATACCACATTACCTCCTTAGGCGGATTGCACAGTGGCGCGCCTTCCTGGACCCCAGCCCTCTCACTACGTTGGTCCATGCACTGGTAGTCTCAAGATTAGACTACTGCAATGCTCTCTACGTGCGGCTGCCTTGGAAGTTAATGCAGAGGCTCCAGCTGGTGCAGAATACTGTGGCCAGACTAGTATCGGGTACTAAAAGATTCCATCATATTACCCCAACTCTGGCCGCACTGCACTGGCTACTGATCCGTTATCGCATTGACTTCAAGGTCTTAATGTTGACATATAAAGCCCTAATCGGTTTGGGACCTTCCTATCTGTCAGAATGGCTCCTACCCGAGATATCTGCCCATGTCACTCGTTCGTCACAGGCAGGTCACCCTGAGGGTGCCGCCACCGAGGGAGGCCCACAAGTCAATAACAAGGAACCAAGCCGTCTCGGTGGCAGCTCCTAGACTCTGGAACCAACTTTCCTCAGAGATCTGCCAGGCCCCCTCAGTGGTGATCTTCAAGAAAAGATTGAAGATTTGGTTATTTCAATCTACTTTCTCTGGTTATTAACTGTTACTTGATCTATTAGTGATCTAATGTCGTCCACCATTAGCTTAGCTTATTTACCCTTTGGTTTTTATGACTTGTTGTTTTAGTTATGTTTTCATTTGTAATATTTTTGCATTCTATTATATTTTTGTATCTGTATTTTGTACCGTAATCAGTTTATTTTAGGTTGCAAACCATCCAGAGTGGCTTTCTGGCAGATGGGGTGGTATATAAATTGAATAAATAAAAAAATAAACAACAACAAATTTATATATATTGAATATTTTTATACACACACACACCCTTTCTCCTTGGAAAAGGACCCAAGGTGGCTTACAATAATTGAGGGGCAATATACAGCCCAGAACACTTAATTAAAAGAGGCATCTTAGAACATTAAAAGGTAACAGTAGAACTACAAAGAGCACACAAAAAGAAAAATCCATTAGGAGGGTGGAAAGTAACATGGAAAACACTGGTGTTCTTATGAAATCAGTCAATGCAATCACCTATGGCAGGGGTGTCCAAACTTTTTGCGAGGGCCAGATTTGGTGAGGTGAAAATGTGTGGGGGCAAACATTCAACTGCATTTGGCCCCGGGCCGGACTTTGAACAAGTCTCTATAACATGCAGAACGTTGCAGCAACAGAGCCAGGGGTGGGTAGGATGGGCAGGTGGCTGGGGGGATGGACAGAGGCAGGGAGAGCAGGCAAACCATAAAACTGCAAGCTGACATCAGGTACATGGAGGGGCCAGCTGGCGGACATGCGTTACAGGCTGAGCCGGTGGGGAGAAGAGGCTGTGGGCTGCTCGGAATTTGAAAACGGGCCGCATTTGGCCCCCGGGCCTGACTTTTGACATGCCTGATGTATGGTAATCCATATAAAGTTATATAGTAGGAAGTCCCTCATTCAGGGAAAGCTTGCCTGAAGAGGAAGGTCTTTGCCTGCTTCCGGAAAGAGAGCAGAGATAGGACATTATTATGTCTTAAAAATGCAGTCAATCCAAATTATAAAATCATTGATTGGCATTATATAATAGTTTCAAGTTTTAATCAAAAACCTAAGCATCTGTTAAATACTGGCACAATATGTATGCTGTTCCTAATAATGCCAGTTCCTTTTTTGTAGCTGTGGTGGTGTTATTTCTGAGATACTATATGTAATCATCATAATCATCATAATCATCAATTATTATTATTAACCACACAGCTATCTACACTGGATTTTGTATTACCGATCACTAGTCGAAACCTTCCTAAGAAGCCTATACCGGCTCGGTCATCGCCCGGGTTAACAAGGACCACGATGGGTGTTGATGAACCTGGACATCCATCAGGTCACGGGTCCCATTGCTGAGCAACCAGGGCATCGGCCTGTAGAGTTACTGGAAGCTGAACCGTCTCAGAAGCAGCAGAAATATACTTTACCAGAGAATTATTATTATTATTATTATTATTATTATTATTATTATTATTATTATTATTATTATTATTATTATTATTATTATTATTATTATTATTATTGCATGCTACATGCAAACACAGGTGTCATTTCTTAGCTACATTTTCTGTGCAGGGAAAAGCATGCAAGTGATACATCCATAGCTAGCACAAATACCTCTGTTTCATGGTGTCTATGTATCCCATTTATTTGTTTTGTTTTATTTGTTTGTCTGTTTTTTAAATTTGTACACTGCCCTTCTGGCCCCAAAGACCACTCTGGATGGTTTCCAACAAAATTAAAACAATAATAACATTAAATAGTAATGATGTAACATCAAAATAATACAAAAATAGGCAATAAACATATAGTAATAATTAAGATAGGAAGTTATGTCCCAGGGACCTACTCTGGCCTGCAAATGTATGCAGTATATATTTCATACAAAGGTTCTTTTATAAAGAATTGCATAATGCCAAAAGCAATGGCTGTCTTTGAAAAAGTTCTCTTCACCTGGCAGTTAAAGCCACAGCCAAGAGGAAATTGGTACTAGCAACATTACTTATAATGTACTAACTTTGAGGACATACTGCTTCCTTTGCCAAATGAGATAGAACTAATGGTCACACTCTTACTTCCTCTCACTTAACCAATACTACTTCCTCATTGCTTTTTCCATTAGTGAAGAAATGGAGCCGCCCCTGAACTGAAAAAGGATAAAACAACATAATAAGCAACTCAATTTCTTTCTTCTATTTTGGTAACTATAATACATTACATAATGAATTAAAAGTCCAAAAGTTACTTTCCACGCTCTGGTCAAACCTGATATGTTGTCATCCCAACCACGCTATTGTGTAAAATTTCCTTATGGGAAGAAAAAGATCAGATGCAAAGTTATATTTTTAACAGTAGCTGGATCATGTAGATTTTTTTACAACATTTAAATTTTTGCCCAATAAAATACTTGATCAATAATTTATTACCCTATTGCAAAGGGTGAACAGGAACTTTTGGCACAATAGGACACAATAAAACAAAAACCAATAAGCAGCCTCCAGTTGTTTGTTAAAACACCTGCATCTCTTCTTTCTGCTCTGCATATTTCCAGCATATCTTTTTAGTTGCTTGCAAGGGATTAACCACATTGATTTGAAAATTTCTAAGCAAAAGTCTTAGGTCTTAGCCTGAAGGGCAGAAATATTCGGAATAAGTAAAGCCAGAAACGAAGGTGAAGAGTTTCCAAGCCATTCTGATGGTGCTGTTGGCAGCCAATCACGAGTTCCATCTGGAGTGTGATGAAGGTTAATGCCAGTCATGATGTGCTTGTTTCCAGAGGTATCTTACTGTTGCTGGCAACTGGAGTGTCTATGTTTCTACATTTCACAATGTGCAAGGGAATCTTCAGCTGAGGTAACATTAACTATGAATTTAGCGGGGATGAATGTCAATACGAAACTCAGTTATAGACAAGGACTTCAGGGGACACCTCAGAAGCGGACGTGGATGCTTCTCTGCTGCTGTAAGGGGCTGTTCTCAAGTTGCTGAAAGGAAGGAAGCATTTCTGAACATTTTGCTGTTGCTGTCAAAATCTTGCACATAGGACACCTATCTCAGTGATGGCGGACATTTTAGAGACGGAGTCCCCAAACTGCAATTCAAAACCCACTAATTTTTTTTTTTGCAACGTGCCAATACGGCAATTTAATCTGAAGGGGCGATGGTGGGTGCTCACAGAAAGGGCTCAAAGTGCCACCCTTGGCACCCGTGCCATAGGTTCGCCAACACTGACCTATCTCTTGGAGTTATTTCCTTAACTCTTGTTTTCTAGCCCTTTCTCCTAATGGATGGCAACTGGACAGGAGGTAGGGCAACAAGAAATACCTAGCAGTGCCAAGGATATACCAAATCATATCAGGTGGGCAGGAACTATACCCCAAAAAATATCTAGAGGACCCCAAGTTGATCACTATCAAGGGGGTGCACAGAAGAAGCAACCATGAAGAGAGGCAGGTGACATTGGATTTTAAAGCTATCCCATCAGTTTTAGGCACAGAGGAAACAGCCTGACTTTTGTTCACCTGGTCTGTAATCATCTGTTCTAACTGGAAGTATCTTGACAGTGACCAAGCAGAGAAAGATCTTCCACCAGTTTACTTTCTAGTCCTTTTCAATGTGAGATGCCAGGGTCGGATGGTATTTTGAATGGAAAGCATTTACTTTACTGTTGTGCCGTGGGCCCAATAAAAAAGCCACTGCTTTGCCACATCCAGGGTTTCCCCTCTCCTTCAGATGTGTAATGTGCTTTATGACCAACAGCAAAGATGAACAGTAACTTTTTTTCTTTCATTCTTCCTAAACCAAAAGCATACCGATGTTTACACCAGCATCCCAAGTTGTTCTGGTCCCTACCTGAGATGCTGCTCACAGACCACCACCAGGAAAGCAGCTGTTGTCTTCGCTGACACACACTCTTCTTGATTGTATGATTGCCAGTTCCTTTCCACTTCCAAATCTGGGGCCCTAGAGTTTTATGGCCCCTGGAGCCTTGTTAGTATCCACCTTTGTTCAACCTATCTAAAGTTTGTTTCTGTAGTGCCCCGTTTCCCCAAGCAAGCGCTGGTAACAAAGGGAAGTCTACATAGATCTCTCTGTGGCTTCCTGCTACAGGAAGGAATATTTGAGGGAGAAAAGTACTGTATTGATTTTTGACTGAAAAGAGGACAATGACCACCACACATGGAGGGAAGATGCATGTGCAGACCTGTGGGTATAATGTATTAAAATAGGCTTTTGCAAATACAGTAGGTTGCTTCTGGAAGGCCTCGGAGCCCCAATGCAGGGGAAGACCTGTTTAGAAAGGCAGCACCACCTCCCTGTGATTCAGATGTTTTCTTCAGCTGCAGAAATGTGTGCATTGGGGAGGGGGGAAGAGGACAAAGTAAGAATAATATAAGAACAGGGTTAAAAATAAAGGTTGGGTGATACCTTTATTGGACCTACAGAATATCATTATAAGGCAAACCTTTGAGTCCTGCAGGATTCTTCATTACTCTGGTCATCAATACCAGAGTAATATGTTATCAGTGGTTACACGGACTTTGGGTTCATATCTAATTTGTTTGACTGCAAGCAAAAGGTCTAGGTGATGCTATGTTCACAAAGCAGAAATCTCTTTATTTTCCCCTCATGGTATGTTGTGTGATCCCATCACATAATCACTATACCATGTCAAGCGTTCAGATGCCCATAGTACATCCCATCTAGCCAGAACTGTGTTAAACTTTCATCGAAATGACTGAAAGATGCTGACATCCAACACACTGCCAATTAATTCAATTTTTAAAAAAAGCTTCACAGAAGAATTGGCATCAGCCAGAATACTGGATTGTTGGCCAATGACGGGATCAGAACACATATGGCCCAAGACCACCAGTTCACATGCTGGAGTGAGTGAATAATGAAGAAGGGATTTTCAAGAAACATTCTGACATCTGAGCACAGTTTGGTGAGGCACAGGACGCCAGCTCTGATTCCCTTCAACAGTTATAAAATTTGGTCTGACCTCAGTGGAAGTCAATCTTCTGCAAACTGGATGAAGAAGCTATTGTGTGGTTAAAAGGACGGACGGTGTCATATGATGGGATTCAGTATGAAAGCGGGAGATTAGTCTGTAATCTCCTTGGCTAGGCTCCTTGCTGCCCGGTTAGCAATGCAATTGTCGCTACAGACTCCTCTTTACAATCAAAGAGCTCTGTGGTTAATTATATTTCATGGAACATTGCAGGTTGGCATGCTAAAGTATCAGATCCTGAACTTACTGAATTTCTTAGGGAATTTGAAATAATAATGTTACAAGAAACATGGGCTCTGGATGACCTGGCACTGAACGGATATGAGGCGTATTGCTTAAATGCCTCACCCAGTAATAAGGGTGGGAGGCCTCAGGGGGGCCTAGCTACATTTTTGTCCACCCAGTTACAGGCCACTGTGCTATCTTGGGAATCCTTAAATAACATAGCCACTGCACTGCTCCTAAGAATTGCTGGGGACTTACTGTTGCTTGTAAATGTCTATGCTCCATACCCAACGAACCCATGAGCAAGTAGACACCTTATGGATACAGTTGGAACAATTCATTAAGCTACTTTTAAAGCTACACCCTGGAGCTTATGTCCTAATGGCTGGGGATTTTAATGCAAGAATTGGTAATAATAATGCTGCTCTTCTAAAACACTATAAATCAATAATCCCTGAAAGTTTTACCCCCCCTCCTAAATTTTATTCAAGACAATCTAAAGACTGTGGTTTTAATTACTCTGGTTGGGGGTTCTTAAAGATGGTAATAGAGTTAGAATTAGTTATTTTAAATGGAAGTACCAAAGGGGATTGCCCTGGAGAGTACACCTTTATCTCTACACGAGGAGCTTCCACAATTGACTATGCACTGATCTCTAGAGAATTGGCTGACTTTATTATAACTTTCAAAATAAAATACCGGAGTGAAAGTGATCATCTACCTATAACAATAAAGTTGTACTGTGACCAAAATGTGCTAGTGGAGGGCATCCCAATTCCTCCTATAGCAGCCAATATGAGGAAAATACGAATAAGGTGGTCCGATAAGCAGTCAGCCAGTTTACAGAATCTAATAGCCACTGATCTATATCTGCATTACAGCAATAATATCACCATGGCCAGCTCTGCGGAGCAAGCCCTAAAGATATATGATAACCTGGTAGAGTCCTTGCAACCTCATTTAACTTACAAAACCGAACGTGCTTCATTTTGTACCTCCCACTCTAAACATTGGTTTGATGCAGAGTGTAGAGCACTAAAGAATGAGTTATTGGATACCTATGGTGTCTACAAAAGGCAAAATCCAGGAACTATTCCGGATAACTGGTTTCAGTGTAAGAAAAGAGACAAATCCTTGATCAAAACCAAGAAACTTGAGGCCCAGAGGAAGGCCTGGGAGTCCTTGCTAACTGCTGCTAACATTGGAGACTCAGCCACCTTTTGGAGGATAGTCTCCAGGGGAACATTAACTTTTATTCCCAAAATAGATTACTATATAATGCCCACTGTCTGGGAAGAATTCTATAACAGGCACTATGCAGCTCCTCATTCCCATACACGGATCTGCCTAACTGATTTAGTGGCCTCCAGTTACTCAACAAGAAATATTTATGCTGATTGATAGACTAAAACCAGACAAAGCCCCCGGACCAGATTATATTCCCTCGGATTTTATCAAAACGAATGCTGAATCGTGGGCTCCCATTCTAGCTTCTCTGTTTACATGGATTGATAGATCAGGCTGTATTCCAAAAGACTGGGGACTAGCTATAGTGGTCCCAATTTATAAAAAAGGAAATAGGAAAGACCCTGCCAATTACTGTCCAATTAGTCTGTTAAGCACCATCAGTAAATTATACGCCAGGCATCTGCTGGAAAAATTGCAGGACTGGTTACAGGTGGAAAATATTCTTGCAGATGAGCAAGCAGGATTCAGACAGGGGAAATCTACAATTGATCAGTGCCATGTTTTACATCATTTAGTTAGTAAGTACGCATCAAAAAGAAGTGGGGCTGTTTATGCTGCCTTCATAGACTTTAAATCTGCTTTTGATTTTATTTCTCGAGATAGACTGTGGCTAAAGCTAGAGACCATGAATATTGACAAACGATTACTTTTGTTAATGCGTCTCTTACATGAACATTCCTGTTTACAGGTCTTTTTGCAATTCTAATGGGATTTTATCAAATCGGGTTCATGTTCGTAGGGGCGTACGGCAAGGATGCATTTTGGCTCCCACCTTGTTTAACCTATATATTAATGGAATTGTCGAGAGCCTATCTAACATAGATTTTCATCCACCTAAACTGGCATCCCGCCCAGTCTCTATACTTTTGTATGCAGACGACGCAGTGCTTTTGTCAACTACGTGTGTCGGATTTAGAAGGCTTTTGAGATCTTTCTCCTCCTACTGTACACAAGAATGGTTAGAAATCAATTATACCAAAACCAAAATAATGGTTTTCAGTAGAAGAATTAAGCACAAATGGTCTCTTAATGGTCATCAGATTGAACAAGTTCAGCAGTACAAGTACCTAGGCATAACATTCCAGTCGTCCGGTGCTTGGTCTGCACACATCAAGTATGTAGCAACAAGAGCACAAGGGAATGCTAAAGTCATAAGTAAGTTTCACAACACGACTGGAGGAAAACATGTTTCTTCAACTTTACAAGTTTTTAGGGCAAAAATCATCACCCAAATGCTCTACGGTTCACAGGTGTTCGGTTATGCTAACCTGAACCCCCTGGAGATCATTCAAACCAGTTTTGTAAGAGCTATCTTGGGGGTTCCCTTATGTGTGCCCAATTTTTTGCTTCGCCTAGAGGCTGGACTCATTCCTATTGTAGCATTAACCAACTTTTTGATGGTCAAACACTGGCTCAAACTTACCTTCCTTTCGGATGGCCTAACCCCTCTGATCTTACTAGATAAATTCCAATCACAATGGAAAATACTAATAATAAAAGTGATAAATAATATAGGATATTCCCCCTGTGCCCTCCAAGCAATGGGTTATTGTAAAGCCATTAATGAGGTGAAGATACGAATTAGAGACATAGCTTTACAGAATCATATTGCTCTGGTTCAGAAAGTTGATTTCCTAAAGAAATCTGCATTCACTGTGTCTCCTTACCGGGACAGGATTGTATCCTCCTCCTCCAGGAGAGCTTTTACCTTGGCGCGGTTTAATGTCCTTCCCTCCAAGTTTTTGGAGGGGAGATATCAAGGTTTACCATTAACAGACGGTAATTGTCCATGTACTAATGATCACCTGGAAACTGTGGAACATGTTCTCTTATTCTGTACTTATTATCAAGACCTACGTAGAGAACTTATTTCCCCTATTATAGGCAAATTCCCTGGGAGGTCAATAGATTTTTACTTGGATCTGCTCCTTTCTGATAAATGTTATCAAATAACCAAGCAGGTTGCCAAATTCTGTGCAGTAGCACTAAGGGTTCGAAATCAGATTATAAATGGAGATAAAGAATATTAATACTCTTGTCTTAATGGTTGCTAAATTTTAACTGGTACTTTTTATCTACCAATTTTATCTACCAATTTTATCTAACAATTTTATGTATTAATTAAAATTTTAACCCGTACTTTTTATTTACCAATTTTATCTACCAATTTTTATGTACCAATTTTATGTACTCATTGAAATACTATCATGGAATACACATTGATGCTATGTATTTTGTTGCTATATCTGTCCAGTTTGGCCATTGGCCGTAAATAAATAAATAAATAAATCTCCTTGGCTATGTGTGGCATGTACCAACTCTTCTTCCCACGAAGCTGGCTCTAAACCCTATGGGAATCAGGCCCACTCAAGATGTCATACCGCTTCTTTGGTGGCACTAAACTGGGCCCTGGCTTTCACTTTTATTAGCAGTGCACTCCTGTACTTGCTCACAGACTCTACAAAGTATACGCCAGTCCACTCCTACTTGACTGGCTTTACATAATGGGGAACAGTTACTAACAGGAGACAAGGAAAAGGCAGAACTACTCAACACCTTCTTTGCCTCCGTTTTCTCCAAAAAGGAAGAAATAGATCTGCTGGGACAAAGAGTAGATGAGGTAGGATGGGAATTGCAACATAGAATAGGTAGAGAGGTAGTACAGAAACACCTGGAAACATTAAATGAATTTAAGTCTCCTGGGCCAGATGAATTACACCCAAGGATATTAAAAGAACTGGCAGAAGTAATTTCAGAACCATTGGCAATAATCTTTGAGAAGTCCTGGAGAACAGGGGAAGTCCCCATCGATTGGAGGACGGCTAATGTTGTCCCCATCTTCAAAAAGGGGGAAAAAGAGGACCCAAATAATTACCACCCAGTCAGCTTGACTTCAATTCCTGGAAAGAACCTAGAGCATATTATTAAACAGCCAGTCTGTAATTATTTCATGAGCAATGCTGTCATTATAATAAGCCAACACAGGTTTCTTAAAAACAAGTCATGCCAGACTAATTTGATCTCCTTTGATAAAATCACAGGCCTGGTGGATCAGGGGAATGCTGTGGATATTGCTTATCTGGACTTCAGTAAGGCCTTCAATAAGGTTCCTCATGGTATTATTGCTAGGACATTAGTAGAAAGTGGGATAGATAATGCTACTGTTAGGTGGATTTGTAATTTGTTGACTGATTGCACCCAAAGGGTGATCGTAAATGCCCTCTCTTTAGCTTGGAGAGATGTGACCAGTGGGGTGCCCCAGGGTTCTGTTCTGGGCCCAGTGCTGTTCAATATCTTTATTAAGAACTTGGAGGAAGGAATAGAGAGTATGCTAATTAAATTTGCAGATGATACCAAATTGGGAGGGGTTGCTAATTCCCTAGAGGATGAAAATCCAAAAGGACCTTGACAAATTAGAGTGCTGGGCCAAAGCTAACGGGATGGGTTTCAACAGAGGGAAATGTAGGGTGCTGCATCTAGGTAAAAAGAATGAATTGCACAGATATAGGATGGGAGATATCTGGCTGGAAAATAGTACCTGTTAAAGGGATCTGGGAGTCTTGGCGGACCACAAATTGAATATGAGTTAGCAGTGTGATGCAGTGGCCAGGAGCCAATGCGATTCTTGGTTGCATCAACAGAACCATAGTGTCTGTCTCTGCTCTAGTCAGACCCCACCTGGAGTACTGTGTCCAGTTCTGTGCACCTCAATTTAAAAAGGATGTTGACAACCTTGAATGGGTACAGAGGAGGGTGACCAGGATGGTTGAAGGTCTGGAGGAAATGTCTTATGAGGAATGGCTTAGGGAACTGGGAATGTTTAGCCTGTCAAAAAGAAGGCTGAGGGGGGATATGATAGCTGTATTTAAATATTTGAAGGGATGGCATGTTGAAGAGGGAACAGGTTTGTTTTCCATGGCTTCAGAGACTAGGAGCCTTTTCACACCACCCCTAAGATCTGCTGGCCACTTAAATTCGGACCAGAGATCTTAGGGGTTTGTCGCTGTTCCTGTGTTCCCACCCCCTCCGCACTCCTGGCTGCTGGCTGCGTGAGGGGAGGGAGAAAAAACAGGAAGAAAAGAGACGTGGCTCACCTACCTTCTGCCTCTCGCTCTTGCCGCGGCAACATTCCACTCTCTTAAGTAGCTCTTAAAGGGGCAGGAGCCAAAAAAGAACAAACAGAAGCGAGGAGAGCCCCGCACTCACTATCGTTACACCGCATCAAAGAATTTTCACCTCCAGAGAGCAGGTACTTGAAAGGTGCGCTAGGACGCGCTAAAGTGGGCGTGGTCGCACTTAATTTCCTGTAAACTCCGGAGCTGGTGGGGAAATATTTTTAAGCTCCGGAGCTGAGAGCCATTTGCCCTGGAGTTTAGGGGTCGTGTATAAACGCCCTAGAACTCGGGGTAATGGTTTCAAACTACAGGAAAAGAGATTCCATTTGAACATTAGAAAGAACTTCATGACAGAGCTGTTTGGCAATGGAATATGCTGCCACAAAGGACGGTGATGGAGTCTCCTTCTTTGGAGGTTTTTAAGCAGAGGCTGGATGACCATCTGTCAGAAATACTGTAATGAGATTCTTGCATGGCAGTGGGTTGGACTGGATGGCTCTTGAGGTCTCTTCCAACTCTATAATTCTATGATTTCTATGAAACATTTACATGCCTGCCTAACAGAACTGCTGTGAGAGAACAGCAAATTGCAGATTATAGAGTTTAGTTTAAATGTTCAAGAGCAACCTATTAGGTACCTGACTGCCATCTCTCTTTACAGCCAATAGTGTTCTAAGAAGCTGGCATGTGAATTTAGAAAAGAGAATTCTCTTTGGGACTTAAAAAATCCTGCATTACCAAACTAGATAAGACACCTTGGATCTATTGAGAGGCAAGCGATGGCTGAAAGAATTGTTCCCCTGGGGAATTTTAAACAAAGAACGCTTTCAGATGATGTAATCAGTAGCATCCCTGTTTATACTCCACATGCACTAGATGGCACAGAGCAGATGGGTCCAGAAGGTGTTGCTGGAGCCTGTCCAGTAATTAGGAAATGAGGTTTAAATGCAAGCAACAAAACAATTCGAAAGTCGCTCTTTAAACAGCTTTTGCTTGTGGCTGTTTGCAAGGCTTTACACAGCATCAGGGGCTAGTTGCATAACTGAAAAAATGGCAAAGGATCCTTGACTCCTCCCCCACCCCCACCCCTATCTTTAGGATGAAGGGGAGAGAGCTTGGTTATGGGAAGCACCATGTTTCAACCTTGTCGAGGAACCCTACAAAAACGCAGCAGCAGCATGGATCACACAATCGGAAGATGCCTGTTTTCACCCAAGGAAGGGGTGCAGAGTGATAAGAAGAAGTGGCGACACAGGGAGAAATTGTTCAGGCAATGCCTGCAGAATGATGCGATGCTGCCGCCGCCAGTTTTTTCCTCCAAGCTGAAAACTTCTTTGCCTTGGAGATGCCTTCTCCCAAGCTGCATGCAACTTAAGGCTGATTTAGACTGCAGCCACACTTGTGTCTAAAAATGCTGCTGTATGGATGGTCGATTTTTATTAATAGGTCCAGAGTAGTGTGAATATAAGATGAAATATAATGCAGAGTTCTTACCAGAAACGTAGCCAAGTCTTTTTTGAAAAAATGCTGTTCACCTAACCCAGTTCTTAACCAGCCATGTCATCACAGCAAATGGCTCTAACTAGCCCCACTGGGGCCAGTAAAACACTGCAGCTTACCAATTTCCAGAGTGAGACCTCTTTAAGCATTGCCACCTCCCGTGGATGATGTCAAGGATTTTGCTTAGCTCCTGCTCATGAAACCTGAAGCAGCACCTCCACCCCAAAAAGTATTTGATAGACCCCCATTCTCATGGTCAGCTTGAAACCCATTCAGGCAAACAGTGGCAGTAATATTCATCATCACCCTGGAATCCAGGATCCACCTACACGGCAGCTGCTGTACAGCAATTATCCAAATGGATCTTAATTGCAGATGGTAATTCCCAATCAGGGATCAGGACTAAAAGCTCCACACAGAGCAGATTGGGCTGGGGGTGTCCAAGGTAGAGATGAAGCAGGACATCAAGTAAACATGTTGTAGCAGGGCTGGCTAGGGTCTCAACCCTTTTCACTGTGTTAACTAGGAGACCAGCAGCCAGGCAGGCAAGGAACAGTTGGTTAGGACACATTTTTTTTAAAAAAAGAGGAAGCTTGGCTCCAAGGTTTAGGAGGAAGGCAAATCCCAGTGAGGACTGGTTTACGCACACTACACAGCAGCACAAAATCAACTTCAACATTACATGTAGACACAACAGGGCATTACCACCAGCCCTGGTCCACCTGTGCTGTTTGCAAGCAAGGTACAGATAGTTTAGAACACCAACACCTAGCATCTAAATGTACACAAAATGTAACTTGTGAAACATGCCTTTTAAAAACACCCTTGTTCTCCAACGTACTTAGGATGGCTGTACACTTTTATATGGGACGTGTTACACTTGGGCCGATGCACCAGGGTGGGACTTCTCAAACTCCCACTGGTCTTCAACCCTTTAAGGCGTACCTGGAATATCATAGGATTTGGCATGGCCTCTTTTAGGAAAACTGTCCAGAATAAATCATAGACCTGTGAAGTATGAAGGGGCCATCAAGAAAGCAAGGTTAGGATACTTGTAGCTGATGGACTAACTTTCCAGAGGCAACTTATAATACTCCGATTGAAAGCACACAACAGAGTACAAACGAAAGAAAAGTCAAAATGTTGTCTCGCCATACCATCTTGGTTTTATCCTAGTGCTCGAAAATGGTTTACAGAGTTGATAATATCCAGACAGATCATCTTAATTTTCACTTTTTTGTTTTGTTTTGGAATAATGAGATTTTTTTTAGCAGAGCCATACAACTCTTGTGAGTTAAGCAGCACCTACACCCCTTTTCATATAAAGGATACATATTCCCTGGTTTTGTAAAAGTAGCAATCATCCTTATCTTATAACAGGTGTCAGTCATTGTGGGTACATGGCAAATAACACTGGGCACCCAGCAATGCCTATAGTTTCATGTTCCCCTGAAGATAGCAAATGGGAATGAACCATCTGGAAAATATTTTCCCAGACCACTAACAAAAGCAATTTCCAGGGGTCTATCACTTTGCAAACACAGAACTGCCAGAACCTTGGGCATACAACCTAGGTAACAAAGGAATTAACAATTTGGAATTCCTCCCCGCTACCACCCTGAGGAAACAAAGAGCTATTGATGATGGGGATAGGGGGGGGTGGGGGTGGGGAGGAAGTCTTTATCTCCTTCAGGCACACATCAAGTGAGAAGGCAAAAGAGAGGAAAACAAAATAAAGTGCAACCGGAAAAACATCCCCCCAGGAAGCGATACAGGACCCTCATCTTCAACCTGGACATTTGACTAGGTCTTCTGAGTGTCCAGCTCCTTAAAGACAGAGAGGCAAAGATGGGTGTGGGGGGGAAATGAAGGTGTCTTGTAGAGGGAAAACAGGTTAACCGGGTAGATAAATAGAACTGCTCTCAGGAAGTCTCTTATGGGCTGGAGATGGGCTTAGGACTTAGGTGTTATCTGCACAGTCAGATTCTGCACATCTTCTAGGAACTGCTTTGGAGTCAGGATGTGGGAGGAACCTGTGTGAGAGAAAAGAAAAAGATGGCAGGAGTTTAGTAAGGGAAACCGTAGCCTCCGGAAGGCATCGCAAAGGCAGGACCTAAGATGAACATTCTGAGAGAGAAAGAGAGAGAGAACGTAGAGCAGGCATGTCCAAACTCTGGCCCTCCTGATCTTTTGGACCACAACTCCCAGAATTCTAAGCTTATATTGCCAATGACAACGGACTGTGGGTGCTGTGGTCCAAAACATCTGGAGGGCCAAAGTTTGGACATGCCTGACTTAGAGAGAGACAGAGACAGAGAGACAGAGAAACTTTCTTTGTCATTCTCTCTTAGCATGTGGGGGCATCCCTGTGCTACCCGGATAGCTGTGTTTACTTGGTCTGTGAGATAAAGGGTGACCTGCTGCAGAATGTGTGGTACTACAAAAATTCTGCTTGTGCTATCATCATCATCATCATCATCATCAGAGTTTATCTGTATACCACTTTTCCAATCCCTGGTGATGAGGGCTCACTGTCTAATTTCAGATGACTCACCTGTAAATGAGCTTCCTACCACTCGTGGTGAGCTCTTTTGAGTCCCCAAATCTAACAATCTTCTTCAAGAGTTATGATGCACAATTGCTTATAACTCATGCCCCCAGACTGAGCAAAGTGGCATCCTTCCCCCCCCCCCTGGTTGGCACTTCTTGCATCGCTGACTCACCGATGTGATTTCAACCTCAACCAAAAGCTTTGCCTTGGCTGCTCCCTGGGCAGCTCACTTACCAATCAGGACCTCCCACTTCCCATCCGTGGCCTCTGTGACTTCATAGGCACAGCGCATTTCGGACATCGTAACTCCACCCAGCACGTACAGAATGAGGCGGGGGCCCGTCCGGTACTCAGTCGCCGTCTTTGTTTTGTGCCAGTGACCAAACCGAGCACTGTGGAAGAAAGACGTTGATGGGTAGAAAGCCCCAGCTTCCCCGGTGTGTGTGTGTGTGTGTGTGTGTGTGTGTGTGTGTGTGTGTGTGTGTGTGTGTGTGTGTGTGTGTGTGTGTGTGTGTGTGTTGTTGCCTAAGAGGCGGCATCTGGAAAAAGCACCATTGTCTGGCACATGGAGACACCCAACACAATGGAGCTTCAACCCTGTGAACAAGCAGTGGTTTCTCCAGGTTGTGGTTTTACATAAGGGGCAAGAGAGGAAGCTTTATAAAGGTTATCTATAAACAGATGCCAATAAAAGGTTGTTTTATCTCCCAATTAAACACACAATTGGGAGGTTGTTTATATCAAGAACTATGTTGTTGTATTAAGATCCTGTGTTCTCTCTTGGCATTACAGAACCTGTCATGAGACCTTCTGGAGTTTACAAAAGATGACCTTAAGATCAGTTTGTTGCAATTCATCTTCCCCCAATTCTCCCATATTCCCTCTTTCTTGTTTATCTACTTTTTCACTCTTCCATAAAACACTCCCCACAAAGATATCTAGGCCCTATCAATTCTTCCCTCCCTCTGAAGCCCAGTTAGCCCCACAGTGCATTCCGCAGCAGCTCAGGCCAAGTCTACTGTGTTAGGGGGCAAATGCCTTTCAGCGAGAACAGACATGACACTGTTTTCCAACAAAGCAAAGAAGGAGAAGCAAATGCAAAACAAACAAACGACCAGATTATTCATTCTGCCCATGCTTCCTGAAAACACTGCTCCTCTGACAGTCTTCCCCCCACCCACCCCCAACACACACCCATATCATCTCCTCCCCAGAAAAGAAGAGATGTGAGGTGAAGAACTAGAAGGTAGATGCAAGGACTGGACTGCATGTTGGGGGATTGGGGTTGGAAAGCAGGCCTCACAAAAGGCTTTGTTCCCCTCTGCTCACCTCACAGCAGTTTGTGTGCAAGGACCTGGGGCCGGGCAAGACACGTAGGGCCATAACGACTTGTCTAGCTTGTCCTCAACAGCATCCTGTACAAATACGAGGAGAGGGAGAAAAGCGATCAGCAAACCTTTCTTCTTATGCTGTTACAAGTACATATGTTTTTTGCTTTGTTACACGGTTCACTTTGACTCTTTAAAAGAATAAGCATGCACACTCATAAGAGTTAAAACAGACACGCTCAAAAGTCCTAAGCAAAATGGAAAAGTGAATTCTATCAGGGTCTGCCTGAAGAAGTGGGCTGTATTCACGAAACCCCAAAATGGAATATATTTCCTTGTCTTAAATGTGCCATAGTACTATCATTTTTGTAATTGTTGAAGCAGACTATCCATCCGTCCGTCCGTCCATCCACCCACCTCTCTTTATAAAGGGATCCAAGAGGGGTTACAAAGGGTTTAGAAACACCAGTATTAAAGGAATTAACATATTAAATATTAAAAGGCATAAAATAAAACCCTGTTAAAACAAGTTTAAAACACAATTTAAAAAAAGAAGAACAATTCTCCCCTTTAACCCCATTCCTCAGCATTTACATAGTAAAAGCTTGTCTAAAGAAGGAGGCCTCTGATGGAAGGACAGAAGGAAGGGAGGCCAGACTGTCACTAGTGGAAAGGAGCCTCAGAGAAACCACCCCAAAGGACCTCTCTTGTGTCCACCCCAAGCATGCTAATTGAGGGTAGAGGGACTGACAACACGGCCTCCTCCAAAAATCTTTATGCCAGTGGCAGGGGCTGTTATGAAGATATATATTCCTTTATGCCACTTCATTGAGGGCTTTATAGGTTGAGACCAGCGCTTTGAATTGTGCCTGGAAGCAGATTGGTCGCCAGTAGCAAGTTTTTTCCGAGCTCTAGCTGCAGCATCCTGGACCCTCTGAAGCTTCTGAACACCTTCCTAAAGGCAGCTCCATGTAGAGTGCATTACAGTAGCCTAAATGGATTGTCACTATAGTATGTGTCACTGTAGCCAGATTTTTCAGGGAATGAACACAGCTGGTATACTAGTTTTAACTGTGTGAATGGACCCCTGACTACTGACAAGACCTGGGCATCCAGGCTCAATGATGAATCTAGAAGCACACCCAAGCTGCCTAGCCAGGTTTTTAGGTGGAGCAGGGCCCCATCCAAATTTGGGTCTGAGTGTGATTCTCTATTCCTTTATCTAGCTTTAACAAAAAAAGAGCATCTCTGTTTTTGTCTGGATTAAGCTGCTTCCTGTTTGTCCTCCTCCAATCCATTGCCGACTCCAGGCTCAGGTTTAGGACTGAAATTATGTCTAACTATAGCGAGAGACCCCCTGAAAATCTTTTTATCTTGTGCATATTACAGTACAGAAAGATGGGCTCTCTCATGGTCATCAAAAGGTTTTGTGTGGTCATTCCCATGATATTTTAAAATGCAGTAAAGAAAAGAAAAATAGAAGAATTGGACTAAAATACAGGGCAGTGGCAAGTCCGAGACAACAACATAATCTGCACTCTCCCAGAAGCACCCCTAGTTGAGTCACCTTCCATTTCCAATTGCAGGGATGCTATACCCATTTTCTTCTTCAAAATTTCTCCACTGGAATGGAAGTACGACTGAACACACACACACACACACACACACACACACACACAGGCTGGCTGTGCAACAGGTCTGGCCTCTACGACAACATGGAAATGGTTCCTAACAGGGACTTTTAGATTAATCCTTTGTTGACTTTTTATAGCAGGAGCTTAATGTTTTGTGCAGCTTAGCTTGCACTGTTCCATGGAGTTGGGTGGGCTGGATGGATGAAGGGGCCTCTTGATTGGATTAACTCTCGGACTGGAGCCGAGTCAATGGCCTGTCCCCAAATCCTCAAAAGGGAAGTACCAAGAGGAGCAGTCAGTGTAACATATCCAAGGCAGGCAAGGGGCAGCCTGGTCCAGGTAAAGAAAGGCAAGGCACACATAAAATCCCTTTCTGCCCTATGAAGCGCAGGCAGGACAATCCCAGTACAACAACACAACCACAACGCAAGATCACACACAGAGGTACCAAACAGGGGAGTTTTCTTAACTTACATGGGGATCAAGTGCAAGACTGGCACTTGAGGGAGAAGAAGGGAGAGCAAGTACCCAGTACAATGCAAACTCAGTTGGGAAAGCATCCATCGCTCACTACCAGAGCACATACTTTCTATGGAGAAGGTCCCAGGTTCAATCTCTAGCATCTCCAGTTGCAGTAAGGAAATAATCACATGAGAATTTCTGGACAGCCACTGTCCATATCAGCCATACTAGGGTTGATACACCAGTGCTCTGATTCAGTAGGCAAGACAGCTTCTGTGTATTTGTATGTTGTGGTCACAACAGAGAGCAGAACAAAACAAACAAAACAAACAAAACAAAAAAACCCAAATAGCCTTGACTTTCTAAGGCACCAGACAATTCTAGAGCTTCATATCAACCAATACAGTGCACCTAAATCCAACCCAAAAAGCAAGCAGGGCTAAGTGACAGTGCCGTTTTAAGGGCCAGTAGAGTTAGTATAACTCACCGGCATACCTAATAACTTTTGGGAAAAGGCAGTGGAGAGATACCTGTCTTTTGCAGGATGAATTCTTTGTTGCTGCCCGGTGTGGAGTATCAAGGCATTTGGTACAAATGCAATTGGTAGAAAGCCCACCTCCCTCCCTCCCTCTCCTTCCCCATTTCTCTCTATGCCCTCTCTGGGTACCTCCATGACATCTTTAAGAACAGGGACCCATCGGGAAAGCTGGTATGTCGGCTCCAATCGCACTTTCCTCACAGGTTTCATGAGTCCACCAGGCTCCTGTGAACAGAGGAGTAAGTCAGAAAAAGGAAGAAGGAAGGGGAGCCAGGGGTCCATGCAGGGAATACTGCTGGTGTGGCAGGGATGGGAGAGGAGGAAAGGCATTTAGAAATGTCAGGGGCTGGCAAGGAGAAGAAGAGGCTTACCTGGTTGGCTCCAGCTACTCAGCCGAAGAGAGGCAGCCGGAGGCAAAGCGGGTGGGAAAGAACATAAGAGAGGATTGAACACACCTTGTCAGACAGAGAGAGAGAAAGAGAGAGAGAGAAAGAGAGGCCAACGGAACGGCTGCTATATGCCCCCACCCACTGAAGAAGGACTCCCCTCCAGGAGAAAAGAATGTTCAAAGGCAGGAATCCCAGAATTCACTCACAACCTTCCACCAATTGCCACAGTCCTCAAACTACAGCCGGAAGACAGCCGCAAGAGCCTTGGCCTAGGAAGGTGAAATGAGGGGGCACAGGGATGACCATACCTCTGGCATGATGGTGGCACCCAAGTAGTGCATGTTGTAAAGGATGTCCTTCTCTTGCAGCACATTGGCATGCTGGATGAGCTTGGTAAGGTTCTCCTCTTTGATGCCTACGGGAATGGAATACCCTTCTGAGACAAGACTCATGGGCTCTGGACTCACGTGCCCTGAACAGCTGTGCCCACCCATCCCCTCCAGTACACAGACAAGGCTCCATGCAGAACGGAGGCAGAGAAGGAGGCACAGGCTCTATACTGGAAGAGAGGAAAGCCCGTCCTTCGACTTTTAAGGCAAACTTGAGTTTCAGCTTGGTTTAAAAGAACAACAGGCAAACAGGGCCTTGGGGGAAAGCCTCCCTTATGAGGAGAGGCTAAAACATTTGGGGCTCTTTAGTCTGGAAAAAAAGGCGCCTAAGGGGGGATATGACTGAGAAATACAAAATTATGCAGGGCATGAGTAAGGTGGATAGAGGGAAGCTCTTCTCCCTCTCACAAAATCCCAGAACTAGGAGACATCCACTCAAATTGAAGGTTGGGAGAGTGAGAACAGACAAAAGAATTTTTTTTTTACCCAGCGTGTTGTTAGTCTGTGGAACTCCCTGCCACAGGATGTGGTGATGGCATCTGGCCTGGATGCCTTCAAAAGGGGATTGGACAAATTCCTGGAGGAAAAGTCCATCACAGGTTACAAACCATGATGGAGATGTGTAATCTCCAGGCTTAAAACCAGGGTACTTCAAGGGCCAGATGCAGGGGAATGGTATCAGGAGAGAGATATCTAGTCTCATGTGCTCCCATAGGCATTTCGTGGGGCCACTGTGAGATACAGGAAGCTGGACTAGATGGGCCTTTGGCCTGATCCAGCATGGCTCTTCTTATGTTCTTATGTTCTTATGAAAAGGCCGTAAAGGGAGACTGAGAAGGGGCAAGACGAGGGGTGAGGAATGTGCTCCCTCCCTGGAGTGGACCGTCACCCAGCTGAGGAAGGTGGCCAGGGAGTTACCATTTTGGAGGAAGATGCAAAGCAGGATGATGCGAATCTTATCCAACGGCTCCACTTTTGGATCTAGAACGATCGGCACAATGGTCTGCATAGGGTTTTTGACTTTCTGCCCCTCCACGTCGGTACCCGTGGCCAGGTCCTGGGCAGGAAAATAATAATGATAATAATAATAATCAGACACTCCCCTCTGTTTGTTTATTTTTGGACATCCTGAGATAAAAGCACGGGATCAACCCACTACACCACTGACCAACAGTGCTGCTATGTATATGTATAGCCCGCCGTGGGGGCCCCCGTGTCCCATTTGCTCCCAGCTCCCAAGGAGCGCTTCATGTGCTCACCTGCTCCATGCCGCATAGCTTTTCCACAGTGCCCTTGAACGCATTCATGCAGTCCTCTGTCAGGTGCAGGTGGGTGGCGTACTGCAACAGGATGCAGAGGAAGGAATTAACTATTTTCTCATCAGCCAGACTTTAGCTCTGCTGATAGCTACTGGATTCTGCCTGAACTGTTATGATGGTTTTGAGCATCTTTTTAAACTGAGTTGCAGCGGCCTTGAGGCTCCCTTAGGACAGAAAGCAAGCGGCTGGCTTTTTCCTCTTTGTAACCCTCACCATATTAAGTTCCTTCTGGTATTGGGGCATCTTCTTCAGGATTTGAGACAGGTCCTTAAGGTTGGCCTAGAAGGGAAATAGAGAAGTCACTGTGTGGAACAGACCCTTCCGAACTTATCTTGATAACCCGACAAGACTGGCCGGATGATGGATGTCAACACGAGGAAATGGGCAAGGGGGAGTGTGTCCTTGTTGGTTCTGCTGGACCTCTCTGTGGCTTTTGATGCCATCGACCACCGTGTCCTTCTGGGCTACCTCCCTGGGATGGGACTTGGAGGCACTGTTTTACAAGGACTACAGTCTTAGGGCCTTTTCACACGACCCCCTAAGATCCGCTGGCCACTTAAATTCGCACCAGAGATGTTAGGGGTTTGTCGCTGTTCCTGCGTTCCCACCCCCTCCGCACTCCTGGCTGCGTGAGGGGAGGGAGAAGAAAAGGAAGAAAAGAATGCCGCTCACCTCCGTTCTGCCGTCCAGCACTGCATTCAGATCTCTTAAAGGGGCGGGGGGCAAAAAAAGAACAAACAGAAGCAAGGAGAGCCCGGCAGTCACTACTGTTATATCCGCATCAGGAATTTTCACCTCCAGAGAGCAGGTACAAGAAAAGTGCGCTGGGACGCGCTTAGGTGGGCATGGTTGCACTTAATTATCTGCAGATTCCGGAGCTGGTGGGGAAACAATTTTAAGCTCCGGAGCTGGGAGCCATTTGCCGCGGAGTTTAGGGGTTGTGTGAAAAGGCCCTTATTGGAAAGGAGAACTCAGAAGGTAGTGCTGGGAGACTCTTGTTTGATACCCTCGCTGCTGGCCTGCAGGGGTACCTACCCAAGTGTTGTTTTGTCTCCTACATTATTTAACATCTACATGAAACTGTTGGGAGGAGTTGTCTAGAGTTTTGGGCATGGTGTTGCCAGTATGTGGATAAAACCCAACTCTATCTCTCCTTGCCGTCTATTTGAGAAAGTTGTTTTGGCTCTAAATCAGCATTGGGTGAGAGTGAAACTTAACCCAGGCAAAACAGAAGTGCTCTTGGTCATTCGAAAGGCAGATCAGGGAAGAGGGGTGCTGCCTGTTACACTCCCTCTGTTAACACAAGTGCACAGTCTGGGGATGCTGCTGGGTTCGCCTCTTAGCCTGGTTGCTCAGATGTCAGCAACGGCCAGGAGTGCATTTGCACAGTTAAAACTAATACGCCACCTGTGCCTGTTCCTGGAAAGGTCGATTCTGGTCATGTGACACATGCCTTAGTTAAATTTCAGCTGGATTATTGTAATACAGTCTACATGGAAAGTGGCACCCATGGGAAGCGTCAGGAAACTTCAACAGTTCCAAAACATAGCACCCAGATTGCTAACTGGTGTGAGTCATAGATATCCCATATACTCTCCCCACCCTGTTAGAGCAGCTCCACAGAATTCCTGGGCAGAATTCAAAGTGCTGGTTCTAAACAATAATGCCTTAAACAAGTCATTTAAGGGAGTCCAAGCTATCTTGAGGACCATGTATCCCTTTATGACCCTCCCTGGGTCACAAGGGGCCTGCATTGGGTGGTTACATGGCAGAGGGCCTTCTCTGTTGCTGCCCCCATCTTTGCTGTCCTTCCTCAAGCTGGCAAAGGCCTTTCCCTTCAGGCAAGATTTCCCTGAGTGACTGGCTGAGTAAGTAGGTTTTTTAAGGGGTTGTTGTACCATGCCACTTTGAACATGTTTGGTGTTGCTTTTGTTTACTGGTTTTTAGTATGGTGTTTGTTTGATCTTCTTTAGTCTCGGAATAACCAGGGCCGGTGGGTCCATTAAGACGAACTAGGCAGTTGCCTATGGCGCCAAAATGAACAGAGGGCGCTAGCCAGCCTGCTGCCCCTGCCGCCCCCCTGCCGCTGGCCCCCGCCGCCCCTCACCATCCGCCCGTCGCCCCCCGTGCCCATCGCTGCCAACCCCCGTGCCCGTCGCCGTCCCAAGCCATCCGCTGTCCCCCTGCTGCCCCACCCTGCCCCCTCCGCCACCACCACCGCCCCCTGCCCTGCCCCCCGCAGCCGCCCGCCCCACCCCACCCCGCCCCTCGCCTAGGGTGCAAAAAATCCTAGTGCCGGCCCTGGGAATAACAACTGTTGTTAGCTTTAAATGTTGTCTTATAATGGTGGAACCCACTTGAGTGATTTTAAGGAGAAAGGTGAGGTAAAAATGTTTTCAATTTACAAAACAAACAAACACACAGAGTTAAAACTTGTCCAGAATCGAAATTCCTGGAGTAACCCTAACACACAGCAGAGCACATCAGCTTCAGGTCATGGAGATTACTGATACGCAGAGGCTGTCCTAGCGCCTCCAGTTGCCTGCTAGCTGCAGAGATTCAATGCCAACTTCCCTCCTTCTGTGTCAGAAAGATGACATCCACTCTATCTCACTCAACTCCTTTGGCCAAGATGGTGTCCACTGTGGGATAGCTGCACTGCCAAGAGCAGAGGCAATGAAGTTGGGGCCCTCCATATCATGCGGGGCTGCATCTCTTACCACTGCCCATGCTGGCTAGAAGCTCCAGCCCAACCAGGACAGCCGCAAGTTTCCTGAGGCAGCCTAGATTAAGATCCCTGTCTCCATGTATTCCAGGTGGGGTGGGAGGGACTACTCCCACAACTGTCCCAAGCCATGGGCTAGCTGACTGTTTTCCCTACCACGCCATTTCCCATGATCAGAACCTCCACAGGATCTTTGTTTCCATTGCTGCATGTTAGTCACCATCCCTCATGATGGATTTTTCTTTCCTTTTTGCGTGCTCTTTGTAGCTTCAGTGTTACCTTTTAACCTTCTAAGATGCCTTTTCTAATTCTCTGTTCTTAACTTACATTATGTCTTAAATGTTCTGGACTGTATATTGTCCCTCATTATTGTAAGCCACCTTGTGTCCTTTTCCAAGGAGAAAGGTGGGGTAAAAATATTCAAAATAAATAAAGAAATAAATTGCAAAGAGGTTCGCCCTTTAAGAATGTGGAGGAGAGCTAGAGAATGGCATGAAGGCATGCCTCACAAATCGTATTGCTTGGGCTGAAGCTGTCTCGCCAGGATACTGCTGCCTGGGGCACTGCCTGGAGAACCCTCTGTAACACACACACACACACACACACACACACACACACACACACACACACACACACACACACACACAAGAACTCCCTCAACAGAAGGAAAGGAAAGATGGGCCGTCAACAGGCCTGGGTCCAACAACCTCACCTTGTCCGTGGTAAGTCTCTTGCTCTCGCAGAACGTACGCAACAGCTCAGTCACTTTCCTGTGGAAGGAATTCACATTTAGGCCCTGGACTGGAGGCAAAAAAGAAGGCACACAAGGTCCCCACAGAGGTGACTCCCAGACCTCCTATATCCAGTTCTGACAAGCTACGGACACAGTTGGCAACCCAAACTGGGAAGTGCATCTCAAGTCACCAGAATGGCCAAAAGTCAGGCTCACCAAGGGTAAGCTGCATCAAGGGTCTAGAGAGGCTGGGCTTTGTGCGTGTGTGTGTGTGTGCGTGTGTGTGTGTGTGTGTGAGAGAGAGAGAGAGAGAGAGACAGCATGTCGCGTACGTAGATGGTTCTCACTTGGATACGTCGGCAATATGCATGTGGCGCAGCTGCACCCACAGGTCATCATCTTCATCCAAGAGTACCGCTTTTTCCTTTGAGTCACTGATGCCTGTGGATTCATACCTGGGTAAGGTGGCAGACGGCAAGAGGAAAAACACAATGATTCGTAAAGACACAATCATGGCCACCCTCTTATGGTGTGGGGAGGTAACACCCTCCTCCTCCCCCTCCCCCACAGACTCTGACCCGGGCTCTCCCTTCCCCATATACACAGCCCTCACCGGTAAGTGTTGCTTTCAATGTTGAGGAGGTCATAGGCCATGGCCTGTAAAGTGAGCTCATGCAGAAGCGGGGAGACCAGGTCATAGCTCCGGTCTACAATCAGAAGCTGGGAACGAGATTTGTCTGGGCCCTGAGAGCAGCCACAGAGAGAAGAGAAGAGGGCAGGTGTTAGGCAGGCATTCCCTTGCTTTTGTGTGCATTGCGCCTTACTGCGTCCTCAAACTTAAGTATCCTGTAGGCATCCCATGGATAATATCTGCAGAATGCTCCCCACTGTCTTAAGGAAACCCCCTCCCCACAAGTGATTTAGGTTCTACCTATTTATCTAGGAGTAATGTCATTGTATCATTGTGAGTCGGCATCCCTGGGGTTGGACTGTTAATGCTTTAATGCCAGAACTGCTGTAGGTACCTAGTAACAAAGAGGAAGAGCAGCATACCTGAGCTTCCTATTACCCCTGCCACCAACAACAACTGGACTGTTAGTAGCTACCTAGATGCGTGCAACTTCTTCAGCATGCTTATGGCGGCGAGGGCTGGGGAGGAGGGGTGGACAGTCAGCAATGCAATTATTGAAATGTACAAAATCCCTTCTCAATTGACAGTGCACAACCCTATTAGGAGAGATGACTCAGTAACTCAAAAACACGAGGCCGTGCAAAGAGCAAAAGAAAAAAAATAAGCCAGTCACTATGGGATCAGTGGCTGAATATTCTCTGCCTAGGAGCCATGTATTGAGGGTGAGGGTGGGGTAGGATCCCCTGTAAATGGTTATAGAGACCTGCTCATAATCTCCAGGGACAGAACCAAGCAGAAAGTCAGAGGAGGAGTCTCTGCATATCCACGTTCTGTGCCACAATGGTGGAAAAGTACAAGACACGAGGTAGGGACAGAGGACAGCCCAGTTTTAACAACAGAAGCAAAGCGCTAGCATTTGTTCTATGCTAACATCATGAAACACCCAGTGTGGAAATAACAGGTTAAAACTAACGATTTTACCTCTAATACACTACTTTTGGGGGCAAGGAAAAGAAAACATTATTATTATTTGGAAAATGTGATGTAAAAGGGTCGTGATGTATAAAAAGGTTTTTTAAAGGCTACATTCAATACTTTTTAATGCAACAAATAAACTTTGTTCATTCCCCTTAAAATGCCATTGGACGACCATTTGGAAGAATTTATGACCATATTTATTTGTGTATTTTTATCAACTGCAAAAATCATGTGTTGCCAATATGCTATTTATGTGTTAGTCTTTACTGTAGTTACAAAGAGCACTAATAAGCTGGCTGCTGTTTCTTTAAACAACAGGAAATGAATTATTTTTTTAAAAAACGAATCTTTGAAGCTCCAGATGATTGCCCCAAACATCAAACCTCCTTCTAAGTTTTCAAATCACAGGACCAAGCCTCATTTCACAGCAGTCCTGAAAAGCTGTCCAGAAGGAGTTCACCAAAAAACTGTGCCTCACAGGTGTGTAAGAGTCTAGTGCAGTGCATCCTCAAACACGCAGGTGACAGTATACATGCAGACAGAGAGAGAGAGAGAGAGAGAGAGAGAGAGCCATGCCCTGTAGCGAGGTGTGGAGTAGAGATGGGCACGAAATGGAAAAATACTGTTTTGTTTCATTCTTCATTGCATTTTGTTTTGTTTTGTAATTAACAGTTTTTTAAAAATTCATAGTGAAAACGAAATGGAAAGGATTCAGAAGTTGCCACGACCCAGCTGGTTTTGACAGCTCCAACTGTGGGGAGAGGGGCACCCCCTCCCCACAGCATGTCATGTCAAAATCAGCTGGGTGGCAGTGACAGGAGAGCAGAGCAGCATTTTTGAGTTTTGTGCCGCCTGCACCGCTCTCCCTTCGCATTGCCACCACTGGCACCCAGCTAGTTTTTTTTAACAGGCCGGGCTGTGGGGAGGCAGGCACCTGTCAAAAAAATCCAGCTGGGAGGCAGGGGCATGGGTAACCCTGCTCCCTTCTGCTGTGCTGCCCCTCACCCTGCCTCCCAGCTGTTTTTTTCTGAAAGGTCGGTGTGTGGGGAGGGGAGGCGGTGGCAATGAGAAGGGAGGGTGGAGCAGGTGGCACCAAATTCAAAACCCTGCTCAGCCCTTCCTTCTTATTGTCATCGCCTCAGGTGGTAACAGGGGATAGAGTGGAGCAATTCTTTTTTTTTTTGCACATTTTATTGTTTTACAAAAGAAAGAAAAAAACAGTTGCAAAAGAGAGAACAAAAAATGTACAACAATTTGAATGCTCCACAGGATTGGTTTGATTATTACAATCAGCTTAGGCCTTCTACTACACATTTCTTATATTCAACCAAGTGTAAAACAAGTTCCAAGATTGAAAAAAAATACACTCATCCTTCTTTTTCAATGCAGAGCAATTCATGCTCATTCTCGCCACCGCCACTCAGCTGGTGAGTGAGATCTGGCAGTTCGGAAACCGAACCGAAAAAGTGGTTTTGTTTGGTTCGTTACAACACGCTGTCTGCCATTTTGTAACATTATGAATCGTTTCATAACATTATGAAATGACGAAACCGCATGTTGTTTTTTGTTTTGGGCCCATCTCTAGTGTAGAGGCTTTTTCTGGGTGAATCCTGGAGGGCTGCCAAGTCCAGAAAAATATACCAGAAGAGTTTTGGGTGCTTTTAGCAGAAGGTAGCCCCCTTCAGAAACCACAATGTTGACTTCAACCTGAGGCCTCCAGATGTTCTCACCTACCACTCGTAGCAGCTCCTGCTACCATGAACTATGGACACGAATTACAGGATTAATAGTCCAAACTATTTAGTTATTTGTTCAGTTTATACACCACACCCATTAGTGTCTGGAGAATAACTATCTTTAGAAAAGCAGATTAGGAAAGATAGACAATTTGACTGCTTGTGATAAATGCAACCACATAGATGCAGGCAAGTCCGCATAGCACCTGCATCTAGGAAGAATCAATTCAACAAGCCCGAGTCAAACTTCTGCACCGCTCTAAGGGAGTATCTGAGAAGAGCTACCTATTCTTACATTCCCGAGGCAATGCTATTCCCAGAGGCCAATAAGAGACACTGGCATCGAGTCACGAATAATGCCTCACCTTCCCTACACCATGAGATAATTGCAGTTTATTAGCATAACTACAGTACATGAAAATAAAAGAATTCTTGCCTGCAAGAAGTGTTACCTGGAGCACATCCTTTGGGCTGGACAGGAATAATTTGTAAGGGTCAAAGATTGAGGCTGGAAAAGGTCCTGTTTGGATTACAGCTCCAAGATTCCCCAGGCTGTCTGGAGGAGTATGGAAGGTATAGTCCAAACAAGGATGGTTTTCCAAGCTCAAGGCCAGGGCTGAGCACATAAAGTAGCCCTGAATTACTGGATCCCCTGACACATCCATATTCCCCATAAAAAAGTTTCAGGGTTTCATTTTTCTTTTTGAAAATATCTTTCTCCCCTCCCTCCCCAATTGCTATCTCTCCATACATCCACTAGGACTCTAGAGTACAGTATCAGCTGTGGGTGGCGACATCCTTCTCCTGCCACATCAGCAAACCTATGGATACTGGTTACTATTGGACAAACTATTTAAAAGGGGGAATACCCTCCCCAAACCAGTGTAGAATACTGTCACGAAAGCCCAATTTGGCCAGAGAACAATCGAAAACCCGAGTAAAAGCCCAATGACCATGTTTCCCATGTACAGTAACTGTCCACAAACATTAACTTTTCCTCACCCCACCCCCTCTCTCTCTCCATGAGATGATGAGCCAAGTGTTTGTTTTATATTTTAGAAACTAAAACACAGTAGTGGGAGGCTACAGAGAAGATCAAATCAGCAGTCCTTGTTCATGAGCAGATAGGATTTTATCCCAAGTGGGGGACAGGATTCAGCCTGGAAGCCAAATGCCAATTTGGGAAGGGTCCTGGGGTTAGGGGACATGCTAGCACCGGGTGGTGCCCGATGTCATTCTTACTCATCACATTTCTTCGCCAACCACACAAGGCACACAATTCAAACCAACACGCAACTCTTCAAGAGCAAGGCCCTAATGCAAATTTCACGGTGGGCTGGAAAGCAGTTAAAATGAAGTAAGAGTGCCGTCAAAGGCAGTGGGCAGAAGACTTCCTCTTTCGGACCAGAAGCACAGGGATCGCTCAGGCTTCACAGCCAATTGTCTGTTCATGTATTCACCATTCAGCAGGTCAGCCGTTCCTATACCCTGACACAACGTCCCTTTCATTCCTGTGCCAAAAAACCCCACTTCTGGATTCTCTCAATTGCCAAGAATGTTTCCCCACACCTTCCCTGCGATCGCCACCCTCGCGCTCAGCGAGTGGAGTTTCAGCAGCAGGGAGTTTCTGAGATGGCATCAGAGTAGCTGGCCTTGCAACAGCACAACGCCCTCGGGGCTAGCTCACCTCTCCCATGGTAGGGTTGTCCGCTTTGAAGGCATTCAGCTTGGCTAGCACGGCATGAGCCAAGAGACAGCATTCTTCGGAGCCACTGCAGCAAAGAAGCATAGAGCTGTTCAGAGGTAGCACTCCCAGTGCTGGGGCACAAGATTACAATGGACCTTCTCTGATGAATGGGAGCACCAAGGCAAGATCTTCAAAAGGAGAACCATCCCTTCACCTAATCTCCCTTGCTTCTTAGTCTCAGTAGATTCTATCTAGCAGCAAAGCTAAGCCAGTGGCCAGGCAACCTGTCCCTCTGAAACAATAAATAGCAAGCCACCATCCCATAATAGGCAGACAGGCAACACCTTATTGCCACTGTTGCAGCTCCTCTGCCCTGCCCTCATACACCGTACGTGCTCTTCACACAAGAATTGCCAGCCTCCTCCCCCCCTTCCCGTCCATGTACCAAGGCACTAACTTTCTATAGCGAATGGAAGGGTATTCTTTGAGGGTATCGCATAAGGTGGCAATCTGCTCGGCCATCCTCTCCAAGTGATTGTTTTTCTCTTCCTTGTGGGATGGACTGAAAAGATGGTGGAAGCTCTGAGGGTTATCCAGACAATATACCTAGAGAAAGCGAAAGACACACAGAGAGACTCTGGAAAGAGCTTCTTTCATGCCACTGTTACTGCTGCAAACACCCACCCCTCTGGGCGGTCAAAAAGCACAAACCAACAGTAGCCCCCCCCGACACACGCACCCCAACCTGGCAACAGCGTCTTCATTTAGGACATCATGCTGCCAGCCCAGAAAAGCAGCTAAATATCATTTTGTGTTTTCTGGATATGCAGCATGTAAAAGTTATTGAAAGCTGTTCAACTGTTGTCTTAGAGAAGCCTATAATTCCCCTATGGTGTGTTGTGGCTTATCCTGGCCATAAGGAAATCTCTGATTAGTGTTATTATTATAGGTGCTTTGGGACTACTATTTATGTGCAGGGACTATTAGTACAAATAAAGAATAATCCAGTTCCCTGCTTGAGGTGCTGAAGCTCAATCAGGCGCAATGAAGTATTTTTTGTTTGTTTATTTGCTTATTTTGTTTAGAAGTTGTTGAGTGTCAGTTATTTGAAAGAAATAGCAAAATTGAGTCCTCCAACTACATGAGTGCAAGTGCTGGGTTGCTAATGCCAGGGGCATGTCTAGAAAACAATATAGATGAGATGCTGTTCTATATGGAGATTGTAGATATGAAATTAAGGCATATAGTGTTTCGTGTAATAACTGCAGCTAGAATTTGGTGTTTAATATAAGAACATAAGCACAGCCTTGCTGGACATAAGAACATAAGAACGTAAGAACAGCCTTGCTGGAACAGGCCACAGCCCATCCCGTCCAGCATTCTGTCTCACACAGTGCCTCACCATTTGCTTCAGGGTATTCCCAAGCAGATGTCTTCACCTGCTTATCATTCCCTGCAAATGGCAGTGATCCTCTGGGTGAAAAAGTACTTTCTCTTATTTGTTTGAGATCTAGTACCCAAAAGTTTCATGGAGTGTCCCCTAGTTCTAGTGTTATGCAATAGGGAAAACAGCTTTTCCTTATCTACTTTGTCCACACTGTGTATGATTTTATAAAGTTCAATCAGGTCACTTCTTAGGCACCATCGTTCAAGAGTGAAAAGACCCAGTCGTTGTAGCCTCAGATGGTTAGGAAGGTGTCCCAGTCCCCTAATCATTCTGGTTGCCCCCTCTGCACATTTTCCATTTCTATAATATCCTTCTGGAAGTATGGTGACCAGAACTGTACACAGTACTCCAGATGGAGCCTCACCATAGATTTATAAAGAGGCAAAATGACACTTGCTAACTTATTTTCTATACCCTTCTGAATGATCCCTAGCACTGAATTTGTTTTTTCCCATGCTTGGCACACTGGGTTGACAACTTCATTGAGCTGTCCACCAGGACACCAAGGTCCCTTTCCTGATTTGTTACAGAGAGTTCAGACCTCATCAGTTTATAAACCTAATTGTTTTTTTGCCCCAATGTACATCACTTTGGACTTACTAATTTTGAAGCTCATTTGCCACTGGTTTGCCCAGTTCCCTAATGGTAAGCGATCAGTCTGGAGCACCTCACAATCACTATTTACTCCTACTTCTAGATCATTTATGAAGAGGTTGAAAAGCAGGGATCCTATTACTGAAGCTTGAGGGACCCCACACTTTACCTTCCTCCACTTGGAGAAGTGTCCATTTAGTGCTACTCTTTGTTTCCTGTCCCTTAGCTAGTTGCTGATCCCTTGATTTCATGACTGGCAAGCTTATTCAAGAGCCTTTGGTGTGGGACCTTGTTAAAAGCCTTCTGAAAGTCCAGATAAACTATGTCAACTGGATCTCCCTTATCCACATACTTGATGACACTCTCAAGAAATTCAAAAAGATCAGTGAGGCATGATTTTCCCTTGCAGAAGCCATGTTGGCTCTCCTTCAGCAGTGCCTTCTCTTCTATGTGCCTATTAATTTTATCTTTTAGGATGGTTTCCCTCACTTTACCTGGGACACATGTCAAACTGACTGGTTGGTAATTTCCTGGATCACGTCTGGATCCTTTTTTTGAAGACTGGTTACATTCGCTACCTTTCAGTCGTCAGGCACAATGCCTAATTTGAGAGAAATATTATATATTTTGGTTAGGACATCAGCAAATTCATCTTTAAGTTCCTTGAGAACTTGTGGATGGATGCCATCTGGTCCTCGTGATTTGTTAGCATTAAGCTTAACAAAACATGCAAGGACCTCCTCCCTAGTTAATTCTACCTGGCTTAATTCTTTGGTTTCCCTCCCTACGAAGACAGAATCTGTTTTGGGCATGTGGTCTCTGTCTTCTTCAGTGAATACTGAAGCAAAGAATTCATTGAGTCTCTATGCAATCTCTGTATCCTCTTTAATAATCCCTTGCATTCCATTATCATCTAATGGTCCAATGGCCTTCCTATTTGTGTATTAGAAGAAGACAGAGATAGCAAAACAAAAAGAATTGATGGGAAAATGTCTGGAAGTTGGGGAAATGGAGATATTATCAGAAAAGTTAAAGGAGCAATAAGCAATTGAATAGGGCTAATATAGTATATAAGCAATATGCTTAAACAGAGATGTAACAAAGAATGTTATAGCTGTCAAGGATTATAGTTTTGACAAAATGTCTGTAATATATATTTAACAGATTACAAAATGGATTCTGCAAATTGTGTCATGTCATGAGCTAGACAAGGATGTGTATTAGGTCTAGGACACAGGTGTAAGGAATAATTACCACTGGAAGGTCAGGATGATTAAGCACAGGTGGTATAGCTTAATCACCTTATCTCATGTAGTGTGTAATTGGCTTACACCATCTTGTTTTATGTATAAAGGTCTCAAGCAAGCCAATGTTAAATAGGGACTACCTAAAGTGAGAAAGGCAGCTTTCCCCACGTTCTGTTGTATTTTTCTCTATATGCTGTACTTTGTATATTGTGTATTACTCTTGTTATGTGTATATATGTAATGTAAGTTTTGTACTAAGCTCTACTGCCTTATTCATTTGTCTCTTAGCTCCATAATTACTAAGTGCATTTATTTTTCCACAATGCTGCTAATCTTTGCTAGTTTATTTTTTCTTTGAACATAACTAATCCCTATCTGTCATAATATGGTTATATAATTTAACAATAACAAAGATTCCCCTCCTCTTTTCCTGCCTTTTCCCTCTCCTTCCCTGATGATGATGATAATAATAATAATAATAATAATAATAATAATAATAATAATAATAATAATAATAATAATAATAATAATAATAATAATATGGTCTATTCACTCTCACAATGTGAATATACAAAAATCCTAAATCCAAAAGAGCATGAGGCTGCAAAGATATAGTAATTGAGGAAGTGATGACATAAGTGTCCACTTAAAGCATGAATTTATTTATTTATTTATCCTGCTGTCTGATTATTTCATTTCTATATTGCCTTTAGACTCTACAGCTCTACAGTCTAACATGCTGTTCATATGAGCTATATTGTAGTTTCTTTTTTTCTTTTTACATATTTAATTTTTTATATCCACATTTTATTGTGTATATTGGTGTATCGGATTTTAAATTTTATTTTAATCTCTACTATCTATTTTTTCTTTCTCACACTTGTTATGCACCTACCCTTCTTTACTTGTTCTTTATATTGGGAGCTGTGGAACAAGTAAATTTCCCTGATGTGGGATTAATAAATATTTATCTTATCTTATCTTTCTCTTGGTGAGAGGACCCAAGATGGCTAACAATGATTAGAATATTAGCCTAAAACACAATGAACTAAAACATTAAAAAGCAACTGAGACCTGGCTCTTCATGATGTTGTTTGACTCAAATTCCTATTTCCATTAATCAGCATGCTCAAAAATAAGATGTGAGCTGTGACTCAACAACTTCTAGAGGACCATAGGCCTCCTATGCTTAAATAAAGTGCTCTGTGCAAACGAAGGACAGAATTTCCCTTTTTGTCCAATAAAAAGAGGGGAGGATAGAAAGGCTTATGCTGATACAAGTGGACTAGGGTGGAGTGCATGCAGTGGTGGGGAGTATTTTGTGGGTGGGGAAATATTAGTGGTGTGATGCGGTATCTTCTCTGTTCACTGCATTACTAGCATGCTGTTGCTGAGCTAATTCTTGCACTCAGTTCATTCCCGCTTAGGGTGCGTGCCAAGGACCAGAGTCCAGTTACTGCATACAAATCCAGTCAATCTCTTAAGCTATTATCAGATTCTTCCCACTGTGGTCCATGTAGAACAGTGGTGGCCAAACTTCGGCCCTCCAGATGTTTTGGACCACGACTCCCAGAATTCCAAGCCTGTATTGCCAATGACAAAGGACTGTGGGAGTCGTGGTCCAAAACATCTGGAGGGCCGAAGTTTGGCCACCACTGATGTAGAAGAACCCACATGAGAGCTTTGAGATATATACTTTCTGTTATATACATGACATGCACGGGAAGCTCCCATCACAGTCAACAAGTTGATACAACCTGCCTTCTCAGGTTGGTACCCTCTACAGAAAGGACCCTTATTCTTTCCTCCCAGATACTTTTTTTGCATCGATTAACAGTAGTTCTATATTCTTCTACCTATGGTAGTATCCCTTATAAGAAACTGCTCTGACAGCTAACCTATACAGAAAAGAAAAAAAGGTTCCTCTACAGAGGTTCTGCCCTCCATTCATCCTTTTCCTCACCTGTGACTCATAAGGAAGGAAGGCAACATTGATTTCCTTGAGTGTTTTGATAGCTTTGATGATCCGGGACTTGCTGAGCTCATTAAAGAGGTTGTCAGGGCAGGCTGGAAGTCAACAACAGAACAGGGATCACAATTTGTTCTTCCCCAAAGGTGACCCACCACTACCTCTGCACAACAATGCCACACAGTTTTAAATCACAGTAATAGGCTCACAAGGACAAAGAAGCAAACAAAAGGTTTCTTGCTTCACTTCCTGACCTAGAACCACAGTAAACACTTTAAGATAGTGGTTCCCAAACTTTTTAAACTCACAATTCCCCTGACCGGTGGCACCAGCACTGGAGCCGGAAGAGTAGCAAGGGCTATCAGGCGTCCATAGAGGAAAGAACGGAAGCCAGAGCTGGGAAAGCACCACCACTACCAGCAGCAGCTCAGTGGGGAAAAAAGGGAAATATCTGTGCTGCTCCTGGGTGGTTTGGTGGAGCCTCGGAGAGCTGTGGTGCACCACAAGAACCACAGTGTGCCATGGCACACACTTTGGGAACCCCTTGCTTACAGTCAGAGTCTTCCTTGACTGCCTTTCATTCCTGTTGTAACAAACAATAAGCAGGTCTGAGAAACTGAGAGGAACTGAGTAATCAAAACTGCAGTGCTTTTCACAGAATCATTTGCCTCTAGAGACGGGTGTTTCATTTCGGAAGAGGACTGGTTCCGAAACAAAACATGCCAGCATAGCTGGCGCTTGGAACCCAGTCCCACCCTCCGGAACAAATTCAACCACTGTCTTACTTTACTATGCGCTGGGCGAAATTCCAACCAGGAAGCAGCCTCCAATGCATATTTCCCTCTCCTTGGTGCTGGCCAATCAGGAGTTATGCAAGGACATGCATCACCCTGCCTCTGTCTGATTGGCCAGTGCCAGGGAGAGGGAAAGATGACGCATCGGAGGCTGCTTCCTGATTGGAATTTCATCCAGTGCACACTACAGCAAGGTAAGACAGTGGTTGATTTTGTTCCGGAGGGTGGGACTAGGTTCTGAGTGCCAGCTGTGCTGTCATGTTTTGTTTCAGAACCAGTTCCCTTCCAAAATGAAACACCCATCTCTATTTGCCTCCCATCTAGCCATACCATGCTGGAGGCTTTAGGACAGGCTCTGGAATCTTTTAAGAATCAGACATTGACTAAGGCTGGCCCCCGCTCCCACTCCCAGAGCCTATAAGTATCTCATTGAATTGGTTAATGGTATGACATGCACTTTGGCTATCAGCCAAAGACCTGTAGGTCGAAGATTCTTGACATCAGGATGTTCTTCAGCTTAACTAAGCATATACATTGAGAGAGAGAGAAAAAACAGTAGGACTAAAGAGTGCCCTTACAGTTTAAGTGCACTGTTCAGAAGCAATATTATGGGAACTTACTGTCGGTGAAGAAAACATGAGCAGCTTTGTATGCGAAGGTGGGAGTGCCTTTGAAGTCATTTATGAGAGCCTGTACTGACTGTAAGAAGAAAACAGTTCATGAACAGCAGTTATATATACTGTACACATATCTAACGTTCTGCTACTGACTCATTATCACTTGAGAGAGGCAGCTGAATTAAAATTGATTAGAAAAGTCCCGCCTGTTGTCCGATATTTGAATAAATCAGGATGACAGACTTTTATTGGACAACATGCCTTAATCATTTTACCTCATGCCACAAAATGTCTGAACACAGCAAATGTTTTGTGAATGGCCACTTGACCAGTGTTGATAACGCAATATCCCTGTAGGCACTTTCTGCATCTCGAACTTCACTGTGCCCAGTCTCATACAAAGTCATGTATGCTGCATACTGTTATGGACCTGAAATTCTGGATAACACCTCCTGCATCTGACAAAGTGAGCCACGCCTCAAGAAAACTCCTACAATAGCAAAGTTTTTAGGTCTTGAAGGCATCACAGGAGTCTTTCTGGTTTCTGCTGCTACCTGAACTCCCACCACCAGTTTCAGATAACCGCAGAACAGTAGAGGTGGAAGGGACCTGGAGGATCATCACATTCCAACTTTTGCTGCAGGTTCCCTTGCCTTTCCTTCAAGAAAGAGCACTTCTGTGCTCGTATTCAGAATCCTTCATCCTGCAGAACAAGCAATCAGGGAATTCTCCGAGGAACTGTCGCTGGATTTTCTCCTGCTTTTGTCAAGTGTTACGGTATTTGGAGGCATTTCACCAATTCCATGTCATTTCAAATATACCGTGATCAGGGACCTACCGTCTCAACAGGGCTGATCAAATAGATGGCCTCCAGGCTTGGGAGGGGCTCTCGGCGCTTGTTAATATCTTCAATAACTGAATAAAATAAATATATGTTAGATAACTGGATTTGGGGTGATGGGGAGTGAGGAATGGAGCAGGGTATTTCCTAGAGTTTATGCTGGATTTTATTTGGATGGTGGGAGGGCAAAAGGTATACAAGTGATATTGTATAAACTGATCTACAAACCACAAACATAAAGATGGGGAAAGAAGCAGACCGTGGATTTGCCAGCAGGACATTAAACAGTAATCTGCTGATCCCAGCTTAGTTTGGGCTGACATGTTTATGAGAAGGCAAGTGAAGAGTTATGGCTAAGGAATAGCTGGCCACGGGGTGCCCCATTGTGACGGGAGCTTCTGGTCAAATCATTAAGGAGAGCCCCACGGGATCGTGCCCAAAACACTCACTTGTGATCCCTTCGGCCAAAAGATCTGACATCTTAAAACAGGATGAGAGAATCCGTGTGCTGGAATGATCCACAACAAGCACCTGGAGGGAGAAAGACCAGAAAAGTGGTACAGAAGAGAGAAGCCCGTGTGGTGCCAAGATTAAATAGGATGGAAATGGACCTTGAGAGATGCAGATTCAAGTGTCCATTTAGCCAGGAAACTGAGTGGGTCCTTCCCTTTTCTGCACAAGGGACTTGACGGCTTGCTGTGAAGGGAAGGAGACAGCCCTTAGGCTGCTTGAGCTTGCACTGCTTGAGGTTTGAAGAAAGGCAGGATAGGAAGGTAACCAACAAATAATGATGTTGTTGTGGTCTCCAAGGAAACCACTTTTTATCCATGGAAGGCACAATATATATTTTTAATGGTCAGATCATCGGAATGCACCATGAAAGAATCACTGGATGCTTTCTCTCCCACCTCACTTCATTCTATACTGGGGAATTAAAAACCTGGATATCCTCTCTTCTTTCTCAGTTCCACTTAACTTCTTTCCAAGGACTTTTCACACTCTCGGAAACCCCCCTTCCCTTTATACCCTCTTACTTTTTCACCCATAGGATCACTGTCTGTGGAACTCCCTGCCAGAAGAAGTGGTGACAGCTGTCAGCCTTGACAGCTTTAAGAAAGGATTGGACAAGTTCATGGAGAACAAGGGTATCAGTGGCTATCATTATGGATGCCTAAGGAAAACCTCCGGGTTGGAGAGATGGGTAGGATATCTCTCAATGCCATTTGCAGGGAATCATAAGCAGGTGAAGGCATCTGCTTGGGAATACCCTGAAGCAAATGGTGAGCCACTGTGTGAGACAGAATGCTAGACTGGATGGGCTGTGGTCTGTTCCAGCAAGGCTGTTCTTATGTTCTTACTTTATATTCCAGCACTCAAAGTTAATCCAAAAGTAGCAAACGGCTGAAACTGTATTGGTATTACCTAAGGCTTGTATAACTTGTCACAGCCAATGTTGGCTATTTGTTACGGCGGTGGTCCCCAACCCCCGGGCCGCGGACCGGTGCCGGTCCGTGGACCGGTCGGCACCGGGCCGCCTGGGGAGGCCGGGGAGGCTCCTCCCCTTTTCCTCCGCCGCCCTCCTCCTCCTCCTCCTCTTCTCTCCCGCGGGCGGCCGGTGGAGGAGGAAGGCTGGAGGAGCGCAGGAGGAGCCGCCGCCTTTGCCTTTGCCTTTGCCTTTGCCTCCCTCCTCTGCCCGCCGCCGGTGGCGGCGGCGGCAGCGCATCCTCCTCCTCCGCCGCCCTCCTCCTCCTCGCCCTCCACCACCACCACCAGCAGCAGCCACGGCGGCGGCGGCGCGTTCTCCTCCTCCTCCTCCTCCTCTTCTCTCCCACGGGCAGCCAATGGAAGAAGAAGGTTGGAGGGCGCGCGGGGGCCGGCGGGGAGGAGGGGGCGCGCACGGGAGGCGCGAGGAACGGGGGAGGGACGAGGGAAGCCCCCGCCAGGCCCCGCTGGAGGAGAGGAGAGGAGAGGAGAGGAGAGGAGAGGCCGGGGTGGGGGGCCAGGAGCCGGAACACCGCCGCCGCCACCACTGCTCCGCTGGGAGAGGGAGAAGGAAGGAAGGAGCGGCCGCTCCCGCCCCCCGCCCCCCCCCACAGAGAGAGAGAGAGAGAGAGGCCGGGGCCCCCGAGCCCCCCCCAACCGGAGTGTGCGTGCGCTGGCCGTCCGGCCGGCCAGCGCAGAGACGCCACCCCCCCACCGGCCTCCCTCCCCTCCCCCCTCCCGCTCGCCTGCCCGAAGGCCGCAGCCGGAGGCAAGGCGACGGCACCCCACCAAGGCGGGCGGCGGCGGCGGCCGAACCCGGGTGGCTGCTGTGGCCACCGCGGCCGCCGACAGGAGGAGGAGGTGGGGGCCCGCCCGCCCAGGAACCCTGGGCTCCCCCCCCCCCTGCCTGTGCGCGCGGGGGGGAGCGGCACGCCCGCCGCCCCCAGCCGGCGAGCACCGCCGCCGCCGCTCCCGTGCCCCCCCCGCAAGGCACACACGCCAAGCCCCCCCCCCTCCCCCCCCTCCCCCTCCTCCCTCCCCCCATTCCCGCCCCCACACACACACCCTCCCCTGCCCCCCCCCGCCCGACCCCCCCGCACCCCCATCTCCCTCCCTCCCCCTCCCCACCCCCAGCCCCGGGCCACGGAAAAATCATCAAACATTTACCGGTCCGTGGGGACAAAAAGGTTGGGGAGCACTGTGTTACGGGACTGAACAATCATGCTTGACAGGGCCCAGCACCCCATAATTTGCACCACAGCAAATTACACAAATCTCACATAAATATCAATAGGATTCCAGAATTATTTAGCACAGGACTTTGATTGCCAACTTCAAAATATCACTGAACTGCTGGATCAGCTGGAATTTATAATCAGCCTAATTTGCAAAGATAGGAAATTTGTCATGGATATACTTTTTTCATTGTGCAATATGCTTTGTTGTAATTTCAGCATTATGGAAATTCCACAGGGGAAGTTATGCTTTTCACTTGCACCGGGCATATTGTTCCAGGTTGCACTGACTCTTGCTGACATCTGAGGCTTGCCAACGTAACCTGCCTTTTCTGTTAATACCATATACATTTAGGGACACCAAAGGTCACCTCTCTTTCCCTCCCGCTGGTGCCGCCGAAAGGGGCAATGCAGACTGGCTGCCAGATGGCCGCCCTTTGAACTCTCAAGAAAAAGAACCAGAAAACATGAGTGTAGGCACTACAGAAGCCATTACGTGCTCTCATAAAGCAGATGAGACTAACTTCTTCGACCTGTCTGCCACTGGTGATTTCACAGGTGAGCTTGCCCATACCATAAACCTCTTATACCAGCAAATGTTACAGGAATCCCTACAAAGAGGCTTTGATCACTAGTGTGAAAACTGTGGTCAACACACTATCCCCCAACCCAACAAATGGACGCTTGCTGTGTCAAAGGAAACCTGGGAGAGAGGTGAACTGTATGAATGACGTACGCCGGAGAACCCAGCGGAGATGCCAGTCAATTTCTATTACTTCTTACTGCTCACCTTATTATTTCTCACAATCTATAGAGATGCAAGGTGCAGCTCTGTAGGCCGAAAGAGAGCTGTAAACAACACACAACTTTCTCCCCCCCAATCTTTTACCTTCCATTCTCCTTCCTTCTTCATGCTGCGTATGACATCATTCAAAATCTCTGAAACGAGGAAGATCACATGTTAGCCTGGAAGGCTCTCCTGCTGCAGTTAGAATAGCATGCATCTCATCAGTCGCAAGGCAGAGAAATGGCGCCAGTGTCCCCAGAGCTGATACTTTGGTTGGCTTCCCATGGACAAAAACTGTGTTTGCTGCTCTCACCAAGACAAAAAAATAAATAAAGCAATGGCATCTGCTTGGTTTCACAAGCCCCATCCTGCTCAAGGAGACACGAGTAACAATGGCCCTTCCAGCTGCAATTCTCATAATTCTTCCACACTGTTGGGGACCTATATCATCCTGAAGGCTACAGGTGTTCGTCCCATATGCCAGTGGTTCCCAACGTTGGGTAACCCAGGTGTTCATGGACTGCAACTCCCAGAGACCCCAGCCTTCACAGTCAACGTGTTCTAACCACATCTGCATAGGAAACACTTCTGACCAACAAGGCATGGGTTAAAGAACTTGGAGGCAAAGTAACAAGTGAGATGCCATGCTTGCACAAAACAGGGAATAAGGATTTTAATTTAATTCCATCCACAAGAAAAAAAATAAGTTTCAGTATACGAGTTCTTTGTACAAGCCCCTTTGAAATGGCTGGAGTCCAGACCAGAAATCAGGAATCTTCACATTCAGCTTTATCTGTCTCTCTCCCAATATACTCCGCCACCCCCTGCCATCCCAGGATAAGGACAAGTGCCAACTGTCCGATTTCATAATATGGTTGCCTTCTCATAGATAAATGGTAGAAGGTTCCCATGGATTAACATAAAGGTTTTTCCCCAGCAGAAACTAGTATACTTTGTTTTGACACCATTTCTTGCAGTGGGAATCAATGCAATAATTCAGATCCATTAATTAGTTCACTAAACCTGAAAGGTAGATGAGCAAGGTCAGTGAACAAACATTTAAAATGCTTCACATAACTCTAACATACTGAAAGCTAACGATTACTACCCTTAAGGGGCTCTGCCTTGCTCTAGGGCACTGCTATTGAGCACTTATGTTAATAAACTGAATTATGACTTACAAGCCTGGATTCACTCCACCACCACAGCTGTAAGGATAAATTCCTCCCATTACTTAAGAGTCACTTCCAACTAGAAGTACACAGGAGACTGAGACCTCTTGTCCCAGATGACACCAACATTTCATAGTGTCTTTTGGAAATCAAAAAGGAGGCTTATGAGGGATAAACCCTTAAACCAAAAGGACGGTGGGCTTGATATAGGAAGCATTGTTTATCACATTGCAATTTCAGACCTCGGATGGCCCTCTGAACACCACGACTGTGCTATTCACAGCATACAAGCTGATCAAGGATAGAACAACTAAGTGCAGGGAAGAAAAGAAAAGCAGAAGGTTCTCCCCAAGGAACTATCTCCGTAACCTACTTCGCAGCTCAGCTGCATCTTCCGCATACCTTTGGGCACTTTTACACGACCCCTAAAATCTGAGGCAAAGGGCTCCCAGATCCGGAGCTTTAAAATGTTTTCCCACCAGCTCCGGACTTTAAAAAAAATTAAATACAACCACGCCCACCTAAGTGCATCCCAGCGCACTTTTCAAGTACCTGGTCTCCGAAGGTGAAAAATTTCTGATGCGGATGTAAAGCAGTGAGTGCCGGGCTCTCGCCTTGTGTTTTTTTTTTTTGGGGGGGCACCCCTTTAAGAGACTTTATGAGACTGGAATGCTTGCTTCTGGGGCTGCGAGAGGCAGACGGAGGTGAGCCTGCATTCTTTTCTCCCTTTTTTTCTCCCTCCCCTCATGCAGACAGGAGCAAGGGAGTGCGGAGGGGTGGGAACACAGGAAGAGCGACAAACCCCTAAGATCTCTGGTCCGAATTTAAGTTGCCAGCGGATCTTAGGGGTCGTGTAAAAGCGCCCTGTGTTATTGTTTGGGAGCCCACTCCTAAACAGATAATATTAGCTACAATTAGAGGCAAAACCAGCACTTGAGATAATCTATTGGACAGACCAGACACAAACTCCCTTGAATTGCTTGTTCACTGAAGACTTTGTTTAAAAACAACAACACCCTGTATTGGACATAACACACAACTGATGGTATACGAACTCCTTCCCTGACCAGGGGGCAGTGGTGGTTGGGGGGAGAGAAGCAATTTGCAGAAGTCGGGTTAGAGGGCTCTTGTGAAGCTTTCCCCCTGCTTTGCTGGGTCGGGAAAGGCTTCCCCTACAAATGCCTTGAACAACGATTACTTTATTTTTTTTCCTACTACAAAAAAGCCTGCCTTTTTCCCATAATTTAAAATTACCTGATTCAGGTGGATTTATTTTCGTAATTCAAGTTTTTCGTTGTTCAAGGCATTCATAATTCAAGGCATCACTGTATTTCTAATGAAGCCCTGTATTCTTTGGCTCACCAAGAGCAACCTCCTCTGAATTCATTCACTTCTACCATCTGAAACAGAACACTCTTCAGCTTCAGCTCTTTTATTGAAGAGAGAATGTTGCTATTAAACCCACTTCTTACCCCGTAATAGCGTTGTGGTGCTTATACAGATCACAACTCGACAATGACACAAAAAGATAATGAGTGGGAAACCGGTTACACTGGACTTTCAAGTAACAAAAGGTATACAGACTAAGATGATCTCCTGATATAATCAGCTTCAGTTATTCACCTGCTTAAAACCTCAGCCCAGAGCCTGCACTGAAGGTACATGATGTAACACCTGCCCTGAAGTTAAGCATGTCCGGATCAGACCAGTGCCTGAATAGAAACTGCCTGCGTCCCACCACCGTCAGTGAAATATACTGTAAATGTCCTAAATAATAATACATGTATATCCCCACAGCCCAAGATTCCAACTAGCTCACTAACGACAATGATAGAGGTTTCCTAGGATAAGTTTTAAGTTTCTGAGGTTTCAGGAAAGAACAACTCAATGAAAAACTGCTGGTGACCTACCACTGCACTACAGAGCGTGTTCTAACCTACTGCAAACTGTGTACGGTTTGCCAACTGCACAGTGGCGGATAGGAAAGCGCTCCAGAAGGTTATCACTATTGCCCAAGGGAATATTGGTTGCCCTCTCCCTTCTTTGGAAGAGCTCTACATCTCCTGCTGCCTTGAGAAAGCTCAAAACATTCTCAAAGACCCATCACATCCGGGACATTCCTTTTTTTTAATTATTACCATCTGGCAGACTGTAGAGATTAGAACAATAAAAACAAGGAGAAACAGATTGAAAAACAGCTTTTATCCTAGAGCTGTAACCATATTGAATTCTTTTGTATAGCGCAATGTTAATAATGTACAGTGGTACCTTGTATAAAGGAATTAATTCGTTCCAAATGAAATTATGTTAAGGAAATTTTCCTTTATATGAATTTCCATAGGAATTCATTGAAAATGGAGTAATCCTATTTTTATGTTGTACAGATTTTCCCCATAGGCAATTATGTTAAGCAAATTTCCCCTATCTCCAGAATTTTTTATGTTGTACAGATTTTATGTTATACAAACTGTTTGTTATACAAGGGTCCACTGTATATTAACTACTTCTGTATAGGGCAACATTAATGTGACAACAGAGGTTGTGCAATGGTGAACAGAATGTGAAGAATGTGAATGTGAAGGATGTATTTTATGTGTTTTTTGTTGTTATGTGTTTTAAAATGTGCACTGGGGACGACATTTAATTTTGTTGTACAGAAGAACAATGGCAACAAAGTTAGTCATTCATTCATTATTCATTCAAGAAGGGAAGCCACCGCAGTTCTCAATTCTAGTTCTGGATATTGCAAGACCAAAGCTGTTATGCTGGAACAGAACGTCTCTCGGCTGAATTTGCCTTATCATTCTGAAAGTCCTAGCTACTGGCCAGACAGGTAGAGCTGCAATTTTATTTCCTCCATGTACTTATTAGCTTTACAGGGTAGTCCTGAGAGGAGTTATGTCCCTGTAAGTTCAGACAAGGCTCTTATTGCACATCACCCAGCCTGACTCACCAAATCTCTCTCTCTGTGACATTATCACCCTCTATTTGTAATCCTCTCTATTTCCCCTGCTGCTGCTTCCCTGTTTTCTTTCTATACAGAAAAAAGGGAAAAGCTACACAGTGCCTTTTTGATTGATTGTGCTATGAACCTTCTCTCTGGAAAACACATTTTCTCCATTAAGTATATTCAGAACTGCAGCTTGATCCTCCACAACAATTACCCTGAATTAATTAAGAAGCTATTCAGTGTTTGTTGAAAAGCAAATGTTCCCAAGTAGCCCACTATGCCACAGCAGGTGGCAATGGTAGAAAACAGAACAACAGGAACCGAGTTCTAGGAAGCTGATGCCAGAGAGCCCAGATGAGACCAATAAAGCAGCAGCAGCAAAACAGAGCAAATATCCCAAGAGCAATTATTTAAACATTAAATTTAAAAAAAAAAACAACAACAACCACCGGCTTGACTTGAAGGTTAGAAGAGAAACAAAGAGTTACATGCCCTCAGGATATATGAGTGAGTATATATGCCTAAAATGCCATCTGATTCACCTAGAACCTTAGAGGTTGATCCGCACCAACTAACTATAAAGTCTAGCCTGTGCCCCAACAGGTCTAATAACTCTTGATCATATAATAAATACAGTGATGGCAAACCTTTTTGACACCGAGTGCCCAAACTGCGATTCAAAACCCACTAATTATTCGCAAAAGTGCCAATACAGCAATTTAACCTGAATACAGGTGGCTGTGAGGGGGGTAATGTTGGGTGCCCACAGAAAGGGTTCCGAGTGCCACACCTGGCACCCGTGCCATAGGTTCGCCAACACTCCTATAATACAAACAGCCACTGAGGCCAACTCTTTGTCCCTATTCCGAAACAAGGGATAAGTGACCATTATTACCAGAAATGAGCAGCGCCCTTACAATATATATTCAGTAATGATGTGTGTTTGGATTCGGAAGTATTGAGAATGTACCAAGTAATGCCACCTTCACAGGTGCGTTTGGCAGGTACACAGAACAGGGCCTTCTCTGTTGCTGCTCCCAGCCTCTAGATCTCCCTCCCACAGTAGGCCAGCCCATCTTTGCTGTCCTTCCTCAAGCAGGCAGAGACCTTTCAATTCAGGCAAGCTTTTCCTAAGTGAAAGCCTGACAAGTGGGATTTTTAAAATAGGTTGTTGTACCTTACTGCAGTGAATGTGTTTTGGTGTTGTTTATGTTTTTTAGTAGAGTATTTGTTTGATCTTTATTAGTATTTGTATTCTTACTGTTGTTAGCTTTAATATTGTCTTTAAATGATGGAAGCCACTCTGGGTCCTTTTAAGGAGAATGCCGGGGTAAAAATAGCTTAAATAAATATATAAATTACAAATATTTTGTTGTTGTTGTTGTTCAGTCGTTCAGTCGTGTCCGACTCTTCGTGACCCCATGGACCAGAGCTCGCCAGGCCTTCCTATCCTCCACTGCCTCCCGGAGTTTTGTCAAATTCATTTTGGTTGCATCGATGACACTGTCCAACCATCTCATTCTCTGTCGTCCTCTTTTCCTTTTGCCTTCGATTTTTCCCAGCATCAGGGACTTTTCCAGGGAGTCCTCTCTTCTCATGAGGTGGCCAAAGTACTGGAGCCTCAGCTTCAAAATCTGTCCTTCCAGTGAACATTCGGGGTTGATTTCTTTCAGAATGGATAGCTTTGATCTCTTTGCAGTCCAGGGGACTCTCAAGACTCTCCTCCAGCACCACAGCTCAAAAGCATCAATTCTGCGTCGATCAGCCTTCTTTATAGTCCAGCTCTCACTTCCATACATCACTACTGGAAAAACCATAGCTTTAACCATCCTGACCTTAGTTGGCAAAGTGATGTCTCTGCTCTTTAGGATGCTATCTAAGTTTGCCATTGCTTTCCTCCCAAGAAGCAGGCGTCTTTTTATTTCGTTGCTGCAGTCGTCATCTGCAGTGATCAAGGAGCCCAAGAAAATAAACTCTGTCATTGTCTCCATTTCATCCCCTTCTATTTCCCAGGAGGTGATGGGACCGGTGGCCATGATCTTAGTTTTTTTGATGTTGAGCTTTAGCCCATTTTTTTCACTCTCCTCTTTCACCCTCATTAAGAGATTCTTTAATTCTTCCTCACTCTCTGCTATTAGAGTAGTATCATCTGCGTATCTGAGGTTGTTGATATTTCTTCCGGCAATCTTAATTCTGGCTTGTGATTCATCCAGACCTGCCTTTCTCATGATGTACTCTGCATATAAGTTAAATAGGCAAGGTGACAGTATACAGCCTTGTCGTACTCCTTTCCCAATTCTAAAACAGTTAGTTGTTCCATATCCAGTTCTGACGGTTGCTGCTTGTCCCACATATAGATTTCTTAGGAGACAGATAAGGTGGTCAGGCACTCCCATTCCTTCAAGGACTTGCCATAGTTTGTTGTGGTCTACACAGTCGAAGGCTTTGGCATAGTCAATGAAGCAGAAGTAGATGTTTTTCTGGAACTCTCTGGCTTTCTCCATAATCCAGCGCATGTTGGCAATTTGATCTCTAGTTCCTCTGCCCCTTCAAAATCCAGCTTGTAGTTCCGGAAGTTCTCTTTCCACATACTGCTGAAGCCTGCCTTGTAGAATTTTGAGCATAACCTTGCTAGCATGTGAAATGAGTGCAATTGTGCGATAGTTGGAGCATTCTTTGGCGTTTCCTTTCTTTGGGATTGGGATGTAGACCGATCTTTTCCAGTCCTCTGGCCACTCTTGAGTTTTCCAAATTTGCTGGCATATCTTATGCAGCACCTTTACAGCATCCTCTTTTAAGATTTTAAAGAGTTCAATTGGAATGCCGTCACCTCCACTGGCCTTGTTGTTTGCAATGCTTTCTAAGGCCCACTTGACTTCACTTTCCAGGATGTCTGGCTCCAGGTCGGCAATTACGCTATCTTGGTTATCAGGGACATCCAGATCTTTCTGATATAATTCTTCTGTATATTCTTGCCATCTCTTCTTGATCTCTTCTGCTTCAGTTAGGTCCCTACCATTTTTGTCCTTTATCATATCCATCTTTGCACGAAATACCCCTTTAATATCTCCAATTTTCTTGAACAGATCTCTGGTTTTTCCCTTTCTGTTGTTTTCCTCTATTTCTTTGCACTGTTCATTCAAGAAGGCCGCCCTGTCTCTCCTTGCTATTCTTTGGAAGTCTGCATTCAATTTTCTGTATCTTTCCCTTTCTCCCTTGCATTTTGCGTCCCTTCTCTCCTCCACTATTTGTAGGGCCTCGTTGGACAACCACTTTACTTTCTTGCATTTTCTTTTCTTTGGAATATTTTTCATTGCAGCCTCCTGTACAATGTTACAAGCCTCCATCCATAGTTCTTCAGGTGTTCTGTCCACCAAATCTAGTTCCTTGAATCTATTCTTCACCTCCACTGTGTATTCATATGGGATTTGACTTAGGTTATACCTGACTGGCCCAGTGATCTTCCCTACTTTCTTCAGTTTAAGTTTGAATTTTGAAATAAGAAGCTGATGATCTGAGCCACAGTCAGCACCAGGTCTTGTTTTTGCTGACTGTATAGAGCTCCTCCATCTTTGGCTGCAGAGAACATAGTCAATCTGATTCCGGTATTGTCCATCTGGTGATGTCCATGTGTAGAGTCGCCTTTTGTGTTGTTGGAAAAAAAGTGTTTGCAATGACCAGCTTGTTCTCTTGACAAAACTCAATTAGCCTTTGCCCTGCTTCATTTGGAACTCCGAGGCCAAACTTGCCAGTTATTCCTTTTATCACTTGACTCCCTACTTTAGCATTCCAATCCCCTATGATGAGAAGAACATCTTTCTTTGGTGTCAGTTCTAGAAGTTCTTGTAAGTCTTCATAAAATTGGTCAATCTCATACTCTTCAGCACTGGTACTTGGTGCATAAACTTGGATTACTGTGATGTTCAAAGGACTGCCTTGGAATCGTACCGAGATCATTCTATCATTTTTTAGGTTGTATCCCAGCACTGCTTTTCTCACTCTATTGTTGACTATGAAGGCTACTCCATTTCTTCTATGGGATTCTTGCCCACAGTAGTAGATGTGATAGTCATCTGAACTGAATTCACCCATTCCTGTCCATTTAAGTTCACTGATGCCCAGGATGTCAATGTTTATTCTTTCCATCTCACGTTTGACCACATCCAGCTTACCCTGGTTCATAGATCTCACATTCCAGGTTCCTATGCAGTGTATTTCTTTGCAACATTGGACTTTCCTTTCTCTTCCAGGCACGTCTGCAGCTGAGCGTCCTTTCGGCTTTGGCCCAGCCACTTCATTAGCTCTGGAGCTACTTGTACTTGTCCTCCGCTCTTCCTCAGTATCATGTTGGACACCTTCCGACCTGAGGGGCTCCTCTTCCAGCGTCATATCTTTTAGCCTTTTGTTTCTGACCATGGGATGTTCTTGGCAGGGATACCAGGGTGGCTTGCCAGTTCCTACCCCAGGAACTATTTAGATAGTTCCAAATATATTAAATTGATACATTTTGTTTGTCTCTGTGTGATTTTCATGGGAAGGGGTTGTGTTCTGCTGTAGCAGAATCAGATACTGTTCTTCCTTGGGTAGAGTCCACAGGCAGTCTGAAATGTGGGTATGGTAGAAGGAGGAGGCATGCGGGGAAGACTGCAGGAATGCTGCCTGCACCCACTGCAGTAGCTTCTACTGAGAGGAGAGGGAGAGGATAGAAGCCTACTACTGCTATTATGAGCCCCCCCCCAACAAAATCTGTCAGAGTGTTGCCCTTTTCAGAACAAACATCATGAAATAAGAGCAGGCAACATGACAGGGTGTGTGTGTGTGTGTGTGTCTGCCAAGAAGGTGGTAGAGAAGTCACTGGTTCATGATGCTGCAGATATGAGTGAACCTCAGTAAATGTTCCAGTGATGCCTGTGCTATCCAGCCTGGACAAGGGAACAAAAAAAGATGGTGAAGAAGGCACTTTTGTCCCTAAGAGCTGATCTACCAGAGAAGGAGGAGGATAACATCAGCCTCAGAATGACATGGCAGCTTGGTCAGCAGCAGTACTGCTGCTTTTGTGGTTAGGAACGAAATTTGTGAAGAGCATGATTATTATGCAGCCCCATCATATTCAAGGAAGGGTTTATCCACAGGCTGCATTCCCAGCAAATCTGTCCTGCGCAAACCAGCATTCTTGTCTATGGAAATTCCACTCTTCCTCCTCCACATCATATATATCTGATGTGAGGGAGGAGGAGACCGGGGGTGGGTGGGAGAAAATCCAGGTGAGCATTATTGTAGAAGCTTGTGACACTGATATCACCATAAGCTGTACTTGTTCCACCAGCTGCCAGAACTAGTAGCAATGACAATTTAGCAATCCCTGCTGGGAACATGCAGTCAAAAACTGGAGTTCCCAAAAAGTCAATACAGTAATCTGGGGGGAAAATTCAGCAGCGTGCAATATATTATTGCATGGCTGAATATATACACTGTGAGAAGGAACTCAAGTGTGGGCAGGGCTGGGCCACTTCTCCAATAATAGTATGTTCAGTCACCCGAACACTCAACAGGGGGCATTGCTGCTGGCCCATGAAGTTGGTTGCAAGTGGCTTCCGTATTGTGAAGAGTGAGAGGCATCATGGGACAGAGGTTGAGTCAATAGCCCAGGGAAGTAGATAGGCAAATAGGAAGAGGTGGGAGGCAGCAAATGACAGGCTCAAATATCAACAGTGAGTTCCCTACTACCAGCTACCATCATGAATGACTCTTAGTCACAGAGTGGTGCTAGATTTATATGGTATGTCAGACAACTGGTACAGTAGTCGTTGGCAGAGAACAGGTGGCACATTTTACAAGTGAGATCTGGAGCAGTCAGGGTGCAAAACATGCCTGTCACTCTCTGGCAGGCCACTGGTAAGAGATGGGGGCACCAGGTGTAGGGCAACACACAAAGGCAGTATACAGGTGGGCTTTGTTGAATGTAGCTAGAATGAATGGCAGCCAGACAGCTCTCAACACTCAGCAGGCTCTTTGGGACAGCACTGGAGATTAACTGCAGAAAGATAAAGTCTTGTCACAGACAATGTCACAAAAATGGCACCAGCACTACAGGCAAGTGTCGTGTGTGGCCCACACTTCCAATCTACTAGTTTGGAGAGATTTGCAGGGTATGGAAGACACATGCCTACCTAATATAACTGAGTGGACCAGAAAAGTGGTGGGGCATTTAACCACACTGTCCAAATAGCAAGTTGTTGCAGCAGAGGCAAGAAAATTTGGGATTGCCACTGCATCACTTAATCCGGAATATGCCAAATTCACTTTCTACCTGCTTGAAAAAGTGCCCGAGAAAGGGAAATCGTGCATATTCAGGGCAAGAGGAAAGATAGCATAGGCAACACAAATCTGACCTTATAACACTTTTGACAAGTGCTGCCTTCTCAGGGTGAGAACATCCACATGTCCCTCAAGCCTTCACTGCACCTTGAAAGAAACTTTGAATATACATAAGACCCAAGTTTCTCTAAGAAGACACAAGAACTGTTAATGAAGCACTATACATACAATAACTTTAAAGAGTAGTCACTTCTGTAGAAGCAGTTCCTGAGCCAAGATGAAATAAAAAACATAAGAAAGAGAAAGGCACATCATTGGGATGGGAACAGGCTGCAATCTACATATAATCTACCTAGAAGGAAAGCCCACTGAACTAAACAGGAGCTCCTTTCATACAAGACTCTGCTGCATTAACGTGTGGCATATGAGAGGGATCCTGCGTCAGTGCCAACAATATCAGCATCACAACCCACGCACTATGAACTGAAAAGGGAAGTTCATAATGCAATAACAGCTTTGGCAGAAGACACGGACAAAGGATCAGCCATAAACCCTGTGTAATCTGTCAGGACACCCGCTGAAATCACACCTGTCCACATCAACTGGTGCCAAGTTTGGGGTAAGAACAACTGTGAACTAATATATCACACCAGGGAACAGTAGCAAAGGATGAAAGATAACCGGACCTCTTCACAAGTGGCCCAAATGGCAACCTATTTCTCAGTGTTCTTCAAGGTACAGCATCCAGTGTCCACCCCTGCCCCATGCTTTGCCATGTAACAAGGGTACAATCCAGTCCCAGGGGCAGTTTGCAAATACAACATTCCATACAGTCCCTAAGCCCAGATAACATCTGCAGACATGTGACAACCTCTGAGAAAGTCTGAATATTAACAGAACCCCGAAGGCACAATCACGAATCACCTCAATAAACTGAGAAAAACATACAAGGCTCCCTAGATGGAGCCTGAGGAAGTTGGTTTGGACACTGATCTTTCTTCATGTACTGTACTTGGTGTATGACAGCAGTAAGATTTATTTTGCCTCAGAGTGAATCAATGCTAGAGAAAAAGGCAAGTTTGCCTCAGTTCTGAACCTGGTACAGTATTTGAATTTTTTACATTTCAGGAAAAACTCTACCACAGCTTTCCCCAAACATCCCCCACTCATCCCAGCCAGTAATCCTTGGAAGTGGAAAGTTGCCGTGTTACCACAGCGCTAATCTTGTTTTCAGCAAATAACCCCTCTCCTTCATGAAGAGGTCTGATGTAACATGGTCACCACCTCAATCCCCACAGTTCTAGACACAGGAGGAGGAGGAGGAGGAGAGTATCCAAGCAGGGCTTTAATGCCTTGAGAGTGATGGCACTTGCAGCTTTCAGCACCCAAAAAGTTGTGTCAGCCAAGCACCCTTTCCAACAAACCTTCATTCACTGCCTGTTTAGACACCGTGCATACATAGGTATTAAGATATTAGAAGGAGAACATATTGTTAACATTCATGGGTGAGCCTCAAATATAAATCTTGCACTCTGATGTGATGCAGTACTGCATCAAAGGAGGTCCCACAAATTTGTTTTGCATGGGAGTAAACACATCATTATCCTGCCCACCGTTACCTAACATATTATCATAGGACTTGGTCATCAGGTCTGGCAAGCTACTAGTCTAGAGGGAAATTGTTTTTTGGCTGTGCAATTAATTAACTACAGTATACAGTTACTCCATCAACTAATGCAGCGTTTTTCAACCACTGTTCCGCGGCACACTAGTGTGCCGCGAGATGTTGCCTGGTGTGCCGTGGGAAAAATTGAAAAATTCTAAAGAAATTCAACCCAGGGCCGGCGGGCGGCCCACAGCTGGGAGGCGCTATAAATAGCGTCCAAGGGCCAGCTTGGCTCCTCTCCCCCGAGGCCCGCGGCGCTGGCATCACTTCCTCCCCGGCCGGACCTGGCTCATTCTCTTAGTGTTTGCCCTGTGCCTGCCGCCGCTGCCGTGACTCGCTCGCTTCCCTCTCCCCCCCTCCTTTTTTTACCCTGGACCACCACCACCCCTTTCCTGGGATCTACCAATGGACTGAGCCGCCCGACAGCCCGCCCGCCAACACGAGCCGGCCCGGGAGCCCCAGCCCAGAACAAACCACCAGGTGAGGGAAGGGGAGGAGGCTGCCCCACGAGCACCGCGGCAGGGCTGCGAGGAGGAGGGGATGGAGGAGGCCTCCGCCGGGCCTGGGCTGAGGAGGCGGGCGGGCGGGGGGGGGCTACTGGCACGGCTGGACAGCCGGCCGGCCGGCCGGCCTTTAGGGTCCGGGAGGGGAAGAGCCATCTCTGAGGGGCCCCGCGATGGGTTCCTTGAAGTCTTGCCCCTTTCTTTCTGTCTTGGGTGGCCCTCTTCTCTGTCTTTTCTTTCTTTTCCCCCCCACCTCTCTCTTTCCCCACCTCTCTGTGTTTATTTGATTCCTATGCAAGAGAATTACTTTATATATAGTCAATATAGGCACAGAGTTAAATTTTTTAATATTTTCTAATGGTGGTGTGCCTCATGATTTTTTTCATGAAACAAGTGTGCCTTTGCCCAAAAAAGGTTGAAAAACATTGAACTAATGGTATGTACATCATAAAATAATAGAATGCAAATTAGCATTATGTTTCTTCTGCAGGCTTGAGATTTTGTTATTGTTCTTTTCTGACATTGTGTAGAGTAGACTGTAGCAAAGACCACTAGCAGCTCCAGGGAAATAAGCTGGACCCAAAACCGGTCATATTAAGAGATAGAGATAGAATAATTCTTATAAAAGACATTCTCAGAAGGCAAAGCAATCCAGCACAGTCCCAGTTCTGAAAAACAACCTTATTTGCCACAGTGTTTTTAAAAGCATTATACAGTATAGCCATTTTATATGACTCCACATCTAGCCATACCAGTAGCCATCTATATTCATCTGCTGAATTGATTTAAAAAAACATTTTGGTATTTGTACTGTACAAGGGCAGAAGGGTGGCAAGTGTAAACACAAAACAGCAAAAAAGAGGAAACAAATACAGTATATATTAAAATACACTAAAATTATGTTACAAACAGGAACAGAGCAAGGATCCAAATGAAACAAATGTTGTATACTACAGGAATCAGTACAACCTAATGCAGTATTTATCTTATGTATCCTTTTTAGGGAATAGCAAAATACTGTAGAACAAAATGAAATTGGTACACTCAAGGATCTTCCTTGTAGGGATTTGGATCCATGCTTCTCTTAATTAAAATAATCTGAAAATATCATTTCTTGCTCTGCCTGAGACAGGACAACTCCCACAGAGTTCTTCAATAGTATTTGTCAGAACTAAAGTAATGATTTACCCACCTGCCTGCAAATTACTTCCACTCTTAACTGCCCTCTTCCTCTCAGAATCATTTGCGTTTTGCCTTAAGAGGGCTCTTCTCGGAAATCATTCTCAACTATCCATTCAGTGCCATGTCTCTGGAACAGCCTGCCAAACACGACTAACAGAAATCATTACTCTTAAACCTCCACACACTTCCAACTAAATGAAAGAAGCAATTTTGCACCTCACCTCAGGATTAGTCACAAGCAGTGTCACCCTAAGATATCTTGCTGTCTGAGGCAAAGCAGCACAGCATATTTCACTCACCAAAATCAAGCTGCAAAAAGGCAGACACCTCATAGCATGGTTACAGGGGTGGTGGTGTGGAGAGGGGTACACATATGGTTTAGCATGTTTTAAACTGATTTTTAAAAGATGACTACACAATGCCCATGGAAGTGCAGAGTTTTTTCACACTGAATTGTATTATTTAGTCAGGAACTGAGATATTTTACTCACCGGAATGTTGTTTATTTTAACTCAGGTGTCAAATTGATTTATTTTGAATCGTTTTGGGAGGTGTGAACACCTCTGTGGGTGTGAATAGAGTCTGTGGGGTCTGACACCCTCAGTGGTCTACTTCCCATGAACCTTCTCCTTCTTCACATCTCTCTCTCTCTCTCTCTCTCTCTCTCTCTCTCTCTTTTGCAAGTCTAGAATTGCCCATCTAGTAAAAATGCCAGTCAAAATATCTAGTTACTATAGTTTCAGTCAGGGCTTGGGGTCCCTGCCCCCATACTTGTGCCTGGCTACCTATTTGTTATTATATTCTAGCACTATTTCAGAGAGCAAGAAATAAAAATAATATTTAAAATAATACCAGAGCACCAGTAGCTAGTGGCTGTGACAGGCAGTAAGTGTGAAGCTGGGCAGGCAAGGACAAAACCTAAAACACAATGATACTAAAAGCCCATGTAACCCCCTCAACTGACATACAAATACAGTTTAAAAACAGATTAAAAGTATCCCCTGGAGCAGGGGTGTCCAAACTTTTTGCAAGGAGGGCCAGATTTGGTGAGGTGAAAATATATGGGCGCCGACCATTCAGCCACATTAGGACATGCAAGGAGGTGGGAGGACACTGCAGCAATGGAACTGGGAGGCAGGTAGGCTGGGAAGGTAGCTGGGGGAATGGACAGAGGCAGGGAGGACAGGCAAGCCATAAAACTGCAAGCTGATGTCTCCATCCAGTATGGGGAGGGGACAGTTGGCAGGGATGTGTGACAGGCTGAGCTGGTAGACGAGGCTGTAGGCCACTTGAAATTTGAAAACGGGCCCGCATTTGGCTCCCTGGGCCTGACTTTGGACACCCAAATTAAAAAACCACAAGACTATTATGACTTTAAACCAAATTCAAAACCTCAATTCTTCACCCAACTTATTTCAATAGTGTAATCACATTCTCACTTGGCCTGGAAAGATGTGTAAAGACAGACAATTAGGACTCAAAGTACCGTACTCATTCATTTTTATTAAACAAAACCCTATGTCGAGTGGCATTCCAGTAACAAGATGCTGAACCTTGTATCACAGAGAACTGTTCCAGGTTCAGAATTTGATTCCCTACTGCATGACCCAGAAGAAGAGCAAACCTGTGCAACCTGTGGACAATCTGCACAGCCCCAGAATGCCCCTAAAAGAAGAGAATGGTAAACCACTTCTGAGTACATCTAGATAACTATATCTTGACAGGACAGAATTATTAATTAACCTCTACTTTAAAACCTCCAACAAAGGAGAATTCAAAACCTACCAAGACAATCTGTTTTTTTAGTGAACAGCTCTCACTGTCAGGCCATTCTTCCTAAGGTTTACATAAACTCCCGTCACATTTGAACGCATATTCATACAGTCTAGTTAGTGAGTACAACATTGTCTTTTTTGGTAGCCACATCACACTACTGATTCACGTTAAGCTTGTATCTATGAAAACAACTGGCTACTTTTCACTAGTACTGTATTATAGTACAGTACTGAAGAGCCAGCAGTCTCCCATCCTATATTTGTACATCTCTCTTTTTCTCTTTTCACATCTAACTGCAAGTATTTATTGTTTTGTTTGTTAAAACTCATCTTGTTTCTTCTAGCCAAGTTTTCCAATATGCCCTAGTCCTCCTGCATTCTCATTCTGTCTCCTGAATTATCAGCTAGTTCAGCAAGTTTGATTCATTGACAATTTTGATAAGTATCACATCCACATACTCATTGAAGTCATTTTTTAAAACAATGAACAACACACAAGGTGTAAAACAGCTGACTTGGGTCCTTTTGGAGAGAAAGGCAGGATAGAAATACAGTGGTACCTTGTATAAAGGAATTAATTCGTTCCAAATGAAATTATGTTAAGCAAATTTTCCTTTATACAAATTCCCATAGGAATGCATTGAAAACAGAGTGATCCCATTTTTATGTTGTATGGATTCTCCCCATAGGCGATTATGTTAAGCAAATTTCCCCTATCTCCAGAATTTTTATGTTGTACAAATTTTATGTTATACAAGCTGTTTGTTATACAAGGGTCCACTGTATGGTAAATAAATAAAATAATAAATTAACTCTGTTGTACCCCACTTGCTACTTCTCTCCAGGATGACGTGTGTGTGTGTGTGTGTGTGTGTGTGTGTGTGTGTGTGTGTGTGTGTGTGTGTGTGTGTGTGTGTGTGTGTGTGTGTGTGTGTGTGTGTGTGTGTGATTACAGTCGTGACTGACTCTTCGTGACTCCATGTCCATGGATTTTTCTTGGCAGGAATACTGGAGTGGCTTGCCAGTTCCTACTCCAGGCACCTACCGCACCTGGCATTCCCTGGTGGTCACTCATCCAAGTAACCAACTACAAATCCATCGAAAAGTAGCTTAGTTCACATTGGATCACCCTGGTCACAAGAATATCACAAGGCACCATATCAAAATTCTTGCTGAAATCATAATATTACACTCACAGCATTCCCTTCATCTACCAAGCTTGTGATCCTATTTAAACAAAGTCAGTGAGAGAGACATGTTATTCTGACATGACTTGTTTCTGAGAAGTGAACTTTTGAGAGGTCTTAGAAAACACAGCCTTGTAAGTGCCTACAAATGAACTGCTTAATTATATCTCCTAGTGCGTAACTTTCTTCGTATTGACATCAATTCAACTGGTCAGTTAATATCCCTGCTCCCCTTTTCTCCCCATTTTGAATATTGGGATAACATTTGCTTGCCTCTAGTCCTCAGGGACCTTGACTGTTCTCCAAAAATCCTTCAAGATTATAGAGAGAGGTTTTGAGATTATACTGTAACTGCATGAATGCCACCCACTTCTATCACTTCTATCTGCCACCCACTTCTATCTCTCAGATCTCACAGAAAATGTGCCCATCAAAAGAGGAATAAACAGCATCATACTGCTTTTGTACCAGTAATATGTCATATTCTCCATAAATGCAGACTCTCTGACAAGTGAGTTTTGATCAGCACAAAGGTTAAGTACCAATTCATTGCTTCATAAAGCTAAACTGACACATCTCACAAAGAAAAAACAAATTGCCCTTTTTAATATATCTTTAACTTTGTCTCATAGAAGTGGTATATGATCCCAATAAATACTGAGTCTTTGAGAACAGATTTATTTTCTATCTTTTTTGAATTTATTAAACAAAAAGGGGGGAGCATTTACAAAAAAACAAGTGCAAAAATCACATTAATCACCAAAATTCAAGGAAATTTGATTGGCACAAGCCTTGGGCATAAATTCAGCATTTTATAAAGTTAATTTGGCTCAACTGTAGCCATGCTATTTATTCCTCACTCCACTATGAATCTTTGCCAAGCTTTGGAATGCATTTTGGTAACACAGGCTGAACTTCCTAAAGCAGGGGTGTCCAAACTTTGGCCTTCCAGTTGTTTTTGATCACAACTCCCAGAATTCCAAGCCTAGACTGCCAATGACAAAGGACTGTGGGAGTTATGGTCCAAAACATCTGGAGTACTGAAGTTTGGACACTACTATCCTAGAGATTTGCATGGAGTATCTGATTGTAACTTCAGAATTTCATGCAGCATTGAATGGATACACAGTGTATAGACTTCACACTGTGTCTAGAATTATGATGCCATACAGACATTTCTGCCCAGTGCACCATATTAAAAATCAACAAAGGTGTTGCTTCTGGAAAAGTTTTCATCTACACACCAATCCAATATCAACTTGCCATTCATGATTATCTTCCTAGGAGCATCTCAGCCAGTCCTGGAAAAAATGAGTTTATCTAACAACTCCTAATCAGGTCTTCTGACAAAGAAGAGGACAAACCAACTAATTCCAGGCAAACAGCGGCTTAGGTGGAATGTCTGTGAAGATTCTCAGTCATCCAGGCGAGTTTATCTGGAAGTTGAGTCAACTTCCAGATGGCTTAGGTGGAATGTTTTCTTCAAACTTTGGGTGTTTTATGTTCCACCTTTCTGAGATCTGGAATTAAACCACAGCTTTAACAGAAACAACACCTAGCTGAAATTAAAAGTAGGCCTTCAGAGAACAATAAGCTTTCTAAATTACCGAAACTTCAAGAATCCAAGCAAACATGATTCAAGAACAATGATCCCTCAATATTGTGCAATCAATACCATGGCACCAATGTAGCATGAGAACTGTCGACTGCTCTTATTGAACAGACGTTTGTAGAGTGTGTACACCAAGTATTAATTTTTTTTACCACGTCCGCACAATAAGAAGCCTACAATAATGGGAAACAAAAACAGAATGGTCCCTTGGTAAGACATCTCTGTCTTTTTCTGACCCAGGCTAACAATTCAATAACTGACCTGGCTGCCTGTGATGTGGTCACAAAAAGGGCAAATGTTTTTTTTTAGGCTGTATAGAAGTATAATTTCCAAATCCTGTGGGAATTTGTCCCCCTCTATTCAGCACTGGTTAGCCCTCAACTTCAGTATTGTGCCCATTTCTGGATACCACGGTTCAAGAATGATGCTGACAAGTTGGAACAAGTTCAGAGGAGGGTAACAAGGATGATCAGGGAGCTGGGAACCAAGTCTATGAGGAAAGACTGAAAGAACTGGGGATGTTTAGCCTGGAGAAAAGAAGACTGAAGGGTTAGATGATGGCACTTTTCAAATATCTGGAAGGCTGTCATACAGAGGAGGGGCAGGATCTGTTCTCAATCATCCCAGAGTGTAGGACGTGCAACAATGGGCTCAGGTTAAGAGAACCCAGCTTTTGGATGAATATCGGGAAGAACTTCCTAACTGTTAGAGCAGTATGACAATGGAACCAATTACCTCGAGAGGTGGTGAGTTCTTCAACACTGGAGGCATGCAAGAGAAATCTGGGCAACCACCTGGCAGATATCCTTGGATTTGTATTCCTGCATGGAGCAGGGGGTTGGACTTGATGGCCTTGTAGGCCCCTTCCCACTTCACTCTTCTATGATTCAGTGATTCTACAGGTGAACAGGGATGGTGCCCAGCATGATGCTACTGCTGTGGCTCTTTCTCTGGAGACTTCACAGATAACTTTATTGCCATTGCAAAGTCCAACAACATGAGGACACAACTGGGACCAGAGACTGTGGAAAGGATAGAAGTGCAGTAGAGTAGCCTTGACAAACACAGCAGTGGGAGGCAGGGAGCTAAACCCCACGTAATGATTGACTGAGCTATTTTCCCCATTTAACTTCCATGAAAAAGCACAATTGAAATGATGACATGGAACAAAACGAACCTATTTAACAATTATGGAAATGGCCAGAAATAGGACGGAAATCATTTGATGATACATTTGTACCTCACAAACGGCCACATCACAGAATAGCATGAAAGCCCATTCCAGTGAGTCAGAGCTGTTTATGCTTGCTACTCTTGGGACCTGACACATTTTGGTAGCCCTGCTCCATCTTGACTGGCTGCTGAGGTTTTCAATGGCAAAGCCACACAGTAATCCGCTTTGCTTTGATTGTTTTCAGAAAACAAAGGTGGAGGGACCAGCATACAATCCTACTTCCTTCTGTCATCCTCTTTTTCAGGTGAAGCATGAAGCCTCCTTGCAACATAATGAAAAGATCTAATGATGCCGCAACAACTTTAAGGTTAACTGGTTAATGATGGCAAACATATTCTGGATGTCTTGGTGACATTCAGTTTGCACACTGAAAAAGAAAAAGGTCAACCACAGTACTTAAACCTCCGCGCATTATCTATATGTGCCACCTTCACTTCATGAAAACAATACAGAAATCCGGCCCTATCATTTGGTATTGTGAGGCAGGGGGTGTTTTGTGGTTTGGAAGGGACACAGGAAGAATCAAAACTAACCCCCTCTGCTGGAGGCCCGAGTTCTATATTTCAATCTGTCGTGAACCTCAAATCTAGCCTGCTGCATTCAAGTGTAAATGAGAATCCCAAACTATCTATCGTCATTGCAGAATACAGTGGTACCTCAGCTTATGAATTCAATCCATTCTGAATGCATGCTCTTAAGTCGAACTACTCTTAAGTCGGGGTACCTATCTAAAAACTGAAAAAATAAGTTAAAAAATAAAAAAAAAAAAAATTGTAAGTCGAGCAGACCATATGTAAATTTGTAAGATTGCAGTTAAAACACCAACAGTTTCCCGCTCTTAAGTCGAGCTGCTCTTAAGTCGGAGTACCACTGTACTTTCTATAGTTTCCCTCAAAGAACATCTCTCATTCTTTCTGTGATCCTTCATGCAGTCTTCATTTTCTATTCTTAAGAATGCTGTGAAAACCTAGAAAAGCAAATTATTAGTTTTGGATTGGGGGGCATAAATAAATGGTCCAAAATCTCTGATGAGTCAATGCCAATTTTTGCCACTAGTTCAAAAACAGATTCTACTTTTTTAAAAAAAGCATTGCTTTTAAAGTAGAAATGAAACCATAGGCTAGCACAGCCCTTGAGAACATGCTGAATAGGAACAAAGGCTTATCTAGAGCAACATTCCACTTCCATATTGGCCAGTCAGATGACTTTGGGAAAGTTTGTGTATCCAGCAAGCAGGAAATGAACATAAATATGTCACATTACTATGCTGAACTCCTACCACTTTATTAACAAGTATGGAGGCTGACCTATCTACACTTGTTTTTGAAACCCCAAATGACTGCTGAACATGGGCTGAAGTCTGATGTGTTGGCTGTGAATTTTATTTTTTGGGGACCCATGTCCCAGAAAAGAGAACAATAATAAAGTTGGAATTCCTACTTAAATCAATCTATATTATCCTGTCTTAACGCATAAAATTCCATTCTAGTTGTGTTTCATCCTATAGAGTTACTACATTACAACCAAAAGAGTTCTGAGTAACCAAATGACTTCACTCGGGCAAAACCAGACAACCAAACAAACTCCCATAATGAAAGTTTTAAACGTTTCATATAATTTTAATATGACAGACAAAAAGAAAGGCGATGTATGCATTCTTAAAGCATTGAAGATAGAGAGGCATCCTTAATTCATTTTGGAGGCGTTATGCTTAAGGATTTAAAGGAAATGCTCAAGAACAATTATGAGGACTCTTTACTGCAATCCTGCTACTTTTAAAAAAGTAGGGAAACAGTGTACACTAAACCAGAGCCCATATGCCCATTCACATCTACGGATTGAAAATTCCAGTAATGGAAGAAAGGAGAGTATGAAAACTGTACCACGGAGAGCAAAACATAGGCAGTCTAGTTAATGAACGGTCCTGTTAATAAAAGTCTTCTCAAAAAACAAATACGTTTTAGTGCATGTACAATGGTTTCTACCATAAAAAGTGTAAAGATAAGAATGATCATTATTTAAACCAAGGTGCTTCTATTTACTCCACATTACTATCATCTGAAGCATTCTTCCCTTCTAAGAGTTCACACAGGGGAGCCCATTAGGAGCCTTGTGGCACATTAGCAAAACTGCAGTACTGTAGTAAAGCCTCTGTTCACAACCTAAGTTTGATCCCAAGAGGTTCAGGTAGCCAGTTCAAGGTTCACAAAGCTATCCAGCCTTCTGAGGTTGGCAAAATGAATACCCAGATCACTCGCGGGGGGGGGGGCAAGGGGGTTCCCCGTACCCCACAGAATTATGCTGTAAACCACCCAGGAAATGTTCTAGCATCATGAGGAGGTAGGTAAGTTGAACCAACAACAACATTAGATTGCCAGTACTGTAATATGCAACTTTTCCAGGCTCTACTCCAGATTGTTTTTATTTTAACCCCAAGCATCTAAAGCGTTGTGTGATTTCAGATGTTTCACCAACCACTGCAAGCACAAAAAGGTTAGATTCATCACATAAATCATGATGCTCTCTTTTCATTCCTGGAAGATGGGCATATGTGCATGCATGCAGGTGTGCAGGTACACACACAGTCCATTTTGGCAAACCAGCAGTCATTACGGAGACAAGTATGACAGCAGACTGCAAGCCCTACCATTTAAGAATGCTTCCAGTAGTTAATCTTCCAAGTACAGTGGAAACTCGTAGAACAAGCAGTTTGTTTAACAGAAAATCCACTTAAAGGAAAAAAATTCCGGAGATAGGGGGAAATCGCTTAACAGAATCGCCTATGGGGAAAATCCATACAACAGAATAACAGTCACAATTAGGGATTAATCCGTTTTCAATGCATTCCTATGGGAAATTTGTACAAAGGAAAATTTGCTTAACAGAATTTCATTTGGAATGAATTAATTCATTTATACAAGGTACAGCTGTATTAAAACCAGTAGTCGGTGGGCTAAGATGTTTCTTCCTCCTTCCCTTTGGAAGTGTTTTTAAGTGATCACCTGCTTGAGTAAACAGTAGCTTACTTGGTCTTTTTGCTACATACAGGCCTGGAAATACTGTATAGTTTCTAGTTCTCCAAGGGAGGAATTCTAAAGTACTGTACTATGGCAGCAGGCAGCACATTATATTTTCCCTGACAGTCACCCTGACATTAAGATTAAACCACAGTTTTCTCACCTATTATGTTTTATTGGCTAATGTGAGTTGTACACATCAGGGTCAGACGGCAAGGGGGTGAAGCAGGGAATTATCTATCATATTTAAAGTACAATATTATCTGCCTGCACAGAGAGGACTTATCTGTTTTTCATTTCTGGTAGTTGTGTGTGTGGCAGGGGATCTAATTCTGAAGACTCTCAGGAAAAACAGCAAACACTTGGAGCCAACATATACTGCACTGCACCCATCTCCTGCCCCTCAAATGCCCTTTTTGAGAGTCTATTACTGGGGTTACTGGTGGTGGGGCCTCCAGGATGGACCTCCTCCTTTTCAATCATACACGAGTTTATCTGCCCATCATAATTCCCGCCAGCCAAGAGGCTTAGAGGTAGGACTATTCTGTAAACAACTAAATCAAGAAGGCCTCTACAAAGCAGTAAAACTGGGAAAACATGACATTTCTATTTCACTGGTACTCATATACTGTATTAAGAAAATACTTGGTTTCTTGGCAAAGAGGCATCTGGACATGTAATAAACTGCTTCCCTAGACCGTAGTTACTCTGGGAGTCCACCGGGACAGACACAACACCAATAAGGAGTCCAAATGAACTATTTCACCTTCTTTTGCACAGTCAAGTCATCTGCGTTTGGCCGTTTTGCACAACAATAGCATTAGAAACTGCTCTGTTTTGTATTCTCTGCATTACTTTCAGCCAAAAGCAATTTTTTAAAAATCTGTCAAGCAAACCCCAAACCCCCAAAACTCACTGTCCACAAAAACATTACATTAAAATATGAAAATTAGTCTTTTAAGGTGCCACATGTTTTGTGTCTTTTGTATCATTTGTTTTGTTTTATTTTTCTTTGATTTCCCCCCCTGGAATTCTTGAAAAGACTAACAGGGCTACCCTCTCCGAAACTTACATTCCATTGTATATTATATTACACATACTTCATCCTGCTGATGTATGAAGAAGTGGACGTGCCAACGTAAGCTTACACTAAAATATAACAGATAGTCTTTAAAGTGCCCATTATTTTTGTCTTTTGTTTTGTTTTGTCGATTATTGTCTGGAATTCTTGCACAGACTAACACGGCTACCTCTTCCAAAAGCATCTAGTAAGCATCATTTGGGAATAAGGCGTCCCGATCGGCGGAGTCCAGGGGCTTCTTGTAAAGTACGAGATCAAGAGGGGGCCGCGCCAAGCGAGAGAACCGGGGCGGGGGGGGGGGGGAAGAAGGCTTGCCCGCCACCCCCTCGGGGCAAGGCTGCCTCCTATCAGAGAGGCACCCGCGGCCACAACACCCACGGGGCCAGCTCTCAGTGTCGCCTCCCTCCCGGAAGACATTGATGTCAGGCCCGTGGGTGGAACCAGGGGACACGGGGAGCTGGCGACCCTTCCCCACGGGGATCCTCTCCGGTGGGACGGGCTCGCCCTCGGCGAGGGGTGTGGGCGGCGGCGGCGGCGGGGAACGGAGGAAAGAGCTGCTCCTTTGCTCGTAGTCATCGCCACGGCTCCTCTTCCCCGCACCCCCGACTCCCGCTCCCTCTCTCCCCCATCCCCCATCCCATCCCACCCCACCCCGGTGCGGATGCCCTCGGTCGGCCGCCCGTGCGCACTCACTCTCGCCCACCACCGCCTTCAGCCCGGCCGGCGCCATGACCCCGCCGAGTCCCGTTTCGGATCTCGGCACTTCCGCGTCTGCAGGTGGGCGGGGCCCTCCTCTCCTCGGGACTCGCCCCTTCTCCGCCCACCCTGCCGTGTCATGGGCGAGGGCGCGTTGCGGCGCGGCCGCGGCTCACGACAACCTTTGTGTGACGTTTGGGAGAGGCTGGTCCGCTCCCGACGCTGGCTATCTGAAATCCCCGCCTGTAAGGCGCCGCCTCCGACATTTTGCTGCCTGAAGCCGAGTGGCGGAATGGCGCCCCCTAGTGCCGCCTGTCTTCGGATTAGTTCAAGGTACAAGGCACCGCAAAGCCTCAACGTTCACGGACCCGGCTTGGTTGTTTTGTTGGTGTAAGAATTTTCTGCCTCTGCATTGCAGAGATGCACTTGTTGTATCCATGGAAAGGAGCAACATCCACAGCAAAAAGTGGCTCTATCCACCCTGCCTGACAGTAAAACAATTCAGCACCAGCAAATTAAATGTTTCATTTACTGCTGTTTCAGGACACCCTCCCAGAGCTGCCTCTGGTTGTGACTATACTAGCAATTCAGTTCGCAACATATCTTGTGCTTTTGCTTGATCACACAGAAGCCACTGATGGATGTGGGGCCCCTGCCTATGCTGCCTCCACAATGTGATCTGCTTTTCATCCCACAGGCCCTCCACTGCTTGGTTTTTCAAGGGTGACACAGTATTAGGGGAAAGACCACAGCATTCCAAAGTTTTTCATAATATATCTTCCTTTTCTTAGTGTCTGTCTCACGTGGTGGCAGCGTCAACTATTCTGGTTTTTGTCTTCCATTTTTCATGGTCATGGGCTAGGTTCTGGTGAACCCGGGACAACTTCATGTCATTGTCAAGGGTGTCCATCCAGTGCTGTTTTGGTCGTCATACACAACCCTACAAACTTTTTTCTGTATACATTGCTCCCCATGGTACACACAAGTGCACCTGTGCAATGTATTACCTTTAAAAATAGCCTGTCAATAAAAAGAAAAAACAAACAACCTTAGTGCCATGAGAGGAAAATATTGGCTCTGTGTGGCACAAGGAGCTATGAATGCAGAAACCTGTTGGAGCCACCAGTGTTTAGCCCTTCATGTTCACAAATGTGGCTGCAAAAGCTTTTTTAATTCTTCTGCATCAACTATAGACAAACATTACAAATGAACTCAGGGCAATTAGCTTTTGGTGCACATGGTACAGCAAAACTACAAATTATACCAGTGGAGATAAGTGATGTCAGCACTGTGATCTCATCTCACCATTCTAACTTCCAGCAAGTTAGGTAGCTGCTGTGTCCAGTCTTGAGGAATTGGTAGCTCTCTAGATGCTGTTGGATTTCAGTTCCCATCATCCCCAGCCAATGGTCAGGATGATGGGTGTTGTTTTCCAACAATAGTGGGGATGTGATGGCTTCCCAAAGCTTGTATGGATGATGCCATGGGATCTGTGTGCATGGTACCATGCTGTACAAGAGGAGAGGTCTATTCCTTGATAGACTTAAAATCTAAGATCTGAAACAGGGAAACCAACAGAAGAGAGGAAACAGACAGAACGCAGAGAATAATAAAATCCACAACAGGCCTCGGAACTTTAAATGTAAGCAGATGTTGAGGGAATCAGAACGTGGTTGCTTTGACTGGTGTCAAAGGGATTGTGTGCTACAAACAGGCAAGAGAAAAGACGCTTGTCTAAGGAGAAATACCATACGTATCTCAAAATGGGATTGTTGAGCACCTTCCGTAGCCCATTCCTAAATCCAAAGAGAAAGTACTGTACATGGACTAAAAGGGGAACAGAGGAACTCTCCCCTCCAGTTCCTCAAAGTTATGGGAAACTCTGAAGTTACTCCACAAGTCTTCCAGGACTTTGCTGTCTCCTCAGCTCAAAATAAATGTTGTAATGTGGTGTGAAGTTCAAGTGACTTTTCACAAATATCTGTGTTCCCATGAATTCATAAACATTCTGAATTACTGGGAGGCCAAAACCGGTTGAACAAGTTTAGGCTACTTGCTAGATCCTTACGGTGTAGCTAATAACTCCTAGCGGTCAGCAGCCATCTAAAAGGATGCCTTATCACCTGCTAAAAGAATGTGATCACATGAACAGAGCAAGCGAGTTGCAGCAACAACTGTGTTTCACCTTAACCTACCCAGCAGGGCTTAAGAGGAAGGACCATGAATGCTGCCTTTAGCATGCTGAAGGAAAGGCTTGATAGAAATTCAACAATTCAAACATCCTCCGGTTTATTAAAATTGTACAACCCAATACTTGCTGGAGAGAAAATACCAGATTAGCTAGAATAACAGCTATCCCGAAATAAGGAAAAGACTCCCCTCTCCCTCTGCCATTGGCACAAAGATTGAACAGATTTATAGCAAACCGTATTCAAATCAATATGGCATGATGCCAGGCAAGCAAATGTCAGATGCAATTCAAAGACTTGTAATATTCTATAGATAGCTAGGGAGAAACAAAAAATAGCAATAGTTTCATTGGATGCACTTAAAGCCTTTGATTGTGTGAAATGGACGTATGTTTCACCTTATGGAAAAGATGAATATGGGAGAACAGAGAGAGAGAGAGTACAATTTTGTGCCTGCATTGCCACCAGGAAAAAAAACTTTGCATAGGAAAGGGAAGTCTGAATATTGATGACACTAATGTAGTCCATATGGTCTCTACAATACCTTTTTGTATTCATTATCATTCACAAAATGACTATGCAAGTGACTATGCTTTTTTCATCAGTTAACCACCCCGAACAAAAAGCAACTCTGAGGGCTGTTTTTCAATCAGTATAAATTGTAAAGATTGCCTCCCTTTTCCTGCTACTAGCAATCAATTATCAAGTTCGAGAGGATGCCAGAAAATGAGCACATGATCTCTACTACGGTTACTGGGAGAAGACAGAAGCAAGAACAGCTTGGATATGGCAGTGGTCCCTCTGAGCAAAAATGTTTTGAAGGGCTGTTTTGGACTAAGGGCCTTTTTACACGACCCCTAAGATCCGCTGGTCCCTTAAATTCGGACCAGAGATCTTGAGGGTTTGTCGCTCTCCCTACGTTCCCACCCCCTCCGCACTTCTGTCTGCGTGAGGGGAGGGAGAAAAAAAGGGAGAAAAGAATGCACTCTTACCTCTGGAGTGCAGGTGGAAGTTGCTCCGACCCCCGTTACTTCCTGGTTCCTCTTACAGGGGAGGGAGGCAAAACAACAACAACAAAAAGAAGCGAGGAGAGCCCGGCACTCTCCGCATCAAAATTTTTCACTCTCCCGGAGCAGGTACTTGAAAGATGCGCTGGGTTGCGCTTAGGTGGGCGTGGTCGCACTTAATTTTCTGTTAGCTCCAGAGCTGGTGGGGAAACATTTTTAAGCTCCGGAGCTGGGAGCCATTTGCAGCGGAGCTTAGGGGTCGTGTATAAATGCCCTTAGTGAAAAAGTGAAGTAAAGGCGGAGTAGGTACAACATGTACAATAGAGAAATATACACACCCCATAACCTCTTGGTTAAACTGAGGCTGCCATGCAGAATACAGGCTAGAAAGCTATGCTACAGTTTCCAAACCCTTTCTTTGAGTTAGGCAAGCTGAGGAAGAAAAGTTATATTGGACCAAAAAGGCAGAAAAGTGGGTTCTTCATCAACCAAGCCCGAAGTATCACATAAAAAAATGATTAATCGGAGGCTATCATACTATGCACATATAATGGATACACAGAAGTGACCAGAATAGACTGTATTGCTGGGAAAAGTGGGGTGGAGCAGTAAAAAAAGCAGATCTACCACAACATGGTCAGTGGCGTAACTAGAGGAGGGCAAACAGGAGCAAATGCCCCCAGGCGCAGTGATCTGGGGGCGCCAAATTGATATACTACGGTCACTAGCACCTTACCAGAACAGGCAATATCTTTCAGACGAGGAGGGGGAGGAGGAGGGTTCCTAGATGCCGCTCAGCTGGGTCACCCGGCCCTCTCCAGCCCGGCCACCCACCCTCTCGTCCCCATGCAGGGGGCTCATAGGGAGAAGATGCATGTGTGCATGCGTGTGTGTGTGGGGGGGGGGCTGTTAGAATGATCCTTCCACAGAGCTGCTTTCTTTTCCCAGTCTGCTGCAGTGGCTTCACACTCTTTCTCCTTCTTTTTCCCTCCCAACGTATGCACCAGCCTCCGCTTCTATCAGACGGGCGTGTGGGATTGCTGGCAGGGCTTCATGCACCAGATGATCGGTGCTTGGGGGGGGGGGAGCACCAATCGCAGACAGAGTCCCACATGCCAGCTGATCGGCACTTGGGGGGGAGTGGCACTCACCGACAGTGCCCTGTGTGCCAGCTGATCGGCACTTGGGGGGGAAAAGCACCAATCGGCCCCAACTAGTTGTGAAAAAAACAAAACAAATGAAATGAATTTTTTAAAAAATTGAAACGAAATGAAATAAATAGAAAAAATGAAACAAAAAATGAAATGAAATGCCATTTTCGTGTTTCTTGCCCATCACTAATTAGAAGTGATTTGATGGCACATAGCATCTTTGGAGCTTTTTCCTTAATTACCTAACAATAGTATAGCAACTCTGAAGCAGACCATCCTCAATCACAAAGCAAAAACAAACAAACAAAAACAGTAATTTCACAGCTTATATAGTGGGCTTCTGAATATTTATTCTTTATTTTTAAAATATCTTTAAAATATTTTACACCAGAAATAAATAAATAAACCTCTTTTTAATGTCTGTTTGGCCAGGATGGAATTAAATGTTTTCCTCTCAGTTATTTAATTTGGTCCTAAATGGCAAGTTCAAAAGTTCAGATCTCAGTGGGCTCTCAGTTTTTAGGTATAGGTTTAGAATTGTTGGTCTTTATAAGAAATTCAGAAACTCAGACTTTATTGTCCTTTTGAAATGGCTGTTTTCAAAATTAGCATTAGAGTCATGAATGCCTAGATTCCTTCTAAATAAAAAAGGTGCTGGGACTAATCATTCCCTGTCCAGATAAGGATGTTTGGTCTCTTCATTGTATTTGATCTGCTTTAAGTCTGCATGTCACCAGTGTCTGCATGAAGGGTAAAACAGTTTGAGTTTTTTTTTAAAAATCATAATTTGAAAAAAAAGTTGCTCAAATGTCCCCAAATTTGGCACAGAGAACAGACTGTTTGTTGCATCTGTGCCAAATTGGTTGCTGATCTGAGGTCCAATTTCAAAGTTATACTTTTTGGGTTTAACATTTTTGAATTGCATTATTCACAGTTGTGTGCAGCAATGGATCTTGTGTGACAACCCACTTCAACAAACAACCATATCCTTACCAGCCTTTAAAGTCTATGAAGAGTGGGTTGGTGTGTGGAAGACTGTATATAGTCTGTTGCTGTGGGTCAATAAATATATGCACACACCCTGTTCTCAAACACAAAAATAAATATGACACTAATGGGTGTGGTAGAGAAAGTGAAGAAATAATAAATAAATAAATCCAAAGCTGCCCCAATAAGATTACAATTAATATAATTTTTATGATTAATTAATTGATTATAAGGGCAGCTGAAGATCAGTAACAGGGATCATTAGGGCACAGAAGTGCTTTACCCTCCCTCTTACCAGGCTACTACAAACAAGCTATTTATGAATATGTGTGTTTGTGAGAGAGGGAGGAAGCACATGTGTGGCTTCAAGCCAACAGCGAAAGCAGCCCTCCAGGCAACATGGCTGTGTTCAGTACTTGTATTTCTAAAATTCTCATAGACGTCCTTTGAATTGCACAGGTCTGAACACCATTGATTGTTTCAATCAATCAGTCAATCAATACTGTGCCCATAGTCACCCAGAGGCCCATGGACTGATACCATCATTTCAACATTGAAGGTACTGTACTATATGGAAAGGATCTAGAAGTTGAGTCATGGCAACTGGACTTGTCTTGAGGGATTAAAACATTTCCCTGCTGATTCAAACAGCTTGGTCAGTCTGAGGAAAGCTAGTTGAGAGTTCTCCATTTTATAGTTCACTTGACCTCATGTCACCCTGGTCTGAGGCCTGAATAGGCTTGTTGGGTGGATAATAGTCCCAATAGGCCATTAGGTGGATAATGGTCTAAGGTGCTAAAACCCATTAAGTATGAGTTGTTAATCTGTGAAGATTCTCAGTCATCCAGGTGAGTTTATCTGGAAGTTGAGTCATGGCAATGGGACTTATTTTCTTGAGAGATTGAAACGCTTCACTGCTCATCCAAATAGCTTCCTCAGTTGAAGAAAAGCTAGTTGCGAGTCCTCCATTTTATAGTTCATTTTGACCCTCCTATTTAATGGGTCATTAATAGCTGTTTAGTTTCTCCATTGTAGAGGTCTGCACACTCCTCACTGCATTGGACCACATATTGCTCCTTTTGTGATTCATTCAGCCTGAGACCCAGAGCCAATGGAAGAACCTGGTGATTCCTTACATGGCTGGCATGTCTAAAAAGCTTAAAAGGATTTTTGGCATATACCACATCGCTGTTTACTTCAAACCCACAAACAAACTAAGGCAGAGACTTGTCCACCCAAAGGACCCAACACCATAACACAAAAGGAGCTACTGGTATATAGTATACGCAGTCCACTGCAGTGAGGAGTGTTCAGACCTCTACATTGGAGAAACTAAACAGCCATTAAACAAGAGGATGGCCCAACACAGGAGGGGCAACAGCTCAGGACCAGAATCAGCAGTACACCTCCACTTGAAGGACAAAGGGCACTCATTCAAATATAAGGATGTACACATATTAGACAGAGAGGATAGGTAGTTTGAGAGAGGGGTCAGGGAAGCCATTCATGTGAGCATAGAAAACCCCTCTTTCAACAGAAGTGGGGGCTCAGGCACAATCTGTCTGCTACTTATCAAGTGGCTATTTCAACAATCCCCAGACAAATCAAGAATACAGTGCTTCACACTTTTACCAACAAGGCTATGGCTAACAACTCATACTTTATGGATGTTGGGAAGGTTGTAAAGGTGGGCCATTATCCACCTAATGAGCCTATTGAGGCTATATCCACCTAATGAGCCTCTTCAGGCCATTGTTCATCTTATGAGCCTATTTCAGACCAGGGTGACAGGAGGTCAAAGTGAACTATAAAAAGAAGCCCAGTTGCCATGACTCAACATTCAGATATGGGTCATTAGCTATGGCCTTGGCTGTGGAGGTGTGAAGTGTTTTTTATTTGTCTGGGTACTGTTGAAATGTTGTCCTTAAAGTGGAGGCGTACTGCTCCAGTTGCCATGACTCAACTTCCAGATAAACTCACCTGGATGACTGAGAATCTTCATAGATATATGGAAAGGATTGTCAACAATCTGAAAAAGAACACAAATAGAAAAAACTATTCTCTCTCTCTCTCTCTCTCTCTCTCTCTCTCTCTCTCTCTCTCTCTCTCTCTCTCTCTGTGTGTGTGTGTGTGTGTGTGTGTGTGTGTGTGTGTGTGAGAGAGAGAGAGAGAGAGAGAGAGAGAGAGAGAGAGAGAGAGGAGAAACAAATATTTATGCTTTGCAGTTATGTTCTGGGGGGGCATAAGATTTATACACAGATTTTAACTGTACAGGGATTTGGCACCTCCAACCCCAGTATTTCTGAAGGGAAAAGTAATTTGGGGAAAAAAAACAGGTACAGATAGAATATGGAATGCAGAGAAAAGAGCAGCTTGCTGTGAATTGAAGCCTCCCCCCTGAAACACTGGCACACACCATGAGAAGCACAGCCACTGTTGTTGGTGATCACCTAACATTCCTTTCCATGCTGCTCAGTATACTGAGCTGACTTTTGTTTTGGCAAAATGCTCAGCAATCAAAACATCCAAAAATCAATTTTTCCTTGCAGGAAAATTGCCAGGACACTCAGAAAAGAACAAACACATGGGAGATCTCAACCAAAGCCCATATTTTGAGTGACAGAGAGTATGATTTCTATAAAGAAAGCTCCAGACAAAGTAACTCCATGGTGGCACCCCCAATTCAAAGGAATGAGGTAAGAGGTCATGTCAACAATCTCTGCCTAAGACTGTTTGTGAAGATTCTCAGTCATCCAGGTGAGTTTATCTGGACGTTGAGTCATGGCAACTGGACTTTTTTTCTTGAGAAACTGACACTAGAAAATGGAGGACTCGCAACTGCTGTAGCTTTCCTCAGACTGACAAAGCTGTTTGGATGAGCAGCGAAACGTTTCAGTATCTCAAGAAAAGAAGTCCAGTTGCCATGACTCAACTTCCAGATCTGCCTAAGAATGTACAACCAGTTACTGTAGAGGGTTCTAAGGTGGATGGACCAACATGATTTAAGATATGTGTTTATTGGATGCACACATCTGTAGTACTGAATGAGAGAGAGAGAGAGAGAGAGAGAGAGAGAGAGAGAGAGAGAGAGAGAGAGAGAGAGAGAGAGAGAGAGAGAGAGAGAGAGAGAACGAACTAGGCTGAGGTCTAGAGGATGGGAAAGCACACAGCTGGTTGCACTCTTTTTGAGGTTTTTGTTTGCCAGTGCATGTTTTCAAGCATCTTGTCACAGGCTTACTTTGTTGCAAAACCTGCCTGTGACTGATTAATATCCTAATGTCTTTTATTTCCTCTTTGGCTGTTGTTCAGGAAGCAAAGGAGCAAGGATGGGCCATGCCCACCATGCAGAAGCCTTTGGCCTGCAGCAGCTGTATGTGAGGCCAGCTGATCTTCTGTGACAACTGTCCCCAACCTGATATTTTCCAGATTTTTAAAAAAATGCTTTGATCATGTTGGCGAAGGCTAATGAGAATTATAGTCCAAAGGAGCTGGAGGGCATCAGAATGGGAAAAGCTTCTGCAGGCTTGCTGTCCCCATAGAACTGCAACCAACATGGAGGTGCAACAAGGCAGAGAATGGTACAAATTGCTCCTTTCTGTTCTACCACTTCTGAAGCCTCGTGGCGCAGTGGTTAAGTGCCTGTACTGCAACTAAAACTGTGTTCATGACCTGGGGTTCAATCCCAAGTAGCCGGCTCATGGTTGACTCAGGGCCTTTTCACACGACCCCTAAGATCCGCTTGTCCCTTAAATTCGGACCAGAGATCTTGGGGGTTCGTTTTTTGTTCCTGCGTCCCCACCCCTCAGCACTTCCTGCTCCTGTCAGCGTGAGGGGGGGAGGCAAAAAAGGACAAAAGAAGCCTTTACTAAGCCGGTCGAACTTGCCACGAGCCCCGTTACTTCCTGCTTCCGTCTCAAGGAGCTCTTAAAGGGGCAGGAGGCAAAAAAACAACAGACAAGCCAGGAGAGCCGGGCACTCTTATCCGCATCTAATTTTTTATCACCTCCAAAGAGAAGGTACAAGGAAAGTGTGCTGGGTCGCGCTAAAGTGGGCGGGGTCGCACTTAATTGTCTCCAAACTCCGGAGCTGCTGGGAAAACATTTCTAAGCTCCGGAGCTGGGAGCCATTTGCAGCGCAGCTTAGGGGTCGTGTATAAACGCCATCAGTCTTCCATCCTTCTGAGGTCAGTAAAATGAGTACCCGGCTCGCTGGGGCAGCAATGTGTAGCCTGCATAATTAAATTGTAAACTGCTCAGAGAGTGCTCGAAGCGCTATGGGGTGGTATATAAACAGAACACTCTGCTTTCTTGCTTCTGTTCTAACACATGCAAGGCCCTCAGAACTATAAGTACTCGCAGTTCACTCGTTCATCTGAAGTGCTGTTGGAGCTTGCTGTGGACTTGCCCACTAATCCAGTACAATTAAAAACAACCACCTCCAAACCTCTTGGTGCTTCACCTGCCTCTCTGCTCTCATTAGGGAATAGAGAGAGGCATAACATAAAGGTGTGAGATAAATGTTATATATCATAGTGAGGTGCGCTTGAGGGAGGTTGCTTCCCTCTTCTTCATTAGGCTGTGGGACAAACATGTTTTTATGTACTTCATCCCTTGCTGAGCAAACCGAAAAGACCAGAGGCTTAATTCTGTTTCTTTCTTTCCCTTTTAAAATAATGGGTTGGCCAGACTATCACCCTCAAGAAGATGATCTCATAAAAGTAATTTTCTGATATACTGGCTAGACAACTGCTGTTAAAAATGGAGAATACCACATGACTTTTGTAAAGAAGCTGAGTTTTGCTGAACTCAGATTCTCAGAAGAGTCTTTCTGTGAGAGAGAGTGTGTTTCTCAACAGCTGCCAAAGACAGATTTGGAGCCAAGGGGACTGGAGAGGTCCACAAGGACAAATGCATCTATTTTAAGGCATTCAAGTGTCCACGATGCTCTTGGAAGCAAATAGGAGTAAGTGGTGAGAAACAGAGCTCTTTTTTTTTTACTAGTCTCTACAATTAGAATTTTTTGGAGATACATAGGCTTGGAACTTGGGTCAGTGCCTCAAATGGGCTCCTGCTATTTCCCAGTGTAGTCCACCATTACCTGTTCTGACTGGCAGTGGCTCTCCAAAGCAGGGGTAAGCAATACGTGGATCCAGGAACCTCAATGATCCTCAACCTTCCCAGCAGTCTCCTGCCATCAAAATTTTAATTTCAAAACCAGGTGAAAGAGTCCCATTGTGCTCTCTTAAGGGCTGTTCAGGTCAATTTGGCTGTTGGTTGGAAACCTCCTAGTGGAATGCCCTTCTGCCATGTAATGATATATATTTGACTACCAGAGGGTGCAAGAGCCTTTTCAGTGAAAACCGAATTTGTTAGACATTTGGGCAAATAGGGTTGTGGGAGTGGATGCAGATCTCCAAGCACTAGGGACGGGCTTGGGTCCCAAGACAAATCCCTCCTGGCATATCAGCCCACAAGTTGACAGCTACTTACTCCACTTGACCCCTCAGTCTTCCTACCATGCCAAATCTTATGTTGAACTGCAACAACATGCAGGTGGCTTGTGCTTTCCAAAAGCAAGGCAAATGTGTTATTCCCTCCCAGACAGAACCAACTTTAAAAGCACAGGCTCTTCTCTTTTTTGCAACCTTTCGCAACAGTTTCTGAGGGGAGGTCACCTGTAGTTCAGTCATGCACACAGGGAAGTCCTCTTGTTTCCTGTTGATTATTGGCAAGCAAGGGGTGATCTAGGAACTATAGGTACTGTATCTTGTGTGCTTTTCATGTCTGTGAGAGAAGAGAAGAAGGAAAAAGGAAAGAGAAGGAGCTGGGGGGAGGCAGGCAAAAGCAAACCATTTCACACGACCCCTAAGATCCGCTGGCCACTTAAATTCGGACCAGAGATCTTGGGGGTTCGTTGCTCTTCCTGTGTTCCCACCCCCTCCGCACTTCCTTGCTCCTGTCTGCGTGAGGGGAGGGAGAAAAAAAGAGAGGAAAAAATGCAGGCTCACCTCAGTCTGCCGGTCAACCACCCTGAGCCCTGTCGTCCTGATTCCTGTCTCTTAAAGAGGCGGGGGGCAAAACAACAACAAACAGAAGCGAGGAGAGCCCGGCACTCACTCCTTTACATCCGCATGAGGGATTTTCACCCCCGGAGAGCAGGTACCTGAAAAGTGCGCTGGGACGCACTTAGGTGGGCGTGGTCGCACTTAATTCTCTGTAAACTCCGGAGCTGGTGGGGAAACAATTTTAAGCTCTGGAGCTGGGAGCCATTTGCCAGCGGAGTTTAGGGGTCGTGTGAAAAGGCCCCAAGTTGTCACAAAAGGAGAAGGCTGAGCCAGAGGGCCAAGGGGAAAACATGGGTGGGGAATGTGGAGGCATAGCACAGTGTTTTAGATTAGTCTAGAGATAGCCTACTGAAGCCCAGCTAACCAAGGACCCATCAAAACCTGGAACCAGCTGAACTAGTTTCCTTGACATTCTGCCCTTTGTAATACCGAGAACTTTGCTTGACACGAACAAACAAAATTCTCAGTACCACCAATGTCCTTCCCTTGGCCCTCTGGCTCTGCCTTCTTCTCCTTGGGACAACTTTGCCTTAGAGAGTGATACAATAGCAATTAGATTTTTACAGTATATATGCCCTTTAGACAAATACACAGCTGGCTCTCTGCATTCCACTGGGTCTCCATTTTGTGTCCACTGCATTTTGATTCAGTGAGTAAGGTATCTGGCTGTGGAATCAGAGATCAGGGGAGTTCAATTCTCCTCTCTGCCTCTGAAGAGGAAAGCCAGCCTGTGCGGCCTTGAGCAAGCTACAATCTCAGAAGTGTCCCCAAGGAAAAAGGGAATGGGAAGGCACTTCTGAGTATTGTACTTTATATCTAGAAAATCCTGAAAAGGGTAATCAAACATCAGAATGGACTTAATGGTACAATTTTTATATGTTATGTTTCCCTTTACTACCAAGCACTCTAACTTTTCTTTTAAAATCACATGTATATGTATCTGTGCATGTCTATACTATACTATACTATACTATACTATACTATACTATACTATACTGTACTACACATACACTTTTAGATATAGTAGCGGAAATCCTATTGCTTAGCATAGCAAGGTAAAACTACAGTACTGTATGTCCACTGAATTCATGGAACTTACTGAGAGGTTAATGGATTCAATGGTCCTACTCTAGTTATAACTTCCTATGGTATTCCAGAAGTTGAGTCATGGCAACTGGACTTATTTATTGTGAGATCAAAATGTTTCACTATTCAGCATGATGAAGCTACTTGGATCTCCAGGCTTAAAAATAGGGTACTTCAAAGGCCAGGTGCAGGGGAGTGGTATCAGGAGACAGATTTCTAGTCTTGTGCATTCCCAGAGGCATTTGGCGGGGACACTATGAGATACAGGAAAATGGACTAGATGGGATCTTGACTTGATCCAGCATGGCCCTTCTTATGTTTTTTTTGAAATGTTTTGATCTCACAAGAAAATAGTCCAGTTGCCATGACTCAACTTCTGGATAAACTCACCTGGATGACTAAGAATCTTCACAGATGTCCTATGGTAAGAAACAAAATTTCAGCCAAAACGTAGACTATAAATCAACTAATGTAAAAATGTTTCCATTCTGGTTCAAACACCTATAACTTTAGCATAGAGATGCCGTTTAATGGTTCCTTCTGTGAGTCTCTACTGTGGGTATATTTTCCCTTTTATCTGCAAAGACTCTCATTCATCCAGGTGAGGTTATCCAGGGGTTGAGTCATGGCAACTGGATCTTTTCTTGAGAGATCAAAGCATTTCGCTATTCATCCAAGCAGCTTCGTCAGTCTCTGAATTTCTTCTTCTACCGCTGGGGCTCTTCCTTCCTTTTCTTCTTATATTAAATAAAATACATTTTCATCTGTTCAGAGGTGTGGTTGCTTAAGCCAGTGCAGAAAACCATGTTAGGGCTGCTGTCCATTGGTGGGTTAGAGAGAGAGGATGCAAAGGGGCACTCTTGGAGACAGTTCTCTTAAATATCTGAAGAGACCACCAAGAAGACTTTGGATTCTCTGCTAATAATTCCATTTTCTTAAAAGGCTTGGTGTCAGTGATGCAATAAGGTTGTGCTAGGCCAAGCAGCAGGTGTGTGTGTGTGGAGGGGGACACAAGAGGAGGAGGAAATGTCTAATCAGAACTTCTATAGAATTTCAAAGGGCTAAAACCACAAGCAGTTCCTTTTTGTCTCCCAACGGTATCCCTTTAATTTCTTCCAGATGAAAGACCAAATGGGAAGATCTCCAATTTCTGCCAGCTTTTCCTTGAGCTTCTGTTTAGAAATACTCTGACTATACCTCTTGTATGCTTCTCCAAAAACTTCCCGTTTAGGTTCACTACTGCCTGACAAATCCAGTGTTCTCCTTTCTGCACTGCCGTCTTGTCCATCTACTGAAGGACTTCTACTAATTGTGGAACAATTAACCCTTCACATTGAATATGGCCTTGGAGCCCCTGGATTTCAACTGCCTATTCAGCAACAAAAATAAAACTCCGGTACACCACAACTCACTTTATCCACATCAGCAACACACACACCACAACTCCTTATTCCCCAACACTCTGTACCGCACAATCACAGTGATGTGGATATCTACAGCCTTTGCAGCAGATAAACAACTCCTGTGTCATGTAAACACCAATCACAAATGCAGCCACATTTGTGTTTTGAAATATTTCAGCACAAGTGTGCTTTTCACTATGTTTTAGAATACCTCTGTAATACTGTACGTGAAAGACTATTAATAGTTGTTGTGCCCCCCCCCCCCGCCTCCCAGGACTGGCAAGATATTTGCATAAAAGAACTGTGGCTCTTTTGTTTGCGAACCTGCTCTAAGGAACAAGGATCTAGTTTTTATAATGGTTCACACAAACCTGTTGCTCGTTGAGGAAATCTACCTAGACTGTAATCTAATGGCTAGATTACAGCAAATGTTAAATAACTGATAACAATTACATTATTGTGCCATTTATTTCCTCCAGCAAACAGTTGGGACACTTGAGGATATTTCTGCCTCTTTCCTCCTGTTCTTTGACAACAATTTTTGAGCAAGGGACATTTCACAATAAAACATTGTGTAATGGGCTTTCCAATGAATATTATTTTAGTGGGCAATGTGTGTGTGTGTGTGTGTGTGTGTGTGTGTGTGTGTGTGTGTGTGTGTGTGTGTTACTCAGAAGTTAAAGTCTTTTGAAAATATAAACCAATCAGAGGTGAGATTTTGCAACTTTTTCTGTATTTAAATGTTGCTCCTCTTCTCAGTGACTGATACCTTTGGAAAGAAACAGCTTGGTCTTTCTGGTGAGTATTCCCTTTCTTTAAAACATGGCAGTGGGTGCAAAGGATGGCTGGCTAATAAGTGGGCTTCTTAGTGAATATTTAATCTGAATAGGTCAACAACCATATACCCTATTGTTCAGGAATCAAACCCACTGATGCAGTGGAATTTTCTTTTGAGTGTACCTGTAAACTAAGGATTGCAGTGTAAGCCTGACAAGTGAAGCCTGCTGAACATCAACATTTAAATACATACCTTCTGTTCATAAATGTATTGATTTGATGAATAACTTGTTTCTAATACTGTAGCTTGACCTCACTTTTTACTAATTCAGATCGCACAAGATGCACTAAAATCCCTTAATGAACTACTTAACATACTATAGTTTATCTGTATTTTGCTTCAGGTATAAATTTGGTATGTCTAAGAAAGTCACCTTAATTTATTCCAAGGAACTGAATGCAAATATCATTTGCTTTGTTTATTTATAGTGAGTTGAATCCAACATTTTCTTGGTGGCATAGTCAGACTTTTGTTTCCTGCACCTTCCCTACACCTTCCAGCATTTGGTGCCACCCAAAAGTTGGCTTGAAAAAAACAGGTTTCTGGCTCGTGGGGGCTGCAGTGTGGAAGAGAAATGCCCCCCTCCCCAAGTTTCACTGGAATTCAGTATTCTGACAACAGATATGCTCCATGGTATCCTGCTCATTACATACTAGTCAAAACCAATGTTCTCTGGGCACCTTACAATTAAATATTAAATCAACAGTCAGTAAAATAATAGACATAAAAATCAGCAGAAGTATGGTAAGACACAGCAGATCTTAAATTCAGTGGCTCAAAAGTCTGCAGATGTTTTTTAAAGGGGGAAATGAAAATGTTTCAGCTGGCACCAAAAAGAGAACAAAGAAGGCATCCAGTGATGCCCCTTTGAAGAACATTTAACTAAGGCGCAGGGTTGCCACCACCCAAAAAGCTCATTGTGTACCTGGCAGATCTTACCATATGAAGTAACCCAGAGAAAGTGAAGATGATCTCAGGGACATGGAAATGGAAGAGATCCTGTAGGCAGCCTGTTGATCAATAGCTATGAAAAGTAGCATGGATACAAATACTATAAAACCTTCAGCCAAGTGGTTTGAGCCCAGTATCCCAACATCTGAATATCAAGGAATTCCAATCCTTAGGAATAGACCGATAAATACATCTTTTCCATGTGATTCTCTTCTGTAGTCTTGACAGGTAATGCAGAGTAGACCACCTAATTCTTTGTCTTCGAGCAGCCTCAGACAGAGAGTTGAAAAAGAAAAATGTCTGGAGGCTGTAGTCTGAACCAAATAGCCTGTAAAGGAAGCAGTGTCCTTTGCCTGTCCACTATTCCTTCCCAGCCGCTGCAAATATTGAATTAAAAGTCCTTGCAAAGTAGCTGAATGCTAGGAAGAAGAGCATCTGAAATGGAACATCCCAAAAGAAATAGCAGAAAAGGGCCCTTGAAACTCCAGTTGTGAGGTCTGCAGGTTGAGGTGCAGAATTCAACCCACTCAGTGCATTGCATAGGCCATTCCACATGAGATGGCCAAGAGCCTTTTTAGTATATAGGAAGAGGAGGCCGGTGGTTATGTTCCCCACAGTTTGGAAATGACTAGTAACAAATAAAATTTGTAATTAATTAATTTTTCTGATCCCACTGCTATGTTCATGTTACATTATTATTGTAAAACAATGAGCAACAATGCCACTTTCTATGCAGTATAAACTGAAACCTTTAATCGATGTTATATTTATGCATGTAGCCTCATTAAAAGTGGCAGAGAGGAACAAAAGGTAAGGCAACAAAAAGGGAGAAAAGAGCTTGGAGACAGAGTTTGGAAACAACTCAGTTTTATAATCAGTTACTTCCATTTTGCAGTAATGTGTTGGGACAAAGTTTCTCTTTTTTGCCTATAATGGCCATGGCTGAAATTCACTACCTGTTGCTATAATGAATACAGTTGTCTGCTTCCCCGTTACTCAACCCTAACAGTGTGCATATGTTTGCCAAGGAGTAAAGAGGAAGGGTCAAAAGCATACTTCATTTTCTGTTGCTGCCTTCCTGTCTGTCAGTGTGGGCAGTTTTTCCGCAACTAGCAGGTATCCATCAGAAGGACAAAATGTGTGTGTGTGTGTGTGTGTAATGGGGCAATTAACAGCAAAGCCAGTCTCTCAGAGGAGGAAGAGAGCAATGAGGAAAGTGTACACTAAGGGCGTTTATACACGACCCCTAAGCTCCGCTGCAAATGGCTGCAAGCTCCGGAGCTTAAAAATGTTTCCCCACCAGCTCCGGAGTTTGCAGACAATTAAGTGCGACCCCGCCCCTTTTGCGTGACCCAGCGCACTTTTCTTGTACCTTCTCTTTGGAGGTGAAAAATCTTTGATGCGGTGCAACGATAGTGAGTGCGGGGCTCTCCTTGCTTCTGTTTGCTGCTTTTTGGCTCCCGCCCCTTTAAGAGCTACTTTTACAGAGACTGAAATGTTGCGGGCAGGAGCGAGCGGCATGCTTTTCTTTCTCTTTTTCTCCCTCCCTCATGCAGCCAGCAACCAGGAAGTGTGGAGGGGGGTGGGGACAGAGGAAGAGCGATGAACCCCTAAGATCTCTGGTCCGAATTTAAGTGGCCAGCGGATCTTAGGGGTCGTGTAAAAAGGCCCTAAATGAATAAGAAATGTTTATCTATAGAATACTAGCTAGCATGTTGGACGACAAGTCCCATCCTCTCTCCAGTAGGATTACATGTTGGGGAAAGTGTAGATTAAGGTGTCTGAGAAGAAAATGGCAAATGGAGCTTTGATTTCAATGTGCAGTAGACAGAACTGCAGTCACATTGTTTTCTGGAAGTGAGTTGAAGCCACAGCAACTCCCTGAAAACCAAAGGATTGCCAATAATCTATGTAAGCAGGACTTTGAATGATCACCTCTAGTGTTAACAATCCCACTGTCATTTTGAGAGCATGTGATGGGTGCAGTTCCCTCTTTCCCCCCATCTTGCCTCACCCCCTTTCTACTATGCCCTCTGTGTATATAAATCAGTGGGTTGGCTATCATTCTCTCTTCATCTAAGGAAGTTGATTGTGATCTACGAACACTCACACTAAAATAAATATATAACATACTAAAATAAGTATTTCAGTCATGTGTGTGTTGTGTCGTTACAGTCGTGACCAACTCTTTGTGACTCCATGTCCATGGAGTTTTCTTGGCAGGAATACTGGAGTGGTTTGCCAGTTCCTACTCCAGGCGCCTACAGCCCCTGGTATTCCCTGGTAGTCGCCCATCCAAGTATAAATCAGTCAAGGTTGGACGTGCTTATAGGGCATCTAGTCATAGAAGTGCCAATAACTCTTTTGTTTTTTATTTTTCTTATACTTCCTGAGAAATGAATTGTAAACTAGGTGAGGAGTTAAATGTTAGTTTATTATTGTGTAATTTTTAATTAGATATAATAAGGCTCTTGTGGTTTCTGTTCATTTTCAAGAATTCTACATGTTCCTCCTCATTGTCCAGATGTTATTCCCCTTGGAGGTGGCAGACTAAATAATGATGATGTCATTATTCCCTCTGCAGGAAGCTCCGCATCGCCAAGATGATGAAAGTCAGTGTGTTCCTGCTTATTGCTGTGTTAATTCCTGCAAAGTGCTCATGTGATAATCACGAATGTGCTGTTGATAGTGTGATTAACCAAAAGATCCAGGCCGCAATTGATTCTAAAGGTATTTGAATATTAGGGGGGGGGTGCATTTGAAGGCTCCTCATCTTTCTGAACCTCCCTGTTTCTCTGTAAAAAGATAAAAGTCTGGTTCTATAAAAAACATACCGTTTGCTTTGGAGACCTGAGAGTCCAAGGTAGTCACCCTAATTGTTACTCTGAACTCACATGCTTGCATACTGAATTGTCATAGCCATGTACAGGAAAATGGAGGTAGAGATTCCATGAACCTATCCATAGATTAGGGGCTGCTGGCTGCCATATTATTTATTTATTTATTTTTATTTATTTATTTATTTATTTATCTATTTATCTATTTTTCTATACCACCCCTTTAGTGCAAACTGCATTACCTGGGGCAGTTTACAAAACAGTAATAAAACACAATACTAAAAAGATATATAAAATCCAATTAAAATAGTTAATACAATTGAAATCCAATTTTTAAAAATCTTATAAAACACATTTAAGACAGCCATTAACAGAACTTTTTAGATGGCAAAACACCTCATCCTGCCCTATTTCTTGTGGGGGTGGTGACAAAATGAAAGCAATAATAAAAGATGTGCCCCTACTCAGATGGGTGGTAGAGGGGGCGGGGAGAGAGAAGAACAAAACAACAACAAACAGTCACTTGCGGGGGAAGGCCTCTGCAAATAAATAGGTCTTCAGGGCCTTCTGAAAGGAGAGTAGGGAGGGAGTCTGCCTTATCTCTACTGGCAGGTGGCTCCACATCTCAGGGGCCACCATGAAAAAGGCAGGGCATCTTGTCTTTATGGCCTGCCTCAAGGTGGCCACCTGCAGCACGGAGGAGTGGGAGGATCGTGTAGATTGGGACGGATTGCTCAGGGGAATAAGCTCCACCAAATACTGAGGTCCCAGGCCGTGTAGGGCTTTATCTGTTAACGTCAGCACCTTGAACCTGACAGGGAATATTTGTTATTGTACCATCAGAAAATGTAATGGCACAGTGACAAAACAAGTACAGTAGTGCCTTTTTTTAAAGCAAGGTGTGCAGGAAGCTTGTACCTTGTTGTGAAACTCAATAATCCTTCGGAGAGGGTCTTGGGAATGATCTTAAGCTTCAACAGCTGTGATAGGAAAAGCCCTAATATTCCGACTTGCTGTTTGATGATTTGTTTACTGACACTTGTTTCACCCTGGATCCATTTTGCCCAGAGAAACCTTGTCTCGGTAGCTTATGATGCTACTGGGCTCTTGGTTTCATCTGATATTGGCTGCTGAACTGGACTTGGTGGCAACATCTGTGCTTGCGTGGGAGGCCTAAGGTCCTGGAGAGTTGCTTCCTGTTAGAGCTGACGATACTGGGCTAAGAGAACCGGTGGTCTGCCTCAGGGGGAGGCATTTTCCTCTTTCCCCATGGTTTTCACATTGGACACTTTGCTCTTCCTTCTGCCTCTCCTGCCCTCTGCTGGATTAAAGAGGATTTCTCCCCAGATACCTCCCACTTTCCTTCATCCCCAGTTAAGAGGCAAGACTTCTTAAAGAATAGCTTCTGTTGGTTCCATAGAATAGGCTGAGAGCAATTATAGAATTAAACTGCTGGTCACAAATTGAATTGCACAGTATAACAATGCATATTTTAGTAATGACACTGTAAACAACTTCTAAGGGTGGGGAGGGGGAGAACAGAAGTTGGCTTGATGGCTCAGTTTCAATGATCTATTCTATTGTGCTGTTTGGTGATTAAAGGCTATGCACTTTTAGGAGTTATAGCACATGAACACAAGTAACAGAAACAACCTTCCTCCAGCTGGAGATGGCAGGGAAATGCCTGTCCTGCAGTTGCTGCAGTCATGGTGTGCTGGTGGTTGGTGAGAGGGAGTGTGGCAATGCTTATACTGTACTTGACTTTGTTTCTCATGACAGATCTGGTGAAATATGTTCATTTCTTCATAGAATGGCCAGGCTCCCCAGACAAAACAATAATTTTCGCTTACGGCCTTTCCTAAAAATATCTATTTTTGTGGTTCTTTAGTGGTTCCATTTTTTAAAATTCCATTCTTCCTTCAAGAAGCTCAAACTTTGTCTCCTCTCCCCCAAGAGATCTGTGAGGGAAAATTAACCTAGGCCCCTATCCCATGGCCAGAAGAAATTGCTTAAAATAAAAGGTGGCTTCACTGAGGTCACGTGGTAATTAAAGGTGGTTTCTGTGTCCTCATGAACACTGTTTTCTTAACTGTCTCTGATGTGTCCCCACGACCCAAAGCCACATTAAAGAGGCTTGGAAGGAGGTGTGGGAAGAGGGGAGGGGGAGAGAGAAAAGAACCAGGGTGGGTATTGGAGGAAAGCACCCTCTCTCTTTCTCAGGTTTTGTTTTCCTGTGCAGCTTATAGTGAACAATGAGCTAATTCTGATGGTAGCTGGTGCGGTTTCAAGCTCTCCCCTCGCCCCACTCTCTCTGTGCTCAACAGAGAAAAGAGGAACTGTTGGTGAGGTGTTTTTCTGGTCTCTGCCCTCTGCTCCTCTCTCTCTCTCTCTCTCTCTCTCTCTCTCTCTCTCTCTCTCTCTCTCTCTCTCTCTCTCTCTCTGTGTGTGCGCACGCGCGCGCCTGTGGGCGCTCACACACACACACACACACACACACACACACACACACACACACACACACACACAGAGCCTCCTTGTCCCGCTGCCTGCTGCTGCTGCGCTGCGACAGACTACGCAAAGCCGCGGATTTTAGAGCTGCTGACATTTGCTTGCTAACAGAGGCAAATTATTCCCACCTCTGGGGCTGGTAAAAACTTGTAAGCGGATGGTTAGAGTTTTTTAAAGCTGGATGCTCGTGGGCGCACAATTTTTGGAGGCAGTTTACCTTGAAGTGAGAAGCAGATTTTAGTGGCCGTGGGATAGAGGCCAGAGAGAAAGAGAGCGAGAGAAAAGATTTGCATTGTGGCTGCACAAAGGTTTGTATCTGTAATCTCCTGGTGCGAATCTACCAACATAAAAGTGATCCATGTGGATGTCAGTTGCCCTCTCTGCAACCTACAGAACCATATGCAAACCTCACTCCCATTTTCCTGAAGTCCAGCTGATCAGACCTCAGGTAGGCTGCAAGAAACAAAGAGCAAGAGACCATGTTGTTATCATCAGAATGCTAGGGAGGAAGTTAATGCTGCCCTTCTTAAAGCCTGACCCTGAAAAAGCAAGGGTTTTGTTTTTGGTATCATGATACCCAGAATCTCTCGGTAAGGATTACCAATGGTCACGCTAGTGAGGACATTACGGGGATGAATGTGTTCTGAATGTGTATGCCTGGGTATCCTTCTGGCCCCACTCACCACTTGCCCGTCCCCTTCATGTGGATCATGAAGGGCTATGTGTGCCCCCCCCCAAAGCATTGCATATTCTTGCTCTAACCATTGTACCACATAGGGCGTTTATACACGACCCCTAAACTCCGGGGCAAATGGCTCCCAGCTCGGAGATTAAAAACCTCCGGAGTTAACAGGAAATTAAGTGCGACCCCCCGCCCCCATCCCAGCGCAGCTTTCAGGTACCTGCTTTTTGGATGTGATTTGATCTGGTGTAAGGATAGTGAGTGCGGGGCTCTCCTGGCTTCTGTTTGTTGTTTTTCTGCCCCCCGCCCCTTTAAGAGATCTGAATGCTGCCGGGAACAGAACGGAGGTAAGCCCCCCCCCCCTCACAGCAACCAGGAAGTTGCGACGAACCCCTAAGATCTCTGGTCCGAATTTAAGTGACCAGCGGATCTTAGGGGTCGTGTAAAAAGGCCCATAGACACTGTATCAGTCTTGAGGCCACACTTCTTTGGTTCCACATCCAACTTTGTTTTCTCTTCTGGTATTCTTTGCTCTTCATTGCCTTCACATGCTCTTTGCTACCTGCTCCATAATTTTCTACTGGCTTGTACAACGCATGTGTCATACCACACACCAGCAAAGTTCGTTTCTTGTCAGACTAGGTGACAAAATAAAATGGGAAATACTGGAAAAACTGAAAAGCCCAAAAATTAGGCCATGCAGTCTCCAGTCAAGGTGTGTCCAGAAATAGAGATTACAGATTGCAGGAATGGTGAAGCGTGGAAAGTTTCTACCTGCCCACACTGAGATGAGTAAATGGTAACTGTGGGCTTTGTATGGCCTGGGTAAGCATGAGCCAAATAAACTTGAGTGGGCTTTCTGTTTGTCTTCCCAAATGGGCCAAATTCTACCCCTGTTTTCTTGAGAATGAGCAGCACAGATTCTACCTGCTCCAGATACATGGGTGCCAACAAGAACAAGGATCTTTGCCTGTTTGAATGAGGATGGAGGATGGTAACAGTAACTAGAGATGGGCATGAAATGAACTTTTGGTTCATTTTGTTATTCATTATTTGTTTTGTTACCTAACAAAATGAATAACAAACTGCCCCCTCTAAGGAAAATGAAATGAAACGAAACGGAAATTTCCGTTTCGTTTCAGTTCGCTTTTCGTTCCGCTGGTGTCTTCTACCTGTGACTGGTGGTCCGGTCCATCCTCGCTGCTGCCCCCAGCCCCCAGGGAGGGGGCTTCCAGATATTTTTTTTAAAAAAAAGCTGACCGACCCGTGCTACAGCTGGTAGGCAGGCCATGTGGTTGGCCAGTTTAAAAAAATTAAATTAAAATTAAAATTAAAAAAACTTGATCTGGCCCACGGGCCGCTGACTCAACCCACAGGCCACCAAACTGGCCCGCAGACCGGAAGAAGAAAAATAAAAAATAATAAAAAATACACACACCCCGATCCAGCCTGCGGGCTGCCAAACCAGCCCGCAACCACCAGACCTGACCTGTGGGTCACCGAACCGGCTGGCAGGGGAAAAAAAAGCTGACCAGCCTGCACTACAGCTAGTAGGCAGGCCACATGGTCAGCAATTTAATAATAATAATAATAATAATAATAATAATAATAATAATAATAATAATAATAATAATAATAATAATAATAATAATAATAATAATAATTTTTAAAAACCCGATCCGGCCCGCGGGCCCCGAACCAACCCGTGAGCACTGGACCTGACCCACGGGCTGGCGGGGGGGGGGGGCCGACTGGCCTGCGCTACAGCTGGTAGGTGGGCCATGTGGTCAGCCAGTTAAATAAAATAAAATAAAATAAAATAAAATAAAATAAACATTTTTTAAAAATTTAAAAATCTGGTCCGGCCCGCGGGCTGCTGAACTGCCTGTGGGCCAACAGGAGTTTTAAAAAAATTTAAAAATAATAAAATAATAAAAAACCCGACCGGTGGGGTTCAAACAAAACAAAACAAACCCCAAACTAAAATGAATTATGAAATGAATTTTGTTTAATAAAAATTCATTTTGTAATTAACAAAACAAAATGGGGGGGGAATGAATTACAAAACAAAACACCATTTTGGCATTACGTGCTCATCTCTTACAGTAACTTCTTGTTGCCTCTTGCAGTTTCTGCAGCACTGAAGAATGTCCAGCTGATTTGTGTTGATGTGTCCGCTCGCGGTGCTGATGTCACCTGCCCATCAGGTGAGAAATTTTGTCTTGTTGGAGGAGGAAGTTCGATTGGCAGGAAATGAAAAGGAACTGCACTGGGGACAAGAGGGAAGGAAGGAACATTCTCTGTTGGCCAGGAGAGGATAAATGGTTTGGGGTCCTGGGCTGGATCCCATGACCTTCAGGCATTGTCCTACCCACAGGCAGGCAGCTCTGCAGCTGCTCAGATTGGAAGTCTCCAGGCTGGAGGATGTCCTTTTGAACAAGAGGGAAACCTAGCGGGGACCCCTTCTTCAGAAGACGAGCCAGTATCCAGTCACACTGAGGATATTCCTCAAGAGGAGGTGGGAAGGAGGCTTCTGGTAGTGGGTGATTTGATTGTCAGGAACATAGAATGGGGAGTCTGTGATGGATGTGAGTACTGCATGGTGACTTGCCTGCCTGCCTGGTGCGAAGGTTGCAGACATCACCTCTCATCTGGATAGGCTAGTAGAGAGTGCTAGGGACAAGGTAGCAGTAGTGGTGCATGTTAGCACCAGTGATGTCAGCAGTCATTGCCGGGCCTGTACGAGATGGACAGGCTTCACTTGAACCAAGATGGAACCAGACTACTGGCACATAATATTAAAAAGGTGGCAGAGCAGCTTTTAAACGGAATCTTGCGGGGAATCTGGTCAGAACACCTCATCCCCATGGAACGAGGTTGGAGAGGGTAGAGAACCACAAAGTGACGACATAGTAGGTATTAGGACTGAGAGAATAATGGGATGTGATAGTTTGTCTACGGGAATGAAAAGCTGGGGGGGGGGACGGTGAGAGAGCAAACAAGCAACCCTTCTTTGGGGCCCCACTGTACAGGTGCTTTTACGCAAATGCTTGAAGCCTCTGAGCAAAGATGGGAGAGCTTGAACATTTGGTGGCTAGGGATAACATTGATATATTGGCCATAAAATAAACCTGGTGGGATGTGGTGAACCAGTGGGATACCGCAGTCCCAGGCTATAAACTCTATAGGAGGATATAGAGAGAGGTGGGTTGGAGGTGGAGTGGCCGCAAAGAAAGGGTAAAATCCAGCAGAATGGAGATTGACGGCGGGTTTGACTCCACCATAGAATCACTGTGAGTTAAACTACCAGTTCTAAAGAGCGATGTGATAGTGGGGGTTGTGCTATCATCCACCAGATCACAAACTTGCGGGGGACCTTGAAATGCGTAGACAAATCATGGACATGGGGGACTTCAGTTATCCCCACACTGTCACTAGGCCAATGTGAGTTCATGGCAAGAAAGAGAAGCCAGGTTTCTTGATATGCTGAATGACTGTGCCTTAGAGCAATTTGTCATGGAGGCCCCCTGAGAAAAGGAAAATCTAGATCTAATACTGTGTGATACTCAGGACCTGGTCACAGATGTGAATGTCAAAGAGCCACTGAGGAATAGTGACCATGTTGCCACCTCCTTTGCCATGCATGTTGGGGGGAGAGTGTCAAGCAAACCAGACACAAAAACCCTTGATTTCCGAAGGGTGGACTTTCCTTCAGATGAGAAAACTAGTTAGAAAGAAATTGAAAAGGAAAGTAAAAAGAATCAAATCTCTCCATAGTGCATGGAGTCTGTTTAAAACAATGGTAGTAAAAGCCCAGTGGAATATCACCAAGAAAGCAAAAGCAAAAGCCAAGTGTTCTGCTTATACTTTATACCGCCCCATACCACTTCAAGTAGCCTCTGGGCAGTTTACAGTTTAAATTACAGTATGTAGGAGCTCCTCTAAGGGCGCTTTTACACGACCCCTAAGATCCGCTGGCAACTTAAATTTGGAGCAGAGATCTTGGGGGTTTGTCGCTCTTCCTGTGTTCCCACCCCTCCGCACCTCCTTGCTCCTGTCTGTGTGAGGGGAGGGAGAAAAAAAGGGAGAAAAGAATGCAGGCTCACCTCCACTCTGCAGTGGAGCTGCTCCGGGAACCATTCCAGTATCTTTCAGTCTCTTAAAGGGGCGGGGCAAAAAAAAAAAACAAGGCAAGGAGAGCCTGGCACTCACTGCTTTACATCCGCATCAGAAATTTTTCACCTTCGGAGACCAGGTACTCGGAAAATGCGCTGGGACGCGCTTAGGTGGGCGTGGTCGTACTTTATTTAGTTTAAAGTCCGGAGCTGGTGGGAAAACAATTTTAAGCTCCGCATCTGGGAGCCCTTTGCCTCGGATTTTCGGGGTTGTGTAAAAGCGCCCTGAGTTGAAGAGCGTGCCAGCATGGGCAAGGAGAGCTCTTTCCGTAAATGGAAATCCTTCCCAAACGAGGAAAATAAAAAGGAACACAAACTCTGGCAGAAGAAGCTGATAAGAGAGGCAAAGAAAGATTTTGAGGAATGTATGGCTAACTAATAAAGGGAAATAATAAAAGCATCTTTAAATATGTTAGAAATAGAAAACCTGCCAGAGATCTGGTTGGCCCTCTGGATGGTGAGGGAGGTAAAGGGGAGCTACAGGGAAACTTGGAAATTGCAGAGAAATTAAATGACTTCTTTGAATCTGTCTTCACAACAGAAGACCACAGGCAGATTCCGCTGCCCAAACGGCCCCTCTTGACTAAGGAAGTAAACCAAATACAGGTTAAAAGGAGCCTTGTGGCACAGTCGTTAAATGCCTGTACTGCAGCTAAAACTGTGCTCACGACCTGGAGTTCAATCCCAGGTAGCCGGCTCATAGCTGACGCAGCCTTCTATCCTTCCGAGGATGGTAATATGAATACCCAGCTTGCTGGCGGAGGCAATGTGTAGCCTGCATAATTAAATTGTAAACTGCTCAGAGAGTGCTTGAAGCTATATATGCAGAACATTTTGTTTATTTGCTTTAAAAGAGAGGATGTTTTAGGTTTAACTGATAAATTGAAGATCAACAAGTCACCGAGCCAAGATGGCATCCACCCACAAACTGAGAAATGAAAATGCATATCTCTTAATGGAAATATGCAACTTGTTTCTTAAAACGTCCACAATGCCGGAGGACTGGAGGACAGCGAATGTCACACCAATTTTTTTAAAGAAGGAAGGAGGGAGGACCCAGGCAATTACAGGCTGGTTAAACTTACGTCTGCCCCAGTGGAAATGGTGGAAAGCTTTCTCCAAGAGAAAATCTTAAAACACATATAAAAACAAGCCTCGGTGGGAGAAAATCAGCATGGCTTCTGTAAGGGCAAGACTTGCCTGAATAACCTTTTAGAATTCTTTGAAAAGGTCAACAGACATGTTGGTTTGGGTGAAGTGGTGGAGACTGAAAATCAAACAGCTGACATTTGAATGCCATTGTACAACACAATAGTAAGGCCGCACCTGGAGTACTGTGTACAATTCTGGTCACCACATCTCAGAAAAGACATAGTGGAACTGGAAAAGGTGCAGAAGAGAGTGACTGAAATGATTACTTGGCAGGGGGACATCCCTTATGAGGAAAGGCTACAGCATCTGGGGCTCTGTAGTCTGAAAAAATGGTGCCTGAGGGGGGATATGATTTAAACATACAAAATTATGCAGCACATGAGTAAAGTGGAGAGAGGAAGACTTTCTCCCTCTCACAAAAATACCAGAACTAGAGGACATCAACTCAAATTGAGGGTCAGGAGAGTGAGAACAGACAAAAGAAAATACTTCTTTACCCAGCACGTTGTTAGTCTGTGGAACTCCCTGCCACAGGATTTGGTGATGGCATCTGGCCTGGATGCCTTCCAAAGGGGATTGGACAAATTCCTGGAGGAGAAGTCCATCACAGGTTAAGCCCATGATGGGAATGTGTAATCTCCAGGCTTAAAAACAGGATACTTCAAAGGCCGGATGCAGGGGAGTGGTAGCTGGAGACAGATATCTAGTCTCCTGTGCTCGCAGAGGCATCTGGTGGGGCCACTGTGAGATACAGGAAAGTGGACTAGATGGGCCTTTGGCTTGAACCAGCATGGCTCTTCTTATGTTCTTAACCCACCAACCCTGCACAGGCCAAATGATGTCAGCATACATGTTGTGCCCTTACACCACATGTAAATGTGAGCATACACACACACACACACACACACAGAGAGAGAGAGAGAGAGAGAGAGAGAGAGAGAGAGAGAGAGAGAGAGAGAGAGAGAGATTTCCGCTGACACGGCTGATGGGGATCCCACATGATCCCAATCTTGTTATCTGAGGGCAATGAAGAAGGGATCAGGGAGCAAAGCCATCTCTCTGTGCGAAGTGCCACTTGCAGATGTCTTCCTGAAATTGGCACTTGCCACTTCAGCTGCACTGCACTTGCCCCTTTTGGGGGGATGCTACGGAGGTGAAGCTCTATGAGAAGTTATCTAGTAAAAGAAGACTGTGGGGAATACCCATCTGGTACCCCTAGTGTCTTGATTGGAAAGATGAACAGTGTGGGATCTACAATAGGGTGGGGCATAGAGAGAGGGAGAGAGGGATTTGGGGTGAGGTTGTCACTTCGATCCCTTCTGCCCCAGATCAAGACAAAATGGGGTCCAGATTCAGTCAGAGGGTTTGCCTGGATCATGTCAAATTTGGCCAGTGATTTCCCTCCCATATGTAGCAGTGAGTCTCGCAGTCCTGTTTGCTCTGTGTATGCACACATGGGTATAAAATGTAAGATAACATAGGTAGCTTCAGGATGTTGTTTTGCTTGGTAACTACAGTACTAGCAAAGCACTTCTGAGTGATTGAATCAGAAATGTATTGTGCCAGCTCTAGTTTTTGCAGAGCACCTGAAATGACCAGCTGCCGGTCCATCTAACTTGCTCTTTACATCCATAGGTTACAAGCCCACTGGATGTGCTTGTGGAATGGCATGCGGTTCCTGGGATATCCGTGGCAACACTGCCTGCCACTGCCAATGTGCCAACATTGACTGGACTGCTGCCCGATGCTGCCAAGTGGGTCTTCAGTGATGGCTCTTTTATTCTCGCAATTTGTGGGCATTATTGCCTATTGCTATGTACTAGGCTCCAGCATCTGTGCTCAATAATAATAATAATAATAAAGTGCATCTAAACATGTCTAAACTGACCAGTGTGTTGACCTTGAGTCCTTTCCCTACACGCTTCTGAGGACCGTGCTGGCCATATTGTGAAACTGGTCAAAACCCTTTATCTAGGCTCCTGTGGTAGGATTCTCCCACTGGACAATGACTCAATTTCACATTACCAGGAACCTCTTTTTTGACTATTCTGATGTGTGGAGAAGACTGAGGTGTCCAACTGACTGGGTAGAATTCTGGGCCTGTACATCTTCACAAATTGGCAATGGAGGGCCATTGGTCATACCGCCTATTCTTTCTCACATGAGAACCACCTTGCATCCCCCTCCCCAGTCGCTGTGGTATCTCAGGGAGAAAGAGGACTCAACCTTTTAAAAAAATAAGAACATAAGAAGAGCCATGCTGGATCAGGCCAAAGGCCCATCTAGTCCAGGTTCCTGTATCTCACAGTGGCCCCACCAAAGGCGTCTAAAGTGTTCTGCTCTGTCTAGGAGCGGACGAAACTAGATATCTGTCTCCTGATACCACTCCCTTGCATCTGGTCCTTGAAGTACCCTGGTTTTAAGCCTGGAGATTACACATGTCCCTTTTCTCCCTTTTGGGCTCGTTTGGAGAGAAAAAGGAAGACTTGTAATTCGATCCACCTATAACTATAGTCTGAAGGGATTCCTCCAGATGTCCACCCTCACATATGGGGTAATGTGTGATTACAGTGGAAGGAAAAGAGCCTGTTGTCCTTGTACGGAAAGGTGGTGGTGTGTCTCTGAGGCATGCTGTCAAAAGAGGTATCCTTGGAATGAAATGACAGATAACTCTAAGCTAGGCATGTCCAAACTTCGGCCCTCCAGATATTTTGGACCACAACTCCCACAGTCCTTTGCCATTGGAAATACAGGCTTGGAATTCTGGGAGTTGTGGTCCAAAACATCAGGAGGGCCAAAGTTTGGACATGCCTGCTCTAAGCAATGGTAGCCCTTGCCACCTTCCTGGCACTTATCACACACTGAGAGCTGTGATTGCACGAAAATGAGCCTCCACTAAGAACAGTACTCACCCCCTTCCTGGTGCTTCATGTTCCAGGTTGAAGAAGTGAGTTGTGGATCTCAGAACCACCCCGAGTGGTACAGTACACACTAAACAAAGCCTGGCATACACTAAACAAAGATGAGCCCAGGCCCTTTTTATTTTTAAAAAGTTCCTTTTGTGTGTGGTGGCTCATTTGCAAGTGAATGTATGCAAAACACAATGCTGCAAATTATTCATCTTCTCATTTGCCGTGTCATTTAGGTCCATTTGCTTTACTCATTGTAGAATAGGATCGCAGTGCAAAATAGCTAAATTAGCTTTCACACGACAGTCCATGTTAAAAGACAGAACATAAAACCACACTTGTCATATTTCAGTGGAATCTGCTAAGAGACATCTGTTCTACTGCTGTAGCTGCTAATTATGAGAAGCAACTGTTGTGCCTTTTTCATCACCATGACATGAAACACTGCTTACTAATTTTTTTCCCATTAAGCTCCTCTTCAGAATTACTAAAACACTGAGAAAAATCCAGTTATTAGTCATAAATAGATAAACCTATTGTGTTGATGGGACTTAGCTGGTCCCATTCCTTTAACAAGTCTGAAATGAACAATTGGACTTAGGTCCTAATAGCCACTCTCTCCCACCCCCACTCCCTCCCCACTTTTTAAAAATTATTTTGATTACCATATTTGTCCAAACAGTTACTCAGTACAATTTATTTCCAAGACAGAGAAAAGATAGTGCTTCTTCTCACAGTGCAGGGTTGAATTGCTAATTTAATTAATGTCCAAATGGCATCTAGGTCTGTCTTCACTGGAGAAGATGGTACAAGGAGAGATTTATCCCTTGACAGATAGCATGCGGCTATCGGGGATAAAGGCAGCATAAATTTAAAGTTGTTGTTGTTGTTGTTGCTGTTACTACTACTACTACTACTACATAGCACTTAAAGTTCTTTCTGGGCAGTTTACAATTTAATTATGCTGGCTATACATTGCCCCCTCAGCAAGCTGGGTACTAAACTTACTGTCTTCAGAAGGATGGAAGGCTGAGTGAACCTTGAGGTAGTTACCAGGATTGAACCTGAGTCATGAGCAGAGCTTTGGCTGCAGTGCTGCAGTTTAATCACTGTGCCACGAGGCTATTTTATAAGTGGCCCTAAAGAAGTCAGACAAGTATTGGTGCAACGAGTTGAAATTCTAGGAATTACAGGTTGATCACCAAAAGAAACACAGGACATTGAACTAGATGGGTCTTCAGACCATGTGTCTGCTTTATAGTCTTGACAGCAATACAGCATAATAAAGCCTTCCACAGAATATTATTTGGTTCTGCTTTTTGCATAAGTTGCAGATAAGCCATCTTGTTACATGAGTTCTCGGTTTCCCATAAAATGTATCCTGCAAACTTCTTCTCATTGAGTTACCTGGTGCCACATCTGCCATGCTGCGAGTCATTTGCAGTACAAGCCTACATATGTTGACTCAGAAACAAGTCCCAGTGATTTGTTCAGTGGGAGTTACCTCCAAGAAATGGACAGAGGACTATGACTTTGATTTCATTGCAGATTAAGATTTCTCATTTTACAGCAAATGTCAGTACATGATGAAGAACAAATTGAAAATCCCATTAATGTGTATATACATAGCTGTAGATGTGAGAAAGGAGATGGTGTGCCGTCCACTAAGATGGAAAAAAAAGGGGGGGGGGAGGGAAAATCGAAGTAACAACAAAGAAAATGAAGGAAATGAATATGGAGAATAAGGAGATGATATGTAATTCAGAGAATGAGACAGAGAAGGATTTGATAAGATGGGAGGAGGGTTGGAATGGTGAGAATATGAATATTCATAGAGAGAGACAGAAATCTCCAATGGTAGACGAGTGGGAAGACAGAGTATGTGAAATGCATGGGATTAAGAAGGGGTCTTGGGAAAAGGTGGTTTAGGGCGGTGGTCCCCAACCCCCGGGCCGCGGACCGGTGCCGGTCCGTGGACCAATCGGCACCGGGCCGCCCGAGGAACTTCAAAATACACTAATCCCCTGAGAAAGCCTATTTGCAGTGAAGAGTATCTGTAGGGGGCGAGGCTGGTCCGTGTGGGTTTGTGTCATTGGTTTGCAAAGAGAGACCCCGCCTATTGCCCAAAGAGTGCGGGGAGGGGGTGCTGCTCCCTTTGGACATTAAGCGACGACGTCGACGAGGAGGAGGAGGTAAGGCGGGGAAACGGGCAGGCGGGGAAGGGAAGGGAGAGGAAATCGAGGCTGATTTTCCCAGGCTTGGTCTTGTTGGCAGCATGCTCTCTCCCATTCCTTTGGAGAGCCTATACCTGCAGTCCTTAATGTTTGTGCCCGTTCTAGCGTCCATGTGTTCTCGCTTCACTGCGCCATCCAGAAAAGCCAAAGGGGGGGTGGTCGTGGTGCTGCTGGCGGTGGCAGCGGCGGCGGGAGAGAGAGAGGAAGGACAAGGGAAAGCTTGAAACATGAGGACATCTTTGGTCATTTTTTCGTTCTCCGTTTCCACTCCAGCCGGCTTGGATTTTTTTTCTGGAGGGTCCTTGCCATCCAACTCCCGCCCCCACGATGTTGCGTTAATTTGGGCGAATATTGGCGCGCTCTACACCTGCCCCCCGCCCGGTATAATCGTGTTCAAGGTGTGTGTGTGTGTGCGCGCGTGCATGCGCGCAAGCGGGTGGGTGTGATCGTCTGGGCTCGCCTCCTTTCCTCCCCCTCCTCTCTCTCCTTGCTTTCTTTTTTCTGTCCTCCTCCCTCCCAAGTAGTTTTAGAGCTGGAGAAGGACGGGCGTAGAAGAATACATGCCCCCCCCCTTTTAAAAATTACGGGCCAAGAGAAAGCGATCTCGCGCCAAGAGCCCTGTAAAATAAACAGTTGCAAGAGAAGGGAAAAGGGGGGGGGGAGAGAGAGAGAGAGAGAGAGAGAGAGAGAGAGAGAGAGAGAGAGAGAGAGAGAGAGAGTATGCAAGCGGGTGGGTGTGATCCATCTGGGCTCGCCTCCCTTCCTCCCCCAAGAGAAGGGAAAAGGGAGGGGGTTTGTGTGTGTGTGTGGAGGTGGAGGAGGAGGAAATGAGCAACGGTTAAGCGGAATCGGGATGGTCTCGGCGGCACTTGGGGAACCGGGAATGGAGGCGGGGCGGGAAGGAGGGGTGATGGGGCTGTTGCCAGGAGGGCACGGCCACCATTTGGGAAAGAGGAGGCTGCTGGCGGCGGCGGAGGTCCCGCGAGCGGATGGTGACCCCCCTTCCTCCTCCTCCTCCTCCTCCTCCTCCTCCTCCTCCTCCTCCTCCTCTTCCTCGGTTCGCCAGGAGTCGTTCCGGTTGAGGCCGCCGGCGAGGGTGCCCTCCGCGTCTCCTCCTCCTCCTCCTGCAGCCAGCCTTGCCCGACTCCCCAGCAGCCTATGGTTGGTTGGCTGCGCTCACCGGGGCTCCTCTCGCGGCCGGCGTGACCGGGCCAGAAGGAAGGAGGAAGTGCCACCGCCGCCGCCCGCTCCTCCTCCTCTTCCTCCTCCTGCTCTCAGGCTGCCGGCTTCAGCTCCAGTTCTCCTCTTCCGGCTCTTAAGGGTGGTGGGCGCCCGCCCGACTCCCTTCTCCCCCACTACCACCACCACCCTCATCCTTCCCCTTGGCTCTCTCTCTCTCTCTCTCACGCCCCCCGTGGGCGTGCCCGCCCGCCCGCTTGCTTGAGGCCACCCTCCCTCCCTCTCCCTTCCTCCCTCCCCACCCCCACCCCCACCCCACCTGGTCTCCTCTGCCCCCCCAGTCCCCTCCACCCTGCCCTGCCACCCTCTCCCCCAATTCCTTTGCCATGGCCACCCGCTCGTGCTGGGAGAAGGCACAGAAGCAGAACAAGCAGCACCAGGCCATCCTGGCCAAGCTCCTCTATGAGGAGGACAACAAGTACTGCGCCGACTGCAAGGCCAAAGTTAGGAGGAGGGGGGGCGAGGGGAGGGGGGGTCTCACACCCTCGGGGAGAGGAGGAGGGGTGGGGCGAACGAGGGGGGATCACGCGCGCACGTGCAGCAGCCGGTCTGAGGGGAGAGAGAGAGGAGGAGGCGGGGCCTTTTAATTAAATTAAAATTATTAAATTAAAACAAGCGGGCCACGGAAAAATTATCAAACATTTACCGGTCCGCGGGGATAAAAAGGTTGGGGAGCACTGGTTTAGGGCGTTTATACACGACCCCTAAGCTCCGCTGCAAATGGCTGCAAGGTCCGGACCTTAAAAATGTTTACCCACCAGCTCCGGACTTTGCAGACAATTAAGTGCGACCCCGCCCACTTTAGCAAGACCAAACAGCAGTTTTCTTGTACCTGCTTTTTGGAGGTGACAAATATTTGATCCGGTGTAAGGATAGTGAGTGTGGGGCTCTCCTGGCTTCCGTTTGTTCTTTTTTGCGCCCCGCCCCTTTAAGAGATCTGAATGCTGCCGGGAACAAAACAGAGGTAAGAAGGCATTCTTTTCTTTCTTTTTTCTCCTCAGGCAGCCAGCAACCAGGAAGTGCCGAGGGAGGTGGGGACAGAGGAAGAGCGAGGAACCCCTAAGATCTCTGGTCCGAATTTAAGTGGCCAGCGGATCTTAGGGGTCGTGTAAAAAGGCCCTTAGAAAGAGCCAAGGGGGGAATATATGAGTCTACTCGGAGAGAGAGGGTATAAATTCGGAGATGGATAGGTAGAGGTGTGCAGACAGAAAGAGAGCTACTGGTAGCCAAAGAAATAGGTAGGGAGTCCAGTACCAATAATGACCACGACAATGGTTGGCCAGAGAAGGAGGTGCCGTTTCCAGACGGATCCCTGGTTGGGGTTAGGAAACGCAGCTAGAGACTGTGAGGCACCATTGTTGTGGGACCCGATGTTCTGGACCTCTAATAGAGAATGCTTCCCCACTCCACAAATAAGTAATGACAAACCATTTCAAAGTCTTGTTATTGTTGAAAATGATTTATTGAACAAAAAAAGTTCAAACAGTTTACCATTTATTAATGTTGAAGATGTTAATGAACAAGTTCAAGAAGTAATGCCCACAAATTGTGATAATAAAAGTTTCTTGTTTTTTGATAAGTTACTTGACTCTAGTGGTCATTCTCCATCGGAACCGTTGGTGTCGTTAACGGAACTCTCACAGTAGATCAGCAACCACGGAAGCAGCAGATATCTCTAGCGACCAGCTTCTAAGGGTCACTAATGTGGGTCCCTTACATAACATTTTCACCGCTGCTTAGAGCAGGGGTGTCCAAACTTTTGGCAAGGTGGACCAGATTTGGTGAGGTGAAAATGTGTAGGGGCCCGGCCAACCATTCAGCTGGAAGGGGAGAGAAAGGGTGTAGGCCCACATGCAACTGCAACAGCCACAAATGCTCCAGTTTTGAGGCACTCAAGGGCCCAGCGACTGTTGCATGGCCCGGGAATCAGCCCACACGCACCCAAGATGTACTGCTGCTCGCATATGTTGCCCTACCTTGCAAGGAGGTGGGGAGGACACTGCAGCAACAGAACGAGGGGTGGGAAGGCAGGGCAGGTGGCTGGGGGATGGACGGAGCCTGGGAGGGTAGGCAAACCATAAATCTACAAGGTGACATCTCTAGCCTGCATGGGGAGGGGCCGGCCGGCAGGGAAGAGTGACAGGCTGAGCTGACAGGGAGAAGATACTGCAGGCCACTCAAAATTTTAAAACGAGCCACATTTGGCCCCGGGCTGGACTTTGGACATGCCTGATTTAGAGTGAATCTTCTTCTCTATGCCTTTGTTCACACAGCATGAACATAATAATTAACACACATGTCAGAAAGGGGGGGGAGGCAGCTGTCAAAATGGGGTGAGAAAGGATGAGTCATCAGTGTTCACCACTTTTGACTTTCTGAACCAACCCAACTCCTATTAAAATACATAAACAGAATGTTACTGCTCAGCATCTGTCTCTTGTGCCTGAGAGCTGTTGCCTCAGGATAGCACCCTATTAACTGAAATCAATATATTATACTTAGCAGAAATATTAGGACTGGGTGGGGAGCTGTGGAAACATCTTCACTGATCCATAATCATTTGATTTGAACCCAGGCCTTTTCAGCTGGGAGATAGGAAGCTGTCTTAGAACAGCTCAGAATGTTGGTTCATTTAGTTCATGTGCTCCCTCCCCTCTGAAAGTGGTGAGATAGAAGCAGAAGACAAGGAAGTGAAGTATTCATGCTAAAAAAAATCATGCTTTCATGCTAAAAAAAAGCATCACAATCAGGAGCAAGTGCCTTGTTTCAGAAGAGAACTACCATATATTTCTGGAAGACGTCTGAGAATTCAATTCTCCTTAGAAATAAAGCACCCACACCCAGAGTCTTCACACCTTCACACCACCACCAGGAAGGCCACAGCTAATGACCCATACTTAATGGGTGTTGGGAAAAGTTGCATAGACTTTCACACACCCTAGGGCTAGGCCATTGACAACCTAACGTGCCTCTTCAGGCCATTGTTCAACTTATTCAGACCAGGGTGAGGTGAAATCAAGGTGAACTATAAAATGGAGGACTCGCCAGTAACTTTCTTCAGATTGATGAAGCTGCCTGGATTAGTTGCGAAATGTTTGAATCTCTCAAGAAAAGAAGTCCAATTGCCATGTCTCAGCTTCCAGATAAACTCACCTGGATGACAGAGAATCTTCACAGACATACCCATTACAAAAGTGGAACAGGTGATACCTTTAGGCTACTAGAAAAATAACAAAAACATTGCTAATATTTCGAAGATGAAAACCCTTTTCCTCAGAGTAGTACCAATAGGTTATAACATGGCAAAAGGTGTATTTGCCAGGAGTTATTTCTTAGATGTAAGGTCCTTGGCAAGATGAGAAAAAAGCCAGGCAGTTTCTTAGTTGAGGCTCGGAGCTTGGAGGAGGTGCTTTTATTGTCCCAGTCCTTCCAAAGACATGTCACGGCTCACATACACACATTCACACCTCTCCTCAATGTAGCTCATCGAGACACACCCAAGTGTTTTGTTTAAGGGTCAATATGGACTCTGGGGTGGCCGCTTTACCACTTCCAGTTGCTCCTATGTTGCCAAGGGCAAGTGAAGTACAGCCTGTGCTGAGATCCAGGGGTCCAGAACTGATCCCCAGACCTCTTGAACTGTCCATCTCTCATCTGAATTGACAGCTGTACTGCACTGACCATGGTCATCTCCAGGGGCTCAGCCAGATGTCTTTCCCAGCCCTGCCTGAAGATGGCAGTGGGTCAATTTGAGACTATCTGCATGCAAAGGATGTGGTTGACCACTGAATAGTGGCTTGCAAGCTATGAACCCATCCATCCATCCATCCAGGTTTTAATTGTAAATTGTCTCCTCCCTTTCTCTCTCTTTCTTTTTCCCTATCTCTTTTTGTCCCATTCCTTTCTTCCATGACACCTCAGGATTTCATCCCAAGAGGAAGACTTTAATAAAAGTTACTCACTGCCTGTGAAAAAGGCCAGCCACTTTTACTCATTAGGGTGGTAGATATGTTAGATCATTTCCCGACATAAACAATTTAGGACCAGGAGAGTCATTATCACTCATGCGCACAATCTTCTTTTCCACGCATCAATTGACACAGCTACGTCAACCATGAGCAGAGACATCTGCCTATCTTTCTCCAAAATACAAGTCAGTAAAATGTATTTGTTTATTTTGGCTGCCTTGAATGAAGATAATCTTCTAGCTCCTGTTTCTTATTAGGTAGCAATTTATAAGAGCCTTCTCACAGGAGAAACATATAGATGCTGTCAAAACCAATCTTTCAAAAACCTCTCCTAAATGGAATCCAGAGAAGTAATCTTGGGGGCCCCAAGTCGTGTCTTGATAGTAAATGAACAAAGGAAGAGTACAGGTTGTCTGTGGGGATGGCAGTGCTAGTGGGAGAGCTTTGAAATGTTTCTTTTTGGCCTACAACTCACAGGATCTAAAACCAGCATGGCTTGTGGCCTAAGGATGAAGGGAGTGGGGTACATTTCACCACGACCCAGAGGTTCAAGGGCAAGGCTGATGAATGTTCCACTCCATTAGCAAGAGGAGGAATACTGGAGAGTAGATTAAATTGTATGTTATGTGTGAGAGTATTAATGGGAATGCATCCCCCTTGGACCTAAATAACTACTATCCACGTCTTGGGTGATATGTTGGAATCAGTGAGAAGACAGAACGGCACAATAAGAAGCCAATAAGAAGAAAAAAACCCGAGAAGAGATCTGAGAAGGATACACAAGCTGTATTTGCTGCTTGTGCAATTCAACAACAAAAAAAGAGGTGGTATTCTATAATGTGCTCTTGCCCTCTCTCAAGAACTGCCAGAAACAACATTCTGTGTGCATTGGAATGAGGGGGAAATAGCTGGTGGATGTTACGGAGCACTATAGCAATATGGGACATTGATCCGAAGGAGAGTGGCAACTAGAGCTGCTGATTTGCAGACTCTGAAGGTATGTGTAGTAAATTGCACTAGAGTGGGCCCATTGAATCAATGGGTATTTGGTGACCAAACTCCTCCATAAGTTTGGCTTATTCAAATAGGCCTATTCTAGTTGTGACAGGTTTACTAAACTGAAGTTAGTTTACTAGAGGAGGTCCATTTGGATTAGTGGAACTTATGGAGGGGATATGAAATCGTTGGAATGGGATTGGAATGGAGCTGCTCTGGTGTGACTTACTACACTAAACAACACTTAAGCCATAAACAAACCTTTATTGCCCTACATGAAATAAATAAATAAATAAATACACAGTTTCAATTCTAGTTGCATCTGTCCTTCTTAAAATGTAACTAATACTTCTTAATTTCTTCGATGAGTCATTTCATTTCACAAAAAATGTATCTTGTTGTGAGGGTTCGTTCTCAAAATCTCTGGTTCTTTTGGAGGAATCATGAGGAGACTGTGATGATTCTTGTAAAATAAACAAATTTTTATTCAACTCTTTGTCTCTTGGTCTTTGTTTCTCTTTTAATATCTCTTCTTTATTAACAGGGGTTAAAACAGGAAGTTCAAAACTAGGATCATAACAATTTTCCAACAAGATATTATTTCCTTTACCACCTCTATCATTTATTTGTGTGGAGCTTGCTTCGTCATTGTTGACCGGTTCCCGCAATTGCCCCCACAATAAGGGTGTTGAATGTTCTGTGGCTGGCTCCAGCCCCAGCCGGGAATCCATCCTACTGGACCAGAAGGAATATTTCCCTTTCCTTCTTTATTTATAGGAATAGAAATTCCAGTAGGGAATCGAGGAGGTCCTTCTGGAGTGGGTAAGGGAAGTCCCGTTTCCACCTTCCCCCAAACATCCCTTCTCCCCGGCACTCCCTCCCTAACGTCCTTAACCGTCCTCTCCTCCCTCGCGACTCCCCCTCCTCTTTCTGCCTCGCGACCTTCCGTCTGTGTCTGCGCTTCCCTAAACAGAATTCGACTGCCTCTCTCTTCAGTTTGTGTACCCACTCTTCTTAATACTTTCTCCATATCTCTATTTACCTGCACTCCTGTGTGCCAATACATTCCTACTGATCTGTCTCCATACCTGCCTCCTACTTGTAACATTTTATCTTTCTTCATTACCCTCCAATCATCTGTCTGTATTCCTCTTTCTCTTACTATCTTATGTTCTTCACCCCTCCCATCTGTTTGTGTCTCTCTCTGTTCCATTCCTATGTTTATTTCTTCTACCTCTTCTTGTAACCTTTCCCATGTAACTTCGCTTCTCACTATGGCCATGAATCCCTCTATAATCTTTGAAGGCTTAAACCTAAATCTTGATCCTTTCTCACTTTCTTCTCTTTTAATCTCTATATCGTCCACCTTCTTGACATCTTTCTCCTCCTCTTGACTTTCTTGAATAATATACTCTTCCTCCTCCTGTAATCTTGGTAATTCCGCGGACGAGCCCACTTCTGTCATCTCACACTTGTGAACCTTCAACTGTCCTCGGTTTCCATTCTGAGGACAATTTAAGCCCATGGCCACTATATCTGGCCAAATTTTGGACTTTCTTGCTCCCCCCCGCCCCTACTTTTTGTAAGATTTAACCTCATTAGGAGTTCAGAAGGAACTTGAAAAACTTGCACAGTGTTTGACGACAGTTTGGCTAGGCCCAATGAGGACATGGCACCTTTGCAAATTTTAACTTTCAAGAATGGATATTTGGCTGACCAAAGAAATAAACATGTTCCATTACTATATAAAACAATTTATTTGTGGCTGATTTGGTTTAATCGTACCCTAAGAACCTGCAGTTTAAGCCAATAAAAAGAAAAAAACCAACTTGTTTTAAAAAGCAAATCTGGATTTGCTTTTTACCTCCTCTTTTCCCATTGCAAATGTTGAAAAATGTACATGAGACTTTGTGAACAGCAGTTTAAAGTCCTATATAAAATATTATACAGATCAAAATGGTATTCTCCATTTTTGTGTGTGTGCCAGTAGTTGAAAATAAATGATCAATTAGTCTTGGTTTAAAAACATTAAATAACTTTTACTGGATACGATGTAGAACAGAAGAAACAGTGCTTTGACATTTGGTACTTTGTACACAGACTTGTGCTTGACTTTATACTTATATACAATATTATCCTTAAACTTGACAAACATTGTTTATTTATTTATTTATTTATTTATTTATTTATTTGATTTACCGTGCCATCTAGCCTGAAGACTACTCTAGGCAGTTAGTTACTCCTCCTTATATACATCTCTAACTAACATAACTGCCAGACTATCTAACAAACATCGTCTCCAACAGCCAACCAACAACCTGACTGACAAACAGACAACCAAGTGCCACTTGCTTTATATATACTGACCAGAAAACAACATTAAGACCACTTGCAATCTTCATCCATTGCTCCATGGTCCAGTTCTGAAGCTCACATTCTCATTGTAGGTACTTTTGGTGATGGACAGGGGTAATTACGGGCACTCTGACCAGTCTGCAACTATGCGGCAAACTGTGATGTGCTGTTTATTCTGACACCTTTCTGTCATGGCCACTTGGCCGGCACTATGCTTTTCAGTAAATGGAAGTAGAGTAGCTCTTCATTGTGATTGGACCAGACCGGCTGGCCTTCATTTCCAACCTGCATTAATGAGCTTTGAGAACCTGCAACTTTGACTTTAGTTCACTGGCTGTCCTTGCTTTCACCAATTTTGGTAGGTACAAACAGCTGCATGCCTCACAAGACTTGCCCTATTTGGAGGTGCTCTCACCCAGTTGTCTAGCCATCATTATTTGGTCACTCAGATCTTTAAGCTTGCCCAAATTTCCTGCTTCCAACACATAAAATTCAAGAACTCTCTGTTCAGTTGCTGCCTCATATATCCCACCCCTTAACCAGTACCATTGTAATGATATAATCAATGCTATCAACTTCACTTGTCAGTGATTTTAATGTTGGGGCTCAGGGTCAGAATCTGACAGCTTCTATCTTCCCAGCTTCTATTGGTTAATCCTAGACAGTTTCTTGTTGATTAGAATGCTCTACCATGCAAATATCACATCCCACTCTTTCCCATATAAACACATAATATATACAGACACACAAACACACACACAAAGAGAGAGAGAGAGAGAGAGAGAGAAGAAAAAAGACAGCACATCCGCTTTGAATTCTATAGTTTTATATATCAGAACAAAAAAATAATCTGATCCTTAGCAGATCTGAAAATTAGGTAAAGATAACCTCAGATGAACTACACATTACATATTTACATGAATAAATATTTACAACTTTACATGCGTTTTTAGCTGTGTTTAACTAAACACGGACAAGACAGAGGTGCTCCTGGTCAGTCGAAAGGGAGAACAAGAGAGAGGAATGCAACCTGTACTGGATGGGGTCACCCTCCAATTGAAAAATTAGGTACATAGCTTGGGGGTGCTCCTGGACTCATCCTTGAGCTTGGATGCCCAGGTCACAGCTATGGCCAGGAGCACATTTGCACATTTAAGGCTAGTACGCAAGTTACGCCCCTTTATCGAGAAACCAGTTCTGGCCACGGTAACACATGCCCTAGTTTGATCACTGTAATGTGCTCTAAGTGGGACTACCGATGAAAAGTCTTAGGAAACTTCAATGGGTCCAAAATGCAGCAGCCAGACTGCTGACTGGGGCGGGGTACAGAGTTCACATTATACCCCTATTAAAACAGCTCCAATGGATGCTAATCAGCTATCGGGCACAATTCAAAGTGATGACCTTAACGTACAAAGCACTGTACGACCTGCGTCCTAGCTACCTCAAAGATCGAATCTCACAGTATGAACCAACTCAGGTGTTAAGGTCATCAGGATAGGCCTTTCTCTTCATCCCACCACCCTCACAGTTATGTCTTGTGGGAACACATGAAAGGGCCTTCTCAGCTGCTGCACCCTGACTCTGGAACTCCCTCCTACTAGAGGCCAGGGCTGCCCCATCTCTGCTGTCTTTCCAGAAACTGGCAAAGACCTTTCTCTTCAGGTTAGCTTTCCCTGAATGATGGACTACCAATTATGTGTATTTTATATGAATCTACCATACATGATCACATAGACTTTATGTTTTTAACCACTTACATCCTTGTGTGATTGCATTGACACTATGTTTTCAATGCTTGTTTCCATCACTAATAACTTTTACATGGACTTTTTAATCTCTATTTAACTGATTGCGTTCTCTTGTAGCTTTAATGTCTTTTATTGCTGTAACATGGCCCTCAATTCCCTGTTCTCAATACTTGAATACAGTATGTCTTAATTGTACTGGACTGTATGTGGTCCCTCATTATTGTAAGCTGCCTTGGGTCCTTTTCCAAGGAGAAAGGTGGGGTAAAAATACTCTTAAAATGTTACACAGTGTAATGCAAGCTGTTTCTGAGCCAGGGTTTGGCAGTGCATATATTTCTACCCCAGTCTGGGAAAAGTGAATACCAATGCTTAATGAATTGGATGGATGGATAGACAGGCAGGCGGCAGCCCATATAGATGTGTCCCAAGCCTTCTGAGAGGCATTTGTTTGCTTCAGTGAAAACTTCCTTCCCCACACACAGTGCTTTTTCTGCAACCCCACATGGGGGGGGGAGGATGAGGGGGAGGTATGAGTCCATGCCATTTGCTTTTTGTTGGGGAAAAGACAGCAGATAGTTTGCTTATTTAAAAGACAGCAAAAAGATTCTGTTAACTTTGATACTGGCAGAGATTTTCAGTGGTTTCCTCTGGCAGCAATGCAGAGAAGACACAATATTGTGTCTGCTGAGGGTTGCAAAGGCAGTTTATGAATTAGCTGTAGTGCATTAGAAGAGTCTAGTTGGATCTCTCCAGAGAGAGGTTAGATAGTTGATGTGTCTGCCAACCTGTCTGGAGTTACACTACTGATTTTGATTTTCTAATCATCCAATTTGCCTGCTTGGCAATATGTTTATTGCTGATTAGCTCCGATAACAGGCAGTCTAATGTTCTCAGTGGGGGAGTGTCCACACAGCTTGACAAATTTTATTTTGGGATACAAACAACTTTTCAAAAATGGCGGCAGGATTTCGGAAGCAGCTCTGGAGTTCACATCTAACTCAGAGATAGGGTTGGATTCAGTGCCTCTATCAGTGTATTAGGGATGAAAATTGTTAGAGTACTTTGGCACAGAATAAACAGCTAAAAGAACCTGCATATACTCTCTTCTTCAACTCCTGCAGATGCAGAAAAAACACTACTAGTATATCCTCAGTATATGGTTATCTCCTCTAAAAAAACCCATCTGGCACTTTCTAAGCTGTCTGTTCCTTTGCAGATGGCTTATCCTGTCAGGATATTCGTTATAATACATGGTTTTAATTCCTAGATTTCTTGCAGTTGATAGCAGAAAGCAAATCTGGTCTATTAACAAAATAGCAGTCCTTTTAATATTTTAAGGCTACTCCATCAGTTCAATATATTTATTAATGAGTTGAAGGAAGAAATAGAGAGTATGCTAATTAAATCTGCAGATGATACCAACTTGGGAGGGGTTGCTAATTCCCTAGAGGATAGGATGAAAATCCAAAAGGACCTTGATAGATTAGAGTACTGGGCCAAAGCTAACGGAATATATTTCAACAGAGGGAAATGTAGGGTGCTGCATTTAGGTAAAAAGAATGAATTGCACAGATATAGGATGGGAAATACCTGGCTGGAGAATAGTACCTGTGAAAGGGATCTGGGAGTCTTGGTGGACCACAAATTGAACATGAGTCAGCAGTGTGATACAGTGGCCAGGAAAGCCAATGTGATTCTTGGTTGCATCAACAGAACCACAGTGTCTAGAGCAAGGGAGGTGATAGTACCACTCTATTCTGCTCTGGAGAGACCCCACCTGGAGTACTGTGTCCAATTCTGTGCTTCTCAATTTAAAAAGGATGTTGACAACCTCGAGCGGGTACAGAGGAGGGCGACCAGGATAGTTGAAGGTCTGGAAGAAATGTCTTATGACAGATGGCTTAGGGAACTAGGAATGTTTAGCCTGTCAAAAAGAAGGCTGAGGGGGATATAATAGCTATGTTTAAATATTTGAAAGGATGTCATATTGAAGAGGGAACAGGTTTGTTTTCCATGGCTTCAGAGACTAGAACTCGGGGCAATGGTTTCAAACTACAGGAAAAGAGATTCCATTTGAAAATTAGGAAGAATTTCATGACGGTTAGAGCTGTTCGGCAGTGGATTATGCTGCCATGGAGGGTGGTGGAATCTTTCTTTGGAGGTTTTCAAGCAGAGGCTGGATGGTCATCTGTCGGAAATATTGTGATGGGGTTCCTGCATGGCAGGGGGTTGGACTGGATGGCCCTTGAGGTCTCTTCCAACTCTATGATTCTAGGATCTTAATTGCCTCCTCTCCATGCTAGACAAATTCTGCTCTTTCAGGCCTTTCTTGCAGGACCTAGGGTCAGGTCACACCATCAAGGTGAAAGCTTATTTCCTCCTCTCACAAAAGGGTTCCTGGTTATCAGACATGCAGATAAAAGCCCTGTTGTCTCCAGTTAAACCAATTATCATGCTAAGACAAACTAATTTGCCAAAATGTGTATAGAGGCAAGCTCCTGCTACAGTAAATATGAAGCCTTGCCTTTTAAAGGATACACTGTTTCAGAATCAGAATTTCATCTCATGAAGCCCTTGGTTTCCCACCTTCTTTATTATCCCCTTCTGGATATGTTCCAGGATGCTGAAGTGTCTACACAGCCCACTACCACTGTTACCTGAATGCTTGTGAGGCAAGCTGCGGAGAAGAGCCGGAGATCAGGAGCGAGCCATCCCCTCCTTCAGTTGTGTGCACTTATGAGAGGAAATGAGCCTGAGTGAACAAAGCAGAGCTGGGACGGGAGGCATTAGCATTGGGAAAGCTCTGAGAGGGAAAGAACCAATGACAGAAGGGGCCTGGTGACTGAAGAGGGAGAGGGGAATTGGGAGGAGGAGTGGGGCAAAGGGGGAAAGTGTGAAGGAATGTGGTGTCCAGGTAGAGGAGGGGCAGTATATGTATTCCCAAGAGAAAGAGGTCCTCATCTACTGTGACACAGAGTGGTTTTGTGGCAGTTGGAAGAATGAGAGAAGGCAGCGGAATGGGCACGTCACCCGTGCTGCGGAACTTTGTGCTCAGGATGCTGGCAGCCAATGATGAAACCAACCAAACAGGAACGATTTGGACCTTATCAATATTGAAGGAGCCATTCATTCCATTAATTGAATTAAGGTGAAAACCTTAATTCACAGTTGAAGCCAGAATCCAATCATGATGCTCAATTGCTTAAGCTATGTCAGGTCAGCCTTGTTTAGAACTTGTTTAGAACTCGAGATGATGGGAGATTCAAGTGCTAGTGTACTCTGCTTTTGTACATGGCTTGGGAAGGGCTGTCCTCTTGTTTTTTGCCTCAGGCAGACTAGCCCTGATAAGAAAAAGTGGATCGTATATACTGTTTTGACTACTTCCTCCTCCTTCTTGATGAGAGACAGTTGCATCATCACACTTGGGGTCAAACTACACATGGTGCTTGGGTCACCTTCAGAAGCTGATAGCATGTTGGCTTTCCAGTGATGCAGTGCCCACAGAGCTGCATTCCTGGGCAATCAGACTTTCAAATTAAATCCAATTTCCCCTCCTAGTAAGCAATCACAAAACACAGCAAGCTAAATTGTAACATGCAGAAATAAAAGCGAACTCAAGAACTAACAGCCATCATTTCCTCTCAGGAGGGTTTCGTTTCTATAAGCAGACCTGGGTGTTCCTTGGAACTTGGTCACTGGATATTTTCATTCAGGAGAAATATTGCTACCTGGGAGCCTGCTGTGGTCTCCATGCCCTCCAAAAATGTTTCTTTTGTTGCTGCTGCTGTCAGAAGTTCCCTTCCAATGCCATCACAAAATGGTAGAGAAAATCACTTTTGCGGTAAATCAAAGTGATGCGTCTTCCTTTAGAGGAGAACTGCCCCCAAGCCACTCCAGTATTCCTGCCAAGAAAACTCCATGGATATGGGGGTCACAAAGAGTCGGTCACGACTGTAACGACGCAACACACAACAGCCCCTCCTCCCGGCTTTGAGAAGCCTCTTCTTGGTTTGAATGTTTTCCTTCCCAGGAGGGGTGGGAGTGTAGAGGCCACATGTTGCCCATACCTGCTTTAAATAGTGCCCCAAATTGGAAAACAATTGGTAGAAGGAATTACTTATTCTGCCCATACATGATTATAAGATGCTAAGCAACTGATGAGGCAGCTGCAAGAGTCCTCATCCTTCTGCTTGGCACTACATTAATTTGGGAGTAGGAAACGTCATCACAAGGACGGAAAGATAGAAAAGTGATGAAAGGACATAATGTTATTTTCTTCCTCCCACGCCTCACACCAGCATGCTATTATCTGTCCTCCTACTTCATTATCGGTACAACTTTTCCTGTATTGTTCACTTTGCCGTTCGCCATCTTCTCCCTCCTCGTTGAGGACCTTATGCGAGCATGTGTGTCACCATGGTGTTGCTCCTGAGGACTTACAAAAAGCTCTTCCAGAATGATTCTAAGGAGAAAGAGATAAAGCACTGCCTGTTAGCAAGTGAAGGAAGAGGTGATATCGACCAGCCTTTAAAGAGGGTGAAACTGCCAGTTCTCTGAAAAAAAAGTGGCCTGTGATGAAAAATAAATAAAGCAGCACTTGGACACTTGTCTATCTGGTCTATCCTTTAGAAGCATTAATAAGAACAGAGATTAGTCTTCTGGGGAACAGTTACTATTGTGGTTATAAATAGATATGGGGACAAATAGAAACAACAATTAGGATATTCTACAAATATCACCAATTTGTTAAATATTCATCCCTTCATATTTGTCGGGTCTAGAGGGTCCAACACATACAAAGGGATGAATGTTTCCTTGTTTTTATTCACCCCTTTGTGACTGTCTAAAAACAACAACTACACACATACACACAACACTCCCGCCCTGATCCCACTGCCTGAATTCTGCCTTGTCTGCAGTTGTTCCAGTCTGCCCTCTGTTTCTTTGCCAGCCTGGGCCCAGATGGGGACAGCTCCACATGTTCCCGCCTATCAGCTGGTAATTGGGGCCATGCACAGATTCTGCTGGCTGGGCAAAGGAAATTGAGGGGTATTTTAATTATTTGTTTGTTTGTTCTTACTTTGCTGGCCCTGAGAGCGGATGGGGACACCTTGCATGTCCTTGCCTACCAGCTGGTGGTGGTGGTGGTAGGTAATGCACAGATGTCATCAGACCAGCCCCAGTGCTGGCAAAACAACAGAGGGGTTTTGCTTGTTTGTGTTTGTTTGTTTGTTTACTTTGCCAGCCCTGGGGCTGGCTGGAGGGCACACACAGTGGCAGAGGTGATAGCAACAGCTGTGATGATGATGGCGATGATGGAACCCACAGAGGACAAGGTAGGGACAGGGAAGTGTAAATGGGCAGGGGTCGGGGGGGGGAGGCTGGGGGTTGGATACTTGTTGTTATTGTTAAGATGAACTCGTGAACCATTTTGTGGTTGGTTGGGGGCAAAATTCATGGTTCATCTTTTGTTATAAATTAATTAATCCTTTATAAAAACATGGGGAAAATAGTAGTGCTGTTATGTCACATAGGGTACAACCCTACTGGCCCTTTTGGTGTGGTCTGGTTTGGTCTAAAGAGGGCCACTTGAGATCAGGGAGAACAGTGATATGCCTTTTGGCACAATCTTCATGTCCAAATGGCATAGTGATCTCAAGCAAACCTCTGGCTCCTTCTGTTGTCAATTGAACTCTTCACCTGCTCCTCTTCGGAGGGGCAAGGGAAATGAAATTACTGTTTTTGCTTGTGCTAGACCATTGTTGATTCATTGACTCACTTCAATTAATTTTAAAAACATGGTTCCAGTGCCTTGTATGTAGTGTTGATTGAGAAACTGCCTACAGCCATGGTTTCATCTGTCATTTCCCACAAAGGAAAATATTTTTTTTAAAAATTAATCAAAGTGATTTATTACAACAGCAATAGTCTAGCAAAGTAAAAAATAATTGTACTTCTTCTGCCCATCTCCACAAGAACAGGGGAAATGCTCAGTTTGCTGATATCCTGAAGTGGCTCACTAATTAAGCTATTTCACAATCATAGAATTATATAATAATGAAGCTGGAAGAGGTATATAAGTCCATTGAGTCCAACCCTCTGCTCAAGGAAGGAATACAAATCAAAGAATACCTGCCAAGTGGTTTCTCTTCAGTGGCTCCAGGGTTGGAACACTTACCGCCTCTCAAGGTAATTGGTTCCATTGTTCTACTGCTCTACTGCATTGTTCTACTGATCATCCTTGTTGCCTTCCTCTGAACCTGCTCCTATTTATCAGCATGTTTCTTGAAATGCAGTGTTCAGAACTGGACACAGTATTCAAGACGTGGCCTAACCAGTGCCGAATAGAGGAAACTAGTACAGTGGTACCTCTATTTATGAGCAGCTCGACTTAAGAGCAATTCAACTTAAGAGCGAAAAACCATTGGTGTTTTATCTGCCGCCTTACAAATTTTAGATGCAGTCTGCTCTACTTACATTTTTTAAATTTAATTTTATTTTTATTTTTTGCTTTTTAGATAGGGCTGCTCTACTTAAGAGTTGTTTGACTTAAGAGCATGCATTTGGAATGGATTAAACTCATAAGTAGAGGTACCACTGTACTTTGTGGAATGTGGAGAGTATGCTTCTATTAATGCAGCCTAGAACAGCATTTGTCTTTTTTTGTAGCCACATCACACCTTTGGTTCATATTCAGCTTGTGACTGTAACGGCGGGGCATGGGCTGCAGCTAGGATATCAGCAAGGAAGCCAGGACCAGGGTGTTCCCAGAAGCCAGATGGGCTTGAGATGGAGAGCATGGTCAGCCAGTCCAAGTTCAAGATCCACACAAAAACAGTCTGACAGGAAAGCCAAAAAGGAACACTTACAGAGCAACAGAGTTCCAGGAAGATTCAAGGTAAGCAGGCTCAGGAGTCTGGAGGTCTCATGTTGCTGAGACAAGGAACAGGGAGTGCCAGCAGCTAGCTTTATGCTGGTAGCAATCTCACCTGCTGCACTCTCTGATTGCTTCAGCCTGAGAAGGTCCTGGCTCTGCAAGGAGGCTCCACATTTGCTGAGTCATGCGGCCCCAATACTGACAGATATCTACAACAACTCCAAGATCCTTCTCACTTGTAGAATTGAAGAGACAGATATCTCACATCTTATAACTGTGTGCATGATTTCTTTTTTCCTAGGTGTATTACTTTGCATTTATTCCTGTTGAATTATCTGATAGACATTCTCTGTGCTCCCTTGTCCAAGTAGTTAATAAAAATGTTGAAGAGCAGTGGGCCCAGAACTGAGCCCTGGGGTACCCTACTTGTTACCTCCTCCCTGTTTGAGAAGGAGCCATTAATCATCCCCCTTTGAATACGATTATGTGGCTAACTGTGCATCCACCTGACAGTTTTCTATCCATCCACACCCAGTTAGTTTGCTAATTAGAATATCATGGGACACTTTGTCAAAAGCTTTGATGAAGTCAAGTTACACTATGTCTACTCTACAGCATTTCCTCTGTCTATCAGGGAGGCTACCTGATCAAAAACAGAGATCAGATTAGCCCGGCAGGATTTGTTCTGGATAAATCCATGTTGGCTGCTATTACTGCATAATTTTCTAGGTGTTTGCATAGTGACTGCTTTATAATCTGGATACTGGACACTGAAACTGAAAGGCACCTTGGCAGCTTTGGCGGCTCCGTGTTCATCTGTTCCCAGTGATCAAACCAAACTAGATTGCACAATCTCCACCTAAAAGAGCCACTGATAGGGGCTCAGAAAGGTAGGTTGGGGTACTCTGGAGACAAATTGGTTTGCTCTTACAATTGTGCCAGGTGACCACAGAGGGGGGATGAGCCAATCCACCCCTGCAACACATCATACAGTGAGACAAATGCCCGTCTCACTGAGTCCTTAGTTGAGAGTTCTGAGAAAGGCATATGCCAGTGAACTGAGCAATGAAGGGCAAATACTTCTTGAAACATAGTACAGTACTCATTTGAAGAGGATGGGCGCCCTCAGCAGTTAAAATGGGGGGGGTCCCATTTGCAAGAGCCAAACCTTGTACAAAGATCTGCAGGTGGTGGTGGGTATAATTTTTGCATGATCAAAGTCTTCTACACTCTATAGTGATCCTGGTACACAGGGAAAACTTGAGCAATTAAAACTTGAGTCATAAAAACAGGTTATCTGTTCCCTTTGAATTTGTGGTAAAGGGTCTATCAACACTGAGCATCTCTTCAACCTTTTTTGCACTTAACAGAACTTGTACTGCATCTTGTGTCAACATGACACAAGACTGAAATCGATGTCAACTGAGTTGATGGGTTTGTTTATTTTTTAACATCACTGCTAGATGGTGGTGTATTTTTGTTTTGACTTGCTCTGATTTGCTCCAGTGCACGATATGCTGGTGTGATCCATACACTTTGTGGACATGTGTCATTTGATGATGTTTCTTTACAGGCATATTTCTGCTATTTAGTCTACACCCCTTATTACTGCTCCTTTTTTGTTTTCTTGGGGGATCAGATGTTCCTGTATTATGTTTTTATCCACTTTACTCATGTCCTTCATTATTTTGTACGTCTCAATCATATCCCCCCTCAGGCGCCTTTTTTCCAGACTAAAGAGCTCCAAATGTTTTAGCCTTTCCTCATAAGGGAGGTGCCCCATCCCAGTACGCTCTCTTCTGCACCTTTTGCCATGACTAGAATCTCCAGGTGCGGCCTTTATAATGACATTATAATGTTGGCTGTTTTATTTTCAATCACCTTTTTGATGATCTCTAGCATAGAATTGGCCTTCTTCACCACTGCCACATGCTGGGTAGACACCTTCATTTTGCTGTCCACCAGCACACCAAGATCTCTTTCCTGGTCCATCAGGGATAGCTCCGAGACCATAGGTTGATAGATGAAGTCCTCTCTGGCGGACGGGATGCGAGCGGATAGATTGGCACCGGAAGGGTCCAGGGTTCTCTTGCTTGTCCGCCGGGGGGGGCCCCTCCCTCCTGGGTTGGTTCGGAGCCCCCTCCCCGCGAGCCAATCGGAGCGACCGCTCCCGCCCTTCTGGCTTAAGACCCGCGCACCTCGTGGGGGGAACTTTCGCGCTCCGCGGCGCTCAGCGTGCAGGGGGCTGCACCGGGCGCCCTTGTTCCCTGGACATAACGGAGCGGGAGGGAGGGAGGAAGAGGCGTCGGGCGGCAGCCCCACCTCCCCAGCGCCCAAGGGGAACGGGAGCGGGACGCGGGCGACCAGCAACACCGCGGACCGACGGCAGGGGCTGTCCCTCTTCACAGGCGGGAGGATCCCGCGCAACCCGCGGGACAAAATGCTCTTCTAGCGGAGAAAAAAATGGAATCTTCATAGAAGAAGCCTTTGGACACCCCGACGACTCCCTGGTTCAGTCAGGAACTCCGATAGGAGTAGGAGCAGTAGCAACAACAGCGCTAAGCAGAAAGGCTATAAGCACCTCTCCGGAGCAACTTCCTTCGGCGTCTCCTCTAACCTTCAGCCCTCGCGTGCGGACGGGGGATCCTAGCTTTCTCCCCGCATGGCAGCAAGCGCTGTGAATCCCTCTTGGCTCAGAAAAGGTTGATCGTCCTTCCGGACTTCCTTCCCCTTCACTTTCTCCTGCTTGCTTAATCAGAAACGCCACGAAGGAGTCCCCTCCCCCCCCTCCATCCCTCCACGGTGCTCAGAGAGATGGGCTGACCTGCTGCCATAACCCTCCCGTCTGGTCCTTCGGGCGGTCTTCTTCCATTCAAAAATGGATGCTTTGCCCGTGCCTTCCGTGGCCCGGCTTACAGAGGCCACGGTGCCCTGGCCCAGCGCCCCAAGTAGTGTCCAGCCCAGCCCAGAGGCACCCGGAGGCGGTATGCACCCATCGGCTTTCAACGGCAGCGGTGAGGAGGACACTTCGCCCCCATTTCTGACGGATGCTTGGCTTGTGCCGGTCTTTTATGCCCTCATCATGCTCCTTGGTCTGGTGGGGAACTCGCTGGTCATCTATGTCATCAGCAAGCACCGCCAGATGCGCACCGCCACCAACTTCTACATTGGTGAGTGAACTGCCCCCCCCCCAAACAGTCTACCTTCTCTCCTCTGTCTAGGCTTGCTTCAGAGCCACAGCGAAACGTCTGAGAATGGTCACTTTTTGCCTCCCGAGTTTCTGGGCAGAAAGATTGCTGCTGTTTAATGGTCTCTTGCCTCACCCTCAAATTGCAAAGCAAAAAGCAAAGTGTTCTGCTTATATATATACCGCCCCATACCACTACAAGTAGTCTCTGGGCGGTTTACAATTGGCGGTTTACAATTTTGATTACATTGCCATGTTTTGATTTTCCCTCTCAACTATCCTGAAGTCAGATTGTGCTCATCAGTGTTCATTCCAGTTCTCAGCATGTATCCCCATTTCCCTCTGTTAATATCTGTAACTTGTAAACAAAAAAAGGAAACAAAGACTTTGAAAGTAACCTGAGGTTGAATTTGCCAATGGTACCTGAAGTATTATTATATTCCTTGGAAGTAGCTTGGCTTTTCAGGCTGTTGTATCACTTGCTGACTTCTCCATCCTGTGTAGTGTTTTCTAGGACTGGCCATTTCAAAGGTATGCTTTGATAGCATTTACTGAGTTCACAAACAGAAGGCTGATATAACAAACAAACAAATAATTAGTATTTACTCAATGCATTTATCACACAATTTTACCCCCTTCCCCGTACTACAAACTTCAGAATAGTCCTACATATATTATCAATATTTTTAGTCTTTGTTCTGTATGTTAATAGAATAGGCATGACTACTGAGAAGGAAGTCCTACTGTGTTTAGTGAGGTTTATGACCAGGTAAGTGGCTAAACTGCTATCCTATTCCCACTTATCTGGGAATAAACCCTCAGGATATACAACAAACATTTTGTGGATGAAAAGGATACTGGTGTAATCTGGAAGATGAGTTATGGCAACTGGATGTCTTTTCTTGAGAGATCGAAAAGTTCAGGTACTCATCCCAGAAGCTTAATCAGTCTTGGATGAGTAGCTAAATGTTTCAATCTCGAGTAAAGAAGTCCAGTTACAGTGGTACTTCTACTTATGAGTCTGTGAAGATTCTCAGTCATCCAGGTGAGTTTATCTGGAAGTTGAGTCATGGCAACTGGACTTGTTTTTCTTGAGAGATTGAAGCATTTCGCTGCTCATCCAAACAGCTTCATGAGTCTGAAAAAAGCTAGTTGTGAGTCCTCCATTTTATAGCTGACCTCTTGTCACCCTTGTCTGAAATAGGTTCATAAGATTAAAAATGGCCTGAACAGGCTCATTAGGTAGACAACAGACTCAATAGCCTTATGGTGAACAATGGCCTAAAGTGCTGAAACCCATAAATTATGGGTCGTTAGCTATAGCCTCTGTGGTGGAAGTGTGAAGTATTCTTGATTTGTCTGAGGATTGTTCAAATGACCACTTGATAAGTAGCAGACAGACTGTGCCTGAACCCCCCATCTCTGTTGAGAGAGAGGTTTTCTATGCTCACATGAATGGCTTCGCTGACTCCTCTCTCAAACCACCTATCTTCTCTGTCTAATTTGTGTACATCCCCATCTTTGAATGAGTGCCCTTTGTCCTTCAAATGGAGGTGTACTGCTGATTATGGTCCTGAGCTGTTGCCCCTCCTATGTTGGGCCATCCTCTTGTTTAATAGCTGTTTAGTTTCTCCATTGTAGTGCTCTGCACACTCCTCCCTGCATCGGACCGCATATACTATATTGCTCCTTTTGTGTTTTGGTGTCGGTCCTTTGGGTGGACCAGTCTCTGTTTGTGGGTTTGAAATAAACAGGGATGTGTTGTTTGCCAAAAATCATTTTAAGCTTCTCAGACACACCAGCCATGTAGGGAATGACCAGGTTATTCCGTCGGGCCTGTTTATTTCAAACTCCCTGCAAAGTGACTTTTCCCAATACAATGCAGGACACACATTTCCTGCTCTCTGATCAAGTCCTCTTTTGGAGCCCTTATTTGCTTTTAAAGTAACTATGTCGAATTTGCAATATTATTTCATTCATTCCATATTCATTGTCTAGAATGAATGTGTTCAGCTGGAGATGGAATCCAGCTGCTTTCAAATCCTCTCTCAGGGCTCAATCACATGTGCTAAAAGAATCATTTTATTTTCATTCCTTTTTTGAATCAATGTATTTTTAAATGCAGTCATGTGGTGTATACATTAACATGGCACTGAAAAGAATTGTTTCATTTCCAGCTATTTGAACTGTTTTAGCAGACTACACTGGGCAAGTAGTTTAAATCAGTTCTTTTATCAAAATAATTCTGGGGCTATGCCACTGCCCTCTTTTCAATTTGTTTTAAATAACTTTATAGATACATCAATAAATGCCGACAACTTACTTTTCTCCCTCAAACAAGCCCAAGCAGGAAATGGCTCTTTCTCTGCTCAAGAACTCTTTCCCCACCTGCAGAGTGTGTGTGGAGGGGGGGGGAGGCTGTCTCCTTCTGAGCAATGTATTCTTGTTTTTGTGGGTGTTGGTCTGGCTATGATGGGCAAATTACCAAAATGCCTTTTTAAATAAAATAAAATAAAATTTAAAAGCACAAGGGAAATGACCATGAAGTTGCCACAGTGCCCCAAAATCTGACCCTGTAAGTAAATTGACAGCAACATTCACACATGCAGACTCAAAATGGATTGCATCTGTACACATGATTGGTACATTTTAAAACAACCCGCCCAACAAGGAGGAAATAAACCAATTGCCAGGGCAAATGAATCTATGTTAACTGTCCATTGTGTGAATGGGATATTTTAAAATGATTGAAATAATGGCAAAATTGGTATAACTGGATTTCTTTTGGTGTGGTTGAATCCACAGCCTTATGTTTTTGTCCCATTGCATTAAGTGTTGCATAGGCATTCATTGCTTCAATTTCACATTTTTAATATTATTTATAAAACAAATAGCAGAGTTCAGGAATAATGTATTATAAATAAAGGTGTTACCTATAAGCATGTTACTTTCTGGGATGACAAAGATGTCACAATTTACCTGTTAAACATACCCAATCGCTTATAACACTGGCTTTTTTAGTGTTTATTTGTTACACTGTTCTGTGAGAGCAAGGGTTTTGAAGTTTTTTAATGAAGTTTTCTTTAAAATAATAATTAATAAAGCAACGTAAAAGATGTGATGTGTCATTACTGTTGTGACCGACTCTTCGTGACCCCATGTCCATAGAGTTTTCTTGGCAGGAATACTGGTTTGCCAGTGTCTACTTCAGGAACCTACGGCACCTGGTATTCCCTGGTGGTCACTTATCCAAGTAGAGTGGAACCTTGACTTACATACTTCTTGACTTGCATCATATTTGACTTGCAGCAAGAAGGGGCCTGTTTGACTTGAGTCGCAGGCTTTGACTTACATCACGGAGCCCCGGCGCAAGGCACTGGAATTGGGCAGCAGCCACAACCCAGCATCGCGGCTGCTGCCTCCAAACTGCTCCTGCCTTCTTTCCCTCCTCTGGCAGCGGCGGCTTCGGCGAGGCCATCTTGGAGCACCTGGAGCTGGTCCTTGGCCTCACTGAAGCCGCCACTGCTGCCGGAGGAGAAGAAGGGCCGGGAGCTCGGGGCTGGCCTCGCTGGTTAGACAGTCGGCTCAGTCTTGTAAAAAAACTGGCTGCAGAAGTCTGGTCCACAATAGAAGCATTTTAGTTGGGGAGCTGTAAAGTTGTGGGACTCTAATGGTAAGCATAGAGTTGTTCAGAACTTGGAACGTCAGGTTAAAAATCAGTAAAACTTAAATGTTAGACATTGTTTCTATGAACATTAAAAAGTGGAGGCATATAACTTGTGGACTATAATTCCACTGCCTCCTCCTCTCTTTGAAGAGACATTTCATTTACATCCCCAGAAGGAATCTCCTATCCCAGTCAAATTTGTGTTAAATTGCTGTTTTCAGGGTCATTTTCATCATCTGGAATGGATTAATCCACTTTCCCATTACTTTCTATGGGAAAAGTTCATTTGACTTAAGTCATGTTTGATTTAAGTCTAGACCACTGGAACAGATTAATGACGTAAGTCAAGGTTCCACTGTACTAACCAGGCCCAACCATGCTTAGCTTCCAAAATCAGGCAAGATCGGATGTGCTTAGGGCATTTAGGCAGCTCAACTAAAACATAATGTTCTGCTATTACACTATTATATAAATTGTAAATCACAATAATACTATTCAAAATTCCAAGGAATGTCCCAGTGTCTTAAGACCTGAATATGACAACATAGCTGACAGTATCAACAAAAGCTACTCTGAGTCCCTTGTTAACATCAGCTTTCTGTCATCTGCAGCAAACCTGGCGACCACGGACATCATCTTCCTCATATGCTGTGTACCTTTTACTGCCACACTCTACCCTTTGCCCAGCTGGGTGTTCGGAGACTTCATGTGCAAATTTGTCAACTATTTGCAGCAGGTAAACTGGAATAGCAGGGGGGGGGGAGAGACTGTGTATGGCAAGTGCATGACTGGAACATTCACCTGGTATGTATAAATTGTACATACTGCACACCACATACAAAGGCAAACCATGGCCATTTTTACTTTAAGGATGGGGGTGGGAGTGAGAGAGTGCTGAGTTCAACAGGGGCAGTTTACTAATGGATAACTACCTCAGATCATATGTTGGCTCTGAGGGTGTAAGTGTTGCCCACTGCAGTGGTTAAAAGATGTCTGTTGCTCTTTGCAAAGCTGTGCTCAATTTTTTATCTTTGCCCTCCAGTGTCTTGTGTATTATGATTGGCCGCCCAAAGATAAGCATGGTCTGAAACTGGATGCCTAATTGTCTAGGCAATTTTCTCTATTCCAGTATTGGAAGGTCAAAGAGCAAACAGCATAGGGAATTCACATTTCCTCCAAGGCCTAGTTTTTCCCTCAGATTCCTTAACCGCTGCCTTCTGCCATCTCGCTAGGTGACAGTACAGGCTACGTGCATCACTCTGATGGCTATGAGCATGGACCGCTGCTATGCCACTCTGTACCCACTGCAGTCATTGCGCTATCGAACTCCACAAATTGCCATGGCGGCCAGCATTGTGATCTGGATCGGTGAGTGAGGTTGCATAGCCAGTTGGAAGGGAGGTGTTCTAGTCATGAGATCTGGCTCTCATTGGCTGAATTTCCATGAAGCTGCCAGCATAACCTAACTGGAAAACGATCTCTGACCGTAATTATTAAACAACTTACAAACCAGCTAATGTTTTATTGTGACCATCAATTTAAAATTGTACGCATTCACATATGACACATTTGAAGCTAGTTCATACTTTCGTTCCTTCTCTTTGACCTCTGTGTCTATGGGCTAGTTTAATTTGTGACGTCTTTTGAAATACATTTGCTCCAAAAATGTCCCCACTCATTTTTTTACTAATTTTAACATTGTAATCAGAAATGCTGACAGTACTGTACAGACTCATTACTAAGCAACCCTCCATTGTCTGCATTCTTTCTTGTCAAAGCTGATTGGTTCACCCCACACACTTTTTGCAAGAGAATAGAGCCTTATTGATACATTCTTCCGGTTGTTTTCAGCAAAATAAGAGTTGGATGTGGGGTTGCCTCACATAATCTTGTAATTAATGCCATACACATAACATTATGCTGCACCACAGTGTTTGTAGATTCAGCATGAACATCTGCATGAAAGAGTCTTGCAGCTCTTTGTGATCTGGAGTTTTGGGCACCTGTGCTTCAGATTGGTTGGGAACCTATACACATGGCTGAACATGCTTAGGTCTCCTTTCTACAAATGGTTGCCTATATATAATGTAATGCCAGGGGTGGACTTACAGGATATGGTCCCACTTCTAATTTACATTACCGAACAGAATTGGAGATGTGTTTTAATGTGGAGAAAGATTAATCTGATTTTCAAATATTAAATTGACAGAAATTAGCTGCAGAAATAATATCGGTTGTAACAATAAAACAAACATTATTGCACAATGAATGTTGCTCTCTTTTTGTCTTTAAAAACAAAGATTATTGGGCAAGCTATTTAGGCAGCAAATATCTTATAAAGTTCAGGAAAACACATTTTATGCTAAGATTTAGGAAAACTTGAACGTAGGAAGAGTAGATGATTTCTAATATTTATGACAGTATCACCTCACAGGGTTCTGACCTATGTGTTTCTGACCAAATCCCCCCCTGCCCTCCCCAGGTTCCTTCATTCTGTCTTTACCCATGGCTATGTACCACCGTACTGAGGTTGGTTACTGGTATGGTTTGCGCACCTACTGCATTGAAGCCTTCACCAGCAAGAGCCAAGAGCGCAGCTTCATTCTCTATACTTTCCTGGCTGTCTACCTGTTGCCCCTGCTCACAATCTGCCTTTGCTACTCCATCATGCTCAAGCGCATTGGGAGACCTGTAGTGCAGCCCATGGACCGTGATTACCAGGTAAGGTGATGGAGAGAAGTTGACATCACACTGTTTTTCTGACTGTAGTGCCTTTGTGGTTCCAACGGTCAGTCTGCCTGCTTGCCTGTCTGTTTGCTCAATTCTCTATCTCTCTGTCTATCTATCTGTAGAACCATCCATTTATTATATTGTTCAGGCACTGGATCCTTTTTAAGGAGAAAGGCAGGATAATAGCATAAATAAATAAATAAATAAATAAATAAATAAATAAATAAATAAATAAATAAATAAATCCGGATATTCTAAACAAGATTTAGTAAATCTAGCATATAAAAAAACTTGCAAATTTTTAAACACTATTCATTCCCCCTTCCCTCTCCCCCGCTGCCAACACACACACACACACACACACACACACACATTGCCAACACACTATAAAGAATAATTGGCATATAATGTATGGGGGTCAAGGATTTTTTCCTACTATTTGTTCTATTCTGTTTTGTAACAGTCTAAGTGCCACTCAGACTTCTTGTGTAGTAAGAAATAAATAACTGACCATGTTGTGTTGCCAAATAATCCTGATTAGATTCATACGCAATCCCAATGCATTTGAGATCAGTGCTGGATGGCCGAAGCCTGGTGTGGTGCAGTGGTCAGAGTGACAGACGAGGACTCAGGAAACTTTGCTTAGAATCTCTGCTTGGCCACAGAAAGGCATTGGGGTGGGCAGCACTGGTAAAGCCAAATCTTATATATCTTGCATACTTTGAAAACCCTGCAGGGATCACTACAAGGTGGTTCCAACTCAACAGCACGTAACACACATACACATCATAGCTTTACAGATACTATATATTGCTAGAAAGAGAAATACGTTCTGGAACACATTAATCTGAACTGTCAGTAGAAGCTAGAATGAGCAAACTGAGGCCATTATACTCTAGATTTTTATAAGAAAGTAAGACTTACTGGAAAAGACAAAAGAGTAGTAAAAGTGGAAGACAGGTGGTTAAAAAAGAAACAAGGCCTAAAATCAATGGGTTGACTCAGTGAAGGAAGCAGCAGCCTTTCATTTTCCAGATTTGAATGGGGCTGTGAATGACAGGACCTTTTGGAGGTCATTGATTCATAGGGTCACTGTACGTTGGAAGTAGAAATGGGCATGAGTCATTGTGACACCCCACCAAGTTCCCTCACTCACCAGCTGGCACACGCTGCTTTTTCTCCTTCTCTTTGTGCCATCATCCAGTCCCAGCAGGAGGGCAGACCCACAGATGTGGAGGCAGGGCAGGGATTCCTGCAACGCTGCCTTTGAGTGGGCAGCTGCTGGAAGAGGCAGAGAAGGGAATTCTGTGCTCCTGCTATGACTGGATGATGCCACAAAGAGCAGGAGAAAAGCACAGTGTGCCAGCAGGTGAGTGGGGGAGCCAGATGGGTGGGTGGAGAGAATGTGTAGCACCTGTGGTGCCATAGCATAAGAACATAAGAACAGCTTGATACCCTTGTTCTCCATGAACTTGCCCAATCCTTTCTTAAAGCTGTCAAGGCTGAAAGCTGTCACCACTTCTTCTGGCATGAAGTTCCAGAGACCAATGATCCTCTGGGTGAAAAAGTACTTTCTTTTATTTGTTTGAGATCTAGCACCCAAAAGTTTCATGGAGTGCCCCCTAGTTCTAGTGTTGTATGATAGGGAAAACAGTTTTTCCTTATCTAATTTGTCCACACCGTGTATGATTTTATAAACTTCAATCAGGTCACCTCATAGGCACCATCGTTCAAGAGTGAAGAGGCCCAGCCATTGCAGCCTCAGATGGTAAGGAGGGTGCTCCAGTCCCCTAATCATTCTGGTTGCCATTCTCTGCACTTTTTCCATTTCCATAATAATAGTGACTCATGACAACCCCGCACAAAGCGATTCATGCCCATCTCCAGTTGGAAGTGACTTGATTAAACATAATGACAACAAAAAGGTTCTTAAGGCATGCATAGTAGGTGGTGGTTTAATTATAGCTACAAATAAATGATTATTTAATAACAATCATAATTATATTTGATGCTTAATCATATCTAGTACAGAGTTTTCATTAATGTTCTTGCCTTTTCAGTGAATATTTCATAACTGAGATAATTTGTAGATACTTATGCAATATCTAGGGAAAGCACACAATCGTTTTTCATGTGTTCGCACATTTTCTAAGCCATACCTTAACATGCTGAAGATTCTTAAAAGAAAGTGAACTAATAGGATTCACTGGTGGCCTGTAGAGAAAGTTAGGGATGCTATGCCATGTTTTGGGAGCCCACAGCATTCCTGCCTCCTCAAATTTTTTATTGTCACAAAAAAGGCAAGAGTCAGCTTGTTCAGTGACACGGAAACACAGAGAGACAGACATGTATAGGTTATATACTTTGCAGGGGTGGAGGGAGCTAAGGGGCACATATATAGTTCCCCAAGGACTAAGGCATGCATATATGGTCTGTGATTCTCTCTAGAACAATAGTTCTCAGCCTTGGGTCCCCAGATGCTGTTGGACCTAAAACTCACAGAAGGCTTCTGGGAATTGTACTCTAAGAACATCTGGAGACCCAAGGTTGGGAATCATTGCTCTAGAAGTCCATCCCTCCCACTTGTCTCCACATTGATAAAGGAACATAATTTTCATAGTTCTCCTACAAGCTTTGAATGGGTTACACTCACTGATTAACAGTTCTGCAGACAGATACTTTTTTTTAAAAACATTCCTAAAACATACATAAATTCTGTATGATAATAATATTAGAAAACAAACAATTGCATATGAAAATTTTTCACTCTTTATCTGTATCCACAAATAACAGATTTTCTTTTAATAAAAATAGATTTTCCTTTATCTATCCATCTGTCTTGCTGCAGTGAGTGATTTCCCACGCATTGGCAAGCTCTTTCCAAAAGCCATAGACTAGAAACATGTTTCTGGAAAATATGAACCCTAAGATCCCCAATGGGCCATTTTTTTTTCATTAGACAGCCGGATGTAGTGGTTGCCCATGTAGCAGATATGACTGCCTAGTATCCTCATCAATCCTAAACTCCTGCTGCCCATTAGATCCTCCTTCCGTACCAGGGAAGCACATTCTGCACTCCAGTTGACACAGCACCCTTAACTATGGATACACTCTCCATGTTTTTATCTTAACTCCCAGCAGGTGCACCATCTGTCTGAGCGCTCGGCTGCCATGCGGGCCAAGATTTCCAAGATGGTTGTGGTGATTGTGCTGCTGTTTGCTATTTGCTGGGGCCCTATCCAGTTCTACTTGCTCTTTCAGGGCTTCTATCTGCATTTCCAAGCCAACTATGAGACCTACAAGATCAAGACATGGGCTAATTGCATGTCCTATGCCAACTCTTCCCTCAACCCCATAGTTTATGCTTTCATGGGAGACAGTTTCCGCAAGTCCTTCAAGAAGGCTTTCCCCTTCCTGTTCCGTCAACGTGTGCAGGACAATGGCATTCACTCAGGCTCCCACCATGCAGAGATGAAGTTTGTCATTGAAGAGAACTAAGGGTTTGCCAAGGATCAATATACTCCCATATACTGCCCAAGTGCCCATGCAACTTTATAGTAAGGTACTAAAACACAGATTTTTTTAAAGCCATCAAGAGGCTTGAGTAAAAATGTGAAACATGTTGATATCTACGCAGTGACTGGAACATGCAAGATTCTAGTTGAGAGATGTTTACCTGATAATTACTAGGGATGTACATTTTGGATTTTTTGGACTACAAACCCCATGATTCTCCTTTCTTAGTGGCTACTGGTCTGTTCAATCTTGCTCATCCTCATCTCAGCTGGAAGGGACCCTGTGGATCATTTAATGAGACCTTGTCAAGGAGGCCCAAAAGGGAATCAAACTCCCAACCTCTGGTATCTCAGCCAGAGACCTCAGCCCCTGAACTATTCTTCAGGTGGGACTCGAAGAAGAAGAAGAAGAAGAAGAAGAAGAAGAAGAACAACAACAACAACAACAACAACAACAACAACAACAACAGCAGCAGCAGCAGCAGCAGCAGCAGCAGGACGAAAGGAGAGAGAGAGAGAAGAGAAAAAATAAGCACAAGAAAGATTAGGAAATATATGGACCAAAAACTCTGAAATGCATAACACTGGTAATTTCTGGGGGTCCCTTATTATTGACTGTGGATTTTAGTGTTAACCTAAGATCCTCAGGTGCTTGAACCAAAGTGCTGAGCATTAAGAAACGCTGACTCAAGTCTACATTGTTGTGTTTCTGGATTTCATACATGGTGTGACTTCTTAAGTGTATGAATTCTATGGATGGCAGTTTATCTTGGCTTTATCTCTTTTTTTTTTCAACCCTAAAATGTTGCAATAAAGTTTTGGAATGGATTTTTTCCTGTGATGCTTGTTCATGTTCAAAGTTTGAATTCCCTTTGTTTTTCTAATTAATGGGTAAGGTAACTCAAAAGACAAAAAGGAGACAGACGTTTTTGCTGCCATTTTCAGCCTTGAGCCAGCAACATTTCAGCTACATATCAATCAGCAAATAGTATTGTTTCACCTGCTACCTATTTCTTGGAGCAGGCAAGTGATGGGGGCACATCTGACCAGGATCCAGAGCCAGGGGAAAGGAGGCCAGATTAGGATAGTTGTGGAACGTTGTTTCTTTCTGCGTAACTACTTGTTGACCATCATTGGAGCCAATTGGAAGCAATTTTAGAAGAGAAAAGACAACAGTGTGAGACGTCAGTTGATGCTCCAGGCCTTCCACTGGAATACAGAGTGTGCTCTGCTTGTGCAGCTACCACTACAAGTGGTATTCTGGAAAGCAGAGGCCCGAATCCTGTTTGGAAATAATAATATAATGGCTCTCCAGGCAGAAACCTCCAGGTTACTTTGATTTCTGACTTCCAGTTACACAAACTGGATATCACTTCACGACCCTGAATAAGGCTTTCCAGTTGCACAAGTGTTTGGTCCCCTTGTGCAACCAATTGCCAGAGATGAATGGCACTTGGGAGGGACCGTTCTGTGCAAATTCTAGGTAAATCAGGATGCTTCAGAGAGAGAGAGAGAGAGAGAGAGAGAGAGAGAGAGAGAGAGAGAGAGATGTGCTTCAAGTTCTACATGTTTTCACAAGAAGTTGTCCAGCCATCCTTGTACACAGGTGGCCGGAGGGGATAGCCAAGGCAAGGGGCAAAATGACTGATGCTCAAAAAACGCTAATCTGAGGAAAGAGGAGAGCAATACTTTTGGTAGTTTGTACATGTGCATAAATGTCTGCTTCCAAGTGTCTTTATATATGTTGCTGATTTTTTTCTCTCCCTGATACCATGCTTCTGAACCAAAGTATCTGGTCAATTTTCAAAGAAGGGTATCAACCACCACCGTTTATCTCATTAAAATGAAATCTGAAGAACACACAACTGCTGTACAACTCATGTTCAGTGAATTTTTCCAGGGGTTTTTTTTTTGGCCCAGTTGCAGAAACTGGAATGAATCTAGCATTCTGTTCTCATGGTGGCCAACCAGATGGCGATGGGAAGGCCGCAGATAAACTGAGAGGCGCTGTGGTGCCTACGCCTATGTTTCCCAGCAATTGGTATTCGGAAAGCGTCTTTCTTCGCCCTCCTGAAGGTACTACATAACTAGCAAGTGCTTGATTTGAGCTGACATTCCATCTTTCTCATACTGTGAGAGTGGGAGAAATCAGAGGCAGAAGGTATTTCCTGCTTGTCCTTTTCGTTGGAGACAGAGAGTGTGTGCCATTTGAGGCAAGACAAGCAGGCAGAATTCTATCCAAAGCTCTGAAGAACCTCATAGTTTTCCAATGCATCCCTGTATCTCTATTCTCAGGGACCACTTACTTTTTAGGCCAGGCATGTCCAAACGTTGGCCCTCCAGATGTTTTGGACCACAACTTCCAGAATTCCAAGCCTGTATTTACAATGGCAAAGGACTGTGGGAGTTGTGGTCCAAAACATATGGAAGGCCGAAGTTTGGACGTGCATGTTTTAGGCAATAAAAACCAGCCTTTCCTTGAGACCCTTTATTTCTAGCTTGTTCTGTGATGTTTGATGTCTTGCTGTCCCGTTTTATGGGTTAAGAGACCAAGTAAAATCCAGGTCTAGTGATATTATTCCAGACTTAAGCATGAATAAAACTGTTTGCCAGTTGCACATAAGATAAGCAGGCATGGAAGGATCAGAAGGAATGGATCCTGCCTAGACAGGAAACTAACTAGATGTGTGATCCAAGTACAGTAGCACAATTTAGAGGATGCCAAAAGTTGTTGCTGGAAAGATACAAACCCACCCAATGGTATTTGCTGCTGGATAGGTGTGGACCTGCCCACCCTGGGAACATATACACCATCCAGTTACTCTTCTTGGCCAGAGGAAAACACAAATGGGCAAACTCAGCATGGAGCCAATGCGGTCACCATGCAGTCCGACTCACATATTCTTCCATTCCTTTCCCTGCATAAGCTTGGGTCTTCGATGACCCAAGATTAATCAAAAAGCAGCTAAGCCACAGGTGCCAAAATACAGTGGACCCTTGTATAACAAACAGCTTGTATAACATAAAATCTGTACAACATAAAAATTCTGGAGATAGGGAAAATTTGCTTATGGGGCGAATCCATATAACATAAAAATGGGATCACTCCATATTCAATGTATTCCTATGGGAAATTTGTATAAAGGAAAATTTGCTTAATATAATTTCATTTGGAACGAATTCATTCCTTTATACAAGGTACCACTGTAGCTAGTTATAGCTCTGCTCCCAACTGGGCTCACCTAAATATTTGAAGTGCCACTAGCCTCAGAGCTGGAAAAAGGGATGTATCAGTATAAAATTTAGGGTTCTGTCTTCCTTATCAAAAGATTTCTTTTAAGTATTTAACAGGTCAAAGATTCTTCTGGTTTACTGCTCTCTGCCAGGCTTCCTGGCCACAGTAGTCTAAAAAGTCATATTGCAGAAGAACAGGGGCCTTCTACAAGACTACAGTTATATTATTGGTACAGATGTAGCAGCTCAGCTGCTTTTGTTCTTTGCTCTTCCTCTTTGAGGAAACCTGGGCAAAAGGTTTTTGAGCTGTTTTTTAAAAGTAAAGCCGTTTACCCCATGCAGAAACAAGTGACTTGAAATGTCCCCAGATTTAAAACAGATCAAATAAAATGAAAATGCAATCTTGCTTGCTTATCTTGAAAGAGAAATGTTGGGCCCACCCACTTGTATTTGAAAGGAATCTAAGCTGCAGGAGCTGAAACAGTACTCCTTTAAAAACATTTTTAAAGTTTTAAAAACTTCTTTAAAAACTGTTTAAAAGGACAAAACAATGACATTGTTATAAACTGAGAATGTGTCTAACAGGATACTGGCTCAAGTATTCCAAAGTATACTGTTGTAGTTTTGTGGCCAGGAATGGAGATGTTAGGAAAACAATTGAAGGTCAGAGAAACAGTCAAAAGAAGGTTTTTCTCTGAAATGTAAAACAAAAAATCCTATGCTTTTAAAAAAAGTAATGGAGGGACAATGCTACAGAAAATGATATTTTGCCATGTAACTCCAGGGAATTAGCATGTAATTTGGTACTGTATGGCATATTCAAAGTATTACTGCATTAGAGTTTGAAAGAATCTAAGCTGCAAGTACTGAAATATTGCTCTTCCAAAAAGACCTTTTGAAATTATATAAAAGAGTGGCTTTGTTATAAACTGAACATGTGTAGGACAGGCTTATCAGCAAGAGTGTCCCAAAATAGATACATTATTACAACTTCATGGCTCAGGAAGGGAGATGTTTGGCAGGTAATGAAAGCTCATAGAAATAGTCAAAGACAGGGTTTTTTTAAGAGTAAAAAAAACCCCTACCTTCTGATGTGTGGTGACAATATGAGTTAATGATCTCTAAAGTGCCACAATTATTCTGCTCAGATCTGTTCTCTGTTCCTGCTGCCCCACTCTTCCCAGCAACATTGTATTTTCCAGTAAGTTCTGTTCAAGTCCTGCAAATTAACAAGGCAAAGTGAATATACCATCAATAGCTGCCTGCAGCACCAACTTGGACTCTCTCAACATCAGCAGCATGAATTCACAAGAGATGACTACAAACAGAAGGTACTGTACATCTGCTTACCAAGTAGAACTATCAATTTGACTGAGGTTTAATTAGCTTGTTCTACCTGATAAATAAATTATAACCCAACCTTCCAACAGAGGTTGCTGCATCTCTGTGGTTGCTTTTTCCTCTTAGCCTCAAAACCAAAAAGAAATTTTGTGCAATGTCTTCATGCATGGGGGGAACAGACACTGAGTAATTAGCAAACCCTTTGTCTAAAGATTGCAACAGGGAAAAATCCTTCTCTGCAAACTGTGTGTATGTGCCTTAATACAGGAAGTTCCTTGCACTAATTCTAGGCCAGCTCAGGCAACTGCGGATGAACGTTAGTTTCTACTTGAGACTCTGGGAAATAGGAAGGTCAAGGGTTTCAGCCTTTGCTCTTCTAGTAGCTACAAGGACATCCAGAAAACCCTTGATTTCCGCAGCTTTGGTTCTTGGAATATGAGATGGTGGCAGTTTGTCTACCTTGCAAGGTTGGTTTTGGGCCTGGCAGGTCTACCTACACATGGCCCCAACTGGAAAGTTGCCTGGAATGAGCTTGCATAGATCATCTGCACCCAACCATCAGTCCAGGATACACTCCATCACTTCACTATCACTACCAAAAGTGGAGAAAAGACATGCCTTCTCCAACGGGATTCCCTTTTTCAAAATAATTTCCATTTTCCCTGTCGTTGTTCATAGAAGACACATGGATACAAACAGGATTATGACAAGGATGCATACTTACTGACTGAAGTATCCTACCAGATACTGGAAGTCATTGTGGCTATTTCAACTTGGGATACGGTACTTCTAAGGCTGCTTTTACACGACCCCTAAAACCCGAGGCAAAGGGCTCCCAGATGCGGAGCTTAAAATTGTTTTCCCACCAGCTGCGGACTTTAAAAAAAAATTAAGTATGACCACACCCACCTAAGCACGCCCCAGCACATTTTACAAGTACCTGGTCTCTGGAGGTAAAAAATCTTCTGATGCGGATTGCAAAACTGTGGATGCCGGGCTCTCCTCGTCTTCTGTTTGTTTTGTTGTCCCTGCCACCCCTTTAACAGACAGGAATCCCTACGGGGCTGCTCCAACGGCAGGCAGAGGTGAGCGGAGGTGAGCCTGCATTTTTCTCCCTTTTTTTCTCTCTCCCCTCACAACAGGCAGGAGCAATGGAGTTCTGAATGGTGGGAACACAGGAAGTAGGACAAAACCCCACAATCTCTGGTCCGAATTTAAGTTGCCAGCAGATTGTAGAGGTCGTGTAAAAGCGCCCTAAATAATTATGTTGAAATATATCCAGACTAGTCCTCTGGATACTTTCTTTTTCTTCCTCCACATTTCCCTTTTTGTTTGCCTTGAATGATTAGCTGTGACTGTGACAATCTGTGCTTTTTATTTTTAACTACACTACTGAAGTATTCTACCTTCCTGCATTTTACATGGACTGTATTTTCTTGGTCTTCATTTATTTGTGCACTTCATTACCGGTCATTCTCTACTAAATGAATTCTTAGCATCCCATGATAAACCCACATTTTAAACACGTCTATAGTCACCTGTTTTAAAGTTCATGATTCCATGCCATACAATAGAACTGGGAATACATAGCACAGTACAATACACATTTGCAAGCACAGTTTTGAGATTTGTCACATTCTTCATCTTAAAGAAGTGGCAGAGCTGTGACAGGAAATTCTGACACATGGGCAAATTGCATGGTTTCCCAGTCTTTCCACATGGGGGAAAGGGTGCAAGCCCTTATCAAGGAGAATGCCCCCCCCCCCGAAATAAAAAAAAAGGAAAGGAAAGGTTTTGCTTTCAAAAAAAAAGGAGGGAAAGTGAATAAGTCGGAGAGGCAGAGCTGCTTGTTTTCCTAACACTCACTGGTAGATCCATCTCTAGATCTTGGTACCTTTTAAATTCTGAAGTGGTGAGGCAAAGTCCTTTCTTCCCCCACCTTAGTCACAGACCTCAGAAGCTGCTATATGTCTACAGAGAAGCTGCTGTTCATGAGTGGAATAAAAATACTTGTTTCTGTGGTGGATATTATAGTTACCTCATACCTCCATGTACATGGTCTAAAGCATATGAGTCCAAAACAACTGTCCTATTGTTTTTGTTTCTGCATCCCATCATTACTCCAAGGGGCTCAAGACAACATACACCCCTCCCCCCCCATTTTAGCCTCAGAACAGGAAGGTTAGGCTGAAAAAAAGTATAGGCGTCAGAGTAATTCTGTTTAGTGAATGACTCAGGATTTAAACAAGGGTCTTCACAGTCTACGGGGATGTGGTGGCTCAGCGGACTAAGGCTCTGAAAACTGTTGGCTGCAAAGTCGGCAGCTCAGCGGTTCAAATCCCGGGTGCCATGCTTTGGAGTGAGCTCCTGCTGTTCACCCCAGCTCCTGCCATCCTAGCAGTTCGAAGAGGGAAGGTAAAACAGTGTTTCCTTGCAGTCATGCCAGCCATGTAGCCATGGACTTGCACAACACTGGCTCTTTGGCCTGAATACAGAGATGATCACCGCCTTCTCCCTAGTGCATCACATTTTCAGAATTAACGTACTGAACCTGAAATGGCACCTTTGATGACTGAACAGCCTGCCTTCAGGTAAACTATTTGCTAGCACCACACAGAGCACAGATGAGCTGCCATTAGCAAATATGACTGCTGGCTCCTATGGTTTCCAAGGCAACAACAGTTGAACAAGGTTCAGGGACAATACCAGCCACTTCCTATGACAGAGAGACTAGTCCAGAAACACCAGGGTGCTAGCTGAGAGTATGGTCCTTAGTGCCAGTGGCTATAAATTATCATGAGAAGCACCTTCAACTGAAAGTACCAATGCTTCACTTTGGTCCAATTATTTTACATAATAAAATGGCAGGCAGTTTGTGAAGGCAGCAATTTCACAGGGGTCCACCAAAACTAATCCATCTGCAGGGGTGTGAAAAGTCACCTGAGACTTTAGGCAACTTTATTCTACTAAAGAATAAGAAAGGGCAATATTACAACTTTCTAAAAGTTTTCTGCTTTCTTGGAGCATATAAAACATAAGTAGACCAATTCCAGTCAACAAACCGAAAAGATCTACACAACTTCACGAGCTTAGCTTCCAAGTACAAATTGTGTGCCCATCTCTCCTGGTCTCTCCATTCTAAGGTATGTGAAATTTTGCAGACTGACCAGTTTATTCTTACATGTAAAGTCTAATTATCACACTGAGAATAAAAACATGAAGGCCAATATACCTTCTCCTTTGATTTTCTTTTCTCACAATTTGATAGAGATACAATTTCAACCAAGGCTTCAGTACTAGCCAGTTACATATTTATCTTGACTATTATTGCTGTTAGAATCATAGAATCATAGAGTTGGAAGAGACCTCAAGGGCCATCTAGTCCAACCCCATGCCATGCAGGAACCCCTATTACAGGACTCCTGACAGATGGCCACCCAGCCTCTGCTTAAAAACCTCCAAAGAAGAAGACTCCACCACCCTTTGTGGCAGCATATTCCACTGCCGAACATCTATAACTGTCATGAAGTTCTTCCTAATGTTTAAATTGAATCTCTTTTGCTATAGTTTGAGACCATTGCCCTGTGTCCTAGTCTCTGAAGCCATGGAAAACAAACCAATCCCTTCTTCAATGTGACATCCTTTCATATATTTAAACATAGCTATCATATGCCCGCTCAGCTTTCTTTTTGTAAGGCTAAACATTCCCAGCTCCCTAATTTGCTCCTCGTAAGACATTTCTTCTACACCCTCAATCATCTTGGGGCGTTTATACACGACCCCTAAGCTGCGCTGCAAATGGCTCCCAGCTCCGGAGCATAGAAATGTTTTCCCACCAGCTCCGGAGTTTGGAGACAATTAAGTGCGACCCCGCCCACTTTAGCGCGACCCAGCGCACTTTTCTTGTACCTTCTCTTTGGAGGTGAAAAAATTGATGCGGATAAGAGTGCCAGGCTCTCCTGGCTTGTCTGTTGTTTTTTTGCCTCCTGCCCCTTTAAGAGCTCCTTGAGACGGAACCAGGAAGTAATCCTAAGTAACGGGGCTCGTGGCAAGTTCGACCGGCACCGGCAGGTTAGTAAAGGCTTCTTTTGTCCTTTTTTCCCCTCCCCCCTCACGCCGACAGGAGCAGGAAGTGCTGAGGGGTGGGGACGCAGGAACAGAAACGAACCCCCCAAGATCTCTGGTCCGAATTTAAGGGACCAGCGGATCTTAGGGGTCGTGTGAAAAGGCCCTTGGTCGCCCTCCTCTGGACCCGTTCAAGATTGTCAACATTCTTTTTAAATTGAGGTGCACAGAACTGGACGCAGTACTCCAGATGGGGTTTGACCAGAGCAGAATAGAGCGCTACTATCAGTTCTCTTAATCTAGACCAGTGGTTCTCAACCTGTGGATCCCCAGATGTTCCTGGACTACAACTCTCAGAAGCTTCCACCACTCACTGTGCTGGAAGGGGTTTCTGGGAGTTGCAGTCCAGGAACATCTGGGGACCCACAAGTTGAGAACCACTGATCTAGACACTATGCTTCTGTTCATGCAACTAAGAATCGTGTTGGCTTTCTTGGCTGGTGCATCACACTGCTGACTCATTATCCCAGGTGCTATTTTTCAGACAGGTATCTCCCATCCTATATATGTGCAATTCATTCTTTTTACCTATATGCATCATCCTACATTTCCCTCCGTTGAACCTCATTCTGTTAGCTTTGGCCCAGGACTCTAATCTGTCAAGGTCCTTTTGGATTTTCATCCTATCCTCTAGGGAATTAGCAACCCCACCCAATTTGGTATAATCTGCAAATTTGATCAGCCTACTCTCTATTCCTTCCCCCAGGTCATTAATAAAGATATTGAATAGCACCACACCCAGAACAGAACCCTGGGGCACCCACTCATCACCTCTCTCCAAGTAGACCACTGGAAGAGAAGCCATTAATGATCACCCTTTGGGTGCGATCAGTGAACCAACTGCAAATCCATCTAACAGTGGCCCTATCTATCCCACATTCTACTAACCTCTTTTCAAGTGTACCATGGGAAACCTTACTGAAGGCCTTAAGGCTGCTCTACTTATATAGCAAATGCTCCAGAAGTAAATGTCAAATACCATCCTCTTCTCTGACATAGAAAGAAACCTGCATCTTAATGGCTATGCGCATCTGTTCCCAAGGGAGGGGGAAATGAAAGATATCCAGAGGAAAGTGAAATCAACAAATTCCAGCCATGACTACAATTATCTTCTAAATCTAAAATGCTTCCTAGCTGAGGAAGAGCAGTAATTTGATGATCTGGAAGTCTAACCCATTTTGAAGGGAGAAGGACAAAGTGCAGATTTGTGATCAGAATTCATTATTTTTTACTCTTAAGATGTTGTAGCACAGCTAGGGTTGGGAATACAGCATATTAGGAAAGGATGCTTCCTTAGAAAGGAAAATCTCTACAGGTACAATTTTTGTGAAAGTAAAGGATGCTATGAGTGGAGTCAATGATCCATCAGATACATTCCAGCTTTGCAGTTATAAGATGATAACTTTGCCTCCCCCCCCCCAGATAATTTTGTGAAAATGCATTTTAAAAGCCCCAATTCTTCAGGGTATCTGTGTTTTCATCTTCTCTTGTTCTTATACCTAGATTTTAAAAAATGATTGCTTTAATATTTTCCCCCAAATTTCAATCCATTTTCTTCTGCTGCTCCGTGACAATGAAGAACTGTTATGCACTTTATTTAACTGTTAAATGATCAAGGACTGGGGGCGGGGGAGGCGTTGCAAGGAGGATGGAATAGGAATGGCACTAACAAGAGTTACAGCTTGCCTAAAGAATGTTGTTGATTGGTGAGTGGCATTTCATGCTTTCTCTACTTAAATGCGTACCCTGCCTTTTGTTAGTTGCATTTTCCTCCTTCTGCTTCAGAGGGGAAGGTTTCCCCTTTCCTTTATCCAGCTGAATAAACAAATGGTGATTTGGATCTCTGCTTGTCTCAGAAGCTTGTTGGCTAAGTTGTTCTGAAAAAGAAAAAGTTTCAGAGAGGGTATCCATGTTAAGTCTTTTCAAGAATTTCAGGCAAAAATCAAAGAAAAACAAAACAAAAGACAAAAAACATGTGGCACCTTAAAGACTTCCATATTTTAATGTAACGTTTCGTACACGTCCACTTCTTCAGACATATAGCAGCAGAATAAGATGTGCAATATAATATGGGATGGGATATACATTTCATACCAGATATTCGTTGGCTGTAGATTGTAGTTTGGGTTTATCCCAAACTCAACATCTGCTTCCAACATTTCCATGCACTCTGTGTTTGACACTCTGGTACCGGGAAAGAGGGGCCACCTTTTGATTCTTCTTTTTATGGCATACAAAAATGGTAAATGGTGGCTCTTTAAAGTCTCCAGGAGTAATGACATTTGCAGAATACGTCACAGGACCTTTGCACTGTTTTATCATCCGCAGTCATGAATTTTTCCAGACTGGAAGTGGGCCTTGAGACACTTCTTGTTTCATTTTAGCCACTTAAAACTCATTTTTAATCATTTAAAGGATTTGAGGGGATGAAACCCAGTCTCTGGACCAGCCACATTTTCTTGCACCTCCTGTAGTGGAAGAACTCCGTTGTTAACTTGATTACATTTTAGGCACTGCTGAGAAGAAATTTTCTATTATCTTGTTCAAAAGCAATCTGTTCTTCCTTATCTTATTTCTCTTCTCAGATTCCACCAATCTGCAGCTAGCCTTGTGGCGCAGTAGTTAAATGCCTGTACTGCAGGTAATAGTGTGCTCACAACCTGGGGTTCAATCCCAGGTAGCAAGCTCATGGTTCACTCAGCCTTCCATCCTTCTGAGGTTGGTAAAATGAGTACCAAGTACACATGGGCATGACTCGGCAAAATTGTCGTTTCCGTTTTCGGTTATCGTTTCCGTTACGTAACGGAAACGGTAACGATAATTAAGCCGTCAGAACTCGAACTCGAACCGAAAAAAGAAAAATTTGGTCGGGTTTTTCGTTTCCGTTTGTGGCATCGCGGCGATCGTGCAATGCGAAGCACAGAAAAAGTTTTTAAAAGTTTTTTTTAAAAACCCGACTCCCGGCTAAAAAAGCAGGCGAAAATATGCCGCCCTGAGGCTTTGCCACCTACCAGAGGGGTGGTTTCTGGGGGGTCCCCGGCCTTCCCCCCCTCTTCTCCTGTCCTGGGCTGCTTGCACCAGGCTGGGGGGGGGGTCACCCTCGTTGTCTCGCCATGCCATGCGGTGGGGGGATCCAAAATGGCGACCACAATTTTTCTTTTGAAATCGTGGTCAAAAAACACACAAAATCACCACAGAAACATTATTTTAAATGCCTGAATTTTAATAGTAGCAGCAGTGGGTTTTTTATAGCAATAAAACGTCGTATTGATTTTATTTTATTTTATTTTATTTTTTATTTTTTTAGACCTGCCCATTTGGGCTGGGCATGGGATGGGACCATGCAAATTTTTTGAAACATTCCACCAATGGCATCACCAGGTTTTTGACTGACACTTCTGGATGTCTTGGAGGGCATAAAAAGCCGAGGCACCTTCCAGAAATCGCAGTCGGGTGTATGGATGTGGTTGAGGGAGGAGGGCTGGCTGCTGGTGCTGGAGTGATCCGATCGAGATTGAGGAGGGAGGCTGGAGGCTTTAGGATTTAAGTTAGACAGGCTGGGAGGGAATTGAATTTAGAAAATAATTTCTTTGATTCCCTGCAGCTTTGTCTGCTGAAGGGAATAGCAGTTTATTCTTTATTTCTTCTCTGGCAGTTTGTGAGGATTTTTTTCTGATATTGGATAAAGGGGGAGGTTCGACTGGGAGTGGGAGGTGTGGATTTATTTTAAATATACTACCATTTATTTTCTATTTCCCCAACTTCAATTTGCTTGCACAGACACACATTTGGGGTGCAAGCCAAGAACAGAACCTCTATCCTAAGTGATATCCTAACTGCCCACTCACCCGTCCGCCTGCGCCACCACCCGCCTGCGGCCCGCACCGCCGCCTGCCCACTCGCCCGCCTGCGGCCGCCGCCCACCCATGGTCCCCCACCACTACCGCCCGCCCACACCTCCCCCCGCCACCCGCCACCCGCCCCGCCCGCCACCTAGGGCGCAAAAACACCTAGCACTGGCCCTGATTGCGGGACGCCCCTATGCTCTGAAAAGTCAAATCGCGCTAAATCGCGGTGGAAACGACAAACGACAAATGACAAACGACAAATGAAACGACAAATTTTTGAAAAATTTCGCGACAAACGGAAACGACCTGAAACGGACCCGTTCAGACAAAAGAAAACTTGAAACATCATTTTTTCTGGTCGTGGCCATGTCTAGTACCCAGCTTGCTGGGGGGAAGGGGGCAATGTGTAGCCTGCATAATTAAACTGTAAACCACCCAGAGAGTGCTTGAAGTGCTATGGGGCTGTATATAAACAAAACACTTTGCTTTCTTCCAAAGAAGGAGGAGGCTTCTTAATTAGGATTTAATAACGAAACTAAATTTTCCGATACCAGCAACCCCTTCATCTTAATCATCACTACTACCCTCATCACAGAACTGCAAGGGACTCTACAACTTTAAATGATTAAATATCTTCATGAAGCATATGTGGTGTTTACCTGTTGTGATGAATAATGCATGAGAGGTGTCTGAACTGATTGGTGGGTTTGTAGACCAATGAGAATCGGGGGAGTGAGAAGATTTAAGGCTCTGATCAGCATCATTTAAGGCAGATAGGGACTGACAGAAAGATCTACACTTGTAGACAGGGAATCTGAAAGAGTCTGAGAGAATCATAATGTGAGAGAAACACGTTACCATTAATGATTTTGATTCTACTTTGTAATCAATAAACTTATTTTATTTTTATTCAACTTAAAAACAGTCTGAAGGCTTTAATTTACTAGCGAAGCTAGCTGGTGGCAGAGAAAGGAAAAAAATCAGGAGCGGTGTTTGTCAATAGCCTGTTAAAGGGCTGGGGGCAATCATGTTAACACTACAACATACTTTAGTAAAAATCATCCAAGAAAGAATGGAGGAGGGGGAACAAGGAAGGGAGCAAGGTAGGAAGAACAGTCCCAAAGCAATCAGCAGAATAAATAAATAAATAAAAATAATCCCAAGCAGGCAATTTGGGACAAGCAGGCAGCAAAATAGTCCAAAAAATGGAGAAAATTCTGATAATAGCAAGAGGGTGAAAGGCAAGGAGAAGATCCAAGACAGAAGCATACCCAAATAGGCAGAAAAATACTGTGAAAGAAAAGAACAGCCCTGACTAGATTTAAGGCTGGTCTAGAAATTCAGCGTTCTTATTCCTGTGAATGTTCTGACTGGTGGCTAAAACCACCTTGATCTTATAATGTCTTTGCAATGGCCATTGTGGTGCTAATGATGAAAGAATTTTGAGGAGGTTTGGCATACAAAAGGTGAAAGAAGGCTTTATACTAAAAAGCTGAAAGAACAGTTAAATAAAAGAGCGAAATATAAAAGAACATGACAGCTTTGTCTACCCCTCTTTCATTAACATGAATCATTTATGTTTTAACTGTTCATGATATCTGGAATATTGTTTTTAGGCAACAGGGCAGGATCTTGCTCCTACATTGTATTAGCAGAATATCTGGATGAGTCTTGGATCACTGCCAGCAATATAGTGCCTGCCCTCCCTCCCTCCCTCCCTCCCTCCCTCCTGTAACCGATATGTTTAGTTCTCCTCTAGGACAAGAGATGGGGAATATATGAACGGCATATGTTGAAGTCTTAACTCCCGTCCGCCTCCATCCACTTGGTCCTATGGGAGTGGCAGTCCAACAAATTTGGGTGGGCTACAGATCCTGGCCCCGATTGCAAAGAGTGGGGATACTTTTGCTGTGAAGGACTGTTGTACTCAAATCCACTGCTTTTAAAAACAGCTCCAAAACAATGCCAGTGGATTTTATAGTCCAATGCTGAAAAGAAAATGGGGAAACACTACTCCATGGCAGAGGTGAGTAACTTTTGAGTGCCTTGATTTTTTTTTTGTAGTCTATAAATCCCATCCACCCCATTCAGCGTGGTTTATGGTAAGAGGCTGTAGCATCTGGAGGACCAAAATCTTCCAGTCTCTGATGCTTGAAGGAAAGCTACTGTACTTTTGCAGGTGTTTTCTGTTGCTTTTCTCCATGGGGTACATTGGCATGGATGAATTTGAGGCACGCAGTGTTTAAAAATCAATACACACAATAAATCCACAACACTTTTAAAATGTTGAAACCACAAGAATAATAGGAAGAGCAACGTCCATAGTAGAACTTCTTTTATTTCCTGGGAAGCACAGTGCTTAAATTTTTATTTCACATATTTTACATGCAGTTATTGCTCTCTATGGGTAACCGTGAGTGGATACATCTAACTGGAGGAGTCTGAAAAGGTAAATTTTCTTGATCATTTCTATTGACAGCAAGAACACAAGGCATAATGTGGTACGGTATAACTGCAAAAGAGATGGGAGATTCCCCTGAGACATTTCAGGTTCCTTCTTAATAAGGTTGCACAGTTTTTCACAGTTGGACAGCCAGGGTGATGCCCAAATGATATTAACGACCAACCAACCACAACTGTCATCAAAGGAGATAAAACAGAAGGCCAGTATGAGGTTCCTGGTGGTGGACGCTTTCCTCCTTCTACCCATATGTTACAATACCCCTGAATCAGGACACACCTAAATCAATGCCACTTAGAAGTGGCAATAAACTTTACACACATCATAAACAAGGTCTGAATAGCATTAGGATATGAAAACAGAAATGTTGTGAGGAGAACGGTGTGGTAAATAGGCAATATGTCATGCAGAGCAGCCAGATGTTACACTAATGGAGAGTACAGCTAGTATGGGACCACATCAGACTATTTATTTGTCTCAACTAGTCTTCACTGCTCAGACTGGCAGCAGTTCTCCCAGGGTTATTATTTCCAATTATTACTTCCAATTATTTTCTCTTATATGTTATTTAATTAAAGAAATTAAATTGAAAACATGAGTTTGGATTATGACCCACAGTGATGCAAAATATCTAGATAATAAATAATAATGGTGTGCCACCCAGTTGATTCTGACTTACTGCAACCCTTTTCGGGGGTGGGGTCATTCTGGGACTGTACAGCTTGCCCAAGACCACACAGGCTGGCTCTTCTCCCAGGAAGCACAGTGGGGATTCAAGTTTTGGCTCCACATCCAGATGCTAAAGAGGGGACCCCATTTCTGTGTGAGTCAGAAGTGAGTACTGGCCAAAAGTTGCTGGTCCCCATTGTGGCTGGTGGAGTCTTCAAATTGGCAGTGACATTGCCAGCAGAACAAAACAATATAAATTGGTTGGAGTCCCGAAAGACAAACATATTTCCCTGTCATTCACAAGTCTGTTGTGACAAAGGGAATATGTGTCTTAATAATGGATTTTGGCATGTTGTATTGATCAATGGAAGCCTGGTGTGTCTATTGAGCTTTTAAAGATAGTGGCCAGAAAATAATATCCAGTATATGACTGAAATATATTCCTATTTTACAAAGCTGTGGAAAGTGCTGAGAGGTATCTATGGACCCGCTTTTGGTCAACACTTAGGAATTAATTAAGAACAAAAAGGTGGCAAACAGCCTGGTATAAATAATTCACAGTTCTGAAAACAGAAAAAGATGCAAACAAAGGGAAAGCAGTGAATTTAGAAAACCCAATTCCAAATAGGCAGAATAAATTAAAGCACTGATCTATCAATAGGATAAATAAAACATATATTAAAGAGGAGACACAACCAGAGATTGATAGCAAATTACTTTAATTTTGGAGAAAGATTCTAAACAAATTCCCTAAACTGTGCACAATGGACTGAACCCAACATTAATTTGATATGAAGTAAAATCATTGATATGAGACTACAATTTATATGAGACTCCATTTATTTCAATAGGTCTACTCTAGGCAGGACTAATATAATTTAACCACTCCATCTTTCTTGCAGTTTGCATGGCTGTTGCTAGGAAACTACTTTCCTAGCTCTGATACCATGATGATGGCAAAGAAAATGATTCACAAAAGAGCTATGATAAGATTGCATAGAATATATGTTTCTTTGCATTTGAAAATTTTGCAGGACTAATGTCATTGATGCATTATGTAGCTAATGACATATTCCAGGCAAAAATCAAAGAAAAAGAAAAGAAAACAAACAAAAAAGCATGTGGCACCTTAAAGAATAACTTCCACATTTTAATGTAACATTTTGAAGTGTACGTGTCCACAAAATGTTACATTAAAATATGAAAGTTAGTCTTTAAGGTACCACATGTTTTCTTTTCTTTTCTTTTTCTTTGATTTTTGCCTAGAATTCTTGCAAAGACTAACATGGCTACCTTCTCCAAAATATCTACTAATGACATATGTTGTTGGGTAATACCTTCATTATGCCCAAAATGTAGGAGAGAAAGGAAAAAGGTAAGTTTTCATTAGGCTGGGCAAAACCTGGGAGGAGGAAGAAGCAGAAAAGTTTATGTTTAGTACAGCTTGATATTTTATAATATGGGACTTAAATCATAAGTTCCAAAATGAGAAGATGATGGGATCATGATGAATCTTGGGCTATAAATGAATGATAAGTACAATCAGAGACATTTATTTAATTCATTTCTTAGTTGCATTTCAAGACTAATCTCCTCCCAAGGCAGCTCACAATATAAATCAAAAAACTCCATATTCATTTATGTATACTGTATATGGATTTATTTATTATATTTTAGACTGCTTTACAACCAAAGTCCCTTGTGCAGTTCACACATACATTAAAAAGAAAAAACACTATGTAAAGTCACAGTAAAATATCCCATGGTTAAATCAGCAGGAGGAGATAAAAATAGTACAGCACAGAGATGGGCAAGAAATGGGGGGAAAATCGTTCCGTTATCCGTTATTCATTACGTTACGTAACGGAATGAATAACAAAGCCCAGAGTAATTTAGGGACAAACAGAACAGAACCAGAACAAATTAGTTTGGTTCGGTTCAGTTCGTTCTTCCCCGCTGGTGATGACAGCCCGACTGTCATTGCCAGTGGGGGAGGACTGTGAGAGCCCCGTTCTCACCTCCGCAGGCGGAGGTGGGACCGGGGCTCTTTCTAAACGGATCTCCACCGCGGGGAGGTGACGGTCGGCTCGGCTGTCACCTCCCCGCTGCGGAGATCGGTCCAGAGTCTAGACTCTAGACTGAGGGCCGCGGACTCGCCATCGCAAGCGGAGACGAGGCCGCGGCTATCTCAATCTCCAATCTCCGCAGCGAGGGGATGACAGCCGGCTCGGCTGTCATCCCCCGTGGCAGAGGACGGTTGGGAGAGGGCTGCGGTTTTGTCTCCGCAAGTGGAGCCGAGACCGCAGCTTTCTCCCAAGGGATCGCTGGAGAGGCGGCTGTGATCCTGCCTCCGCGTGCGGAGCCTGGATCGCAGCCCCCTCTTGCCACCCTCTGCCACGCGCATGACAGCCCGGCCAGGCTGTCATGCACTGGGGCGGAGTTCACTGGAGAAGGGGCTGTGATCCCGCCTCTGCATGTGGAGACCAGATCGCAGCCCCTTCTCGACTGCCCTCCTCAAAAAATGGTGGTGACTGCACAATTAAATCTCTACAGCAGACCAATTTGCCTGCAGAGTACCCCAACACACACTTTTGTGACCTCTGCTCTATTTTAGTTTGTTCCCACACGTCTGTGAAGATTCTCAGTCATCCAGGTGAGCTTATCTGGAAGCTGAGTCATGGCAACCGGATTTCTTTTCTTGAGAGATACAAAACGTTCTGCTGCTCATCCAGGCAGCTTCATCAGTCTGACGAAGCTGCTTGGATGAGTAGAGAAATGTTTCTTTCTCTCAGTCCAGTTGCCATGACTCAAGTTCCAGAAACATTATGGAATGTCTTGCCAGTGGAGATGTTTATTAGAAGTGGATTCATAAGGAAATTAGAGATGATCTTTAAGGAGAAAAATAGTCTGCTGAAAACCAAGACTAGTATATTCCCAGATATGTGCAGTTCAATTATTTTTTTAAAAATATGAAAATGGAGAATACAATTCATTGGAAACATGGTGTGACTACAGTTTTAGGGTATTCAATGGTCTGCCAAAGTTTCAATTAAATTTAGTCCAGGTATGTTTGTGCTTCATCTGATAAATGGCCCTGCATGTGGAGGTTGAAATGTACAATTTACAACGGTCGAAGGCTTAGTTTAAAACATACATCCTCAGTTACTTATTTTTAACTGTCACTTGGATCCATGACACATGATTTACACAAAATTGCCAAGTGCCAACTTTAACTGCAGAAAAATTATGTGGATCACAAAGGTTGCAATCCGCCAGCTATAGACATATAATAATCATGTGACATCAAATCAATTCTGATTTATGGTGACCATTTTCAATGTTCAAAAGTGGTATACTTAAACAGGGAGTGCTCAGGGCTGTGCTGTTTGCCCAAGGCCACACAGGCTGTTTCTACTTTGCAGGAAACACAGTCGGAAATGAATTCCCAAACTCCAGCTCTGCAGCCTGATAACACATGGAGTAAACTAACAATTTGAGGAGGAGTTATGTGCCACAGTCACCACTAGATGAAGCCAAAGTATATACACTAAGCTACTTTTTGTTTCTTTTCTACTGGATGTTGGACATTCAGGGATATTGTTTGGATTTAGCCGTTTTAGCAAAGATGCTGTGTTGTATCCAAACACAGTCTCCAAAACACGTCCACCTCTTCTCTGTTCTGCGTTTCTTTCCCCATCTGTTTTATCCTGAACAGCAATGTCCAGATGGACATTCAGAGAGTAACAAGGCACAACCATCTCAGATGTCATCTGCACATATTTTATTTGACCACTTTTAAAAAGATCGCTCGGTTTTACAAGATGGGAAACGTCCCTATCCTCAATTCGCCTGAAAGCAAAATTGTACATTGCAGTAATGTACGTTACTATATTTAAAAACAAAACAAAACGCTAAGCCGCAGACCCGTTGCCTTAACGACACTTCCGGTCCCCATTAGGTTCCCTCAGACGCGCTTGTTCCGCTCGCCCCCGTTTGCAGCGGCCGTAAAGCGAGTCTGGTAGGCGGAAGTCGCGGTGAAAGGGGTGAAAATCGCGCGCTGGGTGAGAGAATGGGATGGGAAGGGAAGGGAAGGGAAGGGAAGGGAAGGGGGCGAGTGATGGTTTTGCTCTTTGGGAGGGACTGGCGTTTACTTGGGGATGGGGAGAAGGAGGCATGATTGAGGCCATGTAACGCTTTCCCCCCTGGTTGGAAAGGGCCGCTTGCATTCCTCCGAAGAAGGCGCCCCCTTTTCTGAGGTCGCCGTCCAGAGGTACCTGTTTTCCGTGTCTCTGCTATAAAAATAAACAATATTTGAAAATGGGCTTAACGGATATATGGCTGCTCGCGAAAGGAACGCGAGGCGTTGTAATAATGTTGGCGGAATACCGGGAGCCACTCGGAAATCCCTCGGCCGTTCGGCAGAACGGGCTGGAAACCTAGTTCGTTCGTTTGTTTCCTACCGTAGACAAAAGGAATCTTTAAAGTTTTCTCCCTTTGCCATTCTTTCCTGTTTTTATAAGTACATTAACAGGAATACTTAGACCAGACTAACCAAGGTGATTTTACGGTGATCTGCTAGACTAGACCCCTCAGGAGATCCACGGAGAGGTCATGAAAAGGCTGGCGTTCCCTTCCAACTGTTGAGCAAATGGTGCTGAGAGCTATATTGCCATTGTTTCTCGAATTTTCTTTTCAACTGTCATATAGCAACCAGAAGTTTTTCACTGTGCAGTTTTCTTCCACGTTCATGGCACTTTACCATCTATTTTTAATCTCCCTATCTTTTCCTATGTTTTCACCTTTTTCTTTCAACAAGAAAGCTTTTTTAAGGGGAAACACTGGAACGGATGCAGTGTTTTTAGTCTTTAGTTAGAACTGGCCACTTGGCAGTCCAGTACTATTATTCCCCATAAATTCTTAAAATGCCCTTTGAAGTTATCCAAGCTACCTCTGTTGTGGTAGTGGATTGATAAGAATGTGTTTTAAAATGCTGTGCTGGTAGAGAGAAAAAGCCCAGCTAGCACAGTGTTTTCTTTCCACAGCAGCTGATCAGAAACCTATAAGAAGCCTTACCTTTAATACATGAGCACAAAATCTCCATAACCGAAAAAAGTTTCATCTGTGTAATCTGGAATTCTTATCAATCATATTCAGAAATGACCTTGAATTCTGTTAGTGTGGTAACACTATGGGTAGTTTTTATTTATATTGTTCACATGATATATAATTTTATAAGGGTCCATAATTTTCTTTTTGAATCACTGGTCAACTAAAACACCAGATGTTATAGTAGAAGATTTATAATAGATTTATGTGAAAGGGTCTCCAGCCTGTTGAATATTTTAATTGTCATTTTTTCTGTTAGTTTTTTGATCTTGCATATTTATTTCCTTTGCACCTAGTATTTTTAAACAAGTAGTTCAGAATGTCTTAAATTGATACTTTCTAATATTTCACCTTAGTAGGAATCAGACGGCTGAGGTAGCCTAAAAAATGAAAACTCTCTTAAAGGAGCTTTTAAAACTTTAATAGTAGGGATTTGAACTTAGACTGTCAATGGCAGGATTCAAGATTCATCTATATCAGCCTAGTTTGTATGTTGATTCTCTCATGCAAAGTAAATAGTATTTAGAAAGTATTATGCAAGATGGTATCCCATCTGAAGTACACATTTACTGACTGAGGCAAAATCTTATTTACTGTTTTCTTTACAGCACAATGGATGCCCGTTTTACTCGCGGAAAATCTGCTATCCTTGAGCGGTCACTCACACGACCCAAAACAGATGTTAGCCTCAGTGCCTTCGCTCTACTATTTTCTGAGATTGTGCAGTACTGTCAGAACAGGGTTTACTCTGTTTCTGAGCTTCAGAACAAACTTTCTGAGTTAGGCCAGCAAGTCGGAGCCCGTATCTTAGATGTGCTAGTGATGCGGGAGAAGAATGGTAAGCGTGAAACCAAAGTCATCAACATTCTGCTCTTCATCAAGGTGACCGTGTGGAAGGCTCTCTTTGGGAAGGAGGCAGACAAGTTGGAACAAGCCAATGACGATGACAAGACGTACTATATCATTGAGAAGGAACCTCTCATCAATACTTATATTTCAGTTCCCAAAGAGAACAGCACACTCAACTGTGCCTCTTTTACAGCTGGTATTGTGGAGGCCATGCTGACATGCAGTGGCTTTCCTGCCAAGGTCACAGCCCACTGGCATAAGGGAACCACCCTCATGATCAAGTTTGATGAATCCGTTATAGCACGTGACAAAGCCCTGGATGGGCGCTGAATTCATTTGGGGATGAATTGAATGGTACTTTGCCAGTGTTCTGAAATAACTTCCCAGTTTATGTTTGGATAGTATGCAGTATCGGAGACAAAGGCCTATTTCACATCAGAATAAAGCATTGTATTCATTAACTGATGCTGACAGTGGAATATTTAAATAGCATTTACACTCATCATGTTGTCACAACCCATACCCCGAATCTGTTCCTTTTTAAAGACTGAGGATTGAGAAGAAAATGCAGTTTATTTAAATAGCATTTACACAGTAGTTTCATCTACTTTACAGGTCTAAGCCATGTGTAACTTTATATAATGCATTTCTCCATGCTGTTGTCTTGTATTTTTTTTCTGTCTCCCATCTGAAGTTGTGTCTAGAAAATATTAATGGAGGGGGTTACATTGCTGGGCCATCCATTTCAGAATGAACAGTGGCATCTGCTCGTTCTGTTGCTCCCTTTCATAATGAAACACTCAGGAGAGATGATACTCTGCTTGAGAGCTTAAAGGCAACAGTTATGAAAATGTTTCTCTGGCATTATCACCTGCAAATGCCAAATTTGGAAACTGTTCTTTAGGAGTAATTCCAAGAAATGTTGCCACTGGACTTTCTTATAAGCATGTGAATCTGTTTAGTTTAAAATATAGTAAATGGGGCTTTATTTTAAACTGTAAAATAAACTTGGCTTGTTTAACCAGCTAGCTGAATGATCCCGGTTTTGTAGTCCTCATTTAGTGATTGACGACTTGCACATAATGGCAGCCTTAAGTAATTTGGTTACATTGTACATATGAACCCCAAAACTCTTGAGTTACCCTGGTAAGTTATTTTGCAGTACTCTTGCTTAAATCGATCTCAAATATTTTATTGCAGCAAAGACTAAAGGCTTTGAAGAACTGGTGCAGCTAGCTGACATGTTCTATAAAATATCGTTTCTAGAAGTTTTTTTTTGTCTTAACAATTAGGACCTGATGCTTCATTTCCTAAAGCTAACCCATGTGATTCTTGTTTGGTACATAGTACATTTCACAGAATTCTCATGGTGCTATCATTCTGTCCAAAACTCATTGCGACAGGGATCATTTTGGTTTTATATGCATTTGTTAACCATAGGGATGCAAGTACACTTGCTACATTTTAGTACTATTATATATGTTCCTTGAGAAAAATAATTTTCTGTTTATCAAAATGCATCTTATGGATTGAGTCATGTATTTCTTCAATTTTATCTGAATTCACTCCTAATTGCACACTTAGTTCACACATTGCTATAAAAGAAGCAAAACAACTGGCTGTTGGGTTGTATTTGTCCATATGAGAATTATCGTTAATGCATCTTGAAGAAAGTCAAAGTTTGTACTGTTGGAAGATCTACATCAGGGCTGTCCAACTTTGAACAGGCTGAGGTCTACTTTTTCTGGCCCAAAGTGCCTGAGGGCTAGTACACTAATACCTCTACTTACGGATTTTATCCATTCCAAGCACATGCTCGTAAGTAAAAAAAAATTAAGTAGAGCAGCGGTTTCCCATAGGCATGCATTGAAATCTGTTCCCTTTGGAACAGATTGATTTTCAATGCATTCGTATGGGAAGGCTGACCATGCACACGCTTCCCTTGCACCCGCTCAATCATCTGGCCAGTGGTGGGGAGCAGGGGACCAGGCCATGGCCCTTGAACTGTCCCAGAACTTTGCTGGGGCAGTGGTGGTCCTTGGGATGGAGGGAGGAGTGGAGAACTTATCCCCTCAGTTTTTTATTGGTGGCCGGCAGGCTACTTTTGAACCCTTCGTGGGCTACCGGTAGCCCGCGGTCTACCTGTTGGGCAGGCCTGATCTACATCAACAAAGAGCCAACTAGAGGAGACCCATGAGGATCACAGTTTCAGGTCCATTCCTGCTGGTTAGTGTCAACATTGCCAGGGCCTTTCTCAGATATAACCCTCCGTTTTGCCACCACATTCACAATCATTCCTATAATCTGAAGTTGACATTTCAACACAGTCCTCTCCGGAGCCATGATTGTTGGGCTTCAATGGACCCCAATGTCTAAAGCGGGGAAATTGGCAAATAAATGAATGGCAGAGCCAGTAATGTTTAGAAATGCCAGAAAAAGTGAAGGGCAATAGGAAAAGAATAAGAGTTAACATTATATGGATTTCCTGAGTGAAAGAAGCCACTACCTTTAGTTTGTAAGGCCTTAGGATATATGTGCATGAACAGACTTCTTGGAACTCACTATTTCATAGAGTTGCCATCATGTGAAGCAACGGTGCCACCTATCAGGGTCAGCGCATCTTTGTAAGTGAAGCTTTGCACAATACATAGACCTTAGTGAACGCTCACTAATGCCAGGCAGTCATTGATAAAGGCTCATGGAACTAAAAGCCAAGGAGCATGTAAAGTAGCATCCTGTGACTTTCTGATAGTCTCTTACTAGATGCAATTATTTTTCTATGGGTTTTGAACTAGAACAATGAGAATGATCAGTGACACCTCACTGGACTATGTACAAGAAGTAGGCACATAAGTAAGCACCCATCTGAATATGTTCCCAGCAATGAATGTTCAGAGTCATAACGAGGAAATGTATCTGGAAGACTAGTACAGTGACTATCAATAAGCTGATCCTCCTTAAATTTATGTTGTCCCTTTTATGTCTTATGGTAGCAAATCCAGAATTCAATTATGCATGGTCGTATAAAGAAATACTTGATTTTGTGCCTAGAATACTGCCAGTGTTTGCATAGGATTTGTGCAATTTGACAAGGCTAATTATGGCTAACAGATGAGATATTAATGCATGTCTCAGTTGTGCCTGTTCATACAGTCTGCACAGCCATGATGTGTCTTGGCAGCTCATCAATTCACCACAATTAGTTGTGCCAAGTTACACAAGTCTTATGCAATCATCAGTAGGATTCTGGAGTGTACACTTGAGTTCAGGGTGGATAAAAACCAATAATTTTAAAAACTGATACAATTAGTATCACAAGTTAAAATTTAAAAAAATTGTTCATATTGAAAACAAAGATTTTCTCAGCATGAGGATTCTGTTTTTAGTATGACAGTGCATTTCCAAAAAGGGTGCAGAAGAAATTACTGTACCATATTAGTTACTTATGTATATGATGCAGGAGAGCCATCCACCCAGAGAAAGTGGTTTTCTGAAGTAGTGTCATGGAGACCAATCCAGTAGGACTTTGGATTCTTCTGTGAGTCAAGAAATTGCTGAAACACAAACCTCATTTTATTATCCCAGCAGAAATGCAACCATACAGAGAACAAGCTATGATGACTCACAGCACATCATCTGCGGGCATCACTGGCTAAGAGGACTGGTTATATACGTAGGAACTGTTATCCCTTAAGAAAATAGTTGTATAAGGAGAAAAAATGTTTTTGCCTTAAGGTCCGATCTGACTTTTACATGCAGTGCCAGAGTCAATGCTGTACTGCAGTCCTATTACACCTTGGATAAAGCATATGCTTTATCTGGAAGTTGAGTCATGGCAACTGGACTTCTTTTCTTGAGAGACTGAAACGTTTCGCTGCTCATCCAAACAGCTGACCAAGGTGGTAAGAGTACACTGTGCTTGGCAAATAGAAAACAGATGGGCAGGAGTTTTTGATTACCTGCTCCTCAGCATCGTTGATGATCACTAGTTGACCCCCTTTATCAGTGCACAATGTCCTGGCAAACAGCCAGTGCTTCCTCTCTGCTTGAAAATAGTAGCACTGTCCCTTGTTCAGCAGCCAACCCTCTGGGCACACTCGGCAGGCCGAGGCTACAAGGCAAGCAGGGTGGTTTTTCTAGAGGTCATCAATTGTGATGTGGCCCAAACATGGAGTCCTTTAGCACACAGTCTGCAAGCAAGCCCTTTGAACTTCCTGCATATATATTAGGAACCTAAACTCTGATCTACTGAAAAGATTACAGATTTGCTATTAAAATGAAGTTTTGTTGTTTGTATTGTCCTTCTTGCACCTGTGCTGCCTCTCTGATGGCCAGTCTCACTGTTTCGTTTCCTCAAGGTAATTAAAAAGTCTGTGCTCACTGCAGATGATTTTCATTTTCATGTTGCCCTTCAACATAACAAAACAAAACAAACATATTGATTTAAAGCATTTCATCCAAAGCCCATAAAACATTAAATTTAACTTGATTTGATTAAATGTAAGCATTAATTTAATGATTCGTGTGTAATGACCAGTTAGAGAAGGATGCATTATACATTATGTCTGGGGTGGCCATGCGTAGAGGACAGCCCTATTTGAAGGTTTGTCCACTTTCAGATGGCTTTACATTAAAGAACTGTAAAAAGGAATATCAGGGACCGTGACGTTGCCAATCTATGTGGCCCCTGGAAAGAAAAGTCAGCAGGCAATCAGGTCACATGGTTACAGGGTTCCCTACTTATATTAGATGGATTGTTTCAGTCTACAGGAAGACACCTGCAGACATCTCAAGCCTTGATTCATGTTCAAAAAGAAAGCTGACCAGGGAGAGCTAGGTCTTTGTAGGATGTGTAAACTTACTTGTAGGTGTCTGTGGGCTCATGCTTCCAAAATTTCTGCCTGGGGAATTCTTGGAGAATTTGAGATTTGGAAACAAAAAGCTAGCGAGCAGACAAGAATGGCACAGCCCTGTACCTCCGTTTCTTCCTTTTTTTGTTAATGCGAGCATGGTTCTCGCTGATACTAAGTATATATGCAAAAAGAAGAAGTACCTTTACTTGAAATATCATTGCAGCACATTGGGTGGGAAAAAGAAGCTCATACCATGCACAGTAGATTCACTTGGTGATGTGTGTGTGCAACAAAATATATTCTGGTTCAAAACCATGGACATATAGGAGAGCCATCATCTGAGTCCATATAGTCGGATATGAAAATCAGAGCAAGGGCCATATGCTTATGACTTGGTATTATCAGTTCAGGCTGCTCTCCTAAGCTCATGCCCCTAGTTTTCTGAAGCACGCTACTTGTTAACACAGGCATGATAACTCCACAATCAAGCACAGGACCATGAACAGGGGCAAAGAAAGTGTCATAGCTTAAGGCTACTGTAATATTGTAGAGTCTCTTATCTTACAGTTAACCTTATATAGTGCATCTGTTAGCTTAAAGGTGTTGTCCAAGAGCTTTTGGCCCATATTTTGCAAAAGACCCAACTGTGTGCCCACTAGGAGTTGAAAAGATAAGAGGAAAAAGGTTAATGGCACTGCTGGCAGACGATGAAATATGGTATACGGTATTGAAAAATGAATCTGTTAAAATAAGTGAACAAGTAAACACAGTCCCTTTGTAGCTTTTGTGTAGCAATGTGTAGCCTTCCATACGAACCTACCTGGCAATTAAGATCGAGCCAGGGGGCCCTTTTGAAAGAGCCATCCCTCAAGGAGGTGAGAGGGATGGCTTGTAGACATAGGGCCTTCTCGGCAGCTGCTCCCAAGCTATGGAATGCCCTCCTGATTGAGATCCGCCGGGCGCCAACACTGATTACATTTCGACGCCAGGTAAAAACCTTCCTGTTCCAGAAGTTTTTTAATTGATACAGTATAGACTGTGGGTCCTCTGGTGACAATTTTAGGATAATGATTTTAGTGTAAGTTTTTTTTATTATTGCTTGATAATTTATTGATATTCTATTTCTAACTATTTTAAATTGTTTTAATTCTTTTGATTGTAAGCCGTCCAGAGACCTTTGGGTAGTGGGTGGCATATAAGTTGAATAAATAAATAAATAAATAAATAAATAAATAAATAAATAAATAAAATTGTAAACTACCCAGAGAGTGCTTTAAGTACTATGAGGCGGTATATAAGCTTTCCTTTGCTTTTTTTTGTACAGTATATACTATATGGCAAGCCAGACAAGTGATGTACATGTACGTGGATGTAAAGCTGGTATCAAATATGAGAGCACACAAAAGCCAGTGTCACAGCAGTCAGCCTTGCTAAGACTGGGGCTCCCTTCCTGCGATGGGAAATGGAATGGAAAGGAAGACGGGCTGGCAGGCCAAGGTTGTGGCTTCTGTGGGACTTAAATGGAAACTTAAGGGCGGCAAGAGGAGTGGGCCAACAGAAGAAATTGAAATGTATCTGTTGCTTTGTTTTTTTTGGTTAATGGTGGTGGGGTACAATTTATGGAAAAGGGGTACCAATGGGTATGCCAGGCAAGTCTGAACTTTGGCCCTCCTGATGTTTTGGACCACAACTCCCAGAATTCTAAGCTTAGATTGCCAATGGCAAAGGACTGTGGGAGTTGCTGTCCAAAACATCTGGAGGGCTGGACATGCCTGGGGTATGCAAATGAAAAGAATTTGGGAACCACGTAATTGGAGTATAGTAATACCTTCAAGTCTGTAACTAGAGATTTAGGAGGTGACTACATTGGCCGTTTATCCCACAATTTACATCAAATTTGGGCACTGGTGCATTTAAATTAAAGTGTAAGAAATCTGAACGCAAGAAAGCCCATTGTGAAATTATCTTTTTTGATCAGGGAATCATCTCTTTTCCCCACCCCACCCCACCCCACCCCGTCTCTCAGGTGCAGCTGCCAGTGTGGTTTGAATGTGTTCCAATCTATTTGACATGTTTTTTTCTCCCCATTCTGCCAGTGTGGTCATCTGATGTGAAGTAAACACACAAGGCACACACAAGGGTGTCAGTTCCTCTAAAGCCAGCACACCCATTTCCGAGCAATTTCTTAAAAATATTTATTCGCCTGAAAAAATGGGCAGATGAAAGCATAGCAACCATGGCGTTATATCTACTGCAGATCAGGTTGCATGTTAAAACAAATGATATTAGGGCCTTCTCTTACAAAGACAGAAACACACTAATAAATCATAACTCAAGTGGGCCTATTGAATCAGTGGAAATTATAGAGGATGTGACTTGTACCAAAACCACAATGATTCAACAAGTCACCGGGCCCAGATGGCAACCACCCAAGGGTTATTAGGAAACTGAGAAATGAAATTGCGGATCTCTTAACGCAGTGCTTGGCCACCTCACTGCTTGTCCCTATCTCCAGGTCATTTACGAACATATTGAAAAGCACCGGTCCCAGGACAGATCGCTGGGACACACCGCTTTTCACCTCTTTTCATTGAGAAAACTGTCCATTGACACCTACTCTTTGTTTCCTGGATCTCAGTCAGTTCTCAATCCATAAAAGGACCTGCCCTCTTATCCCCTGACTGTGCAATTTTCTCAGCAACCTTTGGTAAGGGACTATGTCAAAAGCCTTCTGAAAATCAGGATAGACAATATCCACAGGTTGACCCAAATCCACATGCCTGTTGATCTTTTCAAAGAATTCTAAAAGATTTGTCAGTCAAGACTTACCCTTACAGAAGCCATGCTGATTTTCTCTCAGTAAGGTTTGGTCTTCTATGTGTTTTAATATTTTCTCTTGGATGAGGCTTTCTACCATCTTCCCTGGGACAGACGTTAGGCTAAGCAGCCTGTAGTTTCCCGGGTCCCCCCTCCTTCCTTTTTAAAAAATTGGTGTGACATCCGCTATCCTCGAGTCCTCCAGCACTGTGGCCGTTTTAAGAGACAAGTTGCATATTACCGTTAAGACAGGGATGTCCAAACTTCAGCCCTAGATATGTTTTGGACCACAACTCCCAGAATTCCAAGCCTGTATTGCCAATGGCAAAGGACTATGGGAGTTGTGGTCTAAAACATCTGGAGTGCTGAAGTTTGGACACCACTGCGTTAAGAGATCCACAATTTCGTTTCTCAGTTTCCTACTAACCCTTGGGTGGATGCCATCTGGGCCCGGTGACTTGTTGATCTTCAATTTATCAATTAAACCTAAAACATCCTCTCTTTTAACCTTATTTGATTTAATTCTTTAGTCAAGAGGAATCTGCCCAAGGTCTTCTGTCGTGAAGACAGATGCAAAGAACTCATTTAATTTCTCTGCAATTTCCAAGTCCTCTTTACCTCCCCTTTTGGTCCCTCACCATCCAACACTTTAGTTCTAGTTAAGCATTTGGCTCAGGTGTAACTAAATCACAGCTTGTGCTCCATCATATTGACTTTTGACACAAACCCCGAGGAACTGAAACAAAGGAGAATTAAAAACAAATAAAAGCCCAATAGAGAAATGAAACCTGAATGCTCTGAGGGGAAGAGGAATACCTCAATTTCAGTCATCTCAGAACAGGTCCATTCCTTTCACAAGTGTACACATAGGCCATGTATGATGATACAGAAGCAGCATGCAAGGAAGAGGATCTCCACTGTGAGACTTCACGTCCTCTCCCTCCTAAACCCACAGAGACGACTGAAAATGTAGAAGGTAATTTCCAAAACAGTATGGTTGGGAGGGAAGTGTATGATATCTGATGAATGTCTGGGGCTTATACATTTGATCTTTAGCCTTAAGAGGGAAGTTGGAAGAGTTGGTGGATTGAAGGAGAAACCTTGGAGGTGGTGGTTCCAAGCTTCCAATTCTGTATAAGCGACCATTATGAGGTAATTTGTTAAAGCAGAAGCTAAATTAGGCTGTTGAAACAACAACAAAAGAGTCCTGAATCAACCTGATGTCTGACACTTTTTATTTGTTATAAGCTTTCATGGACTGCAGCTGACGTCAGAGGCACCTGAAGAAGTGGCATCCAGTCTGTGAAGGATTATTCCAAACACAATACTATATACTAATATTTAATGTGCCACAGGGCTCTTTTCTGTTTCTGTTGTTCCAGTGTCTGAATGTGTTAACATGCCATTATGTTACATCTGATCTGCAGAGACCCTGATAGAGTTTTCAAGATAATACAGATTCAAACCCAGGTTTATAGTTTGAACTCCAGATAAAACAATCCCCAACCAGTTTGAACTCCAAGTCCAACAATCCCCAACCAGCATTATGGGAGGTACAGTCCCAAAAGAATTATTGTCAAGCTATAGAGGAGACTGCAGCCTAAACTGGGTGGCTAGATGCAAAAAAAAAAAAAAGGAAAAAGAAAAGAAAAGAAAAGAAAAAGAAAAGACATATCTTCTATGCCACAGATGGTCATGCAAAAGAGGAAATGTAATTAGGTTTGTGTTCCATAAAAAGCTGCACCTGTTGAAATCGCTGCTTGTCATTGAGAAATAATCTGCTGAAAAGCTGACAACAATACTCGGAATTCATATTGCCATACATTAGATTTAAAATACTTTGCATACATCAGTTGAATAGACTGCAACATCCCTGCGTAAAATTGGTTAGTAGTACTCTTGTCTCCACATTGTAGTGGGTGCAGTGATTAATCTGCTATACTGCAGCCAAACCTGTGCACACGACCAGGGATTCATTCCCAGGTAGCCAGCCTGAGGTTCACTCAGCCTTCCATCCATCCAAGGTTGGTAAAATAAGTACCCAGCTCATGGGGAGCGGGGCAATGTGTAGCCTGCATAATTAAATTGTAAACCACCCAGAGAGTGCTTTAAGTGCCATGGGGCAGTATACAGTATAAGCAGCATGCTTGCTTTTGCCTTTTAGCCCCTCACCTCCAGTAGAGCTCTCGATGTGGTTGACCAAACAATGCATCCCAGAACTCTGTATGTTGAAGTGTGAGGGTCACCCCTGTCTCCTCCCTCCTCCTTGGACTCACACAACGTGGGCAATGAAAGCTCTGAGACCATTGCTTTCTCCAAAAGTTTATTTGCAAAGGTAACAGAAACATTGCCGTCATTGGCAAAGTCCTCTTTTGCCTTAATGAGAGGTTCAGCCTCAGACCAGAACTCTTCTCTCTGCCCGATAGATATGTTGGGCTCTACTGTCCAACAAACAATAGGCAACATGTCTCCAAGCCTACGGCCCGGTTCTAACCAAAGTCTGGCAACACCTTCCAACAAGGCATCATCACTACTCCTGCCTTCCTCTTGAAGAAAGCCTGTGTCTGCTTTCTTCGCTCCCTTTCCGCGGTCTTCCGCCAATATGGCAACTTTGCCACCTTTTTCTCCATTCTCATTCCGCTACCTTTCACAGGAGTTTAAACGTGACCCATCCCCCCATCCAAGGGTCTTCTTTTACTATCCCTACCAATTCCTCCCTTTTCATTTCTTCTTCTTTTACCACCCAGCTGCCTAGTACCGCCTCATTCTTGCCTCTAGTTTCTTTTGTCTCTTTCACTTCTTTCTCTGTTATATTTTCCTCTCCCCTTGCCTTTTCTAATAGAGGGCCACCTCGTTGCCTTTTTAATTCAAAATTTCTTCTGTCAGGTGACCCCTTGGAAGAGAATGGCACACCTTCCTTCTCACATGAAGTTATGCCAGATTTAAAGTTGTATCAAGAGACTACAAATGTAGTGTTGATCCAGCCCTATTTTGAACATAACAGAGACAAAGCTTTGTATGAGGGGCTTGATAGCTAACAGTTCAGATTTTTGTGCAGGAGAATGCCAACAAATATCTCAGTCATCAGTTTTCCCACTTCTTTGACTCCAGCCATTCCCATACCAGTGCCTCCTATTTATTCTCCAGCATGAAACAAATGAATGGCTGTACAGATCAGAAGACACATACTGGATGCTTTCCTAGATGGAGAGTGTGAGAAATCTTTCAGATGAGTTGCCTCACTGGCTTCTCTGTTTTTTCTGCTTCTGCAAGTTTTTCAATACATTTTGCAAAACATTTTACTTTGTTTCTTAAAACAGTGCTCATCCTTGTGGGCGAATAGGAGAGACAGGAAGTATGTTTGCATGTACCAGCTTCAGAATATGAATTCTTTAAGTTTTTCCCTGCTTAAAGTACTCTTTGGGTGATTTACAATTTAAATATGCAGACTATATATTGCCTCGCCCCACCTCCACCAATTGAGAGCTGGGTACTCCATTTACTGATATCAGAATGGAAGGCTGAGTGAACCTCAAGCTGACTACCTGAATCCACTGAAATAAAACATAGGCCATGAGTAGAGTTTTTGACTGCAGTACTGTATTACAGTTTAACTGCTGTGTCACAGCACACACCTCACTGAAAAGCTGTCTGTAAGCTGAACAGAACAGCCAGGCAACAAGACATTGTGGATCTTCCTCTCACTCACCCCTCTTCCCAGATATATTTTGTAAGTTACCCACACTGCCCTGAGGCACAGCCCCAAAATTCCCATATAGAAAGGGAAGAGGAGAATGTGCTATTCCCACACACCCCAAAAAGAAAGATAACATTTAGTCAATAATCAATCAACCAACCAACCAACCAACCAACCAATCAATCAATCAATCAGTCAATCAACGGGAAATAGAAAAGATGTGGATTGTTGTCATTTATTACTCTCCAGTAGACCTCTGCCTGAAGTAAAGCCCCAGTTGCTGTAGCCTAGTTACATCCTTGAAATCAACTGGAAGACAGCCAGAGGCGCAAGTTTAAAACCAGTATTGTGTTCAAAACATTCAAGTCCCATAGGTGAGCCACCTGGACATCCGAGGTAAGGGGAAGCAGGGTTCATCTTCCTATGCAGTGGTGTGGCTTTTCCCCTGCAGATCAGCATACATTCCCAATGTTATTCTCTTCCTTTCCCCTGTCTAGATGAGTATGAAAGTTACAACGAGGAAAGTGACTATTATGTCAAAGTCGAACTTCCTTATGAAAGGGAAGAGCCGAGGGCAGTGCTTGAACCACCATGCTCAGGTAGAAAGTCTGCCACAGGTAAGAAGCTGGATTGTTTGGAGGTTGCTCCATCTGCTGGTTGTAATGTGGTCAGAAACATCTGGAGGTCCATGCATCGCCCTTCTCAGTACAGTGGTACCTTGTATAAAGGAATTAATTCGTTCCAAATGAAATTATGTTAAGCAAATTTTCCTTTATGCAAATTCTCATAGGAATGCATTGAAAACAGAGTACAGTAGACCCTTATATAACAGCTTGTATAACATAAAAGCTGTACAATGTAAAAAATTCCGGAGATAGGGGAAATTTGCTTAACATAATTGCCTATGGGGCGAATCCGTACAACATAAAATGGGATTACTCTTTCCTATGGGAAATTTGTATAAAGGAAAATTTGCTTAACATAATTTCATTTGGAACAAATTTATGCCTTTATACAAGGTACCACTGCAATTCCATTTTTATGTTGTATGGATTCTCCCCATAGGTGATTTTGTTAAGCAAATTTCCCCTATCTCTGGAATTTTTTATGTTGTACAGATTATATGTTACACAAACTGTTTGTTATACGAGGGTCCACTATATTATTCATTGCTCCTGCTGGTCTGCTATACAGAACATTCCAAATGCTGTTCTCTCTTCCTGTAGCTGAGTCCACCTTCATTGCAGCCCACTGGAAAACCTGTTGGAAGAAAGCCTGCACATCTGTTCTCGTAGTTCTTGTTGTTGTTTGCCTCCTGATTGACATAATTCTTCTTTCACAGCGTGAGTATGTTCAAGGGATATGGCCCATGTCATTCCAGCTCTAACTGATGACAGTGGCATATGGTAAAGGGAGGGGAGGAATTAGACATGGAGAGTAGTAGCAGGGAGACAGATAACCTGGGGGAGGGGTGAGCAGGAATCCTTAAGGTCATTATTCATCTTTGTTTTGGGTGGCTTCTTATTTTCCAGTTTATCGATGTCAAGCCTGCCTTTCAGCCCCATGCTCAACTGAACCAAAAGGCCATCCCTCATGCAAGTCAGAAAGTGCAACACTGAGGAAGCAAAGACTTAGTTTCTATGTGAAACCCATCACTCCAGAGCACAGCAATAACCAGAGAGGGGGGAAGTGTCGGGTGCAGACCCTGGAAGGATCTCTGAGCCCCTCCCATGGAATGATTCAGCCTATAGCTTTTGTCCAGTGGTAGAATGGGCTCTGCCTTCTGCCTCCTTAATACTGGTGACTGAAGGGGGTAGAGAGAAGCACTTCCAGAGAGAAGCAGTCAACCCTGTTAAACAAGTTTTCGGTCCAAAAATTAGCACACATTTGTTAGTTATTTCTGTTTTTCTTCTGGAAGTTGAGTCATGGCAACTGGATTTCTCTTTATTGAGAGATCGAAACGTTTTACTGCTCATCCAAACAGCTTTGTCAGTCTGAAGAAAGCTACTTGGGAAGCAACTAGCTTTCCTCAGACTGATGAAGCTGTTTGGATGAGCAGCTATACATTTCAATCTCTCAAGAAAAAGAAGTCCAGTTGCCATGACTCAACTTCCAGATAAACTCACCTGGATGATTGAGAATCTTCACATATTCTATTTTTTTCTGGCTGTACTTTGGCTTCCAGGGATGGAAAAATATGTTTGCGGGATTGTCCCCGTAATGCATTAAAAGAACCTGGTTGGTTTTGGATGCCCTGTGCAAGCTGGCTTGATGAAGGGTAGGGGCACCATCTGAAGTTCCACCTGGGGCAATAATACAATGGACTGACTGGCATGTATCATGCTACTCAGTGGTTGGAATGAAATAAAAAGGGATAAGTTGCAATGATTAGGCCCATATTCTAAACTGTTGATTTTATTTCATTAATATTAACCCCCTGCATCTGGCTGAATTTCTCAGTGAGTTAGATATCTGGCTGAAGAACCTGAGTTTGAGAGATCAGGTCCCCACTGTGCATCTTAGAACAACCAGCCTACGTAGCCTTGGGCAATCTGCACAGTCCAAGGGTTACCCTGGAAGAAGGAAATGGTAAACCATTTTTCACTACTTGGGAAATCCTGAAAAGCGTCACCATAAGTTAGAATTGCCTTGACAGCACACAATTAAAATTAGCTGTGTTCTGCCTGCTTTGCAGTGGCAAACCTTCCCCCTTGGCTCCCTCATCTCAATATTTCTTGTTTCAGACACTGCTCACTGGAGGCAGGGGGGACAGCAGCAACACCATGAGTTTTGAATGGTTGGCTCATGAAATGAAATCTTTCTTTCCTTTCCAGAGGTTGCCATGTTTTCAGAGATCAGAAAGCTGAATTTAATCCTAACCAAACAAACTGTGAAAACTCCACAGCTCCTGTCATCACTGAATAATTAAGGAGTGCTTTTCTAACTGGACTTACTGGTTTGGGAAAAACCTATTGACAGGTTGAGTGAAGCAAGTTATAGAAAAATGGAGGAAAAATATCCCAACTGGAGTTAAAATTTCATTTGCATCAAAATGTTAGGAGTAAGTATGAGAAATGTTAGGTCAACAACTTGTTTGTTTGCTTGTCTGTTATATTTTTACAATGTATTTCCCCCCATAAAAGGACCGAATGTGGTTATATCATTGAAAGACAATATTAAAGCTAACAACAGTGAGTTTATTGAAAGGAAATATATTTATTTATCTGTCCGTCCGTCCATCCGTCTGTCCATCCTCCTTTCATCCATCCAGTCATTTGTTCATTCAAAATATTTTTACCTTGCCTTTTTCCTTGAAAAGAACCCAAGACGGTTTACAATACTCAAAGACAATATTTAAAAATGAAAACAATGAGCATGCAACAGTGGCTAACACCATTGAAAGACAATACAGTGATCCCCCGCCTATCACGGGGTTTAGGGACCTGACCTGACCTGCGATAATCGAAAATCCGCGATATGCAGATGCAGGTCGAGTCAGGCCTTGGGGGGGCTAGCTGGGGGCTCTTGTATTTACCCCCTGCCTGGCCCTACCCCAAACGGGCCTGTGAGAGCCTTCCCGGGCCTTCTGGAGGCCCCAAAAGAGCCTCCCTGCGAACCGGAAGTGACTTCCGATAAACCAGAAATCGTTTCTGAGGCCTCCAACAGGCCTAGAAAGGCTCTCGGAGGCCTCAGAAATGATTTTCAGTTATCCAGAAGTCACTTCCGGTTCGCAGGGAGGCCCTTTAGCGGCCTCTAGAAGGCCCAAGTAGGGCCTCACAGGCCTATTTGGGGCAGCTCCAATCCTGGGGTAAGTATGGGAGGCTTGAAACAGGACTTTCCCCCCTTACCCTAGGGGGCCTTTTTTCATATACTGCGGTCCCACGATATAGGAGGACTGCAGTATATGAACCATGAAAGGTCAGGGGACCACTGTATATTAAGCTAAGAACAATGAGTAAACAGGCATCTTACATAATTAAAAGGTAATAGTAAAGGTAAGAGCAAAAAGTATGCAATTGTGAGAAATACAAAATACAAAAATAGAAAACACAAGTAGTACTAAAAATCCAGTCAAAGCAGTAATGCTTTAAAAAAAATCCTTGATCTGCCTTTCAACGGAACAGAAGTACCTCTGCCTTGACTTGAGTTTCAGTTTATTCACCTTCATCCATTCCATTACTAATATCAGTAGCCTTGATGCCTTCAAAACAGGACTGGACAGATTCCTGGAGGAAAAGTCCATTACAGGTTACAAACCATCATGGAGATGTGTAATCACCAGGCTTAAAACCAGGGTACTTCAAGGACCAAATGCAGGGGAGTGGTTGCAGGAGACAGATAGCCAGTCTCATGCGCCCCATAGGCATTTTGTGGGGCCACTGTGAGATACAGGAAGCTGGACTATATGGGCCTTTAGCCTGATCCAGCATGGCAATTCTTATGTTCTTATGTTGAACAATGTGTTGGGCAATAGTTCTTCAGGCAGTAGCAGTGTATGATTATGAATCCATTTGTGTTATGTACCACCAGGAAATTAGTTGTTGAGTGGCATGCCAATCTTGTTACGGAGTCTTACAGTGTTTATTGGTGTGATTGAACAGTAAACCCAAATCAGTTTAAAAGCTCAAATAAAGTTTTATTTCAAAATTGTTAACGTACCCACATGTATCTCCTTAATGGCAATGGTCACTAAATATTTTTAATCTAACATCAGCAACCTTCCCATTGACTTGAACCTTACAGGAGCATGTAAAACCAAGTACACCTCTTCTGTTCCCCCACGACCACCACTTAAAAGGAAGTAAAATATCTTGGTTGAAATGTGGCCTTATTTTCCATATATTATTTAAATTTTAATAAAAACAATGCAACATCAAAGTGTGCAGAACATTCAAGGATTTCCCCCTTGACTACGAAAAGGGAATATATAAAACAGGAGCAAACATAGCAGCATTTGGGTAACATTTTTGTGCATACAACAAAACTACGGAGTACTTTTCCCTTGTATATTTGTCCCTGTTAATTCCCTCCCGGGTTCAAAGGACGTGAGTCATCAATTTTCTGAATATTAACTGCTGGAATAAGGGAGTTTCCATTATCTCTGTTGAGTCTGTGAAGTCTCTTCTCCAATGCATCAGCTGATTTCCCATTTGAAAGCACAACCGTTCGCATCAACAGATGAGGGAAAGAAAAAGAAGAAATAAAGCAGTGAGTAATGTGTCTTTATTATCAGTGGAAGTACCAAAAGTATAATTTTGTATTGCAGACAAACTTAGCAAATCACATGATGTATCCTGCTTACTTATTTTTAAACTGAATCAAAATTTTAAATTTTTTAAAATCTACGGCAGTGGACCCATGGAGGGATGGACAGCGGGCGACCGAGGGGGAAACAGAGCTACTTCCCACCCACCCAGCCCCCTCCAAGATGCTGCCTTGCTCTGTGGAGCAAAGGAGGGGAGGAGAGAGCCCAGCCATGGCCGGAGGCTGAGGCCGCCGGCAGCACCACCAAGTTAGAGACCAGAGAGGAGGTGGCGGTGGAGAAAGAAGGGAAGGGAAGGGAAGGGAAGGCCAATGGTGGCCCAGGCCTGGTTCCTGGGAGGCTGGCAGGGCTGCATTTGTCCCTGGTTGATGATGGGCGGGCTGGAGAGCCAACAGAGCACCCCATCCTGGCTGGGCTCAGCCAGTGAGTGGGCTGCAGGTGGCTTTGGGCAGGCCTTCCTGCCTCACCTTCCCTCCTTCCCAGCCCTTGCTCCCTCCCTCCCTCCCTTGCAGTGTACCAAGTCGGGCTGGGCCAGGCCAGGCCAAGAGAGGAGGCAGCTTTCCCTCTGGGGTGCACTGAGAGCATGATGGCCAGGGTGCACGCCTGGATCTGCGTGCAGTGGCGCCAGCCTTGTTGTGGCTGCTGCTCCTCATCCTGAGTAAATGTTATCCCTTTGCTAAGGCCATGGCTAATGCAAATTGATTGATGATGATGATGATGATCACATAAAAGATGAGCAATGAACATGCATAAAACTGCTTTTTCTATGGTATGTGTGTGTTTCTGCCTTCTAAATCTGTTTAATTCTTGTTTTATATTCCAAGATATTTTATATTAAAGAAATTATTTTATGCTTGGTATCAGAGTATTTTACAAAATTGTATATTACGATGAAAGCCTTGTTAAAAGTGGTGGTTAACCCTACCCAGTTAACGCTTGAAACAAAAGATGCAAGTATACTCAGTTAATGTACATGCTCAGACCTGAACTGGCAAAATACAGATGGCACATCTTCCTAAAATATAAATATGTATCACAAAGATGCATGCTAATAGTCAGCAGACATAATAAGAATGAACACTTCTACAACCATCTTCATAAAATACACGTTCTATTCTGTGTTCTGCAAGCTGTTAACACAATGATAACCCAACTGAAATGGCTAAGAACAGAGACTCCCTTTTTTGCTATAAAAAGGGGGATCTGTGTGCCTGTTACAAAAATACAAATGCAAGACTAGGCTACAGGCAACCAATCAATAAAAATAATTTAAAAATCCTATCACTGCAAGCTTTTGTGGACCAGTATGCACTTCTTCAGAGCAAGTACCAAATGTCCAAACATGGCAAAAGATGTGGTTTGCCAGGATATGATTCGTAGATGTCAATTTCTTGGCAAGACGATTTCCCCCAGGCACGCCTGTCTTAGATGAGGCAGGATGCAGCAGGGTTGTTGTAAAGCTGCATAGGAAGTAAAGGATTGGGTTTTGGGTTTCACACCCTGGCTCTTTAAACAAAGGGATATAGGTCATGCCCACCGGCCCACACCTCCTTTTGGAAACATGCACATTTCTGATTGGCCAGAGGGGAGGACGGTGATGCAGAAAACCTTGTTTTGCTTCTTTACAGGCTACCGACGTGGATGACAGCCTAAGACTTTGGAGAACCGAGTACGGTTCCCCGTTCAGCCCTGGAAGCCCCCATGGGGAGCGGAACTGGCAAAGCCGCTCTTTAAATATCACCTTTATCTTGGAAGCCCCATTCGGGTCCCTCTAAGCCCCGGCTCTGAGACGTGACGGCACAGGACTCAACTAGGGACGACTCCCTTTCCTGGGAGAGAGCCTCCCTTTGCCGGCGAACGCTTTCAACGGACCCCCTCCATGATCTCTACGGGGTCTTCCGCGCAGGGGCAGGGGGCGCACAAGAACATTCGCCAGGGAGCCCCGCGCGGAGCCAAAGGGAAGCCATTTTGATAAGCCCGCGGAGGGAGGGGGGAGGCGTTCGGCGTTTACCGGAAGTTAAGCGACCGCTCTAGTTTTCTATCGTCTCGGAGGGGGGGGGAGTCGCCTCTTCCGGTTGGCTGGAGTGAAGAGCGGAAACGGGGGAAGAAGAGGCTTAGTGCGGTGGAGGGGAGGGGGACGGAGGGAGGGAGCCGCCGCCGCCATGGGGGCTCATTTGGCTCGGCGGTACTTCTTGAGCCCGGATGAGGAGCCCGATCCTAACGCCATCCCCACCTTCGACCCCATGTACGGCTTCCCCGAGCGCAAGGAACGCGGTAAGCGCTGGCGGGGGTCAGTGGCAGGAGGAGGAGGAGAAGCGAAGGTGACCCAGGGCTTGGCTCCGCCTCTGCTTTTCCCAGTCCCCTCCGCCGGCCTGACATATTATGTTTGTCATTTTCCAAAAATACCTTATAATTAAATTCCTTTTCTTTCTTCCAATTATCCAATCCCTACTATGCTCATAAACATCCTGGCCGCTGTAGAAGCGCCGGGGCTTGGGCGCTTTCCTTTCGCCCGCCACCCGCTTCGCATCAGGGAGGTCTCCCTCCTGAATTTGGTGTTGCTTTTTCCGTCTCCGCCGCTGGAAAGGAGCGCGCAGGCGGAATCCCGGCGGCGTCTTCTCAGAGAGGGCTGCCTTCGGTGCGCCCGTCTGTTTTTCTTTATTACTTCATATCCCACCCACCCCACTCTTAATTTCCTGGGGAGGATCCAGGGTTGCTCACACTCCACATAAGACCTAGTTAAAAATCACGAGTCACAGGTAGTTCAGAGTCACAAATCATGCCGGCCACAAAGTTTCCAAGGGCAGTGAAAAGCCCGTCCATGTGCAACCGGTAGAGCAGGGATGGCGAATCGACGGGCCTTGAGATGTGGCACCACAGACCCTCCCCATTAGCTGCGCCGAGCCTGCTATCCTGGGGTGAAAGAGGAGGGCTGAAGCCTGGGTTTCTGTCGCCACCTGGGCCTGAAGTTGATGGGGCATTGGCCGCATCAAGTCGCAGGTCAACCTACCTAAAAGGGGAGCTGTGATGAGAAAATATAAACTAGGAAGGCAAAGCAGGGATATCTCTCTGAACTCTTCTGGTTCCAAAGGTAGAAGGGCAAAAATAATTTAATTATAAATAAACATTTTCTTCAGCGGTTGCTACCTTGAATGCTGCAAATGCACTAAAAGACTATGATCAGGCAGTTGGTATTTAAACTAACATGACCTGCAGATGGGTATAGTTTGTCAAAGACTGACCAGTAAAACTAATGTAGGTGTTATATTCAAGTCGCCATCCTAGCATTATTAGATTTAAAAGGATTGATGCTGGTGTGGAGCATCTTTCTGGATCTTAATTTTTTTCTCTCTCTCCCTTTCATTTTTCCACAGTAATGATAGCAACATGGGAGCAAATGAATGATGCGAAGGTTCCTCTAGATAAGCGAGATTATTGCGCTCATTATTTTCTTGTATTGCTGAAGTGCAGACGAGACAAATTCCCAAACGTGTTTGGATGTGGCCCTGAGCAGCATGATTGGGATTTCTGCGAGTACCAGGAGTAAGTGAGAACTATGTTTCCTTCATTCTTGTTACCATTGCCATTTTCTTCCTTGCTTGGTCAGTTATTGTATTTTTAGCTCTACGAGACACACTCCCCCCCAAAAATAAGAGGAAATGTCTGTGTGTCTCATAGAGCAAATATAGCCTTCCGTACGTGGTGGCGCCCCCCCCCCCCCGGCTGTGGCCCATGGCTCCTTTCCTCCCTTGAAGGGAGCCATGGGGCACAGTGAGGTTTTTTGTAGTGTCGGCTGCCAGGGACTTCCACAGTGGCCACCACCACAGAAGCCTCTAGACCAGGCCTGCCCAAAGTCCGGCCCAGGGCCCAAATCCGGCCCGTCAGGCCATTCTGAGTGGCCCGTGGCTGGCTGGCCTGCCCCTCCCTGCCGCGCGAAGGGGCCTTTACCAACGGACCAGTCTTCAATCGTACCGGAGGGGATCCCTTTTGCTTATGGGTCAGTGGGTGGGGCTTGCAGTGGGATGGCAAAGTCGGGGAGCAACCGGCCCCTGACACATTCTCAGCCACCAAATCTGGCCCTCCTTACAAAAAGTTAGAACATAAGAACATAAGAAGAGCCATGCTGGATCAGGCCAAAGGCCCATCTAGTCCAGCTTCCTGTATCTCACAGCGGCCCCACCAGATGCGTTTGGGAGCGCATGAGACTAGATATCTGTCTCCTGATACCACTCCCCTGCATCTGGCCCTTGAAGTACCCTGGTTTAAAGCCTAGAGATTACACATCTCCATCATGGTTTGTAACCCGTGATGGCCTTTTCCTCTAGGAATCTGTCCAATCCCCTTTTGAAGGCATCCAGGCCAGATGCCATCACCACATCCTGTGGCAGGGAGTTCCATAGACTTACAACACGCTGGGTGAAAAAATATTTTCTTTTGTCAGTTCTTACTCTCCCAGCACTCAATTTGAGTGTATGTCCCCTAGTTCTGGTATTTTGAGAGAGGGAGAAGAGCTTCCCTCTATCCACTTTACTCATACCCTGTGCATTATTTTGTATGTCTCAATCATATCCCCCCTCAAGCGCCTTTTTTCCAGACTAAAGAGGCCCAATTGTTGAAGCCTTTCTTCATAAGGGAGGTGCCCCAGCCCAGTAATCATTTTAGTCGCTCTCTTCTGCACCTTTTCCAGTTCCACTATGTCTTTCTTGAGATGCGGTGACCAGTCAATTGTACACAATACTCCAGGTGGGGCGCCTTACTATTGTTTTATATAACGGCATTATAATGTTGGCTGTTTTATTTTCAATCCCCTTTTTGATAATCCCTAGCATGGAATTGGCCTTCTTCACTGCTGCCACACATTGGGGAGACACCTTCATGGAGCTGTCCACCAACACACCAAGATCTCTTTCCTGATCCGTCACGGATAACTCAGAGCCCATGAGTTGATAGATGAAGTTTGGATTTTTTGCCCCAATATGCATTACTTTACATTTGGTTACATTAAAACGCATTTGCCATTTCTCAGCCCACTCCCCCAGTTTGGAGAGATCCTTCTGGAGCTCTTCACAATCTTCTCTGGTTTTTACCACATGGAAAAGTTTTGTGTCATCTGCAAACTTGGCCACCTCACTGTTTATCCCTGTCTCCAGGTCATTTATGAACAGATTGAAAAGCACCGGTCCCAGGACCGAGCCCTGGGGCACACCGCTTTTCACTTATCTCCATTGTGAAAATTTCCCATTGACACCTACTCTTTGTTTCCGGGATCTCAACCAGTTCTCAATCCATAAGAGGACCTGCCCTCTTATCCCCTGACTATGCAATTTTCTCAGCAGCCTATGGTGCACCCCTGCTCTAGACCCAGCAGCGGCCACCCTGGAGCCTCCCAGTGGTGTTGGTGAGGGTGGTGGTGGTAGTGAAGCAGCAGGACCAGTGGTGGCCTTGATGGCAGCAGCAACACCAGCTCGGGCAGCTCCTCCTGAGGCAGCAGCGAGGCGCGGTCGCTCGGCATGGCTGGCAGCGGGAGGTCAATTAGGCCAGGAGAAGGCAGCGGTAGCAGCAAAGAGGAGGAGGAGGGTGGTGACATGCTCCAGCTACTCAGCCCTGGGGGCATGTTGCTCCTTGCTTTTCCTCAGTGGCAGCGGCAGCAGCCTCGGTTCCCTCCTCCTCCTCCTCTTCTTGCGGGGCCTGGGCAGTCGGGAGAGGAGTGATGGTGAGGGACATGCTGCTGCTGCCACCACAGCCCCCACTCAGCTCAGGGGTCTTGTTCCAGCAGTGGTGGCGGCCCAGACCACTCCAGCCCTGCCCTTAGCCAGGCAATTGGGTGGCACCCATGTGGGAACAGCAGTAGCCGGCACTTGGGAAGGGCTTGGTGGCAGCAGCAGCAGCAGCAGAAGGAGGAAGGGGCCAGCCGTGGGGGCAGCCGCTATGCCGGGGAGGGGAAAGAGGGTGGAAGGGAGGGCAATGCAGGGTCAGGAACAGCGCCAGCATCCCCTGCAACAGAAGGAGCAAGGACTAGAGATGGGCATCAAACAAAAAACGAAATGCTGATTTGTCAGTTCATTATGTGACCAAACAAAACGAACCGGGAAGCAGTGTTTTGTAAGTAACTAAACAAACTGGCAGTTTTTTCCGTTTAAAACAAACCGATTCATTTCTCTGTAAAATGGGTCCTAGAGACACCAAATTAGGCATGAACCTTCCTTGGATTCTCTCCTCCAGATTTGGAGAGATTTGGAGTTCAGAGATCTGAGTTATTCAACTGAAAAGGGGGTGCCCCCCAGAAAAACATTTCTAATTGCAATGTTATGTGCTTAAAATTAGTGATCCAAGGCAGCTATCGGTGTGTAAATTACAGTGGAGCTTCCTCAAGCTCTCCCCTTGAAGCACCCCCAATTTGGAGAGGTTTGGGTTTCAGAGAACGGAGTTTTTAAGCTCCAAAGGGGCTGCAGGGGGGTACTTAATTGAAGTATGGTAAATCTCCGATCCACACTGCTTCCATTAAGCACCCCCACACCGCCTTTGGAGCTTTATATCTCAGCCCCCAGAAACCCTAACTTTTCCAAATTTCAAAGGGGTTGCCTAAAATCTCTTGGGGAAGTTAAGTCTGCCATTTGCATGCCTGGGATCAGTAATTTTCCACTGAGTTTTTTTTAAATTATTTTCCTCACTGAGAGAGGAAACGGCGGTGTGAGGGAGGACCTGTCGGCAGCTGCTGTGAAAGCCCTGAGCTGAGTGGGGGGCTGTGGTGGCAGCAGCAGCAGGTCCCTCACCATCACACCTCTCCTGACTGCCCAGGCCTCACGAGGAGGAGGAGGAGGAGGAGGAGGAGGAGGAGGGAACTGAGGCTGCTGCCACCACTGCTGAAGGAAAGCTGGCAGCAACATGCCACCCAGGGCCGAGTAGCCCGAGTGCATCGCCACCCTCCTCCTCTTCTTCGCCACTGCAGTGACATTCCCCCCCCCCACACACATAACATACATCTAAAAACTAGGTGCGTCTTATGGTCCGGTGCAGCTTACGTATCAAAAAATTCAGTAGCTTTGGTTCAGAATCTCTCACATTGGCATTGGAGATGGTCTCTCAAACTGCTTTCCCAACCTGCTGCTTTCTGGATACCTTGGACTGTGCTGCCATTGCCTTTGGTCCCCATGTCCCTTGGGTCTCCTGGGTGGAGCTGTTGGAAGTTGTAGCCCAGTACATTTGTTAGGGGGAAGGGAGGCCTAGAAATGTTTCCCCTTCTCAAAATGACAGTTCGGTAGGAGTTGAAACAAGTAATTGTGGATTGGGGCAAAGTTATCTTTGTCGCAACCCCCGTAGTGCAGGTCTGGAGGGAGTCTTCTTGATGCAGGTTGATTAAGCATAAATGGCTCAGTGCAGCATTCTTGCTATTTCTGAAGGAACACCCTTTCTGTCTCTACATAAATCCTTGCATTATGAAGAGGTGCCGTAGTGGCCAACATTTTGTACAACGTATTCTTTCAAACTAAATTAAATGGAGAGTGCCTCGTTAAAGCTGCATCAGCCTGAGACCCCTGGTTTGAGGAAAAGAGCATAAAAACACAAATTATGAAACCGACTCTTGGCCCACAATACAAGCAAGTGGGATAACCTCAAGCCAGTAGATCTCTTCTGGTAGAATTACTGTGTATGACAGTAGGAAACATGATGGCTTGGTTGGATTCTGCTGCCCAGAACTCATCTCTAATGGTGTGTTTCTCCAACAGCAATGTTATGCGCATGAAGGAATATGAACGGGAACGGCGTTTGCTTGTTAGGAAAAAGCGTATTGAACAAAAGAAAAAAGAAGCAGCAGCAGCAGCCGCTGCTGCCGCCGCAACAACAACCTAACTGACTTTGGTGGGTTTCCTGGCACCTTCCCCAAGAGGCCTGCGGAATCTTCTATGTCTCTTTATGTTGAAAGTAATAAAAGACATTGACCTGTGTCAGGGCCTGAAAGAAAGGCTGTCATTTATGAAATGATGTGGGGCGTGTCCCCCTAGGAAATAATGAAGGCCTCTAGCTCTCAAGGCTGTGAAGTTTTTCATAGTGAAGAATCTGAAGATGCCCGATTTTAGGTTCAAGTGTGAATAGTTTTCCTTTAGAACAGTTTTCATAACAGAGGAGAAGGGGAAACTGGCCTTTCGTATGGCTGGCCCCTGTCTCCCATCAATGCTGTGTACAGTAACCAAGGAGTATAGGAGATACAGTCTTGAAAGCTGGAGGGCCATAGTTTTCTTATGCCTCCAATAAGTGGATAAGGATCCCTTGGTGGGCTTTTGGAAGCACTGACTACGTGAAAAATGCTGTAGATGGGGAACTTGTGTTTTAACATGGTACCCTTTTCCTATGGACAGCTGGAGTCTCCCTGCATGATTTGCATGTGCGCAAATCTGTTTTGCCCTGGTTGATGATTGCAGTTTTTTAGCTGGAAGCCTATGCTTTGTTCTGTCTAGCAAGAGGGAATGAGTGCACTAGCATTGTGCAAGGAGTTAAAGCAGAGAACATAGGGATGTGATGTCCTTAGGGTCAGGTGGGAAATCTTCAGCATCTACGTGGGGTTGGCAAGTTCCAGGCTTGCCTAGAGAAGCCAGAGTTTGTGACACCTATCCTGTGGGGATTTGTTGTACATACATGTAACTCCTGCAGGCCCTCTGTGATGTCTGTGCATGCCCAAACTACCATATCTCCCTCAACTCCTCATCAGAATCATTCTTAAACAGGCAGAGTACATAAGAACATAAGAAGAGCCATGCTGGATCAGGCCAAAGGCCCATCTAGTCCAGCTTCCTGTATCTCACAGTGGCCCCACCAAATATATCTGGGAGCTCACAAGACTAGGCGTCTGTCTTCTGATATCACTCCCCTGCATCTGGCCCTTGAAGTACCCTGGTTTTAAGCCTGGAGATTACACATCCCCATCATGTTTTGTAACCTGTGATCAACTTTTTCTCCAGGAATCTGTCCAATCCTCTTTTGAAGGCATCCAGGTCAGATGCCATCGATACATTCTGTGGCAGGGAGTTCCACAGACAAATAACATGCTGGGTGAAAAAAATATTTTGTCTGTTTTCACTCTCCCAACCCTCAATTTGAGTGGATGTCCCCTAGTTCTTGGGTTTTGTGAGAGGGAGAAGAGTGTCCCTCTATCCACTTTACTCATGTCCTGCATTATTTTGTACGTCTCAATCATATCCCCCCTCAAGCACCTTTTTGCCAGAATAAAGAGCCCCAAATGTTTTTGCCTTTCCTCATAAGGGAGGTCCCTCAGCCCAGTAATCATTTTAGTCTATCACTTCTGCACCTTTTCCAGTTCCGCTATGTCTTTTTTGAGATACAGGGACCAGAATTGTACACAATAATCTAGGTGTGACCTTATTATCATTTTGTACTATGGCATTATAATGTTGGCTGTTTTATTTTCAATCTCCTTTTTGATAATCCCTAGCATGGAATTGGTCTTCTTCACTGCTGCCATACATTGGGTAGACACCTTCATTGAGATGTCCACCAGCACACCAAGATCTCTTTCCTGATCCGTCATGGATAGCTCAGAGCTGCACAGTACAATTGGGATGGAAAACACACAGTGTGTGGAAAAGAATTAGTTCTTCTTAGAGTATCTCTATGCTTATGTTGTATGTCATAAAGCAAAAATGACTAAATGTTGTATATGGGGCTTAAATTGGCCCACTACTGAGCTACAGGTACAGCTCCAGAGCACATGTTTTTCCTGACAAGGAAACACATGCAGTGCATACAACTGCTTTTAAAACTACAGTACTCATAGCGCCTGTGCTCTAAGAACCAGCATAATTGGACGTCTTAGTATGGGCCTAGTATTTAGATTAACAAACATGTTCACAGCCTTTCACTGAAATAATTTTTAATTGCAGGAGAGCTTTCAAACATGCCATCTTTCATTGCTCCATAAATGGGAAAGGCAAATGGAGTTGGGACTAGCCTTTTGACACAGTAAAGCAGCTGCTCCCCCGTGATGGCCGGGATCTTACAGAATGCTTTGCTTTGTAATTCATACTGTGCCCTAAATTGGAGAACACAGTACTTGAATAGTTGCCCCTTTTTGATATTTGTTAACAATTTTTTCCTCAATGAAAGCATAATAGCTCATGGAATCCAGTGAGAATGCTGTGATAAATTCAAGCTTAGATGGATTTTCAGAAACATACCTATACAGTAGTCTTCAATGACTTCACCTACGCATTTTGGTTATTTAAATGTGTTACTTTGCTATACTGCGACTTTGTAAACCGCCCAGAGTAGCCCTAGGGCTAGATGGGTGGTATAAAAGTCAACTAAATAGAATCATAGAGTTGGATCAGACCTCAAGGGCCATCTAGTCTCCTGCCATGCAGGAACCCCAAATAAATATTTTGTCAGTCAGAAATAACATTTGGAAACAAATGAATGGCAAAGGCTGTTCTTATCCAGTGCTTCTAGAGCCACCCAAAGAAATCTTGCCGCTGTTAACAGCTATACGTCCCCCACTAGCAATTATGATTCACAGCAATGATCACAGGCTGAGTTGGCCTTGCTACTCCATTTAACTTCATTCATTTATTAACACCTCAGACTACACTGAGACTTTTTAATTCCATTATGAGTGGCACAGGACCATGTTCAGGGCCTAACCCCTCCCTGCCCCTGGTACAACGCATTCTTGGGGGAAGCAGTCAAGTGTGATACAGAGAACTTGCACTCCATACCATTCAAAAGTGGGATGATGCAGGGTTGAAAAATAATGGAGCAATATTCATAAGAGTAGCTTTAGAGTGCTTATTCCCACCCAACCCTACCTTCTAAGGAAGTCTTTTTGCAAGCAATTCCACCCTGTTCTACAAAGAAACAGTCTTAACACAGGCCAGTGGAAGGATTGTTTTTATTGGTATAGTTCCAAGAAGACATTTCCACATGAAACAGATCATAGCTAGTCAAGTGGCTCATTTTTAACAGCTGCTATGGAGTCTTGCAAGTTTCCATGATCTTACTGCTCACATGCAGCATAAACTAAGACTGTTGCAAACTTGAACCCCGATCCTAAGCATCTGCTTAGAAGTCATGCTGTGTTAACTCCCACATAAGCACATGTAGGATCATACTCTAACAACATTAAGACAAACAAGAAAAGAGAAACAAGTTTCTCCAAAGGAGACCATCGAGCACCGAAGCTTCATTTCAATCACACTGAATGTTTCCCTATGGTAAGAACTGGGGCCTTTTAAAAAAAAATACTGGGTAGCAATCTCTACAAGCTTTGTTTCAAAGCAGACTTTCTGCAAGAGTTTCTCAGTGCAGTTCCAACTTTCTGTAGTAATACTGATGCCCTCTATAGCTAACAAACACTTCTAGGAAGGAGTTGGGCCTGCTGAGGAGACAAGAGGCATAAAATGACTGGCAACAGAAGAGGTAGGAAATTATGTTGAAAAGCTGGTGGGTTTTAAAGAGTCATATATTAATGATCCCCTTGTTTCAGATAAACAAGGTTTCACCCCGTTATCTTTCAGATTTTGAGGGAAACTGAAGTCAGCTTTGCCTAGCGTGTGGAGTAGCTAGTAAAAAAAAATCCACTGCTGCTTAATGTTAATCAGAATCAAGTCAGTAACAGGAGGAGAGGCATTTAAGCTTAAGACTTTACAACACTGGTTTGCACCAGGGGACCTTGAAAGCACCCAGATAATGCTACACCTGCTCCCGCACTGCCCCCGTCTTGTCCCTGTTCCTATAGCCTGTTATCTCGCTACTGTTGCATTCCTGTCTTTAAATGTACCCCTTATCACCCACACCATGGTACATAAAAGGACTTTGTCCACTCTGCCTGGAAAGCATACAGCGGTGGGGTCTGCTCATACCTCTGTTGATCAGTTTAAACATCAAAGCCTCCAGTACCAATGCCTAGCAGTGGCACAAGGGCCAAAAGGTTCATAAGAAGACCATGCTGTATAAGATGGGAAGGCAGCCTCTTCAAGGGGGACCTGCGGGTTCCACCCTACCCAGAAAGTGACCAAGAATGTCTGGTAGAAGGGAAGCATTCCAGGCAAAAAAAAGCAAGGGAGCAAACTTAGGCCCTACTAGTATTTGCCACAAGAGGGCCAAAAAAGCAAGGCAAGCAGCCGACTCCAGAATTTGACTAAGGAGCAACAGAGGTAATGCCTGCTTTCCCCCACAGCCTAAGTGGGAAAGGTAAGTCTTCCTTTTGGGGTAGGCTCCAGCTGCCTAGTTCCAGTTTTTTTTTTGGCACTTGCCCTTGCAAATGTAATGCCCAGCAGCTGGTGCTCGTTCCCAGTAAAATGGGATCGTTTCCTTTGTTCCCTGCTGCAGAGCTTGGCTTCATGGCTAGGTAGGGGAAGGTGAGTCCAAGCTCAGACAGGCTCCGGAGGTAGGGGAAGTATGAAGGGTTGTGGCCAGTTAATTTACAGAAGCAAGGAACCCCACAGCTTTCCCCAGAGCACAGGCAGGCAAGAAGGGAACAGCCCAATTTAGACTCCCAATAACAGCCGCTCACAAGGTTAAAAAAATAATTAATAATCAAACGACTGGCCCCGACTCAGAGGCAGCTGCCTCTGGCTCAGAGCAAAAAAGGGACGATGGGTGAGCGAAGTGGAGGGTAGTCCCGGAACTCCTTCAGGTAACTTCGGTGTTTTCCCTTGGCCCAGATGGTCATTTGGATGAAGCCCACCAGGGAGAACAGAGCCACTGTTAACAAAGAAAAGGAGGTTACGTGTCACCCAACATCTACTCTGTGATACATGAGTGTGTAAGCAAGATATTAAATCTAGGTGATGTAAAACTGCAAACATGCAATCTAAGCAAGTACAGGCAAGAAGTTACATTGGTCTCTCAATCGAGCCACCCCATGACTCGTGCATTTTCAGACAACCACACCTGCTTTAGTCAACAACCTGCTGAACTGTGAAGGGATGCAGATGGTCCTTGGCCTAATTTCAAAAATCCATCTGCAAGCCATAAACAGAGATATCTGACAAGAGCAATTTCTCTTCTCTGGGTTCTTGCCGGGCAATGTGGAAAAGGAAGGGGTGGGAATAATGTGCCTGAACAAGAAAGAAGCTCATGGTTTGGCTTTGATTCTTCCCACAGTTGGCTTTAGCTCTGCTAAAGCAGCCTAGTGGTGCAGTGGTTAAATGCCTATACTGCAGGTAAAACTGCTCAAGACCTGGGGTTCAATCCCAGGTAGCAGGCTCAAGGTTGACTCAACCTTCCATCCTTCCGAGGTCGGTGAAATGAGTACCGAGCTTGCTGGGGGGCAATGTGTAGCCTGCATACTGTAATTAAACTTGTAAACCACCCAGAGACTACTTGAAGTGGTATGGGGCGGTATGTTAGCAAAACACTTTGCTTTTGCTTTTTGCTTACTACCAACAAATATCAAGACTGAAGTTATGGAGTTCTGAAAGAAGGTTGGCCAATGGCCACCCCAACCCTGCAGTAGCATCGGAGTCAGAGGATATGCCATTTCAGAGTCAGACCAGACCGAAACGATAATCCCCAGGAAGATTTCCATCAACGCAGACCTGATTCTACCGTGGGTTTTATGCAATTCCCTTGCCACACCGATTCCATTCCATTGTCAAATGCTTACCGTCAAAAAGGTATTTAATTCAAACCTATACTTTAATAACTCAAGCCAGTGAGATTGGCTTTTTTCCTATGTGACATCCTTTCAGGTAGTAGAATATGGCCCCATACAATGAAGCTGAGTAGCATCTGACTCCAGGTACCTGTTGACGAGGTGGCATTTGCTCTTCTAACGATGCCACGTTATTTTGTTACTGTATACTACCAGACCCAGAGGCACACAGCGTGGAAACATTCCTTTGTTCAACTGTAACTGCTGGAGTTCCCCAGGCCGCATGGCTACTGGCCATCCGCAGCCTTGGGATCCTGCAACTTCTAGTTCAAAACAGGAACGTTTCCAAGCTCAGTTTCAGGGCTACTCTTCTACTGAATACCAGCTGAGGGTGAATGGATGGAGTTCAACAGCAGCAAGGGGTGAATGCCTTCAAGGCATGCTGGTGGGCTTCACAAAAGCATCTGGCCACCCACTGTTGAAACAGAGAGTTGGGCCAGGAAAGTGCTTGTATCCTTATGACCTTATGAGGAGATCATCCCAAGATGTTCAGCCCATCTTACAGCCCAAACACAGAATCAAGCAAACACTAAGGGCAGCATCACTAGAAGAAGCCCCACATGGGGACAAAGTGTTGAGGTGTGAGATACGTCCCCAAGACCCTAGTTGGTGGAAATATCTCAGGAGAAGCCAGCATCTTGAAGCAACTGTCCAGGTAGGAGTTGCTAGGGTGTGTATTGTTTGACAGGCCCTGAAGGAATGAGAACACTGCCAGCTCTCATGGGCCATAATCAGAAAAGCAACACATCGAAGGGGATGTGGGAGAAGAAAACATTTAAGTTCTGCCATCATGAGGAAAGGGATGGTGCTTATCAGACTACAGAGTTCTGTGATCTAGTCTTGGCATCCTGTTATTTTGAAACTGGATGTGCCATCTCTTCTTTCTGTGATGTGCCATCAAGTCACCTCCAACTTATGGTGACCTTATGAAGGAAGGATCTCCAAAAGGTCCTGTCTTCAAAAGCCCTGCTCAACTCTTCCCAACACCATGTCTTTAAATACATGGATGTCATCTGGCCCCAGAATCAAGGGTGATTCTTCCTGGAAAGGACTTACCTGGAAGGCACTGAGTCATAATAGCAAAGCCAATCCAGGATCCTACCTGGAAGAGAAGGGAAACAACCACTCAGGATTGCACTCGTCAAGGCAAATGAGACACCTCACTCAGAATTATTCATTTGCCAACTCTAAGTAAGTATATTATTATATATTAAACCTGTATAATATAAATCTGTATGACAAGAGAACCACAGAACTGGTTCACCCCTCATAGATCTTCCTGTATTGAACACATGAGCCACAGGGAGAGGAAGTATCATAACAAGATACTTTATAACAAGGCAAGGGCTTCTTCCCCAATGCCATCGGCTTCCATTTGCACTAAGGCTCTGTACCCCATTCTCACCTCATAGGTATAATTAGGGCAGGAGACCAGTAAGAAAAGCCATGTGAAGGGGTTCTTGGTAGGATATGGAATCTTCCTGGTCTTGGAACCTGGAGGGAATTAAGGAGAATTAATTTGATAAAATACAGCAGGTTTCATTCTATACCTGCGAGGCTAAGGTGTAAGTACACAGCATATCTTGCCACTGGTTCTGCTGGCGAGGTCTGACGGGAGTTGCAGTTCAGCAACATCAAGAGAACTGTACTTGTTCACTCCTGGCTTAGTTTTACATGCATGTAAAACTGGAAGGAACCCAAGCCATGCCCTTGGCTTACATATTTCTTTCTCCTAATTCCAAGCAACGGGAAGACAATTTTAAACAGCATTTTGCTTTGCTTTGCTTTGCTTTTAATAGAATCCTTTCTTATATATGAACTTGATCAAGGTGTTTAAAAATAGTTAAGTGAGCTGAACAGCCCAAGTTTTAATCTGGCTTGTTCAAACCCAGAAGCTTTGTGCGGGAAACCCGTTTCTTTAACACGATTTTTAAAGAACACTCAAGATTATGTAAATCCCATCAATATTAGAAGAATTAATAATGCAAATTTACCAAAATCTCAGTTCATCCTTAAAACTGTACCTTCAGGACTGCTTAAGTTTCAAAAGCAAATCGCATTAAATTTAACTAGCTATGGGCCAGCAGCATCTGGAACCATATATCCCTTCAACCTACAACAGCCATTCTCAGTAAGGGCCATAATAGGTGGCAGGGGCATTTGAAGGGGGCCACAGACAGGAAAGAGTTCTTCGCACACACCTTTGATAAGGTTTGCTGTGCAACTTATACGATCATTATTCAGCCTATATTTCTTTCCTATTGAGAATGGCTGATCTATAGGGCAGCCCAGTTCTGTAGCACTTGTCTGCAAGGCTGCAGTAGACCAGGGAGGCCCTTCCCAAGACCTTCCTCGTTACCCACCAGCCGGGCGCAGGTTCCTCAGAGCAATATGGATCGAAAAGTTTCCCAGCTGACAGAACTGCAGGAGAAAACAAAGCCAGAATCAACACATAGAGGCTGAGCACTCCTATCTTCAAATATCCTATAACATTTTTTTTCAAAGAAAAAAAATAAATCCACCTTAAACAGATGACTCTGATCAAAGATATACACTTTTTTGATAAATAAAGAAAATGTTCAGAACTAGATTGGAGAGAGAGGGAGAGGGAGGGAGCGATCTCTCACGGAGGTGCTGTGCTCTCTCTTGCTACAGCTGTTTGTTTTGTTTACCACTTTGTCCTGGAAGAGACTATGAAGCTTTACACAGGTAAACCCCTGGATCAATTCCAACAAGTGTGGATTAAGAGGAAACAACCCTTAGAGCCAGTTCCCTCCCAGACCTCAAGGCACATTGAACTGAAGTCACAGAGTATTATTCGCTGGTTATCCCTCTCTTTCTTCTGCTGTTGTTGCTGCTGTGTGTTTATATTAGGTTGCAAAACAGGGCTCCATCTTCTGATTTATTGTAACACTCTTCACATCTTAGGTACAGCTGCATTACACTTAGTAGGAAGATAAACCAGTTTCTCACTTCTACAACCTGCTGCCACACCTAGTGGGGTTTTTTTTAAGTCTCCTTGAGATGTGTGGTCCCAGTTGGAGTTCAAACAGCACAGTCCTGACCTAGCTCCACCTTTACCTGTTGTGCCAATCAAAAGGGGAGCTGCTTTGTTTTGCATCAGGCAACTCCTGCTAGCTGTGCAAGATCCACAAAGAGCCTGGTCCTGTGCCACAAAGAGGGCGCCTTGGCAACCGTGCAGGTGTGTTCTGACCAGGGAATGCCTCAGGCTTCCACACCTGTCTCTGCATGTGTGTGTTTCCATCCCAAGCCTGTTTACAGCCCCCAAACCTGCATGCTGGAGCCTACCTCACTTTTTCATCCTTCCTCTCTACTTTCTTTCATAGATCTCCACCACCGCCTCCAGTTCTAGTCAGGGCTTGTACACTCTGACCCCAAGGTTCTAACAAATTCTTACCAGGAATATGATAAGTGCCAGTTTCACTTGTTCGTGTCCATATGCTGAAAATGGGTAGAGCGGGGATAGAGGAGAAAACAGAAAAACATTAAGATGTTCAGATAACAGTGGCGCAAGGAACAGCTGGTATGTTCCTATAAGGAACAGAATCCATCGTGATCTTGGCTTAGAATTCTGCTGAGTTTGCTAGAGGTGAAACCTAATTACAGCAGCTACATTCATGAGATGGGTGTGTGATGGAACTTGAGTTCCATTTAAGGGAAGAGAAACAGAGAAAAAGGCTGGAGAACTTCTCTCAAATTACTAGAAAGGTATCTGTACCTTCCCTTCTTTAAGTAAAGGCTGAAATCCAGAATAGTGTAGTAAATCACATGGGTGAGTCAACTCTGTTAGTTCCACCGTTTCAAATGGGCCTATACTTGTGACATAGTAAGTTGAAACTTGAATCAACAAAACTAATCAGATCTACTTGAATCAATGAAACATGTGGAGAAGTTGACTCACCAAATCCAAATACTGTAATTCAATGGGCACACTCCAACAAAACTTACTATACTAAACAACAGAACTTCAGCCACTGGATCAGAATGAAAGTTGTACAAATAAAATAGACATGCTTAATATTTAAAACATTTTAAATTAAAGGATCTGATGTCAGCTTTCAAGTGTTTAGAAGCTGGTACAAAAACATTTATGACATCAAACAAACCAAATACACCAGATTGTTGTTGTTGTTTTTGTTGTTGTTACAGTCGTGACCGACTCTTCATGACCCCATGTCCATGGAGTTTTCTTGGTAGGAATACAGGAGTGGCTTGCCAATTCCTACACCAGGTTAGACATGTGTAATTCAGAGAAGTGTTACATCGAAAATCAGAGACCTTTAACAGTGATCTTCTTGAGAGGCAAACACGTTAAGATTAACCTAAATCTTGAAATATCTTACGGCAGGCAAACTAAAGGATGCATAATGTCTACATTTATATTACACCATGTAATATTCTCCAAAGAACTCAAGGCAGTGTATATGGTTTCTTTCTTAAACCCTATTTTCCCCTCGTGATAATTTTGTGAGGTAAGTTTATACTGGAAAACACTGACCCAAGACAATCCTTGAACCCACCTCTCTTCTGCCTTAACCTGATGCTAAAACTAATTGAAGGGAAATCAGTCATGGAGAAGTCCACATAGTTATAAAAGCATGCTGCTTATGTGCCATCCCACAGCACTTAAAGCACTCTCTGGGTGGTTTAAAATTTAATTATACAGGCTTTACATTCCCCCTCCCAGCGAGCTGGGTCCTCATTTTACCAATCTCAGAAGGATGGAAGGCTGAGTCAACCTTGAGCAAGCCACCTGGGATTGAACACCAGGTCATGAGCACAGTTTTGGCTGCACTACAGCAGTTCCAGCACTGTGTGACGAGGCTGTTCATATCCCTCTCTAGAAGAAGGCAAGGCGGGATCAAGTGTTTCAAAAATTTATTGTGCTTAAAACAATAAAGAAAAACCATGAAGAAAAAACAAAGAAAAACCCCAATCTCTGAAAAATCCAAGCATGAACATCAGCGAAATAACACTGGCTTCCCCACCTATTATTAGCTTACCGGGTGGAGTATACAATGGGTGGTTGATATAGTATGCCATCCAGGCTGCAAAGCCCCAATAGTAAGTGCAGTTCTGGAGAAAGAATCAGGAACAACACACTAAGAAACAATTCTGTAGCAGAGCAACAGCCCAAAAAGGATCTGCTAGCTATGTCAATGTTACAACATAGCCAAATAGGAACTTGGAAACTGCTAACTGAATTAGAGTATTGGCCCACCAAGCCCCGGACTAGACATGGGATGATACAAGGAAACAGTGGTTCGTTGATGTCCACGAACCATAAATTTCTAACCTTTTCCCTCATAAATCATGGAATGGTTTGACAGTTCATCAGCCCTATTTTTCAAGACGGCCGTTAGCCTGCCACCTACCCCCCAAAATCCCCCAAATAGCCTGCCTCTCGCCTCACTACCCCCATCCCTTCTCTACCTTAACCTGCTGTCACTGCAATCTTTGGAGACATCAACCTGGCTTCCCTTCAAGGAGCTGGGCCTACCATCTATGGATGTACTGAGAGGCAGGCATACATACGCACACAGAGAGCCAGCCAGTGGGAGCCATCTGCCGTGCCTTTCAAGATGGCGGCAGTAGAAGCAGGAAAAGGTAGGAAGGCAATGGGAAAGGGGCAGGCTGTGAGGTGGAGAAAACAAACCAAGAAGTTCAGTAAACCAGAAAAAAGTTTGTTGCTTCAGGAAAGTTCAGGTTCTCCCATTTGAACAGACTCAACCTGACCTGACCCAACGAACCAACAATTTTCTATGAACTTCCTGGTTCATTTTTTGGGTTCGTGCCATCTCTACCCAGGACATCTAATTCTGACTGACAGCAATGTCTTTCCAGAGTTTCGAGCAAGATTCTTTCCAAGCTCAACTCAGCAATCTAGTATTATACAATCATTTAATCAAAAAGTAGTACAATCCTGCTTAACTTTCACAATCAAGTCATGTGTGTTCAGGATGGTATGGTGGGAAAAGTTCAAACAGAGAACTCAAGGGGAGCCAATGCCAATTTTTCCTTGAAAACACCACACCTGACATTTTGGGGATGCCCTTGACAGCCCACCTTGCACCTGCCCTTTCCTGCGCCTGGCTGCTCCCCTGCCCGCTTAAGCTCAGCGTTACACTACTCACCTTGAAGATGTTGCGCAAGGGCATTGTCCCGTGAGAGAATCTGTGGACAAAAAGAGTCTCCAGGAGTCGCTTGATGTAGTGGAAAGAGTGGCAAATGCAAGCCAGGCTGGAAAGAAAAACAGACGACGGTCGAGAGAGAGGACCAAACAATGTGATCTACCAAAAGAATACATACATCCTTCTGTCACATTTTAAAACAGCATGACCTGAAAGGAAGGTTAAAACCAGCTCTCCTCAAGGCAGCAGGACCGAGCAGGATCAAGATTAAGTGCCCCAAGAAATGGTGTGCAGCTTTAATATAAGCAATACATGCTGATGCTACAGAATACAGTACTACAATTCACGTATTCATTTCTTCTAATCAGATCAAGTCTGCATACACTGATCAGCCATAACGCTAAAACTGCCTGCTTAAATCTTCCATAGATCGCCATCATGCTGCCAAAACAGATCTGGTACATCAAGGCATGGACTCCACATGACCTCTGTACACGTCCAGTGGTGTCTGACCACCAAGATGTTAACAGTCAATTTCTTAAGTCTTGCAAGTTGCAAGCTCTGGAGTCTTCACAGGCTGGACATGGTGTTTCTGCACATCCCAGAGATGCTCCCTCAGATTGAGATCTGGGAAATGTGGAGGCCAAGGCAACACTATGAATTCTTTATCATGATCCTAAAAGCCATCCTGAACAAACTCAGCAGTGTGGCAGAGTGCATTATCCTGCTGAAAGATACCACTACCTTCAGGGATACATGCGGTCTTCAACAATCTGTAGGTAAGTGGTACGTGTCAAAGCAGTTCTGTGTACCAGAATTCTAAGCGAGGCCTACCTCTAAGCTACGAGAATCTTTTTTCCTCACAGAGTTTGTCAATAGTGGTTAGTACACAATGTGTGTTAAAAGTATACTGAAGCAGAATCGTCTAAAAAACAGTCGTGTTCTTAGATATATTCACATTTGTAGGCAAATGGAACACTTATGTTTGTTGTTATAGTAATGCCTCAGAGTGAGTAATTGAGACGGCAAATGCCAGTTAATGAGAAAGGGGTGGTTCTGGGAACTGTTAACAATGATCCTCTGTGATTCCTTGCACTTCTGTGACACAGCGGAGGAAAGTTAACCACTACATGCCAAACTTTTCCTACAGATACTTACTGCACAACTGAATACTTGCTGGAAGTGAAGTCATATTTCCGGCCATAAATGAAGGGAACCCGGAAATAAAAGAGCAAGTAGATCACCAGGGGCCCAGCATACTCTGTGAGGAAGACCTGAAAGAAAAAGCAGTCAAGGAAGAGAGGAGGAGAAGCAAAGCTACGGGCAGGCACCACATTCCCTCTACTTTTCTGCCGGCACTGGGTGGAAGCCCCACTGGGTGCCCACAGAGTTCCAGCTGTGACAGGAGCTGGATGGGTGGCAGCATCAACTGCAGGAGTGTGGCACTAATAGAGTGATACATGGTTAGACAGAACGTTGCACAGGGATGAGGGTTATCTCATGACACAAAGGACACTCACCGTTACCCAGCTGATCTGTGCTCCCAGGTCCCGGAAATATATGGTGGCTGTGGTGCCCACTGGCAAGTTCTGAAGAATGTCTTCATCCTTGAGGGACCTCCCTTCTGGAAGAAAAAGGAAGTTTCCATGAAGCCCGGCTGCCTAGAGCACCTTGGCAGGACAGGATATTAAAGAGAAGTTACTTCTTTGAGCACATGCCAAGGAAGTTCTGGCTGCCTGGCAAGGAGAAAGAAAGCACTAGTGGGTGGAGAAGAGAGGAGAAGGTCTCCAAGACAGAGATGATGAATGCTTAAATATGCTCTCTCATTAAAGGCCACAAACCTGGACTCCCAGAGGTGCCTGGTCCTTGCACCTTGCACAGCCTTTCAAACAGGAACTTACCAAGATAAGAAACATCTAGATCAGTGGCATCCTCTGATCAGCAATTCTATCCACATAGTCTACCAGCCCACTTAATAAAATAAAAGGACAAGGTCCTCCTCTAGATAAATGTGACCCTGAAGAAGAGACTTCAGAAAAGTTCACAAGGCATCAACTTACTAGGATCTAGTCGTAGAGACTGCCGGGCTGGATACCACTGAGGATCTGGAAAAATAAAAATAAAGGCATCTTACACTGAAGCAGGTTTTGGGGTAATAAAGTATGCAGCAGTAAATTACTATTACTTTTTCTAGTGGTGCACCAGGTCCCTCTTTAGAAGGTGGCCAATCTGCTCTGCAAAAGCTATAAATCAATCCCTCAGCAAGGAGACTTGAGCCATAGTCATTTTCCAGTCATCCCCCCTGCTTGCTTCTTCTGGGAATATCTTCTCTGACATGTACCTCAGCAGTATAGCATACTCACCAATCCTGTGAAGGTCAAAGCAGAACTAAGGCCCACTGAGTGTAATAGAATTTATTCCATGGTATGCATAACAGAGTAGACCTTCCATGTGGGAATCAACGCAAACTAGTTAATGACTCATTTCTACTCTCTGGGAATTCAAGTACATCAACTTGTTTTTTTTAATTATTACAAATTTAGTATCAAAGCTACTTCAGGATGGGGATTTATTATTCAAATTACCATATTTTCCATCTATAAGACACCCTTATGTGTAAGATGAACCCACATTTCCAACCCAACATTAAAGTTTTGCAACCACGTGGTTCTCCTATTTGCTTACTTCCATGTATAAGATGGCCTTCAATTTTAGATGACAATATAGTCTTATACATGAAAAAATACTGTAACTGCTAATAAAAAAAATCACAATAAACACCCACAACTCCTTTAAACCTAAGCTAGTACATGGAAAATATACAACCAGTGGAGAATTCATGACCTTGTTGCATAGCTAGCCTTCTATTTTCAGTCTGGCCCTACGCACATATTCATTCCCTATCCAAAAGAAATTTTTTTCCAATATTTTAAGACTTGGCAAGGGAAGAACAGCAGGAGATGACTTTATTCTTGAACAGTCTAGACTAGATTTTTGCTTATGTAATGAATACATCCTGTTCTTCCCTTCCATTAATGTTTTAGCCCATAGGAGAGACTCCAAGAGGGCTTTATTGCTGGATAAGCTTTATGAATACTGTATAAGGTCATAAACATTAATTATCCAGAGTAAGGGTTCCCTTGCTTTGAGGGCCACTGGAAACCTCCTTTTTTGTTTATTAGAACATGAATATGCTTCAGGAGTTTACAGCTCCCATTTAATCCAAGGTGGTTTCTTCAAAGAAATCAAAAACAACAGACATCTAGTCATCCCAGTTTATGAGGAGATGCCCATGGTGGATCCAGGGAGTAGAAAATTGGCCCTTAGACTCTCCAAAGTTGGCCCATTCCAGCTTTAGTGTTCTACCTACTAATTACAGTATTTGTTGAAAAAAACATAAGCCTAGTAACAGCATGTTGGTCAAACAGGATCCATCTGATTTACTATTTCAAGAGTTGACTACTCCAACAGATGAGAGGAAATAGCATATTTCTTGTGCTGAACTTTCACTATGCCCAAAGGTTAGCAATCAGTCAAGGATGATAGTCTATTTAGAGACACAAAGGCTGAATGGTCGATGGAAAACTGAAGAAACTGCTTTAAATAATCAGTGGGGAATAAATGGAGATTTGGAAGAAGGGGACTGAAATATGACTCTCATGAAATATTTATTTTTTTAGAAGAATGAGAGAAGTGCATCTAAAATGCAAAATTTGAAAATACTGTAATACTTTATGGAACAAAATAATACTTTTTATGTACATATTTAGCCAGATTTACTCACATGGAAGCACATATGTGATTCTAAATTTAGCTGCCCTTTATGCCGGTGGTCCCCAACCCCCGGTCCGCGGACCGGTGCCGGTCCGTGGACCAGTCGGCACCGGGCCGCCTGGGGAGGCCGGGGAGGCTCCTCCCCTTTTCCTCCGCCGCCCTCCTCCTCCTCCTCTTCTCTCCCGCGGGCGGCCGGTGGAGGAGGAAGGCTGGAGGAGCACAGGAGGAGCCGCTGCCGCCGCCTTTGCCTCCCTGCTCTCCCCGCCGGCGGCGGCGGCGGCGCATCCTCCTCCTCCTCCGCCCTCCTCCTCCTCGCCCTCCACCAGCAGCAGCAGCAGCAGCAGCCACCGCGGCGGCGGCGCGTCCTCCTCCTCCTCCTCCTCTTCTCTCCCACGGGCAGCCAATGGAAGAAGGCTGGAGGAGCGCAGGAGGAGCCGCCCGCCGCCCGAGGGACAGAGAGCGCGATCATGCGGCTGCTGCCCCAGGCACCTCCGCCACCTTCGCCTTCGCCCCCGCCGCCGCCGCTGCGCTTCGCCCTGGCCTCCTCCTCGTCCCCGTCGTCATGCTCCCTGGTGGCCTTTGCGCGCCCGGTTCTTACAGCAGGACGGTGGGGGGTTGGGTTGGGAGGAGGCGAGGAGGGGCGAGCGGGCCAAACGGGGTTCGGAGAAAGGAGAGCCCCCTTCCCCCTTCTTGGCTGGGCTTCGGGTCCTCCGGCGCCTCCTTCCCTCTCGCGAGAGACCCAGGACGATACTTGGCGAAGTGGGTGGGGGGGGAGGAAAGGAGCTGCGGGCCGGGAGGGGATGGGGAGAGGGAGGGGGGCAAAGGGAGGGGACTCCTCATAAGAGGGGAGGGGGCGGCGGGGCGGCCGAAAGCAGCCGGGCAGGCAGAGCATCTTCCACACACACATGCGAGCGCACGCCCCCTCCCCTCCAGACCCCCGTTCCACCCCCTGGGGGGCGCCTCCTCCTCCTCCTCATCAGCCCTCTTCAGCCCGGCTGAAGGAAGGGGGCGCGCGCGCGCGCGCGGGCGGAAGTTTCGCCGGCTCTGCCTTCTCGCCTCGCCCGGCCCGGCAGCGCTTGACAGGCGGCGGACGGAGGGAAAACGGAGGGGGCAGCGGCGGCGACTGACGCTGGTGGTGCGCGCCAGGGCATCCTCCTCCTCCTCCTCTTCCTCCTCCTCAGCGCCGGCCGCCCTTTCTCCTGAGGGGGAGGCAGAATTAAGCGGGCGGGTGTGTGTGTGTGTGTGGGGGGGGAGCTTCTGAGGCGCGGGCGGGGGTGGGACTGCACAGCGGTGGGCGAAGGCTCAGCCGCGTCCAGGTGGAGGAGGAGGATGTGCCTGGCCGGCTAACGGTCCCCTTTGGCTCCCTCGCTCTCTCCCCCCCGCTCACGCCTCCCCCCCACCCGCCCCTCCCTCGACCCGCCTCCTCCTCCTCCTCCCCCCCTCGGCCAGGCTCTTCTCCACCCGCTGCCTCCTGCCCGCTGCCTTCTCCTTCGCCTTCCCTCTCTCGCGTCCTCCAGCGGCGCCCAGCCCCGACGACCTGCGAGCCCGCGGCCGGAGAGGGCGGCCCGAGTCCCCCAGCAGCCCGTGGCCAGCCGGCCGGGCACCGCCTCCTCCTCCTCCTTCTCGGCCGCCCGAGGGACAGAGAGCGCGGTCATGCGTCTGCTGTCCCGGGTGCCTCCGCCGCCTTCGCCCCTGCCGCCGCCGCTGCGCTTCACCCTGGCCGACAGGAGGAGGAGGCGGAGGCCCGCCCGCCCGGGAGCCCCGGGCTCCCCCCCCCACCCCGCCCGTGCGCGCGGGGGGGAGCGGCACGACGCCCCCAGCAGGCGAGCGCCGCCGCCGCCGCTCCTGTGCCCCCCGCAAGGCACACACGCCAAGCCCCCCTGCACCCCCCTCCCTCCCCCCCCCCCCCCCCCCCCCCCCCACACCCTCCCCTGACCCCCCGCGCCCCCATCTCCCCCCCTCCCCACCCCCAGCCCCGGGCCACGGAAAAATCATCAAATATTTTCCGGTCCGTGGGGACAAAAAGGTTGGGGAGCACTGCTTTATGCCATTAAAACATTTTCTAATAATTATGCGTGACAATCTATATTGGGTAATGCTGATTCCAGTAAACCACAGAACATCATTCTCAAATCATCACACTTGTTATTTCTTCACCTACAACATCTACTGCAGTTAGTGAAAAATACTGATCTATGTTTGGAAAAATGTACTCCAAATAAAAGTAAGTCAACAAGTAAAACAGATATTTGACCTGTTCAAGCGTTCTCTTCTCACAAGTCCGTGCGTATAACAATGGAAGTAAGAATCAGAACTGCCAGTCTTCCAGAGATTTGTAAAAACTGATGGTACAATTTTTCATGAATATTACTTAAATGGCGTGTGTATATTTCCATTGATTTAAGTTATTCATAGCACAAGCTGCTCAGCTCTTTCCTCCATCAGAGACCTAGCCCATCAAGAAGAGACAAAATTCACTATAGCATAATGAGATTTATTCTATACATACGGGTCTTATGAAAGAGATTCTTGATCTCTGCTATGGTGGCATTAGGCTCCACCTGAAAGGGAAACAGTGCATAAGAGATGAAGGAACCAACACATGACTTCTTACCCACAATTCAAAGCATCTTAATCTAAGCATCTTCTATTCGGATGCACAGGGAAAACTAAAAAACATAAAAATAAAACCAAAATGCCCCCAAGCCTTCAGGCTAGAAATTAGAAGACAAAAACAAGGCAGAAAAACAAAAACACATAGCATATTTGGAAATTGCAACTAGTTATGCCAACTCTCGCAAGCAGAGGGAGCCAACAAACACACAACAGGGACACATTCTTGAATTATCCTTCTCCTCCTCACACATAAAATGCGCAATGGAACTGCACTGCTCACATGGTTCGAACAGTGACAGCCCCATAACAGGAAATCCCCAGATATCTGTCCAGGCAGAAATTTCATGTAGTCTTACTAGGACAACAGCTAAAGTCTTGCCAAGAGAGATAAATTCTCTCTTGTTGAGGGGCCAAGAGGGGCTGGACCGCCATACAATAGGATGATACACAGAGACATCAGCCTCCTGTGGCTCCCTCCATAGGACACAGAGCTGGCAAATGGGAGATTCAAGTCTGATAAACAGAGAGGAAGCAGTTTACTGTATCTCTACTCACCTTTTGCATGCTTGAAAGTTTCATTTGTGAGGAAAAGGAAACAACCCTTTTAAGAACTGAAAACACACTGCAAACACCTCAGAACAGTACTCTAACTCCGGAACCAAAGAAGCAGGCAGAAAGAATGCACAGCATGGAGCCCATGTCCCTCCCTGCACCCAATCACACACAGATGACAGAAAACAAGGTCTGTAGGAGTTGAGTCATGGCAAATGGACTTATTTTCTTGTGGGATCAAAATGTTTCACTACTCATTCAAGTCTCAGACTGGTGAAGCTACTTGGATGAATAGCAAAACCTTTCAATCCCACAAGAAAATAAGTCCAGTTGCCATGATTTCCAGATAACCTCACCTGGATGACTGAGAATCTCCACAGCCAGGGTTGATGGCTAGGAAAAGAATATTGGAAAACCTACTCCAAGTTCTGGTTGGAATCCCAAGAACAACTATCACTAGCACAAGGTAGGGGAAGGACACCCCCCCTCCCAATACTCAAGCAAATCAAAAGGAACACTATGCAGATTAAAAGCTGGGCCCAACCAGTTGCTCTGGTTCACTTACTCTCCAACTCTCTCACAGTCTAGAAGCCAATATAGGTAGGGAAGTGTATCAGCCAATGGGACCAGGTCAACAAGCCACAAATGCCCCTTGAAAGTAACAGTCCTCAGGTCAAATCACCTCCGATAACAAATGCCACTTATAACTAATGTTTCAGATAGCAAATGGACATTTCCAGGTATAGGGCTGCCTCAGATAACAAATATTCCCTATGAACTCCCTCTGATAATGAATGTTTCATAATGCCTTGCAAAAAGGTGTACCCAGAAAGTGCTGCACCCCCTGTAGTTTGTAGAGCTCTTTTTTCATGGTGTTTTGGAGCCGTTCTGGGCATTTTTGCAGAGGGATTTGGAAAGGTAGGGAGCTAGCTTCTGTTAATCTTTGCATTGCTTTTCTTTGCATTTTGGTGGGAACAGGCTGGGGTGGTCTCGCTGCTTTTGTTTGTGTATGTTTGCATTTTTCACCACTGCACTTTGGGAAGGAACAGGCTGGGGTAGTCTTGATACTTTCATTTCTCCATATTTGCAATCTTGTCCATTGCTCTGCAAGCAAGAACGTGCTGGGGTTCTGTTGCAGCTTGTGTTTGTATATGTTTGCATTTTTCCCCATTGCACTTTGAGCGGGAACAAGCTGGAGTAGTTTTGCTGCTTGCTTTTCTCCATGTTTGCATTGCACTACGTGTGTGTGTGTTCTGGGCGGTGTTCCAACACTGCATGCATTTAAAGTGCACTTTATAACGAAGTCTGCGGGAAACCCAGCTTTTTTGCCTTTTTCAGACCTCTAGAATGGATTAATCGATTTCCCATTCATTTCAATGGGAAACCACTTTTTGGATAACGACTGTTTCAGATAACAAATTGCCTCAGAGAAAAAATTAAATTCGTTATCAGAGGTACCACTGTAGAATTAAAGGCCGGGATTCTCAGCAACAATGGAACACTACATGCACTGGTTGCAATGTCTTTACACAACAGCGTACATGGTAGTGGAAATCCTGAATGTAAAGATTTGCCAGCCTCCACCATCAGGACTCTTGTTAGGGTTAGGGTTAGAGCAGGATGTGCAGTGTCCTTCAGGGAAGCAGCTGTAAGACTCACAAAAGAATTTGTCTAGATGTCCACATCCACACCGTGGTATAGGTATCTGGCTGCGGAATCTGCTTGGGACTAACAACTGGATTTTACACTTAATTTTTAACATGACAATAATAAAATGCAATTTTCAGCCAGCTGCCCCATCACTAGAAATGGTTTGAAAAATTAGAAAGACTGTTGAAAACCAATTGAATAAAAATATAAACATAAAGAAAAATGAAACTCTGACCTGCACTCCCTTTTGAAAACATTTGTGGCTGGTGCAAGGTTGGCCTCCGTTACTCTCTCCTACCTCTCCTTTGGAGGCTTGCCTGAGAGGGACTGTTCCAGATAATCCCCCACAATCCAACAGGGAGAGCTTCCATTGGCTCCCTTGTCACCCTGTGACCTGCTCCAGCGCTCATATCGCGAGACATTGCTTGTTGATCAAGGTAAAATTGATCAGAAGTGGTTGCTTGACTTACAAAACACTCATAAACCAAGGTATTACTGTATATAAATACAGTATATGACCATATGTCAAGATTTATTCTACTTGTTTCATAGACAACACAGATAAATTATTTACAATAATTTACCATCCTGCAAAAAGACAAACAGCTTCATGACAAAATATAAAAAAATCAGTATATAATCTAACTACGCAGCAGGTAGTGAGCTTGCAAGTGAAAGGGTCCTTGGGCTCAGCATTCAGTTAAACTAAAGCCAAGAGGAAGAGTCTAAGCCAGTGATGACAAACCTTTTAGAGACCGAGTGCCCAAACTGAGATTCAAAACTAATTTTTCACAAAGTGCCAATAAAGCAATTTAACCTGAATACAGGTGGCTGTGAATGGGGCGATGTTGGGTGCCCACAGAAAGGGCTCCGAGTGCCACCTTTGGCACCTGTGCCATAGGTCCACCAACACTGGTATAAGCCAAGGCAGGCCCCAAGCAAGGATCAGCACCTCTGATAATCTAAAAAAGCAACATAACTTGAGAAGCACCACTTGGGGTTTGGGTTGCAGCTAAACCAGGAACAACTCAAGTCAGATGGCCTACTTGATTGATTGGTTGGTTGGTTGGTTGGTTGGTTGGTTGACTGATTGGTTGATTGATTAGATTTTTATATCACCCATCTGGCAGTGAGGCCAGAATGGATTGCTATCAATTTGTAGGAAGTTATCTTGTCTTTGCTTTGCCCCAACTCCCATTAATTTGCCCATTCATTCCTTCTCTACTGAAGCTTGTGAATGGGTCCATTATTTGCTTCGAAGACATGGCTGAAAAACTGAACACAAAATAGTATTGTAGCAGAAATTAGGCAGACAAAGGGATAGGGGAAGGAGTGCCCTGACTGATGGGCCGAACAGGCCTGTGTGCTAAAATATGCATGGGCACGTGAAAAGGAATGTGTGCCTAGTTTGTCTCTGTGTGCTGCCTATGCTTTGCACTCACAATGAGAATGTGAATGTGGCACGTTATGTTCTCTTCATAGATAGATGAATCTTTGTCATTGTCCTGTGCAGAACAATGAGATTGAAAGAATCTACATCAGCTTTTACAGGACCTAATAGTACAACCATACATAAATACCTATTCCCCACCCCACCCCACCTACACACATTTAACCCACTAACAACACACTTAAAACTCTAAAAACTTTAAAAACCTCTAAAAACTAATTACAGAAGCTCCCAGAAACTGCATTTCACTGCCCAAACTGCTCTTGGATAGAAACTATTCCTCAAGCAGCTAGTCCTGGTCTTAATGACCCTGTATCTCCTAGAGGGCAGAAGCTAAAAGAGATCATTTCCAGGGTGTGTGAGATCCTGCACAATCTCTACAGCTTTCTTATAACACCTGGAATCATAGATTTGGTCTAAGGTAGGGAGAGTACACCCAATAATTCTCTCTGCAGTCTTAACAATCTTGGACAGCATTGTTCTTTCTCAGGCTGTACAACTTCCAAACCACACACAGAGACCATAGGTCAGCACACTCTCTATGGCGCAGTGGTAAAAAGCCAGTAGCAGATTTTTTGAAAGATTATTCTTCCTGAGGATTCTCAAGAAGTATAATCTCTGCTGTGCTTTCTTCATCAAATCTTTTACTCAAACTTTGAGCTGAAACTGCCAAGAAAAAAAAATAACCCAGCTTATTCTCCAGGTACCTACAGCAGTGCTCCAGTGGTGTAGTTTTATTATGTTATAGTCTTATTTCCCAATTGGACATTGCCCATCACAACACTAATGACAAGCCATAGCTTCACTGCCCTTAGGCATCTGCAGTTCTCATAATGTTTTTAAAATACATTTTATTATATAGCATCCACTGATCTGTGTTATCAATTAAGTCAGAATTTAATAACGTCACAGATAATTCGCATGACGTATTTTTGCTGCTTTAATCAGCTTTTTAAAACCAGTAAGCCTAGAATTCTGTACTTTACATGGATTAGAGGCATTCAGATTTGTGTTTTTGGAGCATGTTGTCTGGGGAATCTTGGGAAGTGCAGTTCCTAAACAGAAGCTTGCCCACTTCTAGTATGGATGAAACTATACAGCTCTTACTTGTACAATAGAATCCCTTCCTTTTCCTTCCTACTTTCTCTCTCTCTCTCCTCAGTTTCTCCCCAGAATAATCCCACACACTCAATTCAAAGCAAACATGATGTGTATTCTCATAACATTCTGTGGTATGTCTCTGGCATTCAAGGAATTGACAGAGGTGAAAGAGGCAATGCTGACATTTCAGAAGGGTGTGACCACCACCACCGTCACAGCCAATCCCAGTGGGCCCTGGTGTAGGGTGACCAAGGCAGCTGAAAGCCAGCTCTCTCCTCTAGGGAGGTGTAGTTTGCTTCTCTCTTGCAATAGCAGTTCTTAGATCCAACACACATGCAGGAGAATTGAATAAATGCTAAAAGGGCAAAGCAAACTGGCCTGGGAAGGAAGCACTGAAATTAAGAGAACACTGCTGCTTTGACGGCACATGATAGCTCTGGCGCAACAGGACAGAAGGTTACAGACAGTGACAACAAGGCAGTCAGTCCAAAAGTCTGGAGAGGAGCCAGGTGAGAGGAGCCAGACTAATGCAATTTACAAGTCAGTTAAGAGGAATCCATTGAAAACAAGATCCTCCTTGCATGACAGACATTTAGCACCTACATAGTCATCTTATAGGTCTGTGTGGCCAACACATGGGGATTTGGTGCCAAGCTTTACAAACCACCAAGGTGGCCCAAGCAGATGGGATGGGAGAACAGTCTCTCTGCAGCTAGGCATTAGTTATGGAGTCCTAAAATTGGAGTCCCATTGCTCAGTGATTAAATCTTTGGGTTAGGAATTCTCAGTCAGGACATGTGTCCTCCTACCCAAATCCAGGACTTTTCCTTGGCTCCTTCAACATGGGAGGCATGTTTGCAGTTGCCTCCTTTCCATTGCCCTTCTACTAACAGTCAAAGGCCTTTGTTACTGTAGCCCTTTTAGTCAGTTTTTATGTATTGATATATTTTTATTTGGGGGGGATTTTATTGCTGTGTACATTTAAATAAATAAATAGAGAACATCCCAAACAGTTTAGTTACTTACCTGTAAATCTGGTTCTTTGAGTGTGCATCTGTGGATTCATACTTTGGGTTCTTTGCGCCTGCACGAAGATTGTTGGTAGCTTGTCAATCAAGTGAAACCTCCTCCTTCCACCATGCATGCTCCACCGTTCCCGCCCTGATTGGCTCAGTTCTCCAAAATCTGCTGCTGAAAGAGAGAAAGGAAAGACGTGACAGATAGAGGGGAAGGTAGGATGGATTGTGGGAATTCACAGATGCGCACTCGAAGAACCAGAGTTACAGGTAAGTAACTAAACTTTCTTTGTGGCATCTGTGAAATCACACTTTAGGTGATTAGCAAGCTAACTTACTGGAGGTGGGATGTCACGGCAATACTGAAGTGAACACAGCTCTACCAAAAGCTGCATCAGCTCGTGCTCTCATATTGAGCTTGTAGTGGGATGCAAAAGTAGAGGAGGAAGACCATGTGGCTGCTTTGCAGATATCTTGGATAGGTAATCCTCATTGAAAAGTGGTAGAGGAAGCTACAGCATGAGCTGAATGAGCTCGTGGAGATGTAGGTAAAGGGACATTTGCCGATTGATAGGCGAGTTTGATGGTATTGCATAAGCGCTGTCCTTGGGAGGGGTTGATGAACGTCCAATGCATGTATAGAGCGTTCCATGTCACTGGGTGGCACTGGGAAGAATGTGGGTAGCACCAGCAGTTGAGATAAGTGGAAGGCAGAGACGTCCTTGGGAAGAAAGGATATATTGGGAAACAGTTACCTTGTTTGGGTGGAACTGTAGTAGAAAGGGGGGGGTCTATTCTGAGAGCAGCGGGCTCAGAGGACCTCCTGGCTGATGTTATAGCTAACAGGAATGCCGTTTTGAGCGAGAGCATGTAGAGGGGAATAGTTGCGAGTGGATCAAATGGTGGGCTCAAGAGGCACTGCAGTACCAGGTGAGTGACCATTGTGCAGGTAAGGGTCGGTTGATAGGGTGAATGTTTATTAACCCTTTAAAAATGTTTTCAGACGAGGATGCCGGAAGAAGGACTCTGACTCTGACTACAGAGGTTGAAATGCTACAATCGCAGCTACGTATACTCAGAGAGTGGAAAGAGAGAGCCCTCTGCGAAATAGCGAAAGGAGAACTTCTAACATAATAGGTAAAGTAGTTGGGGACGTAGGGAGGCCTCTTTGTGCAGTGTAGGAAGTAAAAACTGCCCATTTGTAGGAGTATAAGGTATTGGTAGAAGGCTTTCTTGTACTGTTCATGACCTGAGATATTGAGAGGGAGTCCTCCACGCTGTCAGATGGAGGCTGGTGACATCTGGGTATAAGAGGTAGCCATTGTCTTGGGAGAGAAGTGTATGGTCAGTTGGGAGACAGGGGTGATCTGAGCACATTGATAGGAGGGTCCGGAACCATGGCTGTTGGGGCCACCATGGTGCTATGAGGATTGCTGATGTGGCCTCCTGTCAGAGTTTGATGATGGTCCTCTGTATCATGGGAATAGGGGGAAGGCGTAGAGGAGGAGGGGTGGCCACCAGAAAGAGAAGGCATCCCCTATGGAGTGTGAGTCCCATCTTGCTCAGGAGCAGAAGGTTCGGCACTCTGTGTTATTGCGTGTCGCGAAGAGGTCCAAGTGTGGTGCTCCCCAGCGTCACAGAGGCTCAGGTAAGTAGACTGTTGAAGAGACCATTCGTTATTGGTTGAGTGTAGGCAGCTGAGGTGGTCTGCTAATGTGTTGTCCTTCGATGCTATGTAGATGGCTATGGGGTATATGTGCCTCTTGTAGCACCATTCCCAAAAGTTGAGCGTAAGTTAGAGGAGAGCTTTGGAACGTGTCCCTCCCTATAGTTGAGCACTGTTGTGTTGTCTGTGGCAACTTGTACGCCTTCCAGATGGCAAGGATTTCTACGTAATTTATGTGCAACTGTTTTTCTGGAGGTGACCACAGGCCATGGGCATGGAGGGTATTGCAGGCATTGGATGTTACTTGTATAGATGGATAACTATCTGAAAGGACAGCCCTGTTGAAGATGGCATATTGAAGCCCACCAACAGAGACTGCGTCGGACTGCTGGAGTGATCATGAGCAGTTCACGTGGACTATTGACATTTGAGTGAAAAGTGGAGAGGAACCAGCTCTGCAGGGGTCACATTTTGAGGTGGGCATGAGACAATATGGCGGTAGTAGAAGCCATGTAGCCCAGGAGATGTTGAGTGATCTTGGCTGATACAGTTGATAAGGAAAAGGCTGGGAGAATATGTCGCAGTTTGCGCATGTGCTCTTGTGAGAGAAAGGCTTGTCTTTGTACAGAGTTGATGACTGTGCCTATGTATTGTGCTGTCTGAGAAAGACAAAGGACTGACTTGCTGTAATTGACTTGAAGGCCGAGGAAGGTAAGAAGGTGAAGAGTGTATGATATGTCTTCTGTTGCTTTTTGTTTTGTAGGTGAGACAACCAGCCAGTCGTCTAAGTAAGGGAAAATATTGATGCTGTGGAGATGCAGCCAAGCAGCGACAGAGGCAAGGCACCTGGTGAAGACTCTGGGTGCTGTGCAGAGTCCGAATGGAAGAGAGCAGAACTGGTAAGTAGAGGGGCCAATCTGGAATCTTAGGTATTTGCAATGTTGAGGAGCGATGGAGATGTGGAAATAAGCGTCCTGGAGATCTACTACTGTGAACTAGTCTCCTTTCTGCAGCAGAGGGAGGATGCTTTAGAGAGCGATCATGCAAAATCGTTGGTAATAGTCAAAGGAGTTCAGATCTCTCAAGTCCAAGATCGAACGGAGTCCTCCATTACTTTTGTGGACAGTAAAATAACAGGAATAAAAACCATAGGTGTCATCTGGAGGAACAAATTATGTGGCCCGCTTGGAAAGAAGGGTGTTTACTTCTTGTTGTAGGGTGGTGGATGGGAGCATTGAGATAACTCGCCCCAAGGGGGCAGGGTATGAAACTGAAGGGCGTAGCCGGAGACAATGACACGGAGCACCCATGAGTCTGATGTTATTGTCTGCCACCGGTGTAGTTAAGGGGCGAGTCGAAGAGGTAGGTGCGTTGAGGTGTCAGAGTCAGGAGAACTGCTTGGATCTGCGGTCAAAATGGCATGAGGATGTGCATTGGCGTTGTCTTTGTTGAGAAGGTTGGTGGTGAAAGGATGAGGTTGCAGAGGACTGTGAGAGGCGGTTCTGACAGCGTTGATAGTAAGGCACATATGGTTGCCACCAGGATGGTTGGTGTCGAGGCCTGGAGTTGGTTTGCGAGGTGGGGCCCTGGAAGGTGCATGAGCGTGCAGTCTTCCCCATCTTGAGGATGGTGTTGAGGGCTTTGTCTGTTGTTGAAGGGAATAGCCCTTCACCATCGAATGGAGAGTTTTCGATGTGATTACGTGCATCGTCTGTTGTGGTCACAATTCGAAGCCAAGCATGCCTGCAGAGGAACATGGCCGTTGATAGTTGTTTAAAGGCTGCATCAGCTGCGTGTCCTGCAGCAATTATCTCATAGTTTATCAAGGAGAGTACCTCTGAATGATGGGCCAGTGCTTTAGACTTGAGGTTGTCTGGCAAAGAGTGAAATGTAGGTACAAGCTTCTGGAGTAGGTGACGGGTGTAGGCTTCCATGGCACATAGGTAATTTGAGTTAGGGAGGGAGAAGGATGCCAATGAGTAGTGCTGACGTCTGATAAGGTCTAATTTCTTACTCTCCTTGTTACTCGGCATCAAGGTAGAGAGGGAGCATGCTCTATTTTGTGTGGCGTTGACAATTATGGAGTTCGGCAGTGGGTGTCTAGAAAGGAATTCCGTACCTTCTCCATGGGTTCTGTATAGATTATTGATTCGCCTAGGCATTAACAGTGTGGAGGATGGGGATTCCCATGCTGACTTTGAGTGAGTAAGAAGTGAAGGAATGAACCCCAGATGGGACATACTTTTTATTTAGATGCCCCCAAAACTTGCATGAATCTTCTGCTTCTGGTTGGTGTACCTGCAGGTCCATGACCTTGGCAATGCGTGGTATCATTTGTGAATATAATCTAAAGTCTTCTGCAGGAGAAGGAAGCTGTGCTTGGTCACTGTCTGAGTGTTTAGTGGCAAAGCTTGTAGGTGATGCCATGGAGTCAGAGTAAACATAATCCGCAGTAGAGAGTCATAAGTGTGGAGGGGTCTGTCCATAGATGCTGGGGAGTCCTCAGGTCCCCTAGGAGAAAGTTGGGTGTCTACAGCCTGAGTCGTAGGTGGGAGAGTGGCGCGAGAAGTAGCATTCTGAGATGTAGCAGATGTGTGATGTCGAGTAGGCTTTGGAGTCGGAGCGGCCTGTAGTGAATGGCTGGTTCGCTTGGACCGTTGTGGAGCATCGAACGAGTCAATTCAACATCAGTGTCTAGCAGGGCTGCTAGGAGATTCGGAGTCAGATGAACAGGACACGACCTGTATATAAACTTTTTCAACACATATCTTTGTGATCCACAGGAGCTACCAAAAAGACGACTGACTGCAGTGGCAGTAAAAAGGAACTGAGCCGCTCAGCGTGGGAACAGTGGAGCATGCGCGGTGGAAGGAGGAGGTCCTACTTGATTGACAAGCTACCGATGATCTTCGTGCAGGCGCAAAGAACCCAAAGTGTGATTTCACAGATGCCACAAAGAATCTTAGGTTCCTGACAACTTGTACAGTTTGTCCTTGAGCCTCCTACTTCTTTGCTGAATGAGTAAGAAATACTAAGGATGGTTCTCATAACTGTTATTATATATCAAGATGCACTTGAAACAAGTATATTGCATCCAACAAGATGGAGAAAGTTATGATTGTTTCTTGGCAGCTAGCTTACTATTTCAATGTTTACTTTGGACACCTCTCTAAATATAGCTATCTCCTTGCTTCCTCAGTAGTGTACAATTAAACCTGAAAGGATTTGTGATGCCCACGGGAACTATAAAGAAGCAGGGGCATGGTGCCCACTATTGCCCTGTCCTACCACAACGCAAAACTGCCCTAGCTAATGAGCTTTGAGACTGGAAAGAACATTTGCTTTCCCTTAATCATCTAAATTCCCAGAGTTCTTCTGAAGTTTGATCCACCACTATCCTCCTGATTCATTAATGGAATATTTTTCCTGCATTCCCAGCAAGTCCCTGTTTCAAAGGGATAACGTTTGTAGGAGTAGAAAGTAACTCTTCATCTACTTTGAACTACCAAAGGAATGACTCTGCATAAACAGTCATTCTCGACTGGTGTACAGGCTCATAGTTTCCAGCATGTCATTACACAGTATTAAGAGTTTAATATCCTCCTTGTAGTCAGATTGGGTAGCATCTCAGGGTAGTGCTTGTGTCTACTGGATAAATTTACTTAACCTATGGACACTTCAAGCATTGTGAATCATAGTTTGAATATAAACATCATCAGTCCTACTTTATGGTGTAAAACACTGGTCAAAATCCTACTACTTAGTGCAGTAAATTGTATCACAGTAGGCCCAGCAAGTCAACTGATCTATACGTTTCATTGATTCTAATTGGCCTACTCAAACTGTGATTTACTGTGGTACAGCCACAGTTTGAGTAGACCCATTTGAATCGATGAAACTTATGGAGGTGCTGACTCACCATACGTTCCACTGATTCAATGGATGTACTCTTGTGCAATTTACTACATGAAGCAACAGAATTTTGGCAAATGTGTTAGCAGTATTTTGTACTAGAGATCCTGATCCCTCAAAAACGGTTGATTTTCGAGATTTGAGATTTTGACACCTTTCCGAAATCTTTAAGGAACAGTCATTTAAGTCAAAAACACTTCTCTTTTTGCTGTTTAATTTAAAAATGGAAGAAAAAGAAATAAGCTTGTTCATTCTCTTTTGTACACATTATAGGACCTAAAATCTCAAGTGTATCCTTTGGTCATGTTATCAGATAAATTAAACAGCCAAATTTCAGTCTCGAAAAACCACACACATACAGTACAAGATGCTGCAGAAGCATTTGGCTGGCAGTGGTGTACCTAGTCCTGTACAAATTGCACTACCAACAAAGAATCTGGTGCGTAATGGACAGTCTGGGACAGCGTTGGCGAGCCTATGGCATGGGTGCCAATCGACCCTTCACTGCCACCTTTTTCCAGGTTAAATTGCTGTATGGGCACTTTGTGAAAATTAGTGGGTTTTGAATCACAGTTTGGGCACTCAGTCTCTAAAAGGTTTGCCATCACTGGTCTGAGACATACCAGACTTGCAGTTGTGTATGTCCAGAGGATTCTGGCCACAGTGTGTTCATTGATTCCCTTCAGCCTTCTTACATCTGTGCAACACACAGACTACTATGCAGCAGAGGTCATAGTAAGAATGGCAACATCACTTACTGAAAAAGACTGTTCGAAAAAGGATTAGACACTGCCCTCCAAACTGCAGTGGTAATCCATCGCACAGCAGCTGCTGACAGTGAGGATTTAAAGGTGTGAACATTTGAATACTGGGGTGTCACACTTGTGAGCTTCTGGAAAGCTCCAATTTATTCATCAGTAGATAATTTGAAGCACTGCACGGCTAATGCATCTAGAACACCAGGACTGTTCCACAGAGACATTTAACATCATATTTTGCTCAAATGATCCTTAAAAACACCCACTACAAGGATTACCAAAGCTGCTATTAGATCTCAGGATTGCAGAGAAAACTAGAGCAAAAAAATATACACTATAGCAGTAGTTCTCCACTTTCCATATATTCAAGGGCTGTCCAACTTTGAATAGCCCGTGGCCTACTTGACAGTCCTCAACGTCCCCCGCGGTCAACGCTCAGGGTGGCAGCAGCACAGGAGGCTTCAGGACCCCCAGGAGGGCCAAGGGGTGCAGTGGGTGGTTGCTGCCGCTGCCGCTGCCTTGGCCCCAGGCGCCACCAGGCTCAGGGGCAAGCAGGAGCCCCATGGAGAGGGTGTGGAGGGGCACCCAGGGAGAAAATCAGTTTTTGCGCCCCACCCTCTCTCCCTCCCTTCCTCTCTCTCTCTCTCTCTCTCTCTCTCTCTCTCACACACACACACACACACACACACACACACACACACACACACACACACACACACACGCACACACATGCACACGCACACACCTCCCTCGCTCGGATGCGCTCTCAGCGTCCTCTGCTCCCTCTCACGAACGGAGCTGAGCAGATGCGAGGCCAGAGGGAAGTCCATACTCCGGGGCCAGTGTGCCTCCTCCTTCCTGGCCTGGAGGCTCTGTAGCTGTGGCAGCAGTGTAGGAGGGGTGCGGGTGGAGCCCCACCACAGCCTCCAGGTGCTTCTGCCAGCTCAGCTGGGAGGTCAGAGCAGGCCTCCCAGCACAGTGGTGGTGCTTCCGCTGCTGCTCCCCCTTCAGGTTCTGGCACCAGCATTGTGGAACAGCAGGGGCGAGGGCAAGCAGCTTCCCTCCCTCCAAGCAGGTGGTTGGGGGGCTAAGCCATGTGGCAGACGACCTGGCAGGGGTCGGTCTTTGGGCTGGCACTGCCCATGCCAAGCCTCTGGGGCCTGGGGCGCTCCTGCCAGCCACAGTGCAAGGAGTCCAGCGCCAAGGCACCTCCTCTCCAGCCCAGCGCCCCCTCCCCAGCCAGACCCCTTCGGAGCTCTGGCACGCCCCCTCCCTCCGCCGGCTCGTGAGATCACAGACAGACCCTGCAGGGGCTGAGTGGGGCACTGGCACCCTAAGATGTTGTGCCCAGCAGAGCCGGGCAGCAGCGGTGGCGGTCTCCCCCCTCCTCCGCTGCCTCCCCCCTCCCAGTGGTGGTAGCCCCCACCGCTGGCCACCCCTCCCAACTCGGCAGGCAGCACTCTGAGTCTGCTGCCAGAGAAGCCAAGGGTGCAGAGCACTGGCCCGGGCTCCCATGCGCCTCGCTGGGAGGCGCGTGGGCCTGCGGTTGACACATTATGCAGGTCTGATATATTCCATTCCACAAATCTCTCTAGCAGGGAGCAGAAATCCCACCATAACAGAAACCAAAAGGCTATTTTTTTCCTACAGGAAAAGCATGTCTGTGTTTATAGAAATCTATTTATAATATTCAAATTTATAATATTCAAATTTAAATTAAATAGTAAGATGTTGACTTGGGGGGGTGGGAAACGCTATCCAGAATCCTATTGGAGTTCATTTAAGGTCTGCATTACATGCCATGGCACTTTTAATGTAACTGGTGAGGAGTTTGGGCATCATATAACTGATCACAACTTCGATACTACAATGGAGATGTGCCACGATACTTTGTCAATTAGCCACGGCAAGTTATGCAAATCTTACTCAAACATCAATAGGATTTCAGCCACTAAGAACTGCAGGATCACAAAGCAAACAGCCATTTTCAAGAGTCTTGTAACAGCGAGTGAAGTACTGTATGTGGTCTTCTAGTCATGTTTTGGCAGGTCAACTTTCAATGAACCAAAAAACATGAGCACGCAAATGGAATGTTCTTTCCTGGAAACACAGATGCCCTGTTCAGGCATTATACCTTCAACACAACAGGAGACAAAAGCCTGCTAGCCCTATTGTTGCCATTCCCATTTCCACAGCTCTGCTCCTACAGAGAGCAATGTCATTAGTAGAAGAAATTCCCCTATTTGTAGAATGTCTCCAACAAAAACAAAAAACAAAACAAAAAAGAGGAGAATCAAGAAAGAAATATATGAAGCAATGCTGATGTCAAGGAATGGATATTCTTTTGTAATGGACATTAAGGAAGATGTAAAAATAAAATCTCTTACAGTTGATCATCCCCCTCCAAAGGATACTAGTAAATGCTTCTCGCACAAGTGAATCACATGATAGAAGTTGCCCAGCTTGTCCAAAATCTAAGGTTACCAATTCAGTTTTCTTGTCTTAAATTATATCTGGCAAATGCCTTTCAATGCAAAACTACACCCTGATAAAAATAAAGATTTTTATCCTCATCCGGCACCAGTATTGTTTAATTGAAATTAATTAAAAGCTTCCCATCCCTTTTTCAAGTCCTGGGGCTTCCTTGGTCTCCCTTCCACCATGGGGAAACCTCTGAGAGCCCTGACATGGGGGCAAGGGAGAGTGACAGGGACCTTTGATAGTCAAACCTGGCCATGGATCACCCACAGCCAGTGACAATCCAGCAACAATTCTCTTGGAGGTTCCTTTCTGTCCCAATGTTCCCAAAGGCTTCTCCCCAGAGCAAAAGGAATCCCAAGGGAGTCTCAGAACTCAAATAGGAAGTTTTCAAATCATTTAAACTGAACATTACAAAGGCTGGATGATGACGTTCTCCAGCTCTGCGACATAGAGTTATGCTGTCAAGACTCTGGCCATTATGCTGTAGCTGACAATGTTTTTCATGGCAGATATTAGTAGGAAATAAATGACCAATTTCTACTTCCTCTTCAAAATAGGGTATTTCAATGCCTCTCTTTAAGTTAATTTAGTGAACCACAAAGCCCTGTGAGGACAAAAAAGCAAACCTCGCTCTCAACCTTCTATGTCCAGTCCTCAATGGGGGTTCTTACCTTGTCCAGGAAGCACAGCTTCTCCCGGGTCTTGGCGTCCAGGATCTCCACCTCAAAAAAGAGAACACCTCTTTTAGATTTCTTGGTAAAGGATTTGGATCCCATGTCATTGGGATTTCTCTGAAGGGGTAGACCGTCAGAAGGCACCAGACTCCCATCCATGACTCTTCGCACAGCAAATTCCCCAAGGGCGTGTACACAAGAGCACCAGGGTCACAATCCCGGTTTGCTTCCTACTATCTAATGCTCTACATGTGGGCCACTCCTGGTGAGCAAAGGGGCGCGCACCTCGGGAGGAGCAAATCTGTCCAGCAATCAGAAAAAAAATAGTTTATGTGAAGACAGAGGATCCAGGCTCAGCAGATCCAGATCAAGCACACAGAAGGGGTTCCTTTCTAGTCTGTTCGGCAGGTTGTGTTCCAAGGTGTAAGCTGATAGCATGGGGAGTGGAACTGCTACCGTTTTCAGCTAAATATAAAACCAAGCCCAGAGCAGACCTCCTCCCAAGCAGCCTCTGAGCCAGGCAAGCCATACCAGGGAATTTTTAAAGTCATCTCTTTCCCACCCAGTTCTTGTGGGGTGGGGTGGGGTGGAGATTAGGAGACCTTCTCTTCTGTTTCTCCAATACAGAACAATTTTTAGGAACTGATTCATCTCCAGAGTAGCCTTACTCCTCAAAATCCAGGGGGCAAGTAAGCCACATTTGTGTAAGACAGAAGGGAGCACATTCTCTAAATAAATAAATAGATAGATAGATAGATAGATAGATAGATAGATAGATGAATACTACTACTACTACTACTACTAATAATAATAATAATAATAATAATAATAATAATAATAATAATAATAATAAATAAATAAATAAATAAATAAATAAATAAATAAATAAATAAATAAATAAATAATTCTTGCAAATTGTTTTGAAGGATGTAGGGAAAAATGGGAGATGTGCCGTGTCAATCCAGACCAGACTACTACAACATCTTTATACATATGACTGCCCTTGAAACAGAGCTTAGAATTTTCAAATGGGGCAAAACATGCCTAAAGTCAGTCACCTTACAGAACACCCATATGAGCGCCCCCCAATTTCCAAATGCTGGCACTTACCTTTACTACCTTAATTGTTGTGGTCCTGGTTACTTAAGTGTTATGTCGTTATTCTACATTAACAAACCTCACTTTCAATACCATTGCCTTACATTCTGATCTCTGCGTTTTCATTAAAATCAGACTGGCCAGGTGAGAAGCAAAAACCAGGGCTTTTTTCAGAGCAGCACCAAGACTCAGGAATTTCCTGCATGAAAAAAAAATGCACGAACTCCCCGATTCATGTACCATTTCAAGCATGCTTTGAAAATGCACCCCTTCCCCCACCTCTGAAAGGCTTCTGATGATTCATTTCTCTTGGCTAGCTTGCTCCTTGTTACCAGCACTATTTTTATTGTTTTGGGAACGGACTCAATTCAGCACCTGCTCAACCTGCTCTGGAGGACTGCAATATATAGTACTCGCCTGCACGTTTTCAAGGCACACAGAAGACAGCTCATACTGGCAGAAGCAGTGCAGTCAAGCTCAAGTATCTGGTCAGATCCTGGCCTTGATCTTATGGTTGCCACTATGTTTTTTTACGGCCTTGTGAGACCGCTTCCTTAAAAGATGCTTTCAAAAACTGGGAATACAGTAATTAAAATAGGCAGGATTTCTCCATGATAGAACCCTCCCACAATGTCAGCTTATAGGCAGAAAGTAACTCCAAGTATTATTTACACAGTAGCATTGGTGTGCATTGCCAAGCCATGTTCTTACAGTCACACAATAAATACAGCAATTTCACACCAAGCAAGATTCTCTCTAAGGTGCACAGCAGTGTAGGGGCAGGTGGTTTCACCCCCTCTGCACAGAGTTCCTCCCACTCCATATAGCCACAGTAAGCATTTCCAGCTCCTTTGGGTCTGATTGTGGCTGGAACCCTATGTAGGAGGGCGGAGTCACGCAGGGAGGTAGAGTCACATGAGAGGGGTGGAGCCACACCCACCGGGACTGAAAATTAGAGGGAACATGGACATCAAGTACAGCTATTATTTTAATCCCGAAGCCTGTATTTTACAACTTCCACCAGGTGCAGCAAATGCAACAGTCTAGAGCAGAGCTGGACAAAATATGGCCCTCTTAAATATTATTGAACACAATTCCAGCATTTCTCACCACCAATTATACTAGCTGAGGCTGATGGGAGGCAATATGTAAAAATAACTCTGCACTTTGTGCCTTGTTTACACCATGTTCATGTAATACCTCAATCATTTCAGCCTTCTTGTTAGCACAATATAGTATTTCTGAGTCTGACCATTAGGAAAAGCTAGAATGTTGGAAACATTTAAAGGAAGAGGTGATCAATAGAAATAGAACAGAGAGGTACAGAAGTGTATAAGATGCAGGTTCTTAGAACAGTTTCTCCTCTGTCCTACAATACAAATACTGTACACTCAAGTGCAGTTGACTGTCCACAAAACTGGAAAAAAGCAAATTGTATTTCACAAAATGAACACTGTCTTAATCTGTAGAGTGTACTACCAGAGTATTTCTTGGTGAATACTTTAAAGGTAGCTCTTTCAAACACTTTATACAGGTTTGTGGCAAATAGTTCTATCAATGGTGGTGATTATCAGCCATATCTCATTGCAGAAATAATAATTAAGCACATACTTCCTTCGTCAGCCGTAAAGTAGGATTGATGAGATTATAGTATATGGAAATGTTCTATAAAATATTAGGGATGTGCACTAGCAGCAACATTTGGATCCAGAATTTGGAATTATAATCCTTTGGATTCCAAATTTTAAAAGTTTAGAATTTCTGGATATCCAGAACTCCTATAGCCAATACAAATCTTATCAATGCATTCATTATTTTCCCCTTAAAAATACCAACAGGCATTTTAAAAAAATCCCTTTGTTTTCTGACATAAAGAGCGCACACAAACACCCAACAATGCTTAGGTACTAGGACGGTGATGGCGAACCTTTTAGAGACCGAGTGCCCAAATTGCGATTTAAAACCCATTAATTTTTCGCAAAATGCCAATAGAGCAATTTAACCTGAATACCGGTGGCTGTGAAGGGGCAATTTCGGGTGCCCACAGAAAGGGCTCCGAATGCCACCTTTGGCACCCGTGCCATAGGTTCACCAACACTGTACTAGGAAATGACTGTAATAGGTGTACTGATTGAACCCTGAAAGGTGGATAGCTCAGCAGAATTGGGGAACCAGAGGACAGGTTGCACTGAGGAGTGGACAAATACCTTGGGCAGCACTGGCAGGCAGACTGGAGCACTGGACAGCTTGTGGTGGGTGGCAACCTTGCCAACCACAACGGCACAGCACAGCTGAGTGAGGGAGCAAAATGTTGGAGTAGCAGTTGGAAGAGTGTCAGAGAGAGAAGGAGGGGGCAGCAGACTGGGGCATGGGATACCTACTCTTGTGAGCTAAGTGTGCCATTCTCTCTTACTGTAAGGGGACTTCAGGGAAGCCCAGCAACGGGAGGATACAGCTTAAGGAAAATAGGTTTTCCCACAGATCCAGGTGTGAGCAGTGTGGACTGACAATGTCACCTGCCTCAGAGAACACTCTCTCACTAAGCATACTAGTTGGCGGGCAAGACAACAGTCCTACTGCCATCTTGCCCCAAGCCTCCCCAAACAGACTCCTCAGCTCAGAAAGACAAGAGATCAGCCTCTTCTGGATCTGATTCTGTTGTGTCCTTCTTCTTAAGTGGTATCTCTGAAGGGCAGGCTCCTGCCGTGCTGGTCAAGGCAGTGCTCCAGAAAGCTTGCTCCACTGTTGCAGAGATGAAGAATATAACTCCTGTAGTGATGTTTGGAGTGCATGTCATGGAAAGTTACTTGGCATTGCCTCTCGCCTTTGCTGCTATTTAATACCAACTTCCTACTGTTGAATTTTGGAGTCTAAGAGGGTTGCTAGAACATACTCATAAGAGCATAAGAACATAAGAAGAGCCATGCTGGATCAGGCCAAAGGCCCATCTAGTCCAGCTTCCTGTATCTCACAGCGGCCCCACCAGATGTGTTTGGGAGCGCATGAGACTAGATATCTGTCTCCTGATACCACTCTCCTGCATCTGGCCCTTGAAGTACCCTGGTTTAAACCCTGGAGGTTACACATCTCCATCATGGTTTGTAACATGTGACGGACTTTTCCTCCAGGAATCTGTCCAATCCCCTTTTGAAGGCATCCAGGACAGATGCCATCACCACATTGTGTGGCAGGGAGTTCCATAGACTTACAACGTGCTGGGTGAAAAAATATTTTCTTTTGTCAGTTCTCACTCTCCCAGCCCTCAATTTGAGTGTATGTCCCCTAGTTCTGGTATTTTGGGAGAGGGAGAAGAGCTTCCCTCTATCCACTTTACTCATACCCTGCATTATTTTGTATGTCTCAATCATATCCCCCCTCAATCGCCTTTTTTCCAGACTAAAGAGGCCCAAATGTTTTAGCCTTTCTTCATAAGGGAGGTGCCCCAGCCCAGTAATCATTTTAGACGCTCTCTTCTGCACCTTTTCCAGTTCCACTATGTCTTTCTTGAGATGCGGTGACCAGAATTGTACACAATACTCCAGGTGGGGCCTTACTATTGTTTTGTATAATGGCATTATAATGTTGGCTGTTTTATTTTCAATCCCCTTTTTGATAATCCCTAGCATGGAATTGGCCTTCTTCACCGCTGCCACACATTGGGGAGACACCTTCATGGAGCTGTCCACCAACACACCAAGATCTCTTTCCTGATCCGTCACGGATAACTCAGAGCCCATGAGTTGATAGATGAAGTTTGGATTTTTTGCCCCAATATGCATTACTTTACATTTGGTTACATTAAAATGCATTTGCCATTTCTCAGCCCATTCCCCCAGTTTGGAGAGATCCTTCTGGAGCTCTTCACAATCTTCTCTGGTTTTTACCACATGGAAAAGTTTTGTGTCATCGGCAAACTTGGCCACCTCACTGTTTATCCCTGTCTCCAGGTCATTTATGAACAGATTGAAAAGCACCGGTCCCAGGACAGAGCCCTGGGGCACACCGCTTTTCACTTCTCTCCATTGTGAAAATTTCCCATTGACACCTACTCTTTGTTTCCGGGATCTCAACCAGTTCTCAATCCATAAGAGGACCTGCCCTCTTATCCCCTGACTGTGCAATTTTCTCAGCAGCCTTTGGTGAGGGACTGTGTCAAAAGCCTTTTGAAAATCCAGATAGACTATATCAACCGGTTCACCCAAATCCACGTGCCTGTTGACCTTTTCAAAAAATTCTAAGAGGTTTGTCAGACAAGATTTACACTTACAGAAGCCATGCTGATTTTCTCTCAGCAAGGTTTGTTCTTTTATGTGTTTTAAGATTTTCTCTTGGATGAGGCTTTCCACCATCTTTTCCCTGGGACAGATGTAAGGCTAACCGGCCTGTAGTTTCCTGGGTCCCCCCTCCTTCCTTTTTTAAAAATTGGTGTGACATCTGCTATCCTCCAGTCCTCCGGCACTGTGGCCGTTTTAAGAGACAAGTTGCATATAACCGTTAAGAGATCTGCAATTTCATTTCTCAGTTCCCTAAGAACCCTTGGGTGGATGCCATCTGGGCCAGGTGACTTGTTAATCCTCAATTTATCAATTAGTCCTAAAACCTCCTCTCTTTTAACCTGTATTTGATTTAATTCTTTAGTCAAGAGGGGCGGCTCAGGCAGCGGAATCCGCTCAAGGTCCTCTGTCGTGAAGACAGACACAAAGAACTCATTCAATTTCTCTGCAATGTCCAAGTCTTCCTTAACCTCCCCTTTTCCTCCCTCACCATCCAGAGGGCCAACTGGTTCTCTGGCAGGTTTTCTACTTCTAACATATTTAAAGAAGCTTATATTATTTCCCTTTATATTGCTAGCCATTCGTTCCTCAAAGTCTTTCTTTGCCTCCCTTATCATCTTCTTACATTTCTTTTGCCAGAGTTTGTGATCCTTTTTATTTTCCTCATTTGGGGAGGATTTCCATTTACAGAAGGACCTCTCCTTGCGCTTTAGAGCCTCTCTAACTCCACTCGTTAACCATGCCGGTGTCCTCTTGGACTTAAATGAGCTCTTCTTTCTTTGTGGTATGCACTTGTGCTGGGCCTCTATTATTGTTCTTTTAAACAGGCTCCATGCACTCTGAAGAGATTGGATTCTTCTAACCTTCCCCTTCAGTTTCTCTCTAACTAGTTTCCTCATCTGAGGGAAGTTTGCCCTTCGAAAATCAAGGGTTTTTATGTCTGATTTGGTTGACACTCTTCCTCCGACATGCATGGCAAAGGTAATAGCAGCATGGTCACTGTTCCCCAGAGGCTCAGTGACATTCACACCTCTGACCAGGTCCTGAGTATCACACAATATTAGATCCAGAGTTGCCTGTTCTCGGGTGGGCTCCGTGACAAGTTGCTCTAAGGCACAGTCATTCAGCAAGTCGAGAAACCCAGTTTCTCTTTCTTGCCCGGAGCTCGCATTGGCCCAGTCAATGTGGGGATAATTGAAGTCCCCCATGATTACTATCCTATCCCTTTTAGCCACTTCCATGATTTATCTCCTCATTTCAAGGTCCCCCTCAAGTTTCTGATCTGGTGGACGATAGAATACTCCAACGATCACATCACTCCTTGGACCTGGTAGTTTAACCCACAGTGATTCTATGGTGGAGTCAGACCCTCTGTCAGTCTCCATTCTGCTGGATTTTACCCCTTCTTTGACATAGATGGCCACTCCTCCTCCAACCCGCCCCCCTCTATCTCTTCTATAGAATTTATAGCCTGGGATTGCTGTATCCCACTGGTTCTCCACATTCCACCAGGTTTCTGTTATGGCTATTATATCTATGTTATCCCTAGCTGCCAAATGTTCAAGTTCTCCCATCTTTGCTCGGAGGCTTCGAGCATTAGCGTAGAAGCACCTGTACAGTGGGTCCCGCAACAACAGCTGCTGCCTTGTTCTATTCGCCCCACAGCTTTTATTTTCAGTAGATGAACTGTCACGTTCCGTTATTCTCCCGGTGCTAATACCTATACCTGCTATGTCTTCTCTATGTGATTCTCTACCCTCTCCAACCTCATTCCCCGAGGATGAGCTGTTCCGAACCGGAAGCCACTCAGCTCCTGTCGGTTTCCCCCCAGTTATCAGTTTAAAAGCTGCTCTGCTGCCTTTTTGAGGTTGAGTGCCAGCAATCTGGTCCCATCATGATTCAAGTGCAACCCATCCCTCCTGAACAGGTTTGGCTTGTCCCAAAATGTTCTCCAGTTCCTGACAAATCTAAAGCCCTCCTCTCGACACCATCGCCTCATCCACGCATTGAGGCTTCTGAGTTCTGCCTGTCTGGCGGGTCCTGCACGAGGAACAGGTAGCACTTCTGAAAATGCTACCTTGGAAGCCCGGGTCTTCAATCTTCTACCTAGCAACCTGAATTTGGCTTCCAAGACTGACCGCTTGGCCTTCCTGACATCATTGGTACAGATGTGTACTCCTCCTTCTACAAGGAGGCAAACCTGTACCAGAGCATGTCCTTTAGTTTGCTTGCCAGGTCCACCACTTCAGATCAGAAAAATGCTGTTCTTTCTCCCCATCCATCCAGACCAGTGGTTTTCAGCTTTGGGCCCCAAGATGTTCTTGGACTACAAGTCTCAGAAGTCCTGGTCAGCACAGTTAAGGGTGAAGGTTTCTAGGGGGTTTAGTCCAAGAACATCCGGAGATTAAAAGTTTGGATTCACTGGCCTAGATTGTGGTCTCATTGTGTTCTCCATCATGCCAACCATAGAAAGCAACCCTAATTACTAGTTTGAGAGTGTGGACCATGCACTGCAACTCTTTCATCTCCCAGTCTACAGTGCTGCTACCATGTATGTTTGCTGGCCCACTGTCTGTGACAAACAGATCTTGTCTTTCTGTAGCTAGATTCCAGTGCTGCAGCAAGTCCTTCAGAGCTTCTGGAATGTTGTGAGCTGTGTGTCTCTATTCCATCACAGCAACAACAGGGCTCATCTGTGTTCTGCCTTTGGTTGCTGCCCTACATCAGTGCCCTGTCAGGGAGTGATAGGCATGTCTTTGCATTCTGACTGCTCTAGATGTCACTCATGAAATGGGCCACCTGTGACCCATCCAACTGCTGCTGTAGCAGTTGCCTAACACCCCATAAAAATCTGGCACCACCCTGTGGCTAAGGGTTGTTTCGAATGGCAACTAGTAGTGGGGTGCCAGTTCTGCTTCAAATCTATGGAAACTACTATTCTCCACCAGCTCACTCATAATAGCAGCAGTCGGCTTCTATCCTCTCCTTTTCCTCTCAGTAGAAGCTGCTTCAGTGGGTGCAGGCAGCATTCCTGCAGTCTTCCCTGTATGCCTCCTTCTTGTACCACTCCCACATTTCACACTGCCTGTAGACTCTCCCTAAGGAAGAACAGTACAGTATCTGATTCTGCTATAAGGTAAAGGTTCCCCCGCACATGCATGCTTGTCATGTCCGACTCATCTCCGTATTCAAGCCGAAGAGCCAGGGTTTTTCCAAGTCCATGGACATGTGGCCGGCATGGCTGCATGGAAACACTGTTTTACCTTCCCGCTTTTTATGGTGGTACCTATTTATCTACTTCCATTTTACATGCTTTCAAACTGCTAGGTTGGCAGGAGCTGGGGTTAACAAGCGGGAGCTCACTTCGCTGCGTGGCACCCGGGATTCAAACTGCCAAGTTGCCGACTTTGCAGCTGACTGTTTTGGTGCCTAAGTCCGTTGAGCCACCACACTGAGCCATCATGCTATAGTAGAACATAAATTCTTCCAATGAAAATCACACACCTCAACACTAAACCTAATAACTTGATATATCTGTTTATACATAACAAAAACTTATAGCTCTACCTGATATACCCCAAAAGAACCTTAACCTAATCTAATATTTCATATTATAATGTATTCTTCTATTAATTTATTAATCCTAAATCTTATTTCTATCTATATTAAGCCAACAATTTATACTGAAATATAGAGAATGTAAGCTGACCCTTGGTTTCACTCTGTAAGTCGCTTCTTCTGCTCTTCACGTCTGGCCCAGTGATATAACACACCCTTTGCAAATTAGTTATGTTCATGTTGTCTCTTTTCTAACTAAAAGGGGAATAACCAAGGACCAGAATCCATTAGTAAAGTCTCGCTACTCCATGCGTCCAGAAAGGATCACTGATGGTGGCAGGGTCCTGGACTAGACAAGCTCTAACCTTGTCATCCATTTCTTATGTTGCTCTACCCATCCCTTTTTACATATATGAGCCAGAAGCATCCTCCCATCAGCTGACTACTAATTTAGGACATTATGGTCTCTCCGAAGTGAAGAGGTGTCTCGAGTGGGCTGGTAAGAATTCGGACTCTTGCTTAGTACTGTGGCTAGATAGCAAGGATCAACTCCTAACAGAGGTATTAATAGAACTGTGCCTCAGGCTGGAATGGTCACCCTCATGCCTCGGAGCTTCTGGAACAAAGAATTTCTTCCAAGGGGAAGCAGCACATAGATCCTACTGACAGCATTAAGTTGTTATGAACTACAACCAGTTGTGCAAAAAGAATGGAGGGAACCACCTTGAGCTATTAAGGACAGAAATGTTGTCCTGGAGAAAAATCCAGAAGTCAAAGAAATTGTGGCAAACCTCAGAATGCTACACTGCCGTCTCCAAACACTGCAGCCCTACAGACTTCCCCAGAGATGGGAGTTAAAGGAGACAGTTTTGGGTAATAAGGACAGCTGATCATCTAAGAAGAAAAGCAAAGAACTACTCACATCAAGTAAGCAATAACCTCTGGTAAGTAACTGATATACTGAAATGCTGCTTTAGGAGGGTGGGCTGAGAAACAGTGGAATAGACAGAGCAGCATATGAACTACAAACACATATCGGTCTGTTTTCTGCTATATAGTACTGTATTTCAAATGTACCAGGCAAAATCTTGTTGCCATCATTCTGCCATTGTAAACTGCACTGGGATGTTAGAAATAATTAATTTAGGTTAATGTTGAGCTTTCTATCCCCCCATGCAGCTACTTTTAGGGTGCCCTTGGGAAATCTTTGGTAGCCTGGGGACAGAGGGGAAAAGACTTTTACTCATCAAAAATCTCTGCCAAATCAGCAGTGGTGGTCCCAACCCCAATCTTGGTGATTTAACTATTAAAAGCCTGCCTCCTGATCCTGTCACTCCAAAAGGCTTCCGCAAGGCAAAAAAAGCATGCCCTAGGAAGCCTTACAATTATTTACATTAATTATTTCTGATGGAACTGCACCAGCAGGATTTGTCCATTGCTTCACAAAATCATTCCTGCAAAACAAGAATGATTTGTTTTATTTTTATTTTCTGTCATGCCCTTGTTAAGAAGCTGCCCAGTTAAAAATGCTGTCCCACAAAAAGGAAAGGAAAATAACATACAACCAAGCATATACTTTATTTAAAAAGAAAAAGGCACTTTGCTAGTGGGTAGCTCAGGTAAGGCCTGTCTGTTACCCACAGTCTCATTTTGAGTTGTACTTCAAAGGCACATTCACACCACCCCTTTGGATTTAATTCAGTCTGGAAGGACTGATGATGCACATGTTCAGACTGTCTAGGCATACGGTCAGTCTGCCAGAGGCAATTGGACATACAGACTTAACAGCTCTCTAGCACACCAAAGGAATCCAACTGCCTTAGGGCAAACCTTCCCATTCAGTCCTAAACAAAAGTGCATTCTTGCATGTACTACAAAGAGCACAATATATTAAAAGCTCATAAAACTCAAATCTTGGGTTTTATGGTTATTTTTTTCAGTTTTCCTTAGAATAACCAAATATTATTTAAACAAGTCTTAAAAACTTTATGTATATAGTTGAAAGATGACTTTAGAAGCTATATCGCTGTTTGTCTCATGGCTGTAGTTGTGCATAATTGCAAATAGAAACCTTTTTAATGCACAGGATTTGTTTTTTCTATTTCCAGGTACCCTATCCCAGAATGGACTTGCATACATGAACCACAAAGTGGCTTACTTGTCACTTGCATTCTCGGTCCAATGGATGACTGGAAAACAAGAAAGATTGTGAGTGGCACAAGACCTTGCCCAGAAAAGGTCAGAAGCTAAATCTAGTTCTCCATTCCCCTGAGGCTATGTGGCAACAAATGCTTTGCGGTGATACAACATGAAGCTTGGCAGCAGGCAGTCAGTCGCACATCTGCAACAGATTTCCCCCCTCTTATAGACATATTCATGGGCAGCTCCCTGAAAATGAAAAAGGGAAGGGTGGCCTGGATCTCTTCCCACCCTCAGATGCAACAGAAGACAGTGCAAGAATGTAGTAATAGTATCCCTTAATCCCTACTGATTAAGAATATTAACAACTCCAATCTGCACCCTAATGATTTCCTGATGTTTTCGTCCCTCCAAAAACAACTCAACAGGCTGAAGATATGGCAACAGTCTTCAGGCAAGGTAAATGTAAAAGTGTGCATTTCTGTGTCTCAACATCTTGGCCACTTTTAACCTGGAAACCCCTTCCAACCACACAGAAACACATCTGCTCTTCATGGATGAGTTAGGAAAGGGAAGCTGGCAGGAGTCTGAATAATCAGTAAAGGATTCAACAGGCAGAGAAAGAGACGGGTCTCACTAATGGTGGCAATACAGGAGTAAATTAGCAATGGCCTTCCAGCTCGCAGATAAGATAGCAGGCTGGGCAAAGTACCAAGAGATTATCTTAGAAATATTTAACATTTCCTCATGGGCGCAATAAAGTATCTTTGTGATGTAGGGAAAAATACTTGTTCAGGCACCACAGCAATAACACGGATGAACTAGCACAGTAGTCAAACTTTTAAAATGAAAGTAGGAAATGGAACCTAAGAGAAGAACACCATAAAAGATAAAGAGCAACTCATGCTCACAGTGAGGTGGATTCAAGGAAGTTAACAGTGCTTAAAGTGCTATTTCTTTTGTTCACAGAGTAAAAATTGTTTAAATTGCTCATAAGCTTACATGGTGTTTGAAATCCTATCTTATATATCTGTGGAAGGTGAAGATGTCACAGGCATTGGACGATTTTTGGCAACTAAAACCTTCCTACTTCAGTCCCACAGCTTTTCTAATCCCAGCATCATTCCCTTGATAGGATAGAGTAAGAAAACTTTAATTACTGAAAATCCCCTCCTGTCAGTAACATCATATGGCAGCAGAAATATTCAGTCAAGACTCCCCACCTTCTGTCCTGAAATTCCCCCAGTTTCCAGGGAATGAAAGGAATTACCATGGGAGTGGAAAAGAAGTAGAACTTTTTAAATTATCAGAAATCACCCTCCGACTGTGTCTCATACAGAAACAGCTATGCCAACAGATTTTGGGTCACAAATTATTAATTTTGTTTTGGAAACAGAAGAATGATGAAACCATGGTAACAATTGTAAAACAGTACAACTACAGTATTTTGAAAGAATATGCAGGTAAAATGGAACCACAGAACAAGTAGGTGGTGCAACTTAATGTAAGCACCAAATAAAAAGAAGAAAATTCCTATTTATTTCAATGGTAAGGAAATGTGACAATCTTCCTTTAGATGTAAGTGCAGAGTCTTAGTCTTGGCATCATGAGGTACAGGATAGTGTTGCATCAGCCACATACCCAGGGCCATGTGGTGAGCTGAAGCTGCCAGAGATGGAGCCTTATGCAACAATGATATGGCCACTCACACTTTCAACCTATGATGCAAGCAGGTGGTGAGGCTTTGAATGCGGAGAGGCTCTTTTTAATGTATAACTAGAGACATGTATTTTACCATAACCAAGAAACAAGTTCACTGTGAGGCTTTAAGGGTTTTTTTTTTCATTGTGTGGAGACATCCGAATTCCAAGGCTACCAATAGCACCTGAAGACAAGCAAAAGAAAGCTCTCTTCGTTCTATATGCTCCCTCAAAATGTAATAATCTAGGCCAGACTGTAGCTTTGCCCACTAAAGTAGAAAATAGACATGATCTTTCAAAAAACATAGAAAACAGCAACTGAACCAACAGATTCAGCGGACAGAAAAACTGGTCCAATTTTAAAAAAAATACCATCCTATCCCACGGTCCTAATTTAGGAAAGTCTCCGCTCTGACCAGTGAATGTCCCAAGCACAAAACTCAGTCTAGGGAAGATTGCTAAAGTACACAACAAATCCAACACAAGAAACTCTAGTCTCCTCAGTTTACATAGACTCATAGAGTATGTCTCTGGGTGTAGTGGGATTGCTTGTTAAATACCAGACTAAGCCATTGAAGGAAAAGGAGAACCTTGGAAATAGATCATGATACAGTACAACATGCTTTCCAGCATCAGGCTGGCAGCACCCTCTGCTGTATGAGCAATACCACCAAAGTTAAAAGAAACCTATGACAGGCCGCACTTGGGCATTCAACACTATTGTGGGTATACTCTACTTTGCTTTAGAAAGCAAATCTTTTACACAAAATTTCCACTGAAATGAAAAAGATAAAGAAAAATGAAACCCTAACTTGCACTCCTTTTTGAAAACATTTGTGGCTGATGCAAAGCAGACTTCTATTCCTCTCTCCTCCCTCTCCTTTGGAGGCTGCCTGAGATGGAATGTTCCAGACAATCACCCACAATCCAGCAAGAGGAGGGAGAAAGAATCACCACTGGCTCACTTGTAATCATGTGGCCTGCTCCAGTGCTTATATTGCAAGACATTGCTTGTTGAGCAAGGCAAAGTTTAGAAGAAATGTTTGCTTGTCTTGCAGAACGCTCTTAAATCACGGTATTACTGTACATGTAACCTAACCACTTCCAAAGCATTATTTGTGAAAGCAACGTAGGTTAACAGCACAGTCATGAGAACCATTCATGTTCTATATGGCTTATTTCCTAGCAAGTGTGAATAGGGTTACAGACTTGATAACTATTCTCTTAAAGACATTTTTTTAAATTTAGGATATAGAAAAAACACAAAACTATGGAATGCTTCTGGTCTAGGATTGATGACTATTAAAGGAATTTTAAATGGGATTTCATACTGCTACTTAAAATCAAAGGAATTTGGTCTCTTAGGGTTAAAATGTAGAGCTTAGACAAATTACTTTTATAGGCTACAACCCCAGTGATTCTGGGAGCTGTCATCAAATGAATAATTAAATACTATAAATAAATAACATTTCTAAGCTCTGGGGGGAATCTTTGTCAAAATTCAGTCATAAAAAGATCCCCAAGTGACAATTTAATGAACTCTCAAACTCATTCCACAACAGCCAAGTTGCTACTTTTCTGCTTTCTTGCACAGACACCTAAAATGGCATTATTTCCTCAAAGTACACCATTTGCAGCTAAAGAATTACTAAAATGGAGCTGCACTAAACTGGTAGAGGATCAATAGAGCTTAAGACATTTGTGGGAAGTTGATTAAAAACCCTCTAACCTTCATATATTGTGTTTGGCAAACCCTGCAAAAGCACAACATAATCTACTCTGATCAAGGTGGGACCCGTATGAGTCATTAGAGCTCAGAGTTGAGAAACCCTCTAATGCATGATGACAAATTCCAGTTCCTGGGAGGTACTTTACAACCAGTCACCTATGAGTAAACTCTGTTGCTCACAATGGGAATGATTTAACGATACTTACACAGAGAAGCTCCTTTCATGTTGTTACATCTATCAAAGCTTGTTTATTAGCAATCTCAAGAGCATGGATTCATATGAAAGCCCAATAGAATGGACTTCTCTGCAAGGATAATGCTGGTGGGCAGTAGCACAATAAGTGATTATGTCCATAATGCTACATAAAATGTTATTAAAATGTCAGCATGAATAAGATTTGCATAGCCTCTGAAGCAATGTTGCGTGGACTTTTAAAATTTAGTGTTATTCATGTATTGCTATAAGGGCTTTGATAGGTTTGATTAACATTCCAAGTTTGACAATTTTTCATCATGAAAATGAAAATATGCATTTTAAAATGCAAAATCCCAATGATGGGCATGAGACATACTGTATCTGGCATGAGAGGGTATTTCCTAGGTCTTTTGCAAGATTTTATAAGTAGCCTTCATCTGCAATATGAAAATGGAGATTATTGTTTTGGCCTTCCTGGCATCAAGCTGTTGATTAATCATAAGCCATGACACTAAATCCTGGACACACATTTCAGAATCTAAAACTTCACAATTGTAGATGTAGGTTTGAAATGACACATTTAATATTTATTTTTATTTATTTATTCTAATATACTTTAATATTAGTAATATTCTTTAATATTAGTAAATAACTAATAAATTTATTCCTGCTTTCCCAACATTTTTTTTTGCTTGTATCAATCTTACAAACTGAAATATAGAGAATAAACCTAAGGGGAGGGAACTGACTCATTGAAAGGTCAAAGAATCCATTCTTTTGGACAGTAAGGCAAGCTAGAGACCACAAAGCAGCATTTAATGAATGCAGTCCAGTCTAGGCTGATGTTCCCTTATTAATTAATTAATTAATTAATTATTAGGCTTACATACCGCCCGTCTTCCTGGGAGGAACTCCGGGCGGTTTACAACAAGGGGGCAGCAAAACGACAGATTAAAAATAGCAGCGAATTAATTAACTAGCTAAATAATAAAACAACACGAAGCAAAACAAAACAAAACAAAAGGACCAAGGATGCAGATGGCGGGGAGGAAAAAAAAACTTTATTAGAGTCACCCAAACGTCTCCCGGAAGAGGAGAGTTTTCAGTGCCTTCCGGAAGGCAGGCAGGGACTCTGCTAGGCGCACTTCTGCTGGGAGATGATTCCACAGGGTCGGGCCAGCCACAGAGAAGGCTTGGGTACGGGTGGAAGTTCTCCGAGCCTCCCTGGGCGTGGCCACGCGCAGCATGTGCGCCCGCGACAACCGCGACAACCTTGCTAGAATGTGTTGCTTCGGCAGCAATCTGTGGATCTAGCAGGTTCACCCAATGGATAAGCCAGTGCATTTCCTCCAGGTACTTCTCTGGTCCCATGGCTACTGGCAGGTGAAGCAGCATCTTCTTTCTGGTCGAAAGGAAAGCAAGCTCCTCGTAACTTGTTCCGTCTCCAACCAATGAGCAGGGGCCAGGCTTGCCTTTTTAGTTTGATGGTATCCCAGAGAGTCAAGGGAAGCAGACTTCGAGTGGCTCCAAGTCCCTAGTGCACCACAAAACCAAGAGTGTGTCCTACTCCTGCTTCCCAGTCTCAAGGCAACATCATCAGGATTTAGAGACTCTTTCTTATTTCCAAGTGGGTCTCTGTACTCAGCAACTTATCAGTTACCTTTACTGGAAACCTCCACTCTCTTTACCCACACTACAAAAAAACCCAAATAATATGCAATCAAGTGGCCTAATTGAGACTGCAGAATTTATTCCAAGATAGTAAATATTTCGCTTCTAACTTCATGAAATAAAAATGGAAACTGAATATTCCTAGATGCTAAAGAGAATGGTAATACCAGCTAACAACCTGTAGGCATATATAGATAACCTTCCATCAAAATGAGGATTTTTTTAAAATTTATTTTTGTTTTGTTTAAACAAGTCACTACTTGGGGCAGTTTCCAGAAAATAAAAAAAACCAAAATTTTAAAAATGAACATAACCTCCCCCCCCCAAACCCTTTTGGCAAACTATGGGCTGGCATAAACCACAAAATATTACGAAGTGTGAGTTTTGGAAAGGCCTGGGTAAAAACTCAAGTTTTAACTTGCTTCTGGAAGCTCAGGAGAGTAGGGGCCCATCACACCTCTACAAGAAGGGAGTTCCAGAGGTGGTGGCCACTACTGAGAAGGTCTGTCTCCTAGTTGATGATTTCTGGGCTTCTGTCGTAGCGGCCACCCGCAGCATCAAGGATTGAGAAGTGCAGGTAGGACAGGAAGACAACCTTAGGGAAAGTCACTCCGACAGGTAGCAAGGTCCTAACCTGGAAAGGACTTTAGTTTATAAGTTAACATCAGTTAGTTTATAATTGAATTTGGCCATGGAAGCATACAGCCAGCCAGTGCAGGCGGGCCATGACAGGTGAAATATGGTCAAATTTAGATGTATTAATGACCAATATGGCTGCTGCATTTTGTACTTACTGCAGCTTCTGAACTGCCATCAAGGGCAGCCCTATGTAGAAAAAATTACAATAAGAGATCCTTGAGATGACCGATGCAAGAACTATTGCTGTTAGGGACTTCCTGCTGAGAAGGGGGTGGGGATGTGCAATCTGCTCCAGAGGGGAAGTGGCAGATTTGGTCATAGCCAAGATCTGTTTCTCTATCAAAAGGGCCACATCTAAAAGCACATCCAGATTATGGGACTGATCCTTCAGAGAAAGTGTGATCCCATCAAGATCAGGCAATAAACCTCCTAAGCCAGGCATGCCCAAACTTCGGCCCTGCAGATGTTTTGGACCACAACTCCCACAGTTCTTTGCCATTGGAAATAAAGGCTTGGGATTCTGGGAGCTGTGGTCCAAAACATCTGCAGGGCTGAAGTTTGGGTATGCCTGTCCTAAGCACTCAGGATCTCTATCTTGTCAGGATTCAACTTCAGCCTATTAGTCCTGGCCCAGTCCATAACCATGGCCAGACAATGCTCCAGGGTGTGTACAGCTTCCCCTGCTGAAGAGGAAAAGGAGAGATAGAATTGTGTGTCATCAGCATACTCTAAATCTCTTAATGACACCCTCTGCAGCATCATATAGACGTTATAGCAAGGGGTAGATGGTGGACCTTTGTGGAACACCACACTATAATATCCATGGGGACAAAACAGCTTCCCTAAGCTGGTTTCTCTGTTAAGGAAGGAACAAAGCCAGCATAATGCTAGGCCTCCAAACCTCAATCCCAACAAGTGGTTCAGGAAGATACCATGGTTCCATTCCCCCCGTCAGTCTCCCATAACAGGTCATCTAGCAGGGCAACCAGAACTGCCTTAGTTCCATGAGGTGGCTGGAACTCTGGCTGAATTGCATCCCCCAAGAACACTTGCAGCTGATTGACCACCAACCTCTCAGTTTCCCTATTAAATGGTGTGTAAGCAACCAGATGATAATTGTTCTGTCATATATAGAACATCTCTTTAAAGATAACAGAAGCATTGACCATGGTGTAAAGTTAGATGATGGTATAGATATCATGAGGGAAGAGGCAGAACATGCCATTAAACTATTGAAGTGTGGCAAAGCCCCAGGCCCTGATGAAATATATATGGAAGTTTTGAAATTGCTCAAGGAAGAACAATCACTTTCCCTTCTGGTCGATTTATACAACAGCATCTATAGAAGTGGAACCATCCCACAGGACTGGCTCAAATCCACTTTTATACCACTTCCAAAGAAACCTAGTACAAAAAGTTGTAATGAATATCAGTCAATCAGTTTGATGAGTCACATCCTGAAATTGTTTTTTAAAGGCCAGCATTTAAGAATAAATTGGAAGTGTGAAGAGAGCATTGGAGATACCCAATTTGGATTCAGGAATGGATTTGGAACTTGGAAGGCATTATTTAGTCTTCAAATACTAGTTCAGCGATGTCTCGATGTCAATGTTGATGTTTTTGTTTGCTTCATTGAGCCTTTGACTCAGTTAAACACGATAAACTTATTAATATTCTTAAAGAATTGGGCTTGGACAGTCATGATATCAGATTGATTGGAAATTTGTAATGCAATCAGCGTGCTGGTGTCTGGATAGATGGTGAGATATCAGAAGAGGTGTCAATTGCGAAAGGTGGTCATCAAGGTTGTATTCTCTGAATTCTACTTTTTAATATCTATTCAGAAAGAATTTTCCAGGATGTTCTTGAAGGAAAGAATCAACGTGTGAAAGTGAATGGAGTTCTTCTTAATAACCTAAGGTACACTGACAACACTGTCCTGTTTGCAACAAGTCCGGCAAATGTGCAAGGATTATTGGATTCTTTTGCTGCAGAAAGCAGTGTCATGGGATTGCAAAATAATGTGAAGAGGACAAAATAGATGGTTAGCAGCAAAAAAAAAACCAAACAAAATGGTTCACAGAACCTTCTCAAGATTGGCAGTGATGTAATTGACTGAGTATCATCTTATAAATACAGTGGTACCTTGTATAAAGTAATTAATTTGGTCCAAATGAAATTCCGTTGAGTAAATTTTCCTTTATACAAATTTCCCATAGGAATGCATTGAAAACAGAGTAATCCCTAATTGCAACCATTTTTATGTTGTACGGATTTGCCCCATAGGCAATTCTGTTAAGCAAATTTCCCCTATCTCCGGAATTTTTTATGTTGTACATATTTTATGTTATACAAACCGTTTGTTTTACAAGGGTCCACTGTGCTTGGGATGCTTTGTCAAAGATAACTGGGATCATTCATGTGAAATTAGTTGCAGAATTGAACAAGCTAGAAATTCCTTCCAGAAAATGACAAACCAGGACTTATCTATCAGACTTCATACTCAAATACTTCAATCCTATGTAATCAGCACACTTCTCTATGGTGTTGAAACTTGGACCCTTACAGACATGTAATGCAGGAAGCTGGAAGCATTCGAAATGTGGACAAAAAAATGAATTCTGAAGATACCTTGGACAGCCAGAATCACTAATGTGGCTATATTACATACCGCACATGAGTAAAAAGTTAGAAATCCTCAATACTGCAAAGAGAATAAAATTGCAGTATTTCGGACACATAATGTGCAATAAGAAATATCATCTGCTGCAAGTTATGCTTCAAGGCAAAATAGACGGGAAGTGTGGCCCGGGGCGTAGAAGAAAACTCTGGCTTAAGAACTTGGTCTGCAATGGTCCACAATGAGCACAGCTGCTCTGTTTAGAATAGCTTTAGATAGAACCCAGTTCAGTCTACTGATCACCAACATTCTACAAGGACATGGCACTTGAAGTAGAAGATCACTTGACAAGTTTTTCAGAATGGGCCAGATCATTATCTCCTTCAGGAAGGAAAGTAAATATCCTCCTATAAGGACAAGTTCATGATCTGAGTCACTGTCTTGGCTGATTTTAAGAGCCAGGAGGTCCATGGGTCTGGTTGGGAGGTGATGGCCTTAGAAGTACTTTGTCCACATCATCAGGCAACACAGGCTCAACCTGATCTAATATAACCAGCCCAGACAGTGTGTCGGATATCTTACATAACTTGTACTAATAGAGTCAAGGTTATGTTAAGATATTAATGGATGACCCATTGACACAGATAAAAGATGCATTCTGCCCTCAGTACAGTATGTTTTGCTTTGCTTTCCCTGTAGGAATAGTCTACAGTGATTCATTTACAGGGAAATACGATGGATTTCACTGAAATCAAAGTAATTTAAGTCATTATTTAAATCACCATTCAAAAAGATAAAATTTAATCAAAATTCCTTGCTATGACAATACAGTAGGATATTTTACACAACTCCAAGATGTAGTTAGGGTGGACTCGGGCCTCCTCCCGTGTAGAAATCCGGCCGCCCCGGCGACGTTTCGACGAGGTCTCACTCGTCATCTTCAGGCTGGTGTTCTGGCTTCTTTCTTCTTGAAGCAAAGCGTGATCTCAGTTGAAGTCCTTCTATAAAAACTGCTGGGGGTGTGTGGTTTGCTTGCTCTGTTGCTGATTGTGGGTTCGTTTGTTCTTTTGTGATCTGCTGTGTGGCTGAGGCGATCGTTAAGGGCTTAACTGCTGGTGGGTTAGATGGCTGTTTAGAGACGTCATGTGTGGGTGAGGTGCTGGATGTGTGTCTATTAGCCTTTTGTTTCTTAACGACCTTGGTGATGGGTGTTCTGGCAGCATCCTGGGCTTTGGTGGAGTGGGGTCCTGTGTCTTGTGAATTCATTTTGGTCTGGCTGCGTGTCTGTGGTCTCCCAATGTTTTTTTGGCATGTGTAAGTGTGCTCCATGTGGTGGCTGGAGTGGGGAGTAGCGGTAGATGGTGCAGTCGTGGTTTTGTTATTGGATGGTGGTTTCGTTTCATCTGTGGGAAGGGTCTGGGTTTGTGTTTGGTGTGGATGGAAGGTGGTGGCATCTTGTGTCCTTTTGGACCTGGTGTCAGTCTTTGTGACAGAGGCTCGTCTGTTGACCAGGGCTAGTTTCCAGATGTCAGGCAAGCGGGAGGTGTCATCACGTTTATTCATGTTGTTTGGGTGTTTCTCTATTTCAATGGCTTCCATGATTATTCGACTGTTGAAGTGTTCAGTTTTGGAGATGAGTTTGGTTCTTTTAAAATCAATTTCATGACCTGTTGTTTTTATGTGCTGGAAGAGAGAGGAAGATTTTTCTTCTTTTTTGACTGCGTTCTTGTGTTCTGCGATGCGTGCGCTTATTCTCCTGTTTGTCTGTCCGATGTATGTGGCTGGGCAGACTTTGCATGGTATTTCGTAGACTCCTTGGTTTTCTCTAGCTCAATCTTGTCTTTGGGGTTTCTTAAAATGTTGGCTATTTTTTGTTCGGTGCAAAAGGCTGTCTTGATATTGTGTTTGTGGAGAATTTTGCTTATTTTGTCTGTGGTGCCTTTGATGTAAGGGAGGAGGGCAGTGCCGTTGTTCTCTTCTGTTTCTTGGTTCTTGGGGGGTGTTTCTTTTTGGATTAGTTTGGTGATGGTGTTTTTTTGGAATCCGTTTGCAATTAAAGCATTCGAGAGAGTGTGTAATTCAGTTTTTAGGTGGTCTTTGTCAGCGAGGCGTTTGGTTCTGGAGATGAGGGTTTTTGCTACGGAGTTGATCTGTGCAGGGTGGTGGTGTGATTGTGCATTTAAGTAGCGGTTTGTATGTGTTTTTTTCCGGTAGATGGTATGTCCTAAGGAGCCGTCGGGTTTTTTGTAGATTAGGACGTCCAGGAAGGGAAGTTGGTTGTTGGCTTCTATTTCCATAGTGAATTGTATTTTGGGGTGTAGGCTGTTGAGATGTGTGAGGAAGTTGTTCAGTTTGTCTTTCCCGTGTGGCCAGATAACAAAGGTGTCGTCAACATATCTGAGCCAGAGTTTGGGTTTATGTTCGGACTTCTGTAACGCGTTGGTTTCAAAGTGTTCCATATATAGGTTTGCGATGACCGGTGAGAGGGGTGATCCCATGGGTGCTCCTTCTATCTGTTTGTATCTTTGTCCATTGTGGATGAAGTATGTGTTGGTTAGGCAGTGGTTGGTCAGATCTAGGATGTGCTTGGGGGGGTTGCATTTGTTGTGGATAGCTGTCAAGGCTTCTTGGATGGGCACTTGTGTGAAGAGCGAAACAACATCGAAGCTCACGAGTAGGTCATTGGGTTGTAGGTCTTGTTTCTTTATAATTTCTATGAAGTGGAACGAGTTTTGTACGTATGAAGAGATGGATTCTGCATAGGGCTGGAGTTGTTTGGCAAGAAATTTGGCGAGGTTTTGTAGGGGTGAGCCTATGGAGCTGACTATGGGTCTGAGAGGTGTTCCTTCTTTGTGAATCTTGGGGAGGCCGTAGAGCTTGGGGCATCTGGATGATTTCTCTCTGGGGATGATGCTTGGCTTGATTTCTTCACTTAAGGGTGAGGCTTTTATTTTGGCTTTGGTGGTTTTTTTCCAGGTAGGTGGTGGGGTCTGTGTTCAAAGGTATGTAAGCAGGGTCTTGTAGTAGGTTGGATAGTTTGGCTTGGTAGTCAGATGTGTTCATCACCACTGTGGCATTGCCTTTGTCTGCTGGGAGAATGATTATGTTGTTGTCTTTCCTCAGGTTGGTGAGGGCTTTTTGTTCTTCTTTGTGTAAATTGCTTCTGGGTGGTTTGCTGGAGCAGAGGATATTGGTGACTTCGAGTCTGATTTTGTTGGCTTCATCTGGGTTGATTTTGGTTAGGCTGGCTTCCACTCCGCATATGATGTTTTCAGTGGGGATGTGTCTGGGGGCGACTGCAAAGTTGAATCCTTTGGACAGGACTTTGGTCTCTGCGATGGTGAGTGTCCTGTCTGATATGTTGTGAACTGTTTGTTTCATGGGCTGCTGTGGGGGGTTGGGCTTCTGGCGTTTTTCCAGTTTGTGGAGTTTGTTGGTGTGTATGTCTGTCTTGTGGGAGGTCTCTGTTTCAGCTCTCCAGGCGGCGAGTTGCTTGGATTTGTTCCAGAGTGTTGGGTGGATTTTGTTGCTGAGTTTGAGGTGGAGAGTGAGTAGGTCTCTGTTGGTTTGATCTAGTAGGTATCTTTTCTTGTGTAGTTCGTTTCTGATTAGGGCTAGTTCTGTTCTTTTCAGGATCCTTTCGCTGGATGGGGTTTTTGAGTGGAATTTCAGTTGGAAGCTTGTGGGGATCACATTTTTATCTCGGCAGTTGCGTAGGAATGCAATGTCACATAAGATGGTGGCTCTTCGGACTTCTAGTTTCTCGTAGGTTCTGGTCAGCTGGAAGGTTTCCTCCCCGTAGAGGTCGGATATTTGTTTTCGTAGATTTTCACGGGTATAGGTATGCATGTTAGGGTGGACTCGGGCCTCCTCCCGTGTAGAAATCCAGCCGCCCCGGCGACGTTTCGACGAGGTCTCACTCGTCATCTTCAGGCTGGTGTTCTGGCTTCTTTCTTCTTGAAGCAAAGCGTGATCTCAGTTGAAGTCCTTCTATAAATACTGCTGGGGGTGTGTGGTTTGCTTGCTCTGTTGCTGATTGTGGGTTCGTTTGTTCTTTTGTGATCTGCTGTGTGGCTGAGGCGAACATAAACCCAAACTGTGTGGCTGAGTCCGAACATAAACCCAAACTCTGGCTCAGATATGTTGACGACACCTTTGTTATCTGACCACACGGGAAAGACAAACTGAACAACTTCCTCACACATCTCAACAGCCTACACCCCAAAATACAATTCACTATGGAAATAGAAGCCAACAACCAACTTCCCTTCCTGGACGTCCTAATCTACAAAAAACCCGACGGCTCCTTAGGACATACCATCTACCGGAAAAAAACACATACAAACCGCTACTTAAATGCACAATCACACCACCACCCTGCACAGATCAACTCCGTAGCAAAAACCCTCATCTCCAGAACCAAACGCCTCGCTGACAAAGACCACCTAAAAACTGAATTACACACTCTCTCGAATGCTTTAATTGCAAACGGATTCCAAAAAAACACCATCACCAAACTAATCCAAAAAGAAACACCCCCCAAGAACCAAGAAACAGAAGAGAACAACGGCACTGCCCTCCTCCCTTACATCAAAGGCACCACAGACAAAATAAGCAAAATTCTCCACAAACACAATATCAAGACAGCCTTTTGCACCGAACAAAAAATAGCCAACATTTTAAGAAACCCCAAAGACAAGATTGAGCTAGAAAACCAAGGAGTCTACGAAATACCATGCAAAGTCTGCCCAGCCACATACATCGGACAGACAAACAGGAGAATAAGCGCACGCATCGCAGAACACAAGAACGCAGTCAAAAAAGAAGAAAAATCTTCCTCTCTCTTCCAGCACATAAAAACAACAGGTCATGAAATTGATTTTAAAAGAACCAAACTCATCTCCAAAACTGAACACTTCAACAGTCGAATAATCATGGAAGCCATTGAAATAGAGAAACACCCAAACAACATGAATAAACGTGATGACACCTCCCGCTTGCCTGACATCTGGAAACTAGCCCTGGTCAACAGACGAGCCTCTGTCACAAAGACTGACACCAGGTCCAAAAGGACACAAGATGCCACCACCTTCCATCCACACCAAACACAAACCCAGACCCTTCCCACAGATGAAACGAAACCACCATCCAATAACAAAACCACGACTGCACCATCTACCGCTACTCCCCACTCCAGCCACCACATGGAGCACACTTACACATGCCAAAAAAACATTGGGAGACCACAGACACGCAGCCAGACCAAAATGAATTCACAAGACACAGGACCCCACTCCACCAAAGCCCAGGATGCTGCCAGAACACCCATCACCAAGGTCGTTAAGAAACAAAAGGCTAATAGACACACATCCAGCACCTCACCCACACATGACGTCTCTAAACAGCCATCTAACCCACCAGCAGTTAAGCCCTTAACGATCGCCTCAGCCACACAGCAGATCACAAAAGAACAAACAAACCTACAATCAGCAACAGAGCAAGCAAACCACACCCCCCCAGCAGTATTTATAGAAGGACTTCAACTGAGATCACGCTTTGCTTCAAGAAGAAAGAAGCCAGAACACCAGCCTGAAGATGACGAGTGAGACCTCGTCGAAACGTCGCCGGGGCGGCTGGATTTCTACACGGGAGGAGGCCCGAGTCCACCCTAACATGCATACCTATACCCGTGAAAATCTACGAAAACAAATATATATATATATGCATGTTAGGGTGGATTCGGGTTTCTTCCCGTGTAGAAATCTGGTTGTTTTGGCGACGTTTCGACGAGGTCTCACTCGTCATCTTCAGGCTGGTGTTCTGGCTTCTTTCTTCTTGAAGCAAAGCGTGATCTCAGTTGAAGTCCTTCTATAAATACTGCTGGGGGTGTGTGGTTTGCTTGCTCTGTTGCTGATTGTGGGTTCGTTTGTTCTTTTGTGATCTGCTGTGTGGCTGAGGCGATCGTTAAGGGCTTAACTGCTGGTGGGTTAGATGGCTGTTTAGAGACGTCATGTGTGGGTGAGGTGCTGGATGTGTGTCTATTAGCCTTTTGTTTCTTAACGACCTTGGTGATGGGTCTTCTGGCAGCATCCTGGGCTTTGGTGGAGTGGGGTCCTGTGTCTTGTGAATTCATTTTGGTCTGGCTGCGTGTCTGTGGTCTCCCAATGTTTTTTTGGCATGTGTAAGTGTGCTCCATGTGGTGGCTGGAGTGGGGAGTAGCGGTAGATGGTGCAGTCGTGGTTTTGTTATTGGATGGTGGTTTCGTTTCATCTGTGGGAAGGGTCTGGGTTTGTGTTTGGTGTGGATGGAAGGTGGTGGCATCTTGTGTCCTTTTGGACCTGGTGTCAGTCTTTGTGACAGAGGCTCGTCTGTTGACCAGGGCTAGTTTCCAGATGTCAGGCAAGCGGGAGGTGTCATCACGTTTATTCATGTTGTTTGGGTGTTTCTCTATTTCAATGGCTTCCATGATTATTCGACTGTTGAAGTGTTCAGTTTTGGAGATGAGTTTGGTTCTTTTAAAATCAATTTCATGACCTGTTGTTTTTATGTGCTGGAAGAGAGAGGAAGATTTTTCTTCTTTTTTGACTGCGTTCTTGTGTTCTGCGATGCGTGCGCTTATTCTCCTGTTTGTTTGTCTGTCCGATGTATGTGGCTGGGCAGACTTTGCATGGTATTTCGTAGACTCCTTGGTTTTCTAGCTCAATCTTGTCTTTGGGGTTTCTTAAAATGTTGGCTATTTTTTGTTCGGTGCAAAAGGCTGTCTTGATATTGTGTTTGTGGAGAATTTTGCTTATTTTGTCTGTGGTGCCTTTGATGTAAGGGAGGAGGGCAGTGCCGTTGTTCTCTTCTGTTTCTTGGTTCTTGGGGGGTGTTTCTTTTTGGATTAGTTTGGTGATGGTGTTTTTTTGGAATCCGTTTGCAATTAAAGCATTCGAGAGAGTGTGTAATTCAGTTTTTAGGTGGTCTTTGTCAGCGAGGCGTTTGGTTCTGGAGATGAGGGTTTTTGCTACGGAGTTGATCTGTGCAGGGTGGTGGTGTGATTGTGCATTTAAGTAGCGGTTTGTATGTGTTTTTTTCCGGTAGATGGTATGTCCTAAGGAGCCGTCGGGTTTTTTGTAGATTAGGACGTCCAGGAAGGGAAGTTGGTTGTTGGCTTCTATTTCCATAGTGAATTGTATTTTGGGGTGTAGGCTGTTGAGATGTGTGAGGAAGTTGTTCAGTTTGTCTTTCCCGTGTGGTCAGATAACAAAGGTGTCGTCAACATATCTGAGCCAGAGTTTGGGTTTATGTTCGGACTCAGCCACACAGTTTGGGTTTATGTTCGCCTCAGCCACACAGCAGATCACAAAAGAACAAACGAACCCACAATCAGCAACAGAGCAAGCAAACCACACACCCCCAGCAGTATTTATAGAAGGACTTCAACTGAGATCACGCTTTGCTTCAAGAAGAAAGAAGCCAGAACACCAGCCTGAAGATGACGAGTGAGACCTCGTCGAAACGTCGCCAAAACAACCAGATTTCTACACGGGAAGAAACCCGAATCCACCCTAACATGCATATATATATATATTTGTTTTCGTAGATTTTCACGGGTATAGGTATGCATGTTAGGGTGGACTCGGGCCTCCTCCCGTGTAGAAATCCGGCCGCCCCGGCGACGTTTCGACGAGGTCTCACTCGTCATCTTCAGGCTGGTGTTCTGGCTTCTTTCTTCTTGAAGCAAAGCGTGATCTCAGTTGAAGTCCTTCTATAAATACTGCTGGGGGGGTGTGGTTTGCTTGCTCTGTTGCTGATTGTAGGTTTGTTTGTTCTTTTGTGATCTGCTGTGTGGCTGAGGCGATCGTTAAGGGCTTAACTGCTGGTGGGTTAGATGGCTGTTTAGAGACGTCATGTGTGGGTGAGGTGCTGGATGTGTGTCTATTAGCCTTTTGTTTCTTAACGACCTTGGTGATGGGTCTTCTGGCAGCATCCTGGGCTTTGGTGGAGTGGGGTCCTGTGTCTTGTGAGTTCATTTTGGTCTGGCTGCGTGTCTGTGGTCTCCTAATGTTTTTTTGGCGTGTGTAAGTGTGCTCCATGTGGTGGCTGGAGTGGGGAGTAGCGGTAGATGGTGCAGTCGTGGTTTTGTTATTGGATGGTGGTTTCGTTTCATCTGTGGGAAGGGTCTGGGTTTGTGTTTGGTGTGGATGGAAGGTGGTGGCATCTTGTGTCCTTTTGGACCTGGTGTCAGTCTTTGTGACAGAGGCTCGTCTGTTGACCAGGGCTAGTTTCCAGATGTCAGGCAAGCGGGAGGTGTCATCACGTTTATTCATGTTGTTTGGGTGTTTCTCTATTTCAATGGCTTCCATGATTATTCGACTGTTGAAGTGTTCAGTTTTGGAGATGAGTTTGGTTCTTTTAAAATCAATTTCATGACCTGTTGTTTTTATGTGCTGGAAGAGAGAGGAAGATTTTTCTTCTTTTTTGACTGCGTTCTTGTGTTCTGCGATGCGTGCGCTTATTCTCCTGTTTGTTTGTCTGTCCGATGTATGTGGCTGGGCAGACTTTGCATGGTATTTCGTAGACTCCTTGGTTTTCTAGCTCAATCTTGTCTTTGGGGTTTCTTAAAATGTTGGCTATTTTTTGTTCGGTGCAAAAGGCTGTCTTGATATTGTGTTTGTGGAGAATTTTGCTTATTTTGTCTGTGGTGCCTTTGATGTAAGGGAGGAGGGCAGTGCCGTTGTTCTCTTCTGTTTCTTGGTTCTTGGGGGGTGTTTCTTTTTGGATTAGTTTGGTGATGGTGTTTTTTTGGAATCCGTTCGCAATTAAAGCATTCGAGAGAGTGTGTAATTCAGTTTTTAGGTGGTCTTTGTCAGCGAGGCGTTTGGTTCTGGAGATGAGGGTTTTTGCTACGGAGTTGATCTGTGCAGGGTGGTGGTGTGATTGTGCATTTAAGTAGCGGTTTGTATGTGTTTTTTTCCGGTAGATGGTATGTCCTAAGGAGCCGTCGGGTTTTTTGTAGATTAGGACGTCCAGGAAGGGAAGTTGGTTGTTGGCTTCTATTTCCATAGTGAATTGTATTTTGGGGTGTAGGCTGTTGAGATGTGTGAGGAAGTTGTTCAGTTTGTCTTTCCCGTGTGGCCAGATAACAAAGGTGTCGTCAACATATCTGAGCCAGAGTTTGGGTTTATGTTCGGACTTCTGTAACGCGTTGGTTTCAAAGTGTTCCATATATAGGTTTGCGATGACCGGTGAGAGGGGTGATCCCATGGGTGCTCCTTCTATCTGTTTGTATCTTTGTCCATTGTGGATGAAGTATGTGTTGGTTAGGCAGTGGTTGGTCAGATCTAGGATGTGCTTGGGGGGGTTGTATTTGTTGTGGATAGCTGTCAAGGCTTCTTGAATGGGCACTTGTGTGAAGAGCGAAACAACGTCGAAGCTCACGAGTAGGTCATTGGGTTGTAGGTCTTGTTTCTTTATAATTTCTATGAAGTGGAACGAGTTTTGTACGTATGAAGAGATGGATTCTGCATAGGGCTGGAGTTGTTTGGCAAGAAATTTGGCGAGGTTTTGTAGGGGTGAGCCTATGGAGCTGACTATGGGTCTGAGAGGTGTTCCTTCTTTGTGAATCTTGGGGAGGCGGTAGAGCTTGGGGCATCTGGAAGATTTCTCTCTGGGGATGATGCTTGGCTTGATTTCTTCACTTAAGGGTGAGGCTTTTATTTTGGCTTTGGTGGTTTTTTCCAGGTAGGTGGTGGGATCTGTGTTCAAAGGTATGTAAGCAGGGTCTTGTAGTAGGTTGGATAGTTTGGCTTGGTAGTCAGATGTGTTCATCACCACTGTGGCATTGCCTTTGTCTGCTGGGAGAATGATTATGTTGTTGTCTTTCTTCAGGTTGGTGAGGGCTTTTTGTTCTTCTTTGTGTAAATTGCTTCTGGGTGGTTTGCTGGAGCAGAGGATATTGGTGACTTCGAGTCTGATTTTGTTGGCTTCATCTGGGTTGATTTTGGTTAGGCTGGCTATCCACCCTAACATGCATACCTATACCCGTGAAAATCTACGAAAACATATATATATATATATATATATATATATAACTACATCTTGGAGTTGTATATATATATATATATAGAAGGTGTGTACTATACATTTTAAAACACTTACAGTATTTTGAAAAACTTGAAAATTAACTATTTAGTTATATTAGAAAATGAGTAATTGGCTGAAATGTTATTGTATTACTTATGCCTCTGAAAGAGTGATAACATCACTTGCAAGGGCAATTATTGTAATTTAAAATATCCTACTAGTCCTGCAACTTTTCCAAATCCCATGTCATCTCTTTCATCATATAAAAATACTGGAAGCTGCAGGATTCGAGTGCAGCCAATTTATTTTAATGTGACCACTTGTGGATTACAAATTGCAACCTCAGACAATATTTAGGCCACACAGTGTCAGTGTTCATAATTGTGCAGGTAGACATCTGTATGTACTCTATTTGTATGGCCTCCCTGTTTCCTTACTACTATAATGCTGGCAATGACCTTGTATATCAGACTCCCTTTCACTTTAAACCTCCATCTATAATTAAGTGCTGCGTAAAAAATAAATAATTGCAATATAGTGGCAGTTAACATGGCACAGGAGCAAGACAGACAGGCTACCTGGGAATGATGAAGGTTGTGTTCCAGCATACCTATATTTGAACACATTGCCTGAAATCCAGTAATTAGATGCAAGCTGAGTAGACTCGGTGAATCAACAGAAACAATTCAAGGGGCCTGCTCTAGTTGTAACTTATTACTGGATTTCAGCCATTATCTGGAGAGGATGGAGGTTTATGGTTGCCAACTCTGGAGTTGGTTGATCTGACTCCACTTTTTCGAATGAGAAAGCAAATAACAATGAGTAGGGAGGGAGAGTTTGACTGCTGAAAAACTCAACTGGAAGTGATGACCCAGAACAGAAAGGTACTGCAAACGTTTAACTTGCCTACTCTGCCTGATGCAATTATATCTGTTCTTTCTGCTCTTCAGTAATGACATGTTTCTTTTCTTTTTTTGGGGGGGGGGATGTATTGTGAACTCATTCCAGAAAGAATGATGGGGTGCTGAATGGCTCCAGGGGAGAGATAAAGCAGGCATCAATAGGGAAGAGGTTCTATTGTTGAAGGGCTCAACAAAATTCTATGGGAAGGAAGAGAAGGATAATACAGTACTCTCTTGGTTAGTAGTAGGATAGGCCCATTTCATTACAGAAAATATTTGTGAAACTACTGAGCTGGTTGAACAGGCAGTACATGAAGCCAATCTTAGTCAAGTTGCACCGCTAGGCAAATATCCATTTACAGGACAGGTGCAAAGGCTTCTCTGACCTCATAGCCGAAGAGACGGACTTAGCTCCTCAGCTCATTTTCCAGACTGCGGCAGAGCATTTGCATACTTGCCTGACAAATTTCACTTACATGCTAAAAATCCTCTGCCAAGCAACAGAGGAAATTACTATAGTTTCTCTATCTTTGTAAAGTTTCACATTTTTACAGTTTTCAGGGCTCCTAAATAGTCTGATGCAATGCAACTGTGTACTAGGTAAAAAACAAAACTGGTTAAAAACCACTATCTTAAAATACCACATAGATACACATGTAGAAATAGAACATACTGTATGTTTTCTACAGACCAGATCTGCATTCACTCGGAATACATTTTAAAGAAGCCATACCATTTGTCTCGCATTAGGAGTAGGCAAACTACCCTGCTTTGGCCTTTGGAAATAATATGAATGCCCAAGTACTTATTTATCGGCTTAGCTGAAGAATTTTCCTGCTCTCATTGGAATTTGAACAATACTTTTTCAGCTTTTACTATTAAATATAACAAAGAATACAAACTTGCTCCTAATGAAATTAGGCAAGCGCACTGCTCCTACTGATATCACAACAGTTACACCATCATGCAGGTGCAAGGGGCAGAATTTCATAGCAATCACTCCCACACGCACCTGAGGCATGATGGGCCTGGAAATCTACAAATGTTGAAACTCCCAAGTTGGAACAGAGCCTACAATCTAGCTGCTTATCACCCCTGGTGAGGGCCTGTTACTGAAAAGCCTGGAAGTCCCATTCCCATGTCACCTAATGACTGGCACTTTGATTTCTATATCCTCACCAAGCCATGACTCTCATCACTATAAGCATAAACACTGGGGACTTGCACTATATGCGTTTTAAGAAGTGAATTTCTGAAATAAATCAGTTATGCTGCATTATGTTCCTTTTCTTTCTTTCTTTTTTGCAATAACACGACCCCTTCTTTGAAAACTGTCCCTCCTGAAGATCATAAGTTCCTTGATATTTGCTACTGTGGAGATGTTCTTCAAGGTATGGTAACCTCATTTTAAATTGCAAAAGGCTTTATAGACAAATAACAACTGATTAACCCTAGTTTAGTAGCAGACTGTCAATTAGTGCAGAACCTTTAATAAGAATCATGTACTGTAAGTCAATTCAGACTCCCAGTAAGCCTTTTCAGGATTTTCTAGTTAGAGTCCTTAGATGTGGTCTCCCATTCCTGTATTCTGGAGGCATAATGGGGCTCTGCCACTGGCCCAAGATTACACAGGATGGCTCTTCTGGGATGCCCAATAGGTAACTCCCAAGCCGTGGCACTAAAGCCAGATGCTTAACTCACTGAACCAGACAGCCAACCTCCACAGCCTTTAGTATAGTGTAAGATTAGACATATATAACAGGGCACTCCACGTAGTGCCGCAGCCACTGCAGTCTATCCTAATTGCAGTCTCTAAATCAACCTTAAGGACCGGCCCATATAATGCATATTACAACAAGACATAAGAACATAAGACCATAAGAAGAGCCATGCTGGATCAGGCCAACGGCCCATCTAGTCCAGCTTCCTGTATCACACAGTGGCCCCACCAGATGCATTTGGGAGCGGATGAGACTAGATATCTGTCTCCTGATAGCACTCCCCTGCATCTGGCCCTTGAAGTACCCCAGTTTTAAGCATGGAGATTACACATCTCCCTCATGGTTTATAACCTGTGATGGACTTTTCCTCCAGGAATCTGCCCAATCCCCTTTTGAAGGCATCCCGGCCAGATGCCATCACTACATCCTGTGGCAGGGAGTTCCACAGACTAACAACACGCTGGGTAAAAAATATTTTCTTTTGTCTGTTCTTACTCTCCCAGCCCACAAGTTGAGTGTATGTTCCCTAGTTCTGGTATTTTGTGAGAGGGAGAAGAGCTTCCCTCTATCCAGTCTGCAGTCTGCAGATCAGTGGTCAGACTGTATAGCAGTTATGAGCTATGTTCCATACATATTCCATTCTTCCTCTACAACATTATTAGACACAGACCAGCTGTAACATGCCTTTGTAATTTTACATTACTAAAGAAAGAGGTCCTTTCGAATTCAACTTTTTTAAAGAGTTAGAAACCCAGAAAGCTTCTGCATGCCTATACTTTCAGTATCTGTTATAGAGTGGCTGAAATCCTGTTGTGTACTTACATAAATTTTAGACCCAGATTGCTCTAAGGTAAGAAACCTCCGTAATCATAATCTATTGCATCCCAAATTCTATAACTCAGTGTGCACCAGATAATGCCCAAAAACTTGTTGCACAATGTAACCAATGAAGTTTGGGTTCATTCCTGATTGACAAAGATACTCTACTTCAAATTTTTCAGGGAGTATACACATGCACCAATCTTGTGAGCATGTGCACTCACATTAATGCTGGGGTGAGTGGCTTATTGTTTATTAGCAAGGAAGGGATTGAAACTTACAACATTACTTACATTATACACCAAGATTTCAGCCAATGCCTATTGAGATTTCTTAATTTATGAGAATTCACTCCAAAAGCTATATTATTTGCATAACTCTTATCAATCCATCCAGATCATTTAGATGAATTTTGTACAGAAGCAGGTGTTGCAATCTTTATCTTCTCTCACAGAACAGAAGATGAACACATAAAGAAAATCTTGCACAACGAGAAGAGCGACATTTGAATTTTGAACCATATCTGATTGAGCAATCAAATGAAGTATGCCAGAGAAGCCCAACAAAAGGACAGAACCTCCATCACCCATTTTTATTTCAAGATCCAGTTCAGTCAGTGCAGCAAAAGGAAAGGCTCCAGTTTCGTTAGAAAGAATTAAGTCTTCTTAAGCTTCTGAATGTTTCACCCTCTCTTCTACCTTTTACTGGAATTTCCCTCAGATCAAAATCTGATCAGATGTCTTGACAAACTGCCCAGTTAACAGAAGTCTACATATATATGGACCAAGGCATCATTTTGTGCGAAGCTGTATGCTCAAAAGGAATAAAAATATATATACATTATTGAAGAAAGAAAATAGTTTGGAATATCCTTGGACATTCATAAATGGCTATTTAAAACATGAGGGGAACAAGCCAACTGTACCAAGAGGCAAGACGTTGTTTCATGGGTGCAAGGAAATGCTAGCAGTGGTTCTCAACCGGTGGGTCCCAAGGTGTTCCTGGACTGCAATTCCCAGAGATCCCTTCCAGCTCAGCTAGTGAGGAAGACTTCTGGGAGTTGCAGTCCAGGAACATATCTGGGGGACCCACAGGTTGAGAACCACTGCGCTAGAGCTATCACCCGTCCTAGAAAGAGCACGACAGGCCACATTTCAGTAGGTTGCAGGCAGAGACCAACTTGGTCTGTTGGTCCAAGCGTCACTGGGGGAGCAGATGATGCCTGGCATGTTAAAACCGTGGGTGGCTCCTTGGCGGGACGGGGTGCCAAGGAGGAGGCACCAAGAAGGAAGAAGCGAAAAGTTGCAGACACCTGACTCGAGGTGAAGGATTCCCCCCATCCCACCCACCCCTCAATACCACGCAGCGCATGCTCACAAGGCACCGACTCCCTGGCGCTCGCACACAGGCGTACCTTTCCCCTCCCACCCCTCACCGCCCCCCCCAAAAAAAAATCCCCGCACACGCATGCGTCTCCCCCACGAGCCGCAATCCCAGGCGTGCGTCCTCCCCGCCGCCAAACCCTTTTAGGTCAGGAAGGGAAGGAGCCGCCGCTGGCCGCCCCCCCCATCCCCCATCCCCCACCCCACCCCAGGGGAAGGAAGGAGGGTGACTGCGGGTCCTCACGAGCCCCGGCCGCCCTCCGAGGATCATCAGCGGCTCCTTCCTCACCTCGTAGTATTTCATGGCTCCTCCAACTCTCGGGCGCCCGCCGCTTCCACCCGCAGCCGCCTGGCACCGCTTTCCCCCTCACGTGACGGCCCCAACCTCATTGAAAGGGGGCGCGGATCGAAGGGGAGAGGCAGCCAATCGGAACAAGCCATTCGCAAGCCCCCTCCCGGCCAATCGGAGGAAAGGGACCGTCTTTCCCCCCCTCCCACTCCGGCCGAGTGCCCGCCCCAAGCCTCCCCATGGCAACCCGGATCGCGTGACCACGGCCCACCCTATCAACGGGCGAAAGAGCAAGAGTGACAAACGCCGCGGAGAGGGCTTTCGGCCAGTCACAAAGCTCCGTACAAAGGGGGGGAAGAGTGTGCTTGTAAGGCTGACGCCCAAGGCAGGGCGGCAGAAATTAGAAGCCCCCATTGAGGATGCCCAGGGAGGGTGGCAGTGGGCAGAGCGACGGACTAGGAGTCCGCGGGCTTTGGGCTAGAATCCCCCGCTTGGCCCTGGAAGCGCAGTAGGGAAAGGGAACTGGTAAAACTACTCTTTAAACACAGTACCTCACTTAATTAATTGATTGATTAATTAATTAATTTGGAAGCCCTATTCCAGTCGCCATACCTCGGTGCGGCTTGACGGTTCCTAACAAGAGTTATAAGTGAGGTGAAGGTCTGCTACTAGGTAAAAATCAAATTGTGGCCAAATGATACAGTATATCCATTAAAAAACATAACCTTTGAGCCTGTTCAAAGAATGTTGATATAAAATGGGGCTCCTCAGGCAGTGCATGCCACCATGCCATGCAGCTTATTAATGACATGCCAAGGCTCTCCATTATGCCGTGCACACACCCACTGTGCAAAACAGCTTCAATTTTATCTGGGTATGGGCTACTTTCGTTCTTGAGGGTACTAGATAGGAGAGCTGCAGTAATACAGTAGGACAAGCTAGAACAGGCACAGAAAACTGCTGGATGTTTCAGGTGACTCATGCACATTTGGGGGTGAAATTGGGACAGTAGCAGTTTGTGTATCACCCCATGCTAATTCCTCACCTAGTCCTCTTCTGAGCTGGGACACAATTGTCTTGATAAAATACTGTCAGTTTCTCCAGTTTTGCAGCTCTTACAGACCAAGGCCATTCTCAGATGGAGCTGACAAATTACACCTTAATTAATTTCAGGCAAAAATAAAAGAAAAACAAAACAAAAGATACAAACATATGGCACCTTAAAGACTAACTTTCATATTTTAATGTAACATTTCGTGGACTACACATCCACTTCTTCAGACATATAGCAGTAGAATGAGGTGTGCGATATAATATGGGATGAAATATTTATTTATTTTATTTTATTTATTTTTACAACTTATATGCCCACTACCCAAAGGTCTCTATATACATTTCATTATCAGATATTCATTGGCTGTAGTGTATAGAGTTGGGGAATAGATAGGGGAGGGGGAGAGGAGGAGGGGGAAGGAGGGAGTGTTGATTAGTAGAAATGGTGAGAAGTTAGAGTCTAATAGAGCTGTATAGTTTTATGGCTCTGAGGCTATGATCTGTTTATATGTTTAAGGGTAGTATTATCGTCCGGAGGTAAATTCCCCAAGAGACAGAAACCAGATCAGATCAGAGAGGGTGAGGGTCTGTATGGAGGGGGGGGGAGAGAATGGGAATTTTTACCTTAGACTCCATGAAAATATGGCAATGTAGAATATTAGAGTCCATGAAAAAAGTGGCAATACGGTAATATTACATTTGATAATGACTCAAGAAAACACAATTTATGTTTAATCCCTTATTGTGGGTGTCCATCATGTATATGAATCTTATTTCAGCTGTTTCCCTTTGTATTCTTGATCTGTAATGATTCTGTTCCAAAATGGTGACCTTCAAGTCCTTCAAGGCGTGTCCAGGTAAACTGAAGTGATTTGAGACAGGTTTCTGTGTATTGTGGTTTCTTGTGTCCATTGATGCGTCTTCTTAGAGATTTTCCTGTTTGTCCAATGTATAGTGCAGAAGGGCATTGTTGCCAAAAGATGGCATAGATCATATTAGTTGAGGAGCAGGTGAAGCTTCCCTTGATATTATATTTGACATTGTTGGGTCTTGTGATTGTGTAGATGTGTGGGCAGAGTTGGCATCAGGGTTTGTGGCAAGGTTTGTCTATGTTGCTGTTTTCTAATCTTTTGGTCATTAGTATTTGTTTGAGGTTGGGAGGTTGTCTGTAGGCAACTATGGGTCTCCCACCAAGAGCTTTGGAGAGTGATTTGTTCTTGTCAAGAATGGGCTGGAGATCATTTAAGATGCGTGTGAGTGGTCCCACACACATTCATTTTTTCTGCCCTTATCTCTGGGTGGGGGGAAAACTAATTCTTTTCTCCCCTTACTCACGCTTACCCAGCACTCCCCTGCACAACCTCCAGAACAAAGAAATAAGCACAAACAGTGCAACATTTAAAACAATATTACTATCAAGTCAGGGATTGCCTGATGTGGCAGGCAGCCCAGTAAAGCAGTTGCAACGGCAACAACAAACCCAAGCAAACAGCAGTCTAGGACAAGCAAAGCAGAGAGATCAGGAGCAGAAGTCTGAGTGCTTAAGGAAAGCAGAACCTCCCATTAATTTTAGCTCCTTTGCTTAATCCTCTTTCCCCAGCAAATGTCCTTCATATGTACTGTGTAGGTCACAAAGCTATTTCAAGCACAAGTTCTATAATTACATCTTCTAGTTAACAGTATGGGTAAATGTAGAAAGGATGTCTGAGGCCTGGAATTCCTTGTCCTAAACATCTCCTTTTCTTCTAAGATATTCTAAATTGATAGGGCTTGGATATCCTTAAAATTAATAACTGAGGCTGTGACTAAACTGGGAAAAATGTAGGATACCAGTTTGGGCAGTTTTATTTGCATTGGGTGTGGCGGGCAGGATTGATTTCACAGTGCAAAATGATATGTGACTCACCCTAGAATTTGTAGTTTTTCTCTGTCTCTGGGGCTTCACCAGTTTAAATAAAAAGATCAGTTCTCATTGGTTCAGACTTGTGATTGCTTGAACTGATTGCTTGACTGTGTGCTGCTGTATCAGCATACACTCAGAAACAGTGAGTAAAGCCTATTGGCAACAAATTTTTCTTTTCTTTTTTCCCAAGTAAGGACATCAGAAAGCCTTGGAAGTCTTGGCAAGACTTTCCTTTAAAAATAGCAAAGGGGGAGCATAACCTTCGTTGGCAGAACTTTTTAAAATAGTAACCACTTGCAAGGCTAGCAAGAGTATTTTTTTAAAAAACACCTTGTTGCTGGCAATCTTACACTAAGGCACTTAAACAAGAAAAAAATGAGATTAGGAAACCAGAGAAGAAAAACCTTATTACAGCTTCTTTAAACAGTTTCTTTAACTGTGCCTTATATAAGGCTTGAGAGGCAAACAAGCAGTAAACAGGGCTTTTCTCCTGTGTGGTCACTTAAATTGAACACACTCAAATTCTCTAATGCAACTTAACAGGAAGTGAGTGTGAGTGAATTCACATTTCCTTCACTGTGTAGTTGCACTCTGAGCTAATGGAAATCTCATAGTTTCTAAATGCCACAATCCTGTACACAAGTGGGAATGGCCCACGATGAACTGGATAATGTGTTTAGGAAATTCTGTGTTCCATGCCCAGAGTGGTATAGTGGGTAAAGCCATGAAGGAGAAACTCAAAAGATCTGGGTTTGAATCCCACTCACCTATGGAAATGGGGGTGGTGTGGTGACACTGATAAAACCGCTCCTTAAAGATCTCTGTGAGGGTTCATCTTTTGACCCGATGCTATACGGCTGTTTACTCAATAAAGGAGCCTCAGAAGGTAAAAAACAACTTGTCATTTATTATTTCAGGGGTCCTCAACCTAAGGCCCTGGGGCCAGATGCAGCCCCCAAGGTCCTGAATCCGGCCCCCGGGACCAATTGCAACCCCCCCACCTCCCCCTGCTTTGCAAGCAAGCCAGCCTCTGCAGCTGCTTCTATTGCTGAGGCAGTTCAAAGCAGTGGGCTATGTCGCTTCTCCCACTCCCCCCAACTACGGCCCAGATGATCAGAATGCTGGCTAGTGGGGCATTCAGAGTTGGAGGGCTACGGCAAGGTCCCCCGCTCCCTCACCCACTGTGGTCCGGCCCCCAGTGGTGCCTGGGGCATGGTGGACCGGCCCACTGTTTGAAAACTTTGAGGACCCCTATATTATTTCTTTCTCTTCTCTTAATTTGTTAACAGGATTGGAAACTTGGGTAAAGCCCCAGCAGGGGTTAGGAAACGATTGTTAGGGTTTTCTTTCAACAAATCAAAAAAATAAACTGTTATCAACATTATCCATTCCTGACACAAATTTGGACCAAACCACCAGTTCCAGTTTGGGTAACTTCCCTCCTATGTCCATGATACCACCTCTCTTTAGGGGTTCATTCCATGGCTCTCACTCAGCACCTTCACCCCACTTCCTGGGTTCTTCAAGCTGACCCACTCCACGTGGTTAGATGGTTTCAAACCTCGACCCGTGGGACTTAAACCTTCTGCTCGGAATCTGTCACACCAGGTCTTAAAAGCCTTTTCTTTTTCTAACTGTACCCAAACCTCTCTTTCATTCTTTACTTTCAGACATATTTCTTTTCTTCCTATACTCACAGGCTTCCTGTTCACCCCAGTAGGAACAACCTAAATGATGTTGCCTTCTTTTATAACTTTCCGCCTCTCGATCTGGCATCATCATCTTTTCCCAATTGCCGGTATCTGGAGATTCGAGGGTTTTCCCTTTTATAGCTGGTTCATCCAACCATTAGATCCCCCTTTTAATTTCCCACCCCCTCTTCCCCCCACACACTCTAACTGAAGCAACACCCTCTCTACCCGCACTTCGCAGGCTTGAATGTCTGTTTTTAACCCCTTCCTCCTCAGGGTCGGGTTTCATTTTGATATGCTGAGTCTCTTCAGGTGGAGGGGCAGATGGCACTCCCTCCTGCTTGGGCTTCTCTGTAACAGCGGCTCCATAATCTCATTGATTTTGAAAGTACAGTGATGGAAAACCTTTTAGAGACCAAGTGCCCAAATTGCAATTCAAAACCTACTAATTTTTCACAAAGTACTAATACAGCAATTTAACCTTAATACAGGTGGCTGTGAAGGGGTGATGTTGGGTGCCCAAAGAAAGGGCTCCGAGTGCCACCTTTGGCACCTGTGCCATAGGTTTGCCAACACTGCCCTAGTAGACTATAAGTTGGTACAGAAGTGACAGTGCATCACATGGGCTCCATAGATTATGGGTTTTGGTATTTTTTTGCTTCAGGTAAACACTGATCTAGAGGTGTAGCTCTATAATCTGTGATGGCCCAAATCTTTTGAACTGTTTGGCGAGTCCTTTATGTGTAATTGTCTTGTAGTGTCATTATATATTAAATAATATTGCCCCATACAAGAACTAGAATTAATGAGTACAGATTTTGAAGCAGTTACAGTTATACCTTGTTTTATGAGCATAATTCGTTCCAGAAACATGCTTGTAAACCAAAACACTCTTATATCAAAGCAAATTTCCCCATACGAAATAATAGACACTCAAATGATTCGTTCTGGGGCCCCATAGATCACATACTGTACTGTACACACAAAATGCCAAAACTCACAAAAGATGTTGGCTATATGTCCACAGTTTAGGTACCTGGCTACGGAATCTACTCTGCTTGGGACTAACAACTGAATTTCAGTCTGTGTTTTTAATGTGACAATAATAAAGTGAAATTCGTAGCCATATACACACTTGACTAGCTGCCCCATGACTAGAAATGATTTGAAAAATAAGAAAGGACAGTGACCCCCCGCCATTTCACAGTTCCGGTATTGCGGTCCCACTACATGGTGGGACCGCAGTATTGGAACTGTGGGGGCGGGGGGGTGGGGGGAGGGCGGGTTGCTCCGCGCCCCCCACCTCCGAGAAGCCTCCGGGGTGCGTGGGCGGGCGGCGGTGGGCGATCCGGTCGCTGCGCAGCCCTCCCACGCACCCCGGAGAAGCCTCAGGGTCACGTGGGCGGGTGGCGGCGGGGGGGAGGTAAGATCCCCCTGCCGCCGCCGGCGCGCCGCTCAATCGCCCCCCCCGCCCCCTGCCCCCACCCCACCTGCTTCCACATATCGTGGATTTTCATGCATCGCGGGGGGTGGGTGGGTCCCTAACCCCCATGATCGGCGGGGGGTTACTGGATGTTGAAAACAAATTAAGTAAAAATATAAAAATAAAACCCATTATCTGCAACTATTTGAAAAATAAGAAAGGATGTTGAAAACAAATCAAATAAAAATATAAAGAAAAATAAAACAAACTCCTCTTTGAAAATGTTTCTGGCTGGTGCAAAGAAGACCTGCCTTCCTCTCTCCTCTCTCTGCTTTTGAGGCTGACCTAGATGAACTGTTTCAGATAATCACCCACAATTCAGCGGGGGGGGAGCTACCATTGGCTCACTTGTGATTATGTGACCTGCTCCAGTTACTTGTATTACAAGACATTGCTTGTGGTTCAAGGCAAACTTTAGAAGAAATGTTTGCTTGTCTTGCAAAATGCTCTTAAACCAAAGTACAGTATCCGTGGGAGATCGGTTCCTCCCTCCCACAGATAGCGAAATCTGTGAATAAGAGCAAACACTCTTATCTGGGTTGAGGGTGGCGATGGGTGGTGGGGTGCCAGGGCAAACACTTCCCCCCCCCCCGGAACACCTCCAAATGCTGGGTAGTGTGGCATCTGCAGCAAAGAGGGAATAAAGTTTTTTTGAATTTTTTTGCTCGCTTCCCTGCTGCCACCAGCAGCCAGCCACCCTCCGGAAGGTTGGGGTGGGAACTCGTATGAGGACCTGCCTGGCCAACTGGCTTTTGAACTTCCCGCTCGGGTCCCAGGCAGCAGACCGGACATTTGAGCTGGAGCGGGAAGTTCAAAACTTCCAGTCCGCCACCTGGGACCCAAACAAGAAGTTCAAAGGCTGGTTGGCCAGGCAGGTCCTCACCCCACCCCTACGGCAGTGGCGACAGTAAGTTTTCTTTTTTCCCCCCCCCCCCCCCCCTTGCCACTGGGCTCAGACCTCCCCTGAACCTGCTGATCACCAACTGCAGATAACTGAATTCAAGGTTGGTGAATTAGCAGATGTGGGCGTCATACTGTATTACTGTATCCCTCAAGACATGTAGATACATTATATGGAGTAGAACAGCGCATGCTTCTCAGAGCAAGAACAAATAAACACAAGCTCTTTATTTAAGTTTGCCAATTGAACTTGTTTTTAAAAAATGACTGAATAAATATCTGGAACTAGTGAGCAATTTCAGCATTATGCTGATGAAAAAGACTTCTGCCTGACAAACTCGTCCAAAATCTGAGACTCAAAATGAATCAGTTATCTGTACATTCTGAATTGGCTTCTGAGTGAATTGTTGTGAAAGAGTGGTTTCAAAATCATGGGGTTTCCAACCTAAGCATATCAGCGTTTTCTGTCTCCTTCACAGCGAAGCAGCCTATGCAGATACATGCCTCACCATGTTCTGTCTCACCTTTATGTTCTCAGGAATAGTGTTGAAACTTTCCGTAAGATAAAAAGATTAGGTCCTTAATTAATACTTTGCCAAAATCCTTCCTAGACATTGCTGATATTCTAGAACTACAAGATATTTGGAGAAGGAAAAGCCCATTAAACTGAGGAATAGTGTTGAAACTTCATATGCTTGAAAGAGTTCCAGTTCTTTTCTTGGAATTTATTTTGTCCTTTTGTCTAATCTCAAGGTCATAGCCATATAATGTATACAATTGTCTGCTTTACATAAGAACATAACATAAGAACATAAGAAGAGCCATGCTGGATCAGGCCAAAGGCCCATCTAGTCCAGCTTCTTGTATCTCACAGTGTCCCCACCAAATGCCTATGGGAGCGCATGAGACTAGATATCTCCTGCAACCACTCCCCTGCACCTGGCCCTGCAACCACTCCCCTGCATCTTGAAGTACCCTGGTTTTAAGCCTGGAGATTACACATCTCCATCATGGTTTGTAACCTGTGACGGACTTCTCCTCCAGGAATCTATCCAATCCTCTTTTGAAGGCATCCAGGCTAGATGCCATCACCACGTCTTGTGGCAGGGAGTTCCACAGACAAACAACACGCTGGGTAAAAAAAATATTTTTTTTGTCTGTTTTCACTCTCCCAACCCACAGTTTGAGTGGATGTCCCCTAGTTTTGGTATTTTGTGAGAGGGAGAAGAGTGTCCCTCTAGCCACTTGACTCATGCCCTGCATTATTTTGTACGTCTCAATCATATCCCCCCTCAGGCGCCTTTTTTCCAGACTAAGGAGCCCCAAATGTTCTAGCCTTTCCTCATAAGGGAGGTGCCCTGCCCAGTAATCATTTTAATTGCCCTACTCTGCACTTTTTCCAGTTCCACTATGTCTTTTTTGAGATGTGGTGACCAGAATTGTACACAATACTCCAGGTGCGGCCTTACTATCGTTTTGTACAATGGCATTATAATGTTGGCTGTTTTATTTTCAATCCCCTTTTTAATAATCCCTAGCATGGAATTGGCCTTCTTTACTGCTGCCATACATTGGGGAGACACCTTCATTGAGCTGTCCACCAATACACCAAGATCTCTTTCCTGATCCGTCATGGATAGATCAGAGCCCATGAGTTGATAGATAAAGGTTTGATTTTCACCCCAACATGCATTACTTTACATTTTGCTACATTGAAACGCATTTGCCATTTTGCAGCCCATTCCCCCAGTTTGGAGAGATCCTTCTGGAGCTCTTCGCAATCTTCTCTGGTTTTTACCACGCGGAAAAGTTTTGTGTCATCTTTATTTGAGCATGTTGAAAGCCCCTACATGGTTTGTGTCTATCTACAAAGGCATGCCTCGTAGAATATAGAACAGTTGTTTAATATCACCTCAGATTGTTCCTTAATACAGTATTTGTATTTGAAAAAGTACAGGAAGAGTCTTTTTAACTATACTTAATGCATCTTATGTTGGTCACTTATTCCTCATAGGCAAAGAACTCAAGCCAGTTTTGCATGTAGAAAAAGAACACCAGGGTGATGTAGAGGATAGAATGATTGTCTAGGATTCAAGAGAGAAGGGCTCAAGTCCCTACTGTGCTACAGAAACCAACTTCTTAACTATATGACACTGTACGTTAGGGTTGTTATAAGTTGGTTCTCAGTTGATAGCACATAACAGAGAACAGCAATAATTCTTATATGTATTTCATACATCATCCAACCTATATGATACTGGTCATGTTAATCCTATATGTTATACAAAAGGCTGTATATAGAATATAGGTCTTTTTATGATCATGTTTGATCATGCACTTTCCTTCTTTTTTTTAAGATGTCCTGGGTATCTTATTATAAAGCTCCACAAAAGTAGACTAAACACATATTTATGATTCATCATCCAGGATTTCCTCTTGACACACCCAAACCTGACTCCAGACTTGTCAGCACATTCTTCCTTAAGGGAATCTGAGGTGACACCATATACTGTACTAACAAACTCTTCTCCACTCATAAAATGCAGTCATCTTAACAGTAGCATAAGATGGTGAAGATGATCATAACCACTGCTTCCACTTAGAATCAAAGCAACAGAAATTTAATTATAACCAACAACCCTATGAATCCTTCCATTTTGTATTACACTTTTGGGGACCTTAAACAGAAGGGAAGGAACCAATCACAGAAGGGTATCTGGTTACAGAAAGAGCGTTAGACAAATTGAAGGAGGTGTGGATTCACTAAAGGGAGAAAGAAAGCAGAAAGAGGGAGATTGGTGTTCAGGTAGAGGATAATGAAGTAAGGATACCTATAGAGTGGACAGTACAGGTCTATTCCAGCAGTGCAGGACCATGGCAGAGGGAATTTCAGGGAGATCAGACTCACAGATGGAGGTCGGAAAGCGGACCTGCCTGGGTAAGGCATCCATGTTGTAGAACAATTTGCACGGGATGGGGTCAACCATTGAGGCACCCTATGGAGAAAGCAAGATTTAGAAGCTACCCTTACTGAAGAATCCCTTAGACCACTGTTGACCAGCCTATGGCACGGGTGCCATAGGTCGCACTCGGAGCCCTTTCTGTGGGCACCCAGCATCACCCCTTCACAGCCACCTGTATTCAGGTTAAAATGCTGTATTAGCACTTTGCGAATAATTAGTGGGTTTTGAATCACAGTTTGGGCACTCAGTCTCTAAAAGGTTCACCATCACTGCCTTAGGCAGTCTGCAGTTAAAAGCAGAGTTAAATATGTTTGAATTGTTTGAAAATTCTATAATACCACAATAAAATATTCATCAATCAACAGATGTTTTGAATAAAAGTTTGTTTTCAATTACATCGATTCTGAGGCACCTGAGAGGACCAAACTGTTACCATAAAAAATGAATCCAGTCACAATCACATTGAATTAATTTCTAACGTGGTAGCTTCCTTACTTTGCTGGAACAAAAGTAACAAAGATCCTATAACATACTGAAAAATAATAAATATGTTATGACATGTTTTTGTGGACTGTACCCCTTTCAATAGGTGGATGGAGCACTTGCTTTTAATTTACAGATATATAGTACAGTATTACCTTGGTTTATGAGAATAATCCATTCTGGAAACATGCTCATAAACCAAAATATTTGTATATCAAAGCAAATATCCCCATAGGTGATAATGGAAACTTGTCTGATTCATTCTGATGTCCCAGTTTACATTCTTTCCTGTGGGGAAATTTGCTTTGGACAGGTCCCAGCGGCTGTAAACTGGCGACCACAGTGGCCAGAACCCACAGTGAGGCCTGGAGGCCAGGTCCGGAGGCCTCCGTTGGGGCTGCGGATCGGTCTGGAGGCCTCTGCTGGGGCTGTGGATGGGTCCAGAGGTTTCCGCTGGAGCTGCTGCTATGGTCGGAGGCCTGGCAGCCAGAAGCCAGCAGACCTGATCCAGTGGCCGGAAGCTGGCAGCCCCAACCTGACAGTGACAGGTGTGCGGCTTTGGCAACAGCATTGGGGGTGGGGGACACCTGTGGCAGTGGTGGAGGGGTGTGGGCAAAACGAGTACCTCTAGTGCTCATTTTGCAAGACATTTCTCATTGATCCAGGCAAAAATCATGAGACATTTTTGCTTGTTGATCAAGATTCTAATTAACCAAGGTACCACTGTACATGGTATAGACAAGAAGTACAGATAGCACTAATTCCTTTCTTATTCCTCTACAGCAGTGGTTCCCAACCTTGGGTCTCCAGATACAGTATTCCTGAACTACAAATCCCCCAAATCCTGGCCAGAATAACTAGTGGTGAAGGCTTCTATGAGTTGTAGAACATCAGGGGACACAAAGAAGTGCATTGTTTGATGAATTACAGTTGAGTATATCAGCGAGAAACACAGAAGAAAATAAATGAAAATACAGTACACTGTGGCACCTTAAATACCAGCTGCTATATTTTGCAAGCTTTCGTGGAACAAGCTCACTTCCTCAGATGGAAGAGTGAAAATACAGAGACTACATGGTAATACATTCATGCAAGCTTCTCAGATAAAAAGACAGTGGTGTTTGGTTGCATGACCTCGGTCACACGGCTATTAACTGCGCATCATATTTTGATGTATACTAAAATCACGGGAGATGACGTGATGTTTGGTGTGCACTTAACACCCCGACGGCAGGGATGTATTATACTTCTTTCTGTGCGTCCCATCTTGCCAAATGTGCATCTTTTCCCTGTTTATTGATCTGATTTTCTCCGTCATGCTCACATATATAAAAATATTGATTTGCTTGTCGATTATGGGCATGTCGGCTTTCTAGTATTACTGCAAGAGTTCATGCGAAAGTTTGAGAACGTGGCAGTGTATCCCTAGTACCAGAGCGCCTTTACAGTAACTCCTTTGTTTTTCTCTCATCTCTCACTTCCTTTCCCATTGGTCCCTGTACCAGGTAATTTACAGCTAGTAGAAGTGCTCAGTTACCAAAATGCCTGCAATTGATTAAAGTAGGACAGCACAAAGAGGCAGGAAAGGGGGGGGAACTGAAATGGTGCAAATTTTCACTGGTCGCACTGCAATTGCTGCGGTAAACTGCACATCATTAAGAGGAGTAATTTGATCGAACCCCTAGTGGTGGTATAGGATGATGCGCTTAAAGTGCACTTCAGGGGGCGTGGTCGACTAGGGTGCCAAAATGCTGCACCTTGGAGTGGAGGCATGATTTTTTTGCTGTGCGGTCATTCGCAGCAAACAGCACCAAAATGGTTGTGTGACTGGGGCCATAATGTTAACTAAACAGGAGTCTTTACTGAAGCAAATCCCATAGAGACTGTATGGAATTTGCTATTAAACTGCAGCCTGTACAAAAATACATTTGTTCTCCTAAATGAGGAGTATAAAAGATAAGGGAAACTGTTTCTGTTTTCATTAAAAGCTGGACTTTTGATTCGGTAGCAGAGTCTATGAACTGTTACATTAGCATGCTAGTAATGGATTTTGCAAGTTAGACAATAATAGATAAGCCACGCTAAGGGAACATTAACATCCTATGTGTACAAAAAGAGATGGTGTAATGTAGGCAAGATGCTCAGCCACAACAGAGCCAAGCCAAGCCAAGCCAAGAAGTCAGGAACTCTATGGTTCTATGAATCTATACTTTATCATGAAAGGAAACATTGGATTATTCTCATCCTATGAAGAGACCTAGAACAAGGTTGGACGCTACATTTCTGGAAAGCTAGGCATGAGTAAGTGATGACTTATACCTTCCTACACTGATGATTGTCATGATTATCTGACATCAACATTAGCTATGATAAATCACCACAGACTGAAAGTACTAAGGAATGTTAAAAAGTTTTATACAGTATTGCTCTCACGGCTTTGTTCGATTGTCATATTTTTCACCTTGACAAATTACTGTTAAAAACTACCACTTAGATCTATGTCTGTCACCCCAAACACCAGTGTGGTACAGTGAGTATAGCTATAGGCTAGGACTCAGGAGACCTGGGTTGAAAATGCTGCTCAGGGAAATTACGGACAGCAATGGTAAAATAATTCCCTATCAGTTTTGTTATGTGCCATCAAGTTGCCTCCAGCTTATAGTGACCCTGTGAAGTCTATGGTCCCTTTAGGGAGTCAATCCATCTTGCATTTGGTCTTCATCTTTTCCTGCTGCCTTTAACCTTTTTCTGAATTGTCTTTTCCAGAGAATCTTGCCTTTCCTTGATGATCTTTTCTAGTTTCCTCATTCCTGCCCTTCCAAGTATCATTCATCTGATTTCTTGGCTGCAGTCTTCTTTGGGATTGATCATTGAATCAAAGTACATAAACTGATGTCAGAAGTGGCTACTAACAATTCACAATGAAAGTAAAGTGAATTGTCTAGGTTGTTGCTAGAACCCCAACTATGATCAAGCTCCTGCCGAAAGTATTCCCAGCATGCCATGCTCCTACGTTCATGCATCCAGCATGAAAAGAAGTCCTTCTAGACATAAGGATGCTTTTTTGACAAGCCATATAGAATTGATGAGGAAAATACCAGAAAATGCCCAACCCATTTTAAAAATACTGTTTCAAGTACAGTAATCTGGGCTAGTAATATCCAGATCTAACTAATGTCAGCTGCCTTGTTAGGCTTGGCTTCCATACAAAACTATAGAATAAAAAGAACCATTGTTAATGGTACTGATTAAAGAGCTGCTTCTGCTCTGCAGTAGCAGGCCAACTTCTCTGGGGCACCATTCATGTAACCTGATTGCTTGTTTCTAGGAGAACTGTTGAAACTCGTTGTACCACTTAGACGCTCTCCAAAAATTACTGATTGAAATGGATAGTGCCATTGTAGTCCCTTAATGATGGGTAGTTTGGGTCTTTTTAATTAAACAGCCCTCTGAATGAGCTGGTCAATTATTATTTTCTCTGCATCATCATTCCCAGCACCACACCCAGCAGTCTTAACCATACAAACTATACATGATTTTATGTGGAACAGATGGCAGAACCTTTGGACTAAGCACAGTTTCAACAAAAAAGAAGAAACTCTAAAAATCAACAAAGCCTGGCTGCCAGTACTGAAAACTACAGCCTGCAAAAGATCAAAGTTAAATTATTCCCACCCAGCCATAAGCACCAGTGACCAGTTCACACAATAGAACAGCTAACAACACCCATCAACTACAGAGAAGTATTGCTGCCACCCCTGATTGCAGTGAAACTTCTTAATTCCTCCATCACAGTACAATGACTAACACCTGTTCTGCATAGGACAACTTTCCTCTTTCCCACAACATTAAAACCACACAGTCCCACTCACTCTATACCCCAGATCACAGAGAGAACTCCTAGTTCCCTGAGCTCCTAGCCCTCTGAAGATGCCAGCCACAGAGTCTGGCAAAATGTCAGGAAGAAAAACTTCCAGAACATGGTCAAACAGCCCGAAAAACTCACAACAGCCAGCAGTGACTTTCCATTAAAATTGCATAATATATACAAGCAAGAGGTTTGAAAGGAAACTGTGGAATTAACTATATATCAAGGCATATGTTTCTCTAACAATTTTCTCCTAAGGATAGATCTGGATGAATTTTGGATTTAATCATCTCATCACAAGTAAGGGAAATCTTTCAGCAACACAGACTGCTTGAGAGATCTGCCTCCGGTTTACTAATCATTTGGGAGCAGCATAACTGAGGAAGCAGCAGAATAAGGTCTAATCTTCCCTGTTCAAAGAATTGTGAAGAAGTACAGATTGGGATATCCAGGAGTGGACTTCTTTTCTTGTAGGATTGAAACATTTCTCTACTCTTCCAAGTGATTAGTAGTTTTGTGGGATCAAAACATTTCACTACTCATCCAAGTGAAAAAACATTTCACTACTCATCCAAAATAAAAATGGTTGCGATTAGGGATTACTCCATTTTCAATGCATTCCTGTGGGAAATTTGTATAAAGGAAAATTTTCTCATCCAAGAATTTTTGATCCGACTCCCAGATTACCTCACCTGGATGACTGAAAATCTCCACATACAAAGATTGGGATACAGGATGGATGAGACTAGCACAATTTGTACCTGCATCCTATTGTTTTGATGTAACAACTGCCTCAGCCACAAGAATCTTATATCAATGTTAGTTTTCCCCAATTTATACCACAAGTGTTCTCTATTTACCAAATCAAAGGCAGATGAAAAGTCAATGAAGGTAGTACAAGGGAACGTATTTGGGCTCTTAATGCATTTGGAACTTATTTGGGCCCATAGTGTTTTTGGAAATGGTGAAAGGATAAAACCTTGATCAAGTGTGCTTCTACCTGTTCATTACGTGTGCTGTAGCACTAATTGTGATGACAGCCAAGAAACTGGTCTAGTTTTCTCAAGGACCCAAATGTTATCCAGTTTAAAGGTCTTTAGATCAGTTGGAACTACTGTAAAGAATGGCACATTTTAAAGCATGCACTTTTAATATCAAGACTTTTAAAAGTTGGAATGTCTTTTATATTATACATTGTATACGTATAAGGCCTTTAACCATAAGTTTTGACGGACTAACTATCGCAAACTTAATGATCAGCTGCTTTGTAGTGGGAACCTCAAGGCAAAAACACAGAGAGGAAATGGTAGTGTTTTCCCTATTTGGATCACCAATTGTTCAAGTAAACAAACATGACCTGAAAGAGTTTCAGAAGAAAGAAGCTTGGACAGATGCTGGAGATACTACATGTTTCCCATAAGACTTCTTCTAAGAATCTATCAGAAAATATACTAGGAGCATACACACAGTAATTCTGAATTCTTAAGCTTGAACATTAAAATATTTCCTGTAACTATGCCAGTTAATTTTTCAGATTCCAGTTTCTTGGCAGACCAATTTAGACATCTGTTACTATGTATAAAATAAGAGATACTGCTAAATTATTTGTTCAGTGAAAATATACAAGTGGACCCTCATATAACAAACAGCTTGTATAACACAAAATCTGTACAACATAAAAAATTCTGGAGATATGGGAAATTTGCTAAACAGAATCGCCTATGGGGCAAATCCGTACAACATAAAAATGGTTGTGATTAGGGATTACTCCGTTTTCAATGCATTCCTATGGGAAATTTGTATAAAGGAAAATTTTCTTAACATAATATCATTTGGGACAAATTAATTCCTTTATACAAGGTACCACTGTATAATTCATAAAGACTGCAGTCAGATCTCTGTATCTGTAATCTACCAATCATTTACTGTATTTCTAGTTTGATGAGATAATGTAAACATTGTAACTATTGTGATCACTGCAATGACAGGTTATTTTATGATTTTCTGTGAGACAAATCTCTATCTTCTGCTTCAAACACTTAAGTAGAAAATGGCTGTTTCAACCTGATTCTTATAGAGTTCATTGTGTAGCCTCTTGTTTAAATGCCAGCCTTGATCAGTTAATCTCCCTCTTATCTCCCTCTTTCTCTTAATCCTTGTAGACAACAGTTATGTCTAAACATGCCTTTCTCTGAGTGTTGCAATACAATGTAAAATTATGTATTGAAAATTCATTTCTATGATTCATCATTAAAAAACCTATAAGTTCATTTTGTGACCTATGGCAATAAGACTGGGAAATGTGTGTTAAGAGGCCCTTTCTGGTAAACTGCAGGGGCCTCTGTTGCCCATCTTCTTTCTGCCGGCCACCAACAGTCAGTCTCAGATATTGTGAAGGTTGTGTTCCCCAGTTTGCTATAGTGTTTTAGCTTTCTGTCTCTGTTGTTTTTCTTAAGACTTAGAATCTATGCAAGAAGAAAATATTTCAAGTAATGAGGAAGTTTGTTAACTGAGAAACATCTGATTTTCACATGGACAGTCTGGGAATGATAACGTGTCCTAGTTCTAACAGGGTATAAGAAGACTTGGGTCTGTCATGAAAATCGTCGTTCTAACAAGAACCACCCGAATGTACATTTGAAAATAAAATCTTTCTCAGAATCTGACAACCCGGTGTCAGCCTATCCGTCAATCTGTTTTAGAAGCCTGCAAAGGCTTAATCCATTGCAATCCAGAATTGTTTGTGGGTGACAACATGAACGAGTAGCAACAGAAAAGCCCTTCTGGATTACAATAGAGATTCATCTAGTACAGTATCTTCTTCCTAGAATGACCTCAAGGAAATTCAGAAGAAAGATGTGAAGGTAATGGCCTCTTCTTACATTTCCTATACATGGCATTCACTAGTACGTTTTCTTTGAACACTGAGGTTTCACTTAGGTATCCTGGTTGATTGGCATAGCAAATTGACACCTTTTACTATGCCTAATCTGCTTTTAAAGCAGCCTCATGGTGCCGCGGTTAAACTGCTGTACTGCAGTCAAAACTGTGTTCACATCCTGGGGTTCAATCTGAGGTAGCTGATTTGTGGTTGACTCAGCCTTCTATTCTTCTGAGGTGGATAAATGGAGTACTCAGCTCACTGGGATGGGAGGGGAGCAATGTGTAGCCTGCATAATTGAATTGTAAACCGCCCAGAGAGTGCTTTAAACACTATGGGGCAGTATATAAGCAGAACATTTTACATGTATCTAATCCGGCAGCGCTTTTGGTTTTGATACCTAGGGTTTGAAGGTTGCTGTTTCAGTAGCAAGTGGTTAGCTGGAGACCGGGGTTGGCTCCCGGCACATTCCATTTCAAATTGTTTCATATCTAATAAGGAAGATGCAGATAATAATATCTGGGTGATGATGTGAGGTATGTCCATATATGCAGTTTATTTCTCTTTCCTGAGCCCTTAGCAGGGACTCTTTTTGTTCAAGTTTATTAAATTAGGAAATAATACAGTAGATCCAACATGAGAGAAGTTGACTCAGCAAGGCATGCCAAACCTGAACAAAGCAGTTAACGTGGGTTATTAATTCATGGAGTCTGTAAAGGCTGAAATGTCTTGAGGGGAAGAAGAGGTAACAACTGGTTATTAAAGGGGAAACACGTCTGGCTTCTCGGGGATAACATTTGTTATAGCACAAGATCGGTCAACGTGCAGCTTTGCAGATACTGCTTGCCTGTCATTGCCACCATCATTCCAAATGACCGGCTGAACTAACTAGTGCTCCAAAAAAATCCCCGCAGAACCACAAATTATTACGCCATTACCAGGTGTTTTTGGACTTCAACTCCCAGAAGCCCACTTGTGCCGGCCAGGGTCTCTGAGAGCTGCCGCTCAAGAACACGACGCCTGGGGACCACGGAGGTCACGGGTTAGAAATTTGTCGCGTAAAAGGCAGCTATTTCCTTGACGGAAAACCGAACGGCCGAAGCTCAGCGGTAACGCCCCGGGGAAACCTGAGGGGGGAAGAAATGAAAACACGCGGAGGAGGGAGAAGCGCGAGGCGAGAGCTCGCGAGGATTTGTGGGAGGAGTTTCCGCCTGCCTGTCACTTCAGGGAGCACCAATGCCCTCCGACGCCCGGCGTTCCGCAAGATGCCGTGAATAAGCGAGTGGGCGTTGCCGGGCCCCTGGTACGCGGTCTGTTTCAGCTCTTCTGATTTGCCAGCATGGAAGAGACGGAGCAGACCGCCTCGCGCTCAGAACTCGGGCGAGAACCGTTGCTGGTGGGGAGAAAGCTCGTCGACCCCGCGGCTCTTAGGCGAGGGTGGGGGGAGGTGGGGGTGGGCTTTCGCCAGCCGTTAGCTCGGCGCCAGACGCTTCGCACACACAGCGTCACTTCATTGGTCCAGACCCCCCCTCCCCCGAAAGCGAGGTGGCGATTGGTGAGAGCAGGATGGATAGGCGGGACTTGAGCGGAGAAGGTTGTAGTGAGCTCTGGAAGATTCCTCCGCCCGCCATATAAAAGCGGAGGGGAGAGCGCCGCTCCTCTCATTATATTATATTAGAGAACCGGCGGTGCCAAGGCGGCGGTTTGCCGAGGGAGCCCTTGCTCGGCGGCAGCGATGGGGAAGGACTATTACCGTATCCTGGGCCTGTCCAAAGGCGCCAGCGAGGACGACATTAAGAAGGCGTACCGGAAGCAAGCGCTGCGCTATCACCCGGACAAGAACAAGGACCCGGGAGCCGAGGAGCGCTTCAAAGAGATCGCCGAGGCCTACGACGTGCTCAGCGACCCCAAGAAGCGGGAGATCTTCGACAAGTTTGGCGAGGAAGGTGCGTCCTCCGAGTGGGGCCGGAGCCAAGGGTGCGGGAAGGGTGCGTGGGGGGGGGGGGTTTGGCGGCTACCGGCGGGCAGGGCGAAGGTGGAGATCGGACTCCCGAGGCCTTTGGTTTGGGGAAGAAGAGCCGCCGCAGCAGCCGCTCCAGGGGGGTCGGTCGACGGCCTTTGTCCGCCGGAGATCCGCCGTGGCGGGCCGGGCTGGGTCGGGGCGTGTGGGCGGCGGCGGCGGCGGCGGCAGGTCCCTTTTCTTGAGGTTCGGGTGGAAGCAGCAGCCAAAACAGACGCCTCGGGGTCGCCCAACGGCCGACCGCTCTCCAAGGGGCGGGGGGGCTCGAGAAGCTTGTCAACAAAGCCGTGGAACAAAGCATTGTTTTCAATCTTGGCAATTACTTAACCCGAGCAGGGTTTTTGCTTTTCGTTGATGTTTGTTCGATAAGGACTAACGAATCAGGCCAGGTCTATTCCTTTGGCCTCACTTGGCGTTTCCCCCCCCCTTCCCTTGCTTTTGCTCTCATGTTGGAAAGTAAGGTCTAGGCGTTGAGGTCCCGGATTGTGCAACTCATGCTTTTTTTTTTAGAGCTTTTAATTGCGCTCTTTTTTAATTCCCACTTCTCTTTGGAGTGGTTGTGTCAAACTGACAATTCAGCAACTTGCTTACTGGGACTCGTATTCCAAGAAAGGGAAGGTAAAGTAGGAGTTAAAGAGAAAACCAGTTCTTTTACTCGGTCTTTTTTTCTTCCCCTGGAAACTGGCCAGAGGAGTTGCCATCTTTGAATTGTTCTTACTGTAATAAGGTCACTCCTTTGAAATCCAGCATTACTCTACAGGTTCTTCCTGCCTGGGAAGCTTACTTTGAAATCAAGTAAAAATAATTAGGCCAAAGGAGAAAGTGCCACCCCACCCCCCACCCGTTTAAGGCTGTGTTTCAAAATTTCTGTTTTGCAGTCGTTGACAGTTTGATTTTTAACAGTTCTGATGATCACTGTGTATTTTACTTTTTAGAAGCTTAGTATGGGTTGTTTGGTCAAGAGGTTTTTGATTTGCAGAACATGAGCCCCATGTCTTATAAATGATATAGCCCTTCATGTATAAATTGTACTGGTTTTGTTGAGATTCTCTGGTTTGGTTTCTGTTGCATGCCTTGTACGGTACTATTGGAATCACTATTTTTCCTGTAAATGGGGTGTTGGTAATATATATTGGCTGTGTACGTTTGGTTGCATATCAGGCTGTCTAAGATAGGTGGAGCTTTTGGCTGTAGAAATCTTCTGGTAGTTGCTAGAATATTCCAGCATACTGTTAGGTGACTGACACAGTCATGGCATTGTTCTCGCTTGATAGGACTGTTTTATCAAGGTTGATTTCAAATATCCATTAACATATTTTTAACACATGTTCAAAAGAGGTGATTGTTTTAAGTTGTGTTTCGCCTCTAGTAGCATTGAATCTCTTAAGATTGCTGATGAATGTGAACTAGGAGAGTAATTTTTGATGTGATTTGAACAGTAACACATTTAGCTAAAAACGAGGGAAATGATAGTAACAAGGTTTATACAGTTTCTAAGAATATCTGAGGCATTTTCATCCTGTAATACTTGAAGGTCAGCCATTTGATTCAGTACTTACTCTAAAGTATTTGTTGCTATAATTTTGAGAGTGACATGTTTGCTAAATGTGATAAATAGAAATTGGTGTTGGGAATAGAGACTTTGGGGATTAGAGCTTCTAGTGACTGTAGGGGAGAAAATGTAGAAAGAGACTTAATTGTGTCTTTTGCCTGTGTTTTAGGACTAAAAGGAGGTGGTCCCAGCTGCAGTGGAGGAGGTCCCAATGGCACTTCATTCACGTACACTTTCCATGGAGATCCTCATGCCATGTTTGCAGAATTCTTTGGTGGGCGAAATCCTTTTGATACTTTCTTTGTCCAGAGAAATGGCGAGGAAGATATGGATGTTGATGATCCCTTCACAGGCTTTCAGAACTTTGGCAACATAGGCTTTTCTCGTCCACGTGGAGGCCGTGAAAATATTCGCAGGAAACAAGATCCTCCTATCACTCATGAGTTGAGAGTATCCTTAGAGGAGATTTATAGCGGATGCACCAAGAAAATGAAAATTTCTCATAAACGCCTCAACCCAGATGGGAAGACGACACGCAATGAAGATAAAATTTTAACAATTGAAGTGAAACGTGGCTGGAAAGAAGGAACTAAGATTACATTCCCCAAAGAAGGAGACCAAACACCAAACAACATTCCAGCTGATATTGTCTTTGTTTTAAAGGACAAGCCACACAACATTTTTAAGAGAGAGGGGTCTGATATTATATACCCAGCTAAGATCAGCCTCCGTGAGGTAAGTTGGAATGCCAAGCTTGCTAGTATTGATCAAAGTAGATATGTTTAACCCCCACACACCCAATTCCAAATATTTTCATGACTATCTTGTTCTCATATAATTCTGTGTAATAAACTGAGGTGCGAAGATTTTAAATGTGGATGAAATTAAATACTTGCACTCAAAAGCAGCATGCATATCTACATTATTTGGCACTAGAGTTGATTGGTGTCTGTGGACTGCAACTTCAGAATCCTGTGAGGTGTAGTTAAAAAAAACCCGGCATGCTTCAGCTCGGCACATGGTTGACTAGTCAGTAGGAGGATGTATTTTCCCCTCAAGGTGGTACCACGCCATCATTAGGGTATGCTGATGAAGCAGATATTATGGTGCTTGAGACATGATTAGAAGTTGAACCTTGGATTTTTCAGCATTTTCCAAGGAAATTTGGGTAATTGTCAGTTTAAATTTTCCAGATAATATAGATAAAATTAAAAAAATTCACTAGGTTGAATGGGAGACTTTCCACCCAAAGGAGACTACTCTAGAGGGAATTAAAAATAACTGATTTGGTTTGTTTGTTTTATTTTTATTTAGGCGTTGTGTGGCTGCACTCTGAATACACCAACACTAGATGGTAGGTCCATACCAATGGCCTTCAAGGATGTCATTAAGCCTGGCATGAAGCGAAGAATTCCTGGAGAAGGCCTTCCATTTCCGAAGAATCCAAACCAACGGGGGGATCTTATTGTTGAATTTGAAATAAAATTCCCAGACAGAATTCCACCGAATTCCAAAAGCATCCTTGAACAGATCTTGCCCATACAGTAAAACGGCCAGAACTGGACTGCAGTGCCTCCAACATAGGATTTTGAACTGGAATGAGGATGTGGGGGCTGTTGTGGTATGGGCGTGATGTCATGTTACTACAGGTGTTTCAGTGAATCTAAACCTTGCACTGCTCAGTGACTTTAGACCCAGATTGTCATTGCTCTCAACATCTGTAGCTATGAGCAGTTGCTAATAGAAGGCATTTGCAGAGCACATCATAATTGCACCAGTCATGGTTTCTGTCTTTGTTTGGGTAGCCCTGGTTAGATCATGCCCATGCAGGCTCTTCATTGGGAAGAATGAGACTAAAACGACATGACAAGTAAACTTTTCCAATATCTCATTTTGCTGTACTGTGTTATATCTTATCACATTCTGCACTCAATTCCCAGTGAGGCACCCTCATTACTCATTTCTCCCCTTCCTTGCTGCTTGAGTGCCCTTAATGAGACTTTTTTCTTAAATTGTGCCATGTACTGGTGATCCTACGAGGAAGACCTAGTCATCAAAATAATGTACCCTTTTCCAGAAGGGTAGGTAGGATCTGATGTCTGATAGCAGGACAAGATGTTGTAAATAAAATAATTTGCCGTCTTCTGGAAAGCAAGTAAAGAGATTCACAGGTTTCTTGGTGAAATCTGACGCTTTACTGTCCATTGATGTTTGTTTATCAGGTTTGGCCCTGTTAAGTCATTGGACTTGTGTCTAATGATTGGGCCGGCAGAAGACCTGTGACAAATATTCAGGATGAAACTTAATTTAATTAACAGATTTCAAAGGGGTTGAACCTTTGAAAAGTATGTACAGGAGTAAGTATTTTTTGTAAAGTTTTTTTTGTTCCTAGTCAAGAACAGTACTACTCTTTGTAAATAGTGAAATAAACTTGATTTGACAAGTAAAAGTTGGATGCAGATGTTTGAACTTAAAATTGAATGCACATTAATCTGATGATATGGAGCACAGTACCAGGCTGCACCACAACACTAGTTTAAAGATGCCCCAATAATATTGTACTTTGCACATACAGAAGGTTGAAGTCAAATGCACTATCTATAGAGGGAATAAAGTACTGTACACAGTTCCTGTGCTAATTAACTACATGAATTTTCTGCCACCAACTGTTTTGACTAAATAAGCACAATGATCTCTGATTCTAAAAGAGGATTAGGCTGCTATTGTTGAATGGGAGGAGGAAAGCAACATGAGTCAGTGCTTCCAGAAATGTCTTCTGCTAAGTTTTTTCTACAAGATGGCTGCTTTTTCCATTTACATAACCTGTATGTTATTGAAATTGTCACAGATAACCACTTTTTCTAGGGATATCCTGCAACTTGGTCGCTATTTCACCAGATCAAAGTGCTGTATGACACAAATATAACCTAGTATATCTTCCAAATGTTTTAAAGTATAAATTCCAAAGAGTGGCCATGGACTTCGTGTTTGGCATGAAAGTAGATGTGTTGTGTTTAAAATACACATTTTTGTGAACTTGTTAACAAGCACACATGAGTTTACTTCAGGAGAAATAACAAAGCCTGCATTAGTCATTAAACCAGTGAGGCAGGACAGTGCTAATAGATTGCACTGGGTAGCAGTGGACTGTAGAATGATTAAAAATAATTGGAATTAAGATGCAGTACTAATACTGTTTTTGGCACGAGTACCTGGGACTGATGTAGGAATAGTTTTCACCATGGGTTTGGCAGTAGTGGGAAGACTATTTCCCGTGTTAAATGTTTGTAGGACAGCTCCTAAGAGCAAATCAGATGATCTTTCTATACTGCTCAAAGCCCAGAAGGAATCTTCGAGAGAAGATGTGTTCTCATAGCATATTACTGTTACATGACTCAAGCTTTTCCACTCCTAATTCTCAAAATAGCATTCTCAAGACAGTCCAACGAGATAGATTTGTACCTTCACCAGTTTCCTAATTTTCCTTAGTGGAACTTGCCTCTGGTAGTTCTCTTTTAATTATGATAATATTACCCACTTGGCTATCCCCTGGCTTGCTTTTTGACTGCTAAGATGATCTAGTAGCACTACACTAATATATCCATACACTGATAAGATGGTCTAGTACTAAATGTTGCTGTTTTAAAAATACTAATTTAAAAAACCCAGAGTGATGAAGGAGTCAGATTATGGGGCTGGGTGTTTCAGCTCTTCCAAAACATGCCCCAGGTTAATTGCTGTAACACCACCCAGAACACACCCCTCCCTCTTCCTTTTGTTGAAGGCAACAATCACACAGGGAGAAAACTTAAAATTGTTCCAACTTACAAGAAGCAGAAGCCTCCAGTATCAAGGCAAAGAACTCCAAGAAAAATCGGCTTGGATGATTCACATTGGGTTTTGTGTTGCACAGTTATTGAAAAGTGCTTTAAATTCACCCAGGCTAACTGCAGAGCAAATTCTGAAATATCTGTCAGTGTAGCTGCAACCTGAGTTTTCATGTTTAGTGCTTTTCACACATGCAGTAGTCATATTAGCTCTAAAATACTTGAATGCCAGCAGGTTCAGTTAAGAGAAAGCAATTTAAAATGATGTGATCAGAATAGGGATTTAAATCCTTATACACCTAATCTGCTCATGCAAGTGTTTCTCAACAGGCAAGAGAGATCATGACATTTTTGTCCACAGACATTAGTGAATAGTTTGTTCAAATAGCAGTGCAGTTTTAAGTAGAATGTCTGTTACCTTATACAACAGGCCTGCCCAACAGATAGACCGGGCGCTCCCAGTAGCCTGAGAAGGGTTCAAAAGTAGCCCGCCAGCCATCAATAAAAAAAAGTGAGGGGATAAGTTCTCCACCCCTCCCTCCCCCACCCCAAGGACCACCTGTGCTCCAGCAAAGTTCTGGGTCTGCCAGCCCACTGTCTCAGCCGAGTGGGGCAGCTCAAGGGTCGTGGCACAGTCTCCTGCTCCCCCTCCCGGCCAGATGATTGGCATGCCACTGTCTCGGGACCAGCAGAGTTGCTAGTGCGAAGCAGAGGGAGGAAAAAGACAGCGAGATACGGGGTTGCAGTTGTGTCCACCTCCTTTGCATGGTGATATCTCCCCTCTTCTTCTCCCCTGGAGAATTCCAGCAAGGGGGCTGGAAGGGAGAAGGGGGGAAAGAGGAAGAAGCCAGAGGGGGAGGAGAGTCGAGTCAGGCCCCAGGCAGGTTGGGAAGGAAAGCGCACCTTTTTAAAAAAAGTTTTCCTGGGCAAGCATGCACATATCTCCCTTGCACCCGGCCACACCAGCTCAAGGGGGCGCAAAGGAAGCATTTGAATGGTCAGTCTCCTCATAGGAAAGCACTAAACTATGTTCCCTCCAGAACGGATTAATTGATTTTCAATGCATTCCTATGGGAAACTGATGCTCTACTTACATTTTTTTTAATTATGAGCATGTGCTCAGAACGGATAAAATTCGTAAGTACAGGTTTTAGTGTAGTAGCCCTCAGGCACTTTGGGCTGGAAAAAGTAGACGTCGGCCTGTTCAAAGTTGGACAGCCCTGTTATACAAGAATAAGAAGCAGGAGATGGGTTGTTTGCACCATTTATACTGATCAGTCAGTCCTGTGCTCGCAGTGCACATGTGTACTGCTTAAAGAGAAATGACATTACAGACATCTTGCAGAAATCATGGAGCTGTGGTAGGAAAGAACTCGCGTCTCAACTCATGGCTGAAATGAGGACTCAAATGTGAAAAGCTTTAAAAATGTTTTCTTGTGATTTCTCATGTGGAATTTAGCAAACACTTTCCCTCCTCCCTAATTCATAGGAAGATTTAAATATGAAATTCCTGACTTGTGATTGTAGCTTTTACATAACATTACCAAGTTCTTCATTTGTAGGTCCTGCAACAGTCCTGTGGTAAAACCATTTCTGGATTCTGAAATGAGTTTCTGTATTCAAGGTTCCTTTTTGCTGTGCCTGATTATAGTATTTACAATCATGGTTTCTTCTCTTATTTGTACCATATGTGCCTGCATTCAACCCCTCAATTCTCTTTTGCCCACCACAGGAGCCACACCCTAAAAATTCATAGAAACTGTTAACTTTAATTCCTCAGGTTCTCTTTATTTTCACTTTGTTTGTTCACAGCACATATTTTATTTTTAGACTAGTTTGTTTTTCTTTGATACTCTTTATTTTTCTGTCAGGTCCCACGCCCCCAGTTGTCTTTTCAAATACTGTGTTCAGTCTAATGGGAAGTTGAAAACATCTCTCTCCAATGCACTGGCTAATCTTCATTAGTTAAATGAGTATGTTGGGGGTGGGGAGGATACATAAAAATCATTGAATAATAAGTTGGAAACACTTGAAAACATAACAAGCACTCAATTTAGTCTCAACACAAAGAAGGGACCTACCTGCTTAATGCATTTTCTCATTGTTAGTATTTATGTGTTTGCAAAATTGCCAGGTGATCAAACCATGGGGGTACAGGTTTACAAAATTTAAAAACGTCACAAAAAGGAAGGATTGCTTGAACCTAACCACTTTTGTTTCTGTCTCATCACCCTCGTATACACGGGGAGTAACAAAAAGAAGGAACGCTCAGTCTCTGGGGGCTGTTCATGTGAATGATGACCCCCTGATCCAGGACCATAGAGAATTTCAGTAGCCATTTAAGCTCTTCAGTTCTCGCTTGCCTTCCATGTATAAGAGGGTAGCACATGGAGAATTGGGAAGGGAAGGGGAGACCAGAACTGCTTCTGTGATGCATGAGTATTCCTTTCTTAATGTCAGATTACAATGAAGCAAGTAAGATGGACGTTTTCATATAGGACAATAATGTAGAAAATGTGATTACTGTATTAAATATACAGCGATACACATAAAGGACGTCAACTCAAGTGGAATCTCAAACTCCTCTTTATTAACAGATTAAAGTCTTTATGAAGGAAACTGCTCACCAGTTGGAGTTGGCTATCAAATATAAAGGTAATACCTTGAATTGTATTATCATGACCCTGCCATAGTTGTCTCTCCTTCTGCTGATGCCTACTACTGATGTCAAAACAGGAAATGACAATTTGGGGCTTGATCAAAATAATTTGAAAGGGAACTGTGAGGTGGGACAGAAGGTTCAGGGTGAACCTTCTCCTCCTTCAGAGAAGCCTGAAGCCAGTGGGGCTATATCAGAGGTGGAGCCAGCCATGCAGGAAATGGAGTTCAAGAAAAGAAACAAGATGGGAGCTGATGAAAAGAGCATGAACTGGAGCGTGGGACTCTGACGACGGAGTGCGAGTGGCGTGAGGAGTGAGATATAAGGAGCTGAAAAAGAGTGGGAAGACAGATCAAGGAGTTCAGTTGGATGAAGGGGAGACTGGTCCCATGAGGAGCGGGCAGCGGATAGATTTAGCAGAGAGCAGGATGCGAGAATGGGAACCAGCAGAGTGGATATCCCACCCATGCAACCATTTGCTCAGGTAATTCAACACAGACATGGTAGCCAACAGATTGGTAGCGGTTTGGGACCTTTAACTTTTAAAAGACCCAAATCACTGGGACACTGTTGGCTCATGAGGCGTCCGTTCTAGTTGATGTGATGGGTCACGTCGTTCCAACAGAAGTTTATAGTTCACAAGTTGGAGGAAGTTACTAATAAAAGTTTGTTAGAAGAAAACCTGTCTCCTAATCTGGAAGTTGAGTCATGGCTACTGGACTTCTTTTTTGAGAGATAGAAACATTTCGCTGTTCATCCAAACAGCTTCATCGGTCTGAGCAGCGAAACGTTTCTATCTCTGTCTCCTAATGTTTTGGGGTCCATCTGGGAGGAGCTCCCAAGGTTCAAACAAGAACCCCCCTGTCACAAACGGCAAGGGGGACAAATGATTTGGTTACTCTACAGAATGACAGTCTCTGTGACAATGTCTACCACCACAGATCAGGAGCCATAGCATGGAAGCCAAGCTGTCACAAATGTGGCTAACAAGCAGTATCAAGGAAAGTGTTAGGAAATAGAAGTGTTCCTTTGGAAAATAGAAGTGCTTCCTGGACAAAATGAGACACAAACTTGAACTAAATTATAAGGATGGAAAAACCTGAAACAGTGTTGAAGACACAACTTGGGGCAAAATGGATGCAGGTGATAATTTTACCATTGGATGATGATATAAGTGAAGGTGATGAGATTGCAGATGCAAGGATATTCTTCACTATATTTTACTGAAGAAAAATTAGGGAAAACATGATCTTCACGATGGGAGTTGGAGATGTCAGAGATGACCTAGGTCATTTTGGTAAACTGAAAAATCAGTTGGATCCTATTGTAAATAGAGATGAGTATGAAGCACTTCATAGCACTTTGTGACCATCTCTAGATGTAGATTTATGGGACTGTATCTTTCAGTGATGGACTAGGACTCTGTAGGCCTGGATTCAAATCCCTGCTCAGCCATAGGAGCTTACTGGCAGTATGCCCATTTCTTGAGAAACCTGCTCTGGCCACTGTGACACATGCCCTAGTGACATCCTGGCTGTATACTGTAATGCACTCTGTGGGGCTACTGATGGAAAGTCTCAGAAAACTTCAGCGGCTCCAAAATGCAGCAGCCAGATTGCTGAATGTGGTGGGTAAAAGGGATCATATTACACCCTTATTATAGCAGCTCCACTGACTGCCAATGTTGGTTTTAACCTGCCAACCACTAAATGGCCTGGATCCAAACTACCTCAAAGATTGAATCTGGCAGTATGAGCCAGCTCAGGTGCTAATGGCACCATGAGAGGCCTTTCTCTCCATCCCACCACCTTCACAGGTGCATCTGATAAGAACACATGAAAGGGCCTTTTCTGTTGCTGCTCTCAGACTTTGGAACTCCCTCCCACTAGAGGACTGCCTCATCTCTGCCATCTTTCCAGAAGCAGGCAAAGATCTTTCTCTTCAAGCAAACTTTCCCTGAATGACTGACTACCTATTATGTGACTTTTAGATGGATTACCATGCATTATTGCTTACACTGAATTCATAAAAATACTTGTGTTTTATGTTTTAGTTTCCATCTCTCATAATGGATTTTTTCCTTTAATTGTTTCCATTCATTGCCTCTTCAAATTCATTGTTCTGAAACTTGAACATGTCTTAAATTGTACTTCAATATTGTAAGCTGCCTAGGGTCCTTTTTCAAGGAGAAAGGCAGGGTAAAAGCAGTCAAAATAAATAATTAAGAAATAAATTATGTCCCACTTAGCTTGAAAGACTTATAAGGGTTACTGTGAGTCGAGTCAACTTGAGGCACATAAAAACAAACATTGGGTGGCAGATTGCCACAAGATAAGAAGACAGAGTAGGCATGTCCTGTTGCACATCAAGTCATTTAATTCTTATGTGACAGAAAACGCCCACACAGACTTCTAATTTGGTTGTTGTTTTAGCTGGGACTTGACACCAACAATATTAATACCAGTGGACCTAATTTTTAGGGTTCTGTCCATTGGATCCATGTAGCTGTCATCAGAGTTTGTAACAAAACTCATATGTGAAATTTATGAAATGGTAAAAACAAAAACAAAACACAAAACATGTTTCCAAGTCAGGGTTTGGTAGAAAGTACTGAATGGTGGCCATTGTGGCACAATTGTTCGAAAGATGATCTAGAAAATCATAAGATGAACAACATAATTCCGGCTCATGGGTAAATTGATGGAAAAAAAAATAATTAAAATTAGCAACCATATATATGAGCACATCTTCCTCAAAAAGAAGTAACAAATGGCTTCCGTGACAGCAAGTCTAGATTTGAGTACTCTTTTGGAGTTATTTGAGAGTGCTGGCAGGCCCATCAATGTCAGGGACTCAGGTATTTACTTGGACTTTCAAAGAGGCTTTTGACAGGGTTCTTCCACAAAGATTTCTGAATAAACATAGTAGTCATGTGATAGAAGATCTTATGGATCAGTAAGTGGTTATGAAACAAAAGGCAGAGGAATACAAGTTTTGTTCTTAAAACAGAGAGATGAAAAGAATAGCGTCTCCCAAGGATTTCTACTGGGACTAGAGCATTTTAATTTCTTTGCAAATGGAGTAAATGAAAATATTTGACTCTATAGGAGAAAACTTGCGTTAGAAAAACGTTCTAAAAACAAAGCCAGCATATAGTAAGGCCATCGTGCTAAGCCAATTCAATTCATAATTATTTCCAGCAAAGTCTATATCAGTGTTCTGTTGTGGCAAGTTGGATTGAGGTGGGGTCTTAGAAGAGATCTCTTTATCTGATAAAGTGTTATCTGGTAGCAGCCAACATAACCCTGTTAAAAATTGTAGGATGAACTTTTCAAGCTCTATAAACTTTGGAGACAGCTTACCTGACATATTGTTACTTACCGCATACTCCTACGTAAATATACTGTATGTAGATGATATATAAATATTGAAATTAAGCAATGACCTGTACATGTGGCTGAATGAGATGATAAAAAACAGACAATCACATAATTATTACTTTAAAATAATAATAATAAAAAATCTTCTTCCTCAACCACAGACACACCTGTCTTCCCTATAATCAGTAAAAGAGAAAAAGAGAGGGAGGACTTAAAAGCTGGCTTGGGGAAAAAAAACTTATTTGCTCATTTGTGTTTGTACTCAACATTTTGTTTGGGGACAGAGTCCAAATTGTAATCTACCACCTAAATTGTATAGTGTGCTACCTTTTACATGTGCAGACTAGGTTAAAAAACCCAATAAGCTTCTCTTCTTTTCAACAAGGTTACTTAGGAGATGAGTTTGGAAGTAGTTTAGTTGCTACAGGTATTCACAATAAGAAGAAAAAATCATCCCTGATCCGCTAAAAATCATCTGGAGATCTAAAAATATGGAGACAATTGTCCCATTAAGTCCCTGCCTCTGATGGGGAGCAGAAGAGGCTGATGATGTATGCCACAACTGTAGTGTCTGCTATGGATAGCCCTGCTAGTACTATTGTTGGTTTTTGGTAAATACTGCAGCAGGAGAGTAGATGACAACAGGATGTTTTTATTGTTTGTTTATTGTTCATCTATTATATTCATACATTTATCTGTTTATTGTACTTGTTTATTGTACCTGTCTCTAAGCCGCCATGAGTTGTTTTATACGTAAGTCTCAAATAAAGTAAATAAGGTACTCACAAAGCAGCTGCCTGTATAATCTCTTACTCTGAAGAGATTCTTAAGACTGAGAAACCCAGCAGAAGTTCTCTCTGGGGACTCATGTGTGCTTTTGTGTCATCAAGTCAGAACCAACTTGTAGTGATCCTAATAAGGCTTCCAAAGGTAGGTGAGATATTTAAGGAGTGGTTATACCATTTCCATTCCCACAGTGAGTTTCCAAGGCCACTGTGGGGCTTTGAACCCTGTTCTCCAGAATCCTAATATATCACTCTATCCACTACACCACACTGGGGATCTCTGGGTACACATTGTGCCGCCAGCAAAAAAGCATTTTTGGACTTCTTTTGCTCTCCAAAGAGTGGGTGGTCCAAAGGGCATCATTATTACTTGTCCTACTTCAGGCAGAAGGACTACCTGGGTCGTTGATCACCAGCCTTATCCTCTACCCATTCCTAGTATAAAGCTCAACCAGTGAGAGGCAACGGCGTACACATAACAGCACAATCCAGTCCAGCATGAGTACATTCTCATATATGAAGAATAGTAGTACAACAAAAACCAGGCCAGTTTAATATGGCTTTTAGACCTCAAGAAAAGCTATTAATGTTAAAGAGCAGTGAAGTGGGCGCACAAGCAGCAGAAAAAAATTCCTGGCATGACTTTGGACTACATATATGACTCCTAGAACAACCAACCTCCCATAAAATGGGAGGGGGCGATGTGTGGTGTGCCACCATATGCTATGCTCATTATGTTCAGTGACTCCACTGTAAAGTACATTTGGCCTTATGCAGATTTAGGCAGGCCCAGCCCATTAATTTCTGAATCTTTTTGGCAACAAAACTTAGGCACCCTTTGAGCATTTTTAAGTTAGAAGCCATAGCCTACATATTGGGAAGAAGTGGGATCCCAGCACCATTAGTACTATTTGTGGTAGACAAGCCAGGTGGAGAATAAATTTGGGCAGTTAACGTAATGCAGCCTTGAGAAACGAAGACTGAGGGGAGATATGATAGCACTTTTCAAATACTTGAAAGGCTGTCATATGGAGGAGGGTCAGGGTCTGTTCTTGAAGAACCCAGAATGCAAGACACACAATAATAGGCTCAAATGGAAGGAAGACAGATTTCTGTTGAGCAGTACAGCAATGGAACCAATTTACCTCAAGAGGTGGTGAGTGTTCCAACGCTGGAGGCATTCAAGAGGAATGTAAACAACCACCTGGCAGATATCCTGATATGTATTCCTGCCTTGACCAGGGGGTTGGACTTGACGACCTTGTAGGCCCCTTCCAACTTGATGATTCTAAACAAGATAATTTGCAAGGCACCTATTGTTGCCTTGGTTAGTGCTGCTAAGCATACCTGCTAAATCAAATCCCAATCTCTGCATAAGGACTTTTTTTTTGGTGGTTTAATAAAAGGTACCAAATTTTTGGCATACAGTAAGACCCTGATATCCACTGGGGATCGGTTCCAGGCCTTCCCATGGATAACGAAAACTGTGCATAAAAGAGAATGTCACCAGCCCCAAAACTGCTGTTTTGTGATAGTAGCTTGCCTTACGGCTGCTATTTATAATAGTAGAATACTTTATTGATGCTGTTTTATGACAGTAACTTGCTTTACAGCTGCTGTTTGTGACAGTAGCTTGCTTTGCCGCTGCTGAATTATGTATTTAGTTTCTGAATCAGTAGTTAATAAATCAGTGGATATGAGGGTCCTATTGTATAGCAAGTTTATTGCTCTGCTCTCTCTTTTTTCTACTAAATTTTGACAGGGAGAGAAGAGGGAGGAGGAATAGCACTCTTCTGGGTGATGTACACATAAAGTCCTGAACAGAAAAACATATTGGCATAATCAAACATATAAATCAAACAACAAATAAGCAAAAATAGACAAAACATTAAGTCTGGATGGCACAGTAAAAGCAGCAATAGAAGATGAGCAAGTTTTTTTTTCCAGGGGGAGGGGATGCCACCAAAAGCTCCTCAGAAGAGATGAGTGTGTAAAATTAGAAATGTTAAACTGTTGCGGATTGCCTCTGAGTCTGCTTTCAAAGCTATGCAGCTGACTTATTAACATCCTCATTTTCTTTTCTCCTTTTCCTCTTCACTGGTACGAGAGCCTGAATATGACAAAAGTTAAGCAGAAAAAGAGGGGAGGCAGGGTCCTGCCTCTTTTTCCCTTCTGGTTATGAAGCAGACAGGAGTCACCCAGCTTGTGGAGGGGGCATAGGTATATGAAAATATAACAAATGGGAGTTGAGTCATGGCCACTGGACTTCATTTCTTGTGGGAACAATACATTTCAGTACTCATCCAAGTAGCTTCTTCAGTCTGAAAAAAGTTGGTGGCTTTCACTTCATAGTTCATCTTGGTTTCAACCCATCCTCGTTTGAATAGGCTAATTAGATGGACAATGGCCTGGATTTTCTGAAAGTCACACCCATGCAACCCTTCCCAACATCCATTAAGTATGAATCATTAGTAGTGCCCTTCCTGGTGGAGGTGTAAAGTGCTCCGATTTCTCTTTGAATGAGTGCCCCTTGTCTTTCAGATGAAGGTACACTGCTGATTCTCCTGTGCTGGACCATCTTCCTGTTTAATGGATGTTTAGTTTCTCCAATGTAAGTAGTAGGGAAAGGGGTGCTCCTGTCAAAGGGGCAATAAAACCATCAAACACCAGAAGTCCCGCCCCCTTACCGGAAGTCCCGCCCCTTACCGGAAGTCCCTCCCCCTTACCGGAAGTCCCTACCTTCCGCCCCGCCCCCTTACCCGGAACCGGAACCTTCCTGGGCCCTTTGACCTGGAAGTGACGTCCTCTTCCGCCTGACCCGGATGGGGAGCCTTGCCCCCTCCCCCCGACACGTCACGGGGTCCCCCTACCCCACCCCTCAGGCATGCCCGGGCATGCCTGACCCTAGGGCGCTGCCGCTGGCTATGTGTTGCCTGGGCCTGTCTTGCTGCGTGTGCGCATGCCTGAGAGGCCTTTATAAGAAGAGGGGAGTGTTCTGGGGTGCCCGCCGCCGCCTTTTCCGCTGTTCCTGAAACCGACTGGCCCATGGTCCCCGCCGTCCCGTTTATGTGGAGAAAGATGGCGTCTTCAAGCAAGATCGGGTTTTCCTCCAGCTTGCCGAAAGACACCCCGGACTCACCGCCAAAAGCAGAGAGCGTGGACTCCCCTCCGAAGCCCGAGAGCCCGGACTCTCCGCCAAAATCCTGGACCCCGAAGATAGAGAGGCAGCGGTTGAAACCGAAAAGGCGTCTGCACCCCCACATGCACCACGGGCCTACGGGGTTTTCCATGCCCCTCTGCCCCCTAAACACCCCATCGCAGAAGCCCAGCTCTGCGCCCAAAAAGCCGCCCAAGCCTGCCCTTCACGCGGAGGAGACCCTGTTATGGTCCGATTCAGATGATGGTTATGTCCATGGAAGTCCACCACCGAAGAGAAGGGTCTTAAGGCGTTATGTTAGCTCAGATTCTGACAGCGACCTTACAAGCGGCTCTAACAAGGAGAATGCTGCCCCTGATACGGAGGAATTTCTAAACACGGTAAGGCCCTGTTTTAAATCAAAGTTCATATTGTGATACTGTGCCTTGTGTCAAGGCTGCAGGTGTTGTGCGGCTTTAGAGTTTGGGGTGTGCTATGTATCTAATTACGTTGAAGTTTCCTTTTATAATTAAAATCAGCCAATATTTATGTTTTACAGGCCAAAGATTTGCCCCCAAAGGTAACCCAAAAATCCCCGCGACGCAAGAGAAGGGCTTTAAGGCGTTATGTTAGCTCAGATTCTGACAGCGACCTTGCAAGTGGCTCTAACAAGGACAATGCTGCCCCCGAGTCAGAAGAATCTTCAAAAACGGTAAGGAGCTGGCTGGTTGTGTTTTAGAGGATGGGTGTGTGTTAGGCATTTCATTACTTTGTAGCTTGCTTTAATAATTAATTTTTATTTGCTATTTGCAGGAATTACCCCATAAAACATTGAGCAGATTGCTCCATATAGACCTGCCAGAAATTAAGGGGAGAAAGAAGCAATATATGAAGAACATTGTGCATACAACAGTCGCTGTGATTATTAAATATTATATATCAGCATATCAGAAACAATCTTGCGATGGCTGTCAAAATAATTTGGAAAACCAGGAATCGCATTCGTGTATAACCTCAACCGTTGCATCCATATCAAGACTACTTCGTTCTCTTTGTGCCAAAATATGTTACAAGACTGTCATCCATACCGTCATCTTAATTGCATATTGTTGCAATAGCCTGATATTGACAGCTGAAAATATTAATGAGATATTGACGCTTGTATCTAAAATTTCCAAGGCAGAAAAACCATATTCAGTCCTCAAAAAAATGTTAAGACAGACTGACCCCTTGCTATTTCAAAATATTTACTCTGTGGTCACTGCTAGAAATATCAGTGAATTTATTAAATAAAATGCTCCTACACATATTATTTTCTTTCGTTTTTTATTGCATTGCTTTTAAAAAGTTAGCCATGCGGGTTCTTTGACAAGCTCTCTGGAGGGTGTCGACTGTGAGGATTCCACATGCAGCCAGGCTGGTCTCTTGAATTGTTTCTTGCGTGCAGCATCAGACCCTGGAATAGCCGGGTGTTTAGAGGTCTCTGTTTGTAGGGGGCTGACTTTCAGGTTTTCTAACTGCTCTCTAACAGATGAATTACCCACAACAGATGTGGGCACATTTAGTTCTGCCAATGCTTTAAGAAATACATCCCAGCCTTTTGGTCGCTTCTTCTCAGAAATAATATTAGATTGGGTGGCCCCTTTAATCAGGTCGAGAATGTGAGACCCTGGTAAGGCGTTCCCGTGATACACAAAGGTGCCTCGCTGATCCCAGCTAGAAATATCCTGATGCTGCTTTATCTTGTTCAACAAAATTTCAGCATTTTTCTTAAACCTTCTGGGGATCCCTTCTAAAACTTCTGGAACAACTGTATCACTATCAGGCTGTGGGGTTGTGGAGGGGACAGGTTGGGATATTGGGGTTTGGGGGGATGCAGACATATTTTCCACATCATCATCTTGTTTGTTTAGTGCTAAGTAGCGCTGTAGAACCCCTGTGTAGAGTTTTATTTTTTCATACTCTGACAGGTCAGTCCTTAAGAGAATCTCCCTCATCTCGCTGTCAAGACGTCTCATGGTTGTGGTTCTAATATTTTCTGGGACACCCCGAAGCTGATCTAATTGTGCGCTGGGCACTAGATATAATTTTTCAGCATATTCCATTACTTGTTAGTTAAAAGATCCTTTATTAGGGGGACCGCGATGCTTAGCAGGGGGCCCAGAAAACCTCCGTTTTGCTTGACAATGTATTTTCTCCTTTTCAGGGAGAGCCTCTTGTTACCCAGGCTTTTAATCAGAGCACGTTTTTTCCTTAAGACCCCCACCTGCTTGGGTGTTAGGGCAAGATTACCCTTTAAAGTATTCAGAGCAATTTCTGAAATGGCTGTTACCAAATCATCTGAGGCACCGCATAAAATGGCTTTTCTCTGGCGCAGGGGCGCCTTAATAAGGATTTTTAAGAGGGGAAGATTTCGCCGTATACATGCTGACATGTTGGTGGGGAGAGGCGCTGTGACCAATAAATAAAAAAGAATCATCGGGAACCCTTTTTGTTCTTTTTCACTGTATACACAGCAGGCCAGTCAGGTGGGAATAGACCCGTTCTCAGTCTGCAAGACTCCGGGGTATTTGGGTTTAAATCCACCAGCAGATAGCCATGGGGTTTTTTGGTAGCATCTGCAAAAGCCTCCATGAAAAACGGAACATTTTGGGGGTACATTTGCCGTGCTAACGTAGCAATTTGTAATTTATCTCTTGGGTTTTTAAAAAGCACCATATATTTAGCATTTAAGCTGATGGTTCTGTTGCTTTTACCACGGCAGAAAATATTCTGTGTAAGAAAAAATACACTCACATTTCTGTGGTGCACATATTGCGTGAAGAGTTTTTCAACCTCCTTATTATCAGCAGCACAATTCATCAAATCGTCTATAATTAAGAAGTTTATTTTATCGGGGGGTAACAAGGACATTATCAGCAAAGTTTTCAGGCAATCCTTCTACAAACTTAATAAAGGAATATTTACACAATAGGTCTTTATACAGAGGCTGCCAGCAACTGTAACACCATACAACATTCTCAGGCATTTCAGAAAATACATAACGCGCATTCTCCAACATGTTTTTTACAAATAAGGTTTTCCCACAACCACTGGGTCCCGCGAGAATGGCTGAAAAAGGATGGTTCCACAGAGTGCTCCTCTTAGTATCCATAAGGGACCGTTTTAAATCCGTCCGTAATCACTCTTTTGTCATACACTACTTTTTGTGTTTTTCTTAAAGTTTTAGTGTGGATGAGCCACTGTCGTTTATCTCTCACAATGCCCGGCTGTTCTACAACTATTTCACGAGGAGGGTTATCTTTCTTGTCTGAAACATAGGCAAACACGAGGTCTTGAAGCGTGTCAAAATTAATTTTCTCACTGTTTGCCACATTCAGTGTGATCCCTTTGACTTTCACACAGGCACTGCCCCCCGACAATGTGTAAGCGTAGCTCTTAGGGCCTGTTGAAACAAAACGAGTAATGTGCTCCCCCTCTGGTATCTCGCTGGTTAAGTCACCCAGATAATCCCCCAGAGGGGGATTCCAATCGCCCTCCCTGTGAACAAAAATAACAGAGTCTGTATCATGGTACAGGACCCTGTCCTGCAGCCGGTCCAACAGTTTATAAAGTTCCAAACGGGCATATGCAGTTGTGAAACAGGCTATGAAGGGGTTTTTCATACCTGAGGTTGTCATTCTGTCTGTGTTATGCTTCCAGGTTACGCAGGCCGCATCATCATCAAGAAACTCACACATGGAAACTGAAAATGTTTCTGAGAACAAGAGATTGAAAAACCTGTCTGGGTCCCTTACTACCTCTGTGTTAGGGAGGTTTGTCCTCTGGCCAAATTTTCCCCACAGTGAGTTTAAAAACAACTTAGCAATCTGCCTCTTTGCAGGGTTCGGCTCTATTTTTTTGCGGCGTAGCAACACCCCCTCTTTTTCGAGGTAATCTGCTATATATTTATCTTTATCAGCCTCTGTGACACACCAGTGGGGAAAACCTGATGCCTCCTGTTTCTGCCGCAGGTGTGTCTTCATATAATCAGAAAACAAATCACCCGATCTCTGAGAAAAATGCCACACTTCAAAGATTTTTCCAACCCTGTACCCCTTCTCTATAGCAACATTCATCTCTATAGTGCACCAGGTCCCTGTTAGAGCCCGCTCATCATCTGAATGATTGCATGGTTCTAGCTGGCGGAGTTCTGCACATGTAGAGCACAGCACAAACATGAGCTTTCCACCTACCCTCGACGGTAACACTGGGAAGAAGAGACCTCTTGGCGGGTAAACTTTGGCTTTTATCAATCCGAAATAATCTGTAGGAGGATCAAAGTTCTCATGGACTATTATCGGATGTCCAAGGGGGTACTCTCTGTTTTTTTGTACATGGGGATAAAGGGACGTGAAATCATAATAACGAAATCTCCTCCCCCTTCGCCGGCTTGTAGTACAAACACACTGCATTTGTACGTCCACCAAAGAGGGCATCCCTCAGTTCTAAGGGCTCTGGAAACTGTGCGGTGGCGAGGAAGTTTTGGACTTCTTTGTCAGTTTTTATCATGTTTTTCCACTCATGCTCCCATACTGATCTCACTTCATAACCCATGCTTTTCAGGATTGCTGTCCGCTCCTCAGTAGCATTATGAAGCTGCCTGTAAGTTTTACCAATCAAGGGGTTCCAGTCCTCTGCAGGGTAGCAGAGGGGGCACCCGTGATAAAAACAACCCAGAAATTCCAGACAGACTGGCTGACCATTTACTACAGCATAGCCATCAACAAAATATTGACCCACCTGAACCTCGCCACCATTTAAGGCATGCTGAATCTCTAGGTTTTCTTTATGTTTAAGGTACAGCAACCATTGGATGGCAGGTGTTGAGTATCTTTTGACCTGGTGGTGATAATTATCTGCAGGTGGTATCGCTATGGAATCTTCCGGCATAAATTTGAACCTGTACATGGCTAGGCTCACGCTGGCCAGAGTTAGGTATTGGAGGGGGTCTATGGCATAATATTCAGTTTCTTTTTTTTTCACAATCTTTTTTAAGGTCAGCGTCATGATTTCGTGGCGATATTTTGTACAAGCCTGCACCAGGATATGTACATCCTGCTTGCAATAATGTGCTATCTCTTTTTTCATGTCGAATGTCTGCATTTTATTCTCTTCATACCATTCTAAAAAAGCTTTCTGCTCAGCAGGCATCATGTACTGCACCCCGTAGTCTTCTGGCGGGGGCAAAGGCCCTACATAATTACTATTTTCAGGCCTGTTAAAATAGTGTGGGAAATATCCTTTGCACCCCGAAAATCCGAGCGCTTTCGGAAGCTTAGAGAGCCCGATGGGCAAATGGCTGAGTGAATCCATGAATTTTATGCCTAGGCCTTTAACGGTAACACAGAGGAGTTTCCCACCTTGAGCTATGATATCTACATCCAGTTTTTCTTTAACCAGCTGGTTAAGCATGAAATAACAGTCATAACCTTTGGAATTATGGGCTATGAAAGTAGTACCGCTAAAACGTTTATCTCTAGTGAATGTCAATATAAAGTCTGCTATGCACGACTCTCCTTTGAACTCCCAAGTCCGACCATAAGGCCAACGTCTCACCTTTTTCTTAGCACTCCTTACACCAAGGATCTTCTCCTCCTCCACCTCCTCCTCCTCATCCGTCTCAATCTCATCCACCTCACCAGTAGCAGCATTTTTTTCAGGGAGCACATTCATTTCATCCTGAAAACATTCCACAGTTTCCCCACCAAAAGCCTCAGCAAAACAGTAAGTAGCTACATGTACGCCTGTGTCTTGTTGTGCCTCGATGTCATAAAATATATATTGCGTTGAAATTTCAGGGTATTTAACAGGTTGCATAATGCATAGATGTTTTTCATCATCCTCTTTTAAGATATCCCAACATATTGTGCATTGACGCCCTCGGCAACTGGCAGTGCTATGATCGTACTTTTGATAATGCCTACATTGTTTACAATATATCTTAAGCACACAGGGCACTTTACCTTCTGAGGCCAGTTTGTCATGAGCTTTTAAACAGTCAGCTGATTGGCAGAGCAGTTTGCAACAACCACATCTCTGCTGTTCATCTAATTTAGGGGTACAATCCTCTTTCAAACACATCCTACAGAAAAATAGGCAGCGATGTGTATGTTGATAGAGGTTGTTACAATAGGAGCAGTAATTTTTTGAACCAAAAAGCCCCTTTACATTAAGAACACCATAGTAATGACTATCATACAGGAATAGGGTATGTGTTTGGGCATAGCGCTGAGTCCCCGACTTAAATAAGCCCCAACCATCCTTATTATAAAGAGCAATTTGGATATTCCGCTGTAGATGGTGTTCAAATAGACCAATGTCATTCAAAGACACCTGTTTCTGCTCAGGCCACCCAACCTCCTGACAGAGCTGTTTAGCAGCTTGCACCAGCTCAGAGTCTGTAGGTATTGCACCACAATCAGCATGAGCTATGACAGCAGACAAACTTCCTGCGAAACAGAGCATGCCATCCACACTCTTAAAATCTACCAGATGTTGTCTCTTTTTAGCAATGATGTTGCTGTATGGTATAGTATTCAAGCGTCTGTTTGGCCTACCGCCGCCTCTTGGTGGTTTAACAATTGTGACAACTAAACGTAAAGCACCCTCTGTACAAAGTTCCATGTTGCTCTGTAACAAATTACTCATATTTGTTAGGAATGCCTCGGGGTCCAAGGCTTCTTTTGACTGTTTTACTGAATATAAAGCATCTCTCATGTTACCACCCTCAAGCCGCATCTGAACAAAATCTTCAGGGTCAATGTTCTGGTTGATATCATTAAGCACCTGCTGTATCGCATTATAAAGTGCTGCCATTGCATCAGCATAGGAACCAATATGCTCCAGATTAACAAAGCGGAAAATAATACCCCTACGCATAGCATTATACTGTTCCTGCACCCAGGTCCATGTTCTCAAAATTTCAGCATAAACAGGGGGAGCTTGCTGACCAGATGATGCATTGTCATTTACAGAATCTGGAGATTCACCAACCTCAACCACTGGATGCTGTGAGGTCTCTAGAGACCAGGGCTGTGAAGATTCACCAACCTCAACATCTGGATGCTGTGAGGTCTCTAGAGAACAGGGCTGTGAAGATTCACCAACCTCAACCTCTGGATGCTGTGAGGTTTCTAGAGAACAAGGCTGTGAAGATTCACCAACCTCAACCTCTGGATGCTGTGAGGTTTCTAGAGAACAGGGCTGTGAAGATTCACCAACCTCAACCTTTGGATGCTGTGAGGTTTCTAAAGAACAAGGCTGTGAAGATTCACCAACCTCAACCTCTGGATGCTGTGAGGTTTCTAGAGAACAAGGCTGTGAAGATTCACCAACCTCAACATCTGGATGCTGTGATGTCTCTAGAGAACAGGGCTGCTGAACATTTGTGGGGTTATGGTGTGTAGCAGGCCTGGAACGCTTTTTGCGACGTGAAAGAAACTTTTTAGCATTTCTCAGCAGTTTGCTAGCTATAACCCTACAAGACTGATCCCCTCTGGCCAAGACTTTTTTCTTTTTCAGGGTTCTTTTCTTAAAATAGCTATAACCCCGCCCTCTTTGATAATACATGCATACAGATTCAACATGATAACCTTCCATGGTTTTAATAGAATCACAATCATTCATGGCTGACATGTGTTGCTCAAGACTTTTAGCATATCGCGAAAGCTCCATGAGAGAATATGAAGTGTATTTAACAAAGCCAAGCATACTTTCTAAAACCTTATAATGGTTTTTGGTTTTTGTTGAATCAGTGTCATGGCTGTTGTTAGCTGGATGAAATGGAGCAGCCATCGTAGAGCTGCCTGGAGAGTTGCTCCTTTCCACAGGGACATCCGGTATTGGTGGGTCAGGAAAATGGGGTTTGCATGCCCTTTTGCATGCTGGTTCTTTTATACATCCTAAAATAAATGATACGACAGCAATAATCAATATCTCTAGTTTTCTCAACCCACTAACTGCTTCTGAGACTCTTTACACACACACACACACACACACACACACACACACACACACACACACACACACACACACACACACACACACACACACACACACACACACACACACACACACACACACACACACACACAAACACACACACACACTCACCTGAACTTTTCCGTTTCATGCTGCCTGGGTTGACCACCGCAGGATGAGGATGAACAGTTTCATTGTTATATTTCAGACAACAATGAAACTGTTCATCCTCATCCTGCGGTGGTCAACCCAGGCAGCATGAAACGGAAAAGTTCAGGTGAGTGTGTGTGTGTGTTTGTGTGTGTGTGTGTGTGTGTGTGTGTGTGTGTGTGTGTGTGTGTGTGTGTGTGTGTGTGTGTGTGTGTGTGTGTGTGTGTGTGTGTGTGTGTGTGTGTGTGTGTGTGTGTGTGTGTGTGTGTGTGTAAAGAGTCTCAGAAGCAGTTAGTGGGTTGAGAAAACTAGAGATATTGATTATTGCTGTCGTATCATTTATTTTAGGATGTATAAAAGAACCAGCATGCAAAAGGGCATGCAAACCCCATTTTCCTGACCCACCAATACCGGATGTCCCTGTGGAAAGGAGCAACTCTCCAGGCAGCTCTACGATGGCTGCTCCATTTCATCCAGCTAACAACAGCCATGACACTGATTCAACAAAAACCAAAAACCATTATAAGGTTTTAGAAAGTATGCTTAGCTTTGTTAAATACACTTCATATTCTCTCATGGAGCTTTCGCGATATGCTAAAAGTCTTGAGCAACACATGTCAGCCATGAATGATTGTGATTCTATTAAAACCATGGAAGGTTATCATGTTGAATCTGTATGCATGTATTATCAAAGAGGGCGGGGTTATAGCTATTTTAAGAAAAGAACCCTGAAAAAGAAAAAAGTCTTGGCCAGAGGGGATCAGTCTTGTAGGGTTATAGCTAGCAAACTGCTGAGAAATGCTAAAAAGTTTCTTTCACGTCGCAAAAAGCGTTCCAGGCCTGCTACACACCATAACCCCACAAATGTTCAGCAGCCCTGTTCTCTAGAGACATCACAGCATCCAGATGTTGAGGTTGGTGAATCTTCACAGCCTTGTTCTCTAGAAACCTCACAGCATCCAGAGGTTGAGGTTGGTGAATCTTCACAGCCTTGTTCTTTAGAAACCTCACAGCATCCAGAGGTTGAGGTTGGTGAATCTTCACAGCCCTGTTCTCTAGAAACCTCACAGCATCCAGAGGTTGAGGTTGGTGAATCTTCACAGCCTTGTTCTCTAGAAACCTCACAGCATCCAGAGGTTGAGGTTGGTGAATCTTCACAGCCCTGTTCTCTAGAGACCTCACAGCATCCAGATGTTGAGGTTGGTGAATCTTCACAGCCCTGGTCTCTAGAGACCTCACAGCATCCAGTGGTTGAGGTTGGTGAATCTCCAGATTCTGTAAATGACAATGCATCATCTGGTCAGCAAGCTCCCCCTGTTTATGCTGAAATTTTGAGAACATGGACCTGGGTGCAGGAACAGTATAATGCTATGCGTAGGGGTATTATTTTCCGCTTTGTTAATCTGGAGCATATTGGTTCCTATGCTGATGCAATGGCAGCACTTTATAATGCGATACAGCAGGTGCTTAATGATATCAACCAGAACATTGACCCTGAAGATTTTGTTCAGATGCGGCTTGAGGGTGGTAACATGAGAGATGCTTTATATTCAGTAAAACAGTCAAAAGAAGCCTTGGACCCCGAGGCATTCCTAACAAATATGAGTAATTTGTTACAGAGCAACATGGAACTTTGTACAGAGGGTGCTTTACGTTTAGTTGTCACAATTGTTAAACCACCAAGAGGCGGCGGTAGGCCAAACAGACGCTTGAATACTATACCATACAGCAACATCATTGCTAAAAAAGAGACAACATCTGGTAGATTTTAAGAGTGTGGATGGCATGCTCTGTTTCGCAGGAAGTTTGTCTGCTGTCATAGCTCATGCTGATTGTGGTGCAATACCTACAGACTCTGAGCTGGTGCAAGCTGCTAAACAGCTCTGTCAGGAGGTTGGGTGGCCTGAGCAGAAACAGGTGTCTTTGAATGACATTGGTCTATTTGAACACCATCTACAGCGGAATATCCAAATTGCTCTTTATAATAAGGATGGTTGGGGCTTATTTAAGTCGGGGACTCAGCGCTATGCCCAAACACATACCCTATTCCTGTATGATAGTCATTACTATGGTGTTCTTAATGTAAAGGGGCTTTTTGGTTCAAAAAATTACTGCTCCTATTGTAACAACCTCTATCAACATACACATCGCTGCCTATTTTTCTGTAGGATGTGTTTGAAAGAGGATTGTACCCCTAAATTAGATGAACAGCAGAGATGTGGTTGTTGCAAACTGCTCTGCCAATCAGCTGACTGTTTAAAAGCTCATGACAAACTGGCCTCAGAAGGTAAAGTGCCCTGTGTGCTTAAGATATATTGTAAACAATGTAGGCATTATCAAAAGTACGATCATAGCACTGCCAGTTGCCGAGGGCGTCAATGCACAATATGTTGGGATATCTTAAAAGAGGATGATGAAAAACATCTATGCATTATGCAACCTGTTAAATACCCTGAAATTTCAACGCAATATATATTTTATGACATCGAGGCACAACAAGACACAGGCGTACATGTAGCTACTTACTGTTTTGCTGAGGCTTTTGGTGGGGAAACTGTGGAATGTTTTCAGGATGAAATGAATGTGCTCCCTGAAAAAAATGCTGCTACTGGTGAGGTGGATGAGATTGAGACGGATGAGGAGGAGGAGGTGGAGGAGGAGAAGATCCTTGGTGTAAGGAGTGCTAAGAAAAAGGTGAGACGTTGGCCTTATGGTCGGACTTGGGAGTTCAAAGGAGAGTCGTGCATAGCAGACTTTATATTGACATTCACTAGAGATAAACGTTTTAGCGGTACTACTTTCATAGCCCATAATTCCAAAGGTTATGACTGTTATTTCATGCTTAACCAGCTGGTTAAAGAAAAAACTGGATGTAGATATCATAGCTCAAGGTGGGAAACTCCTCTGTGTTACCGTTAAAGGCCTAGGCATAAAATTCATGGATTCACTCAGCCATTTGCCCATCGGGCTCTCTAAGCTTCCGAAAGCGCTCGGATTTTCGGGGTGCAAAGGATATTTCCCACACTATTTTAACAGGCCTGAAAATAGTAATTATGTAGGGCCTTTGCCCCCGCCAGAAGACTACGGGGTGCAGTACATGATGCCTGCTGAGCAGAAAGCTTTTTTAGAATGGTATGAAGAGAATAAAATGCAGACATTCGACATGAAAAAAGAGATAGCACATTATTGCAAGCAGGATGTACATATCCTGGTGCAGGCTTGTACAAAATATCGCCACGAAATCATGACGCTGACCTTAAAAAAGATTGTGAAAAAAAAAGAAACTGAATATTATGCCATAGACCCCCTCCAATACCTAACTCTGGCCAGCGTGAGCCTAGCCATGTACAGGTTCAAATTTATGCCGGAAGATTCCATAGCGATACCACCTGCAGATAATTATCACCACCAGGTCAAAAGATACTCAACACCTGCCATCCAATGGTTGCTGTACCTTAAACATAAAGAAAACCTAGAGATTCAGCATGCCTTAAATGGTGGCGAGGTTCAGGTGGGTCAATATTTTGTTGATGGCTATGCTGTAGTAAATGGTCAGCCAGTCTGTCTGGAATTTCTGGGTTGTTTTTATCACGGGTGCCCCCTCTGCTACCCTGCAGAGGACTGGAACCCCTTGATTGGTAAAACTTACAGGCAGCTTCATAATGCTACTGAGGAGCGGACAGCAATCCTGAAAAGCATGGGTTATGAAGTGAGATCAGTATGGGAGCATGAGTGGAAAAAAACATGATAAAAACTGACAAAGAAGTCCAAAACTTCCTCGCCACCGCACAGTTTCCAGAGCCCTTAGAACTGAGGGATGCCCTCTTTGGTGGACGTACAAATGCAGTGTGTTTGTACTACAAGCCGGCGAAGGGGGAGGAGATTCGTTATTATGATTTCACGTCCCTTTATCCCCATGTACAAAAAAACAGAGAGTACCCCCTTGGACATCCGATAATAGTCCATGAGAACTTTGATCCTCCTACAGATTATTTCGGATTGATAAAAGCCAAAGTTTACCCGCCAAGAGGTCTCTTCTTCCCAGTGTTACCGTCGAGGGTAGGTGGAAAGCTCATGTTTGTGCTGTGCTCTACATGTGCAGAACTCCGCCAGCTAGAACCATGCAATCATTCAGATGATGAGCGGGCTCTAACAGGGACCTGGTGCACTATAGAGATGAATGTTGCTATAGAGAAGGGGTACAGGGTTGGAAAAATCTTTGAAGTGTGGCATTTTTCTCAGAGATCGGGTGATTTGTTTTCTGATTATATGAAGACACACCTGCGGCAGAAACAGGAGGCATCAGGTTTTCCCCACTGGTGTGTCACAGAGGCTGATAAAGATAAATATATAGCAGATTACCTCGAAAAAGAGGGGGTGTTGCTACGCCGCAAAAAAATAGAGCCGAACCCTGCAAAGAGGCAGATTGCTAAGTTGTTTTTAAACTCACTGTGGGGAAAATTTGGCCAGAGGACAAACCTCCCTAACACAGAGGTAGTAAGGGACCCAGACAGGTTTTTCAATCTCTTGTTCTCAGAAACATTTTCAGTTTCCATGTGTGAGTTTCTTGATGATGATGCGGCCTGCGTAACCTGGAAGCATAACACAGACAGAATGACAACCTCAGGTATGAAAAACCCCTTCATAGCCTGTTTCACAACTGCATATGCCCGTTTGGAACTTTATAAACTGTTGGACCGGCTGCAGGACAGGGTCCTGTACCATGATACAGACTCTGTTATTTTTGTTCACAGGGAGGGCGATTGGAATCCCCCTCTGGGGGATTATCTGGGTGACTTAACCAGCGAGATACCAGAGGGGGAGCACATTACTCGTTTTGTTTCAACAGGCCCTAAGAGCTACGCTTACACATTGTCGGGGGGCAGTGCCTGTGTGAAAGTCAAAGGGATCACACTGAATGTGGCAAACAGTGAGAAAATTAATTTTGACACGCTTCAAGACCTCGTGTTTGCCTATGTTTCAGACAAGAAAGATAACCCTCCTCGTGAAATAGTTGTAGAACAGCCGGGCATTGTGAGAGATAAACGACAGTGGCTCATCCACACTAAAACTTTAAGAAAAACACAAAAAGTAGTGTATGACAAAAGAGTGATTACGGACGGATTTAAAACGGTCCCTTATGGATACTAAGAGGAGCACTCTGTGGAACCATCCTTTTTCAGCCATTCTCGCGGGACCCAGTGGTTGTGGGAAAACCTTCTTTGTAAAAAACATGTTGGAGAATGCGCGTTATGTATTTTCTGAAATGCCTGAGAATGTTGTATGGTGTTACAGTTGCTGGCAGCCTCTGTATAAAGACCTATTGTGTAAATATTCCTTTATTAAGTTTGTAGAAGGATTGCCTGAAAACTTTGCTGATAATGTCTTGTTACCCCCCGATAAAATAAACTTCTTAATTATAGACGATTTGATGAATTGTGCTGCTGATAATAAGGAGGTTGAAAAACTCTTCACGCAATATGTGCACCACAGAAATGTGAGTGTATTTTTTCTTACACAGAATATTTTCTGCCGTGGTAAAAGCAACAGAACCATCAGCTTAAATGCTAAATATATGGTGCTTTTTAAAAACCCAAGAGATAAATTACAAATTGCTACGTTAGCACGGCAAATGTACCCCCAAAATGTTCCGTTTTTCATGGAGGCTTTTGCAGATGCTACCAAAAAACCCCATGGCTATCTGCTGGTGGATTTAAACCCAAATACCCCGGAGTCTTGCAGACTGAGAACGGGTCTATTCCCACCTGACTGGCCTGCTGTGTATACAGTGAAAAAGAACAAAAAGGGTTCCCGATGATTCTTTTTTATTTATTGGTCACAGCGCCTCTCCCCACCAACATGTCAGCATGTATACGGCGAAATCTTCCCCTCTTAAAAATCCTTATTAAGGCGCCCCTGCGCCAGAGAAAAGCCATTTTATGCGGTGCCTCAGATGATTTGGTAACAGCCATTTCAGAAATTGCTCTGAATACTTTAAAGGGTAATCTTGCCCTAACACCCAAGCAGGTGGGGGTCTTAAGGAAAAAACGTGCTCTGATTAAAAGCCTGGGTAACAAGAGGCTCTCCCTGAAAAGGAGAAAATACATTGTCAAGCAAAACGGAGGTTTTCTGGGCCCCCTGCTAAGCATCGCGGTCCCCCTAATAAAGGATCTTTTAACTAACAAGTAATGGAATATGCTGAAAAATTATATCTAGTGCCCAGCGCACAATTAGATCAGCTTTCGGGGGTGTCCCAGAAAATATTAGAACCACAACCATGAGACGTCTTGACAGCGAGATGAGGGAGATTCTCTTAAGGACTGACCTGTCAGAGTATGAAAAAATAAAACTCTACACAGGGGTTCTACAGCGCTACTTAGCACTAAACAAACAAGATGATGATGTGGAAAATATGTCTGCATCCCCCCAAACCCCAATATCCCAACCTGTCCCCTCCACAACCCCACAGCCTGATAGTGATACAGTTGTTCCAGAAGTTTTAGAAGGGATCCCCAGAAGGTTTAAGAAAAATGCTGAAATTTTGTTGAACAAGATAAAGCAGCATCAGGATATTTCTAGCTGGGATCAGCGAGGCACCTTTGTGTATCACGGGAACGCCTTACCAGGGTCTCACATTCTCGACCTGATTAAAGGGGCCACCCAATCTAATATTATTTCTGAGAAGAAGCGACCAAAAGGCTGGGATGTATTTCTTAAAGCATTGGCAGAACTAAATGTGCCCCACATCTGTTGTGGGTAATTCATCTGTTAGAGAGCAGTTAGAAAACCTGAAAGTCAGCCCCCTACAAACAGAGACCTCTAAACACCCGGCTATTCCAGGGTCTGATGCTGCACGCAAGAAACAATTCAAGAGACCAGCCTGGCTGCATGTGGAATCCTCACAGTCGACACCCTCCAGAGAGCTTGTCAAAGAACCCGCATGGCTAACTTTTTAAAAGCAATGCAATAAAAAACGAAAGAAAATAATATGTGTAGGAGCATTTTATTTAATAAATTCACTGATATTTCTAGCAGTGACCACAGAGTAAATATTTTGAAATAGCAAGGGGTCAGTCTGTCTTAACATTTTTTTGAGGACTGAATATGGTTTTTCTGCCTTGGAAATTTTAGATACAAGCGTCAATATCTCATTAATATTTTCAGCTGTCAATATCAGGCTATTGCAACAATATGCAATTAAGATGACGGTATGGATGACAGTCTTGTAACATATTTTGGCACAAAGAGAACGAAGTAGTCTTGATATGGATGCAACGGTTGAGGTTATACACGAATGCGATTCCTGGTTTTCCAAATTATTTTGACAGCCATCGCAAGATTGTTTCTGATATGCTGATATATAATATTTAATAATCACAGCGACTGTTGTATGCACAATGTTCTTCATATATTGCTTCTTTCTCCCCTTAATTTCTGGCAGGTCTATATGGAGCAATCTGCTCAATGTTTTATGGGGTAATTCCTGCAAATAGCAAATAAAAATTAATTATTAAAGCAAGCTACAAAGTAATGAAATGCCTAACACACACCCATCCTCTAAAACACAACCAGCCAGCTCCTTACCGTTTTTGAAGATTCTTCTGACTCGGGGGCAGCATTGTCCTTGTTAGAGCCACTTGCAAGGTCGCTGTCAGAATCTGAGCTAACATAACGCCTTAAAGCCCTTCTCTTGCGTCGCGGGGATTTTTGGGTTACCTTTGGGGGCAAATCTTTGGCCTGTAAAACATAAATATTGGCTGATTTTAATTATAAAAGGAAACTTCAACGTAATTAGATACATAGCACACCCCAAACTCTAAAGCCGCACAACACCTGCAGCCTTGACACAAGGCACAGTATCACAATATGAACTTTGATTTAAAACAGGGCCTTACCGTGTTTAGAAATTCCTCCGTATCAGGGGCAGCATTCTCCTTGTTAGAGCCGCTTGTAAGGTCGCTGTCAGAATCTGAGCTAACATAACGCCTTAAGACCCTTCTCTTCGGTGGTGGACTTCCATGGACATAACCATCATCTGAATCGGACCATAACAGGGTCTCCTCCGCGTGAAGGGCAGGCTTGGGCGGCTTTTTGGGCGCAGAGCTGGGCTTCTGCGATGGGGTGTTTAGGGGGCAGAGGGGCATGGAAAACCCCGTAGGCCCGTGGTGCATGTGGGGGTGCAGACGCCTTTTCGGTTTCAACCGCTGCCTCTCTATCTTCGGGGTCCAGGATTTTGGCGGAGAGTCCGGGCTCTCGGGCTTCGGAGGGGAGTCCACGCTCTCTGCTTTTGGCGGTGAGTCCGGGGTGTCTTTCGGCAAGCTGGAGGAAAACCCGATCTTGCTTGAAGACGCCATCTTTCTCCACATAAACGGGACGGCGGGGACCATGGGCCAGTCGGTTTCAGGAACAGCGGAAAAGGCGGCGGCGGGCACCCCAGAACACTCCCCTCTTCTTATAAAGGCCTCTCAGGCATGCGCACACGCAGCAAGACAGGCCCAGGCAACACATAGCCAGCGGCAGCGCCCTAGGGTCAGGCATGCCCGGGCATGCCTGAGGGGTGGGGTAGGGGGACCCCGTGACGTGTCGGGGGGAGGGGGCAAGGCTCCCCATCCGGGTCAGGCGGAAGAGGACGTCACTTCCAGGTCAAAGGGCCCAGGAAGGTTCCGGTTCCGGGTAAGGGGGCGGGGCGGAAGGTAGGGACTTCCGGTAAGGGGGAGGGACTTCCGGTAAGGGGCGGGACTTCCGGTAAGGGGGCGGGACTTCCGGTGTTTGATGGTTTTATTGCCCCTTTGACAGGAGCACCCCTTTCCCTACTACTAATGTAAAGCTCTGCACACTCATCACTGATTAGACCACATATACTATAATGTTCATCTTGTGTTTTGGTGTCAGTCTTTTGAGTGGACGAGTTGCTGCTTTAGAGTGTTTGTGGGTTTTAATGGTCATTCCTTCAAATACGAGGATGTACGCATATAAGACAGAGAAGACAGGTGGTTCAAGAGAGGAGTCGCGGAAGCCATTCATGAGTGTATAGAAAATCCCTCTCTCAACAGGGGTGGAGGATTTTTAGGCACAATCTGTCTCCCATTTATCATGTTGCCCTTTCATTAATCCTCAGATAAATCAGAAGCAATTCACACCTCCACCAGGAAGGCAAGTGCTAACAAATGGGTGTTGGGAAGGTTTGCATAGGTGTGAGTTTCACACATCTAGGCCATTGTCCATCTAACAAGCCTATATTCAGACCAGGATGGGTTGAAAACAGAGTGAACTAAATTTGAAAGCCTCCCACCTACTTTTTTCAGATTGAAGAATGTACTTAAATGAGAATTGAAATATCTTGATCCCACAATAAGTCCAGTTGTCATGACTCAGCTCCTGGAAAACCTCACCTAGATGTCTGAGAATCTCCATAGAGATGACAAAAGAGAGAAATGAAGAGATGGCCAAGAAGCTTGGGATGTACTAATGATTTCCTTGCTATATTGTAAGATCTTTTAAACTGTGTTTTTAGTCTTTATAATTCTTAGGGCTCCATCAGAGTGGGATTTGTCCTGCTGTTTGGCCTATTTTGAGGACTGATTAGTTCGCTCTTTTTTTTCCTCCTGGCAATCACATGACATAATCATTGGAACAAACTGGACCACTCCAGAATGTTCCAGAGAATCTTTCTGAGTCTCTGTCAGCAGCTTCTACTTTTTTGGTGTAGCGTTGCTCTGTTTTGGCCCAGTATGTGGAGTCACTGGGAATGGGCCAAAAGTAAGCTTTTCTGGCTATCCAGGCTCCTTCTGATTTGAATGTTCAATACTGTGAAGTGGCTTAATAATTGAGCCACTTTACGATATTGGCAAACTGACCACTTCGTTTACTCCTTGGCAGAGGGGCTGGGGAAGTGAAATTTCTTTTTAAAGTCCCATAGGCAATAACTGAAAGGAAGAAACTGTGTGATACCCAGTGTGGATAGAATGATGATGAAGGGTTACAACTCCAGAGGCCTAGGTTTGAATCTTCAGCTCTGCCATGGAAATTTGCTGGGGGGTGGCGGGCATTGAATGGATAAAACCACTCCTTAAATATGTCACCTTGAAATGGCTGCGAGAAGTCAGTTCCAACTTAATGGCACACAACACCAATGCTCTTTGTAGTGGTCCATAAGATTTGGTTGCTTCATTTGATGTTTCCCCCCCCCCTCAGTCCACAGACTCAAAACGACTTGGGAGTCTGCCCTTCTGAGTGCGACAAAGGAGGACAAGCTGGTGACAAATAAGTATGATATAGAGGGAGACTTTCGGCCCGAGATGGCCGCGCCGGTGCGTTCCCTGGTGGGGTCGGCGCAGGAGCCGCCGCCGCCGCTTTCCTCATCGCCCTCCGTGCCACCCCTCAAGAAGATCGTGGCTCCCACCGTGTCTCAGATCAAAGCGGAGTTCGTGACGCAGGTGAGGCGGCCGGAGAGCGCGGCCAGGGAGAGTCCTTTCCACGTGCAGGGAAGCCCCGCGACCCCGCGCCTTTTAACACGCGTGTTCAGGAATGCGCTGCCCACGGCCATGCTCTGCCCGGAAGCGCATCTCGCGGGAATGCCCGTGTAGGCGGAGATCAGATCTCAGAAGAGTTCCATTTGGGGGAGAAAACAACAAGAAACAGTTAAGCCGACAACAGCTGGATAGCCTAATGGTTTCTGCATCTGGCTGCGGAGTCAGAAGTTGCGTGTTCTGTTCCCCGCTAGGGCACCTTGACAGGGACTGGGCTCCATATGATCTATAGGGGCCCTTCCAGCTCTTTGGTTCTAACATCAAAACCTTCCAGATGTCGTTGAAGAAAGTAACTTTTCCAAGTCTTCCCTGAAAGGACTATATGGGTACATCTACGTTCTTCCTGTGGAGTTGCCCCACCTGTTAATTGCATGGTTTAGAGACCATGGGCAACCAAAAACCTACCCGGCAATTAAGATCGAGCCAGGGGGCCCTTTTGAAAGAGCCATCCCTCAAGGAGGTGAGAGGGATGGCCTGTAGACACAGGGCCTTCTCGGCAGCTGCTCCCAAGCTATGGAATGTCCTCCCAATCAAGATCCGCCTGGCGCCAACATTGATTACATTCCGGTGCCAGGTAAAAACCTTCCTGTTCCAGAAGGTTTTTAATTGATATAACATAGATTGTGGGTCCGCTGATGACAATTTTAGAATAATGATTTTAGTGTAAGGTTTTTATTGATGATTTATTGATATTTTACTTTTAACTATTTTAAATTGTTTTATTTTTTGGATTGTAAGCCGCCCAGAGACCTTTGGGTAGTGGGCCGCATATAAGTTAAATGAATAAATAAATAAATATACCCGAAGTTACTTTTTTTGGAGTGCGGTGGGGGTGGAGACCTATCCAAGCCAGCATTCCTGGGGTTAGCCTTACTCGGCTGCCTACAGAACCTCCGTTATTGCACGTCTGGACTGCCAGGACGCAGGGTGCCAAGATGGGATTTGGCCACCGCTCCAGTGACCCGAGTTGACATGTAAATATAAGCCCCTTGAAGCAGGAAACAGTGTCCAAGCGCTCCTGATAGAGAAGTTCAGTCGGCGCCGCCTGAATGAGACGCCGGCGTTGGATAAGCGGCAGGCAACGACGAAGGCAAGGCGCCCCCACCACCACCACCACCTCCACCCGCCCCGACGCACCCAGGGAAAGGCAGGCTGCCTCTGGTTTAAACCACGCCCGGCCTTGGGCTTCCAGGGCTCCGGCACTGGCAAGCGCAGACCACGAACTAAACGTAACATTCCGGGGGGGGGGGAAGGCGGAGTCACGTAATGGTGGTTGCTGTGTAGGTGACGGATACGGTATGTTGGATTCCGCGCGCGCGCCTCCCCCTCCAAACTATTCAAGGATGGTACGCTCCGCCGCTCGAGGATTCTGCTCCTCGCCCTGCTCGGCTCTTTCTATCGCACCTTGACAGGGGAGGGAGGGAGGGAGGAGGAGGAGGAACTTGGTACGAAGAGGCCAGGAATGTTCCGCCTTAGTGGAGTAAGCGGGGATTGGTCGAGGATGTGTGCGAAGTGTGATGCGATTGGATGGGTCGCCTCCGGGGGTTTTAGGGGCCCGCCCCATTCTGGCTGGCTGGCTGGCTGGCGGGGCGGGGCGGGGCGGGGAAGGGAGCGGGGGGGGGATAGGCCTCGCTGTGCTTGGGCTGTAGTTTGGCCGAGGGACGGGCCCGGCGAGGCAACGGACCAGGGTAAGGAGCGCGCGGGAGGGAGGTTAGGGTTAGGGTTAGGGTTAGGGTTAGGGTTAGGGTTAGGGTTAGGGTTAGGAGGGCAGCGCCGGGGCGAGAGGGTGCCTACCTTGGCCGATGCGGGGGTTGGGGGGAAAAGGGTGAGATGAAGGAAGCACCCAGGTGTCCGGGGCATCTAGCGCTCATTCCCCGCCCCGCGGTTTGCACCTTCGCCCGGAGGAGTGCCGTTCGGAGCGAGAGCCGGGGCTCCCGGTTCTTTCGCTGGAACTTTGGACGGCGACGAAGTTATGATCATTCTCCCAAATATCCAGGCGGTGTTCCCTGTAACACCTTAGGAAGAGAGTGAGATTTAAGCCGAGGTTGCTTGCTCCCCGTCGTAATGTTTTTTTTTTCCGGAGGAGTGAAATCCTTAGAGGGCATCTCCTCGATTCGAGAGAACTCCAGTCGTGTGTATTTCGCCATGTACCCCGTGTGTAGACCAATCTGACTCTGTGGGTCAGAGGAAGTCGACTGTAATCCATGAAAGCTCGCACTAAAATCAGTGTGTTAGTCTTAAAGAAGGTGCCACAATCCCTTTGTTTTTGTTACATGGGCTGAAACTTGTTTACCCTTTGGGGAATTCAAAGATTTAACAAGTGGTGATTTCATAAGTCCATTTCTTTAAAATGTATTTTCTGGTTTCCTTTGCAATTTGTTCCAGGTAGCAGGAGACTGAAAGTTTGCTAGCAGGTTTCTTTTAGGTTCTCAGCCAGGGAAGGATTAGTTTCACTGCTGATATTGACCTCCGTTTTCCTTTAATTGTAGAGTAGGTGTTGAGGATAATCTGGTAGCAACACCCAAATGCCTACCAGCAAAGGAAACTGATTTTCCGGTCTTTCTAAATGTATTTAATATCCCTTCAGTGTGGTCAGCATTGCTGCTTTGTAGGAAACTGGAACACAAAAAAACCAAATACTGTACTGTTTGTGTTAATTTGTCTGTTATCCAGTGCATGGGACAGATTTCCCTGTCCCTGTTTTTTATGGGTTAAAATAAATGTTTCTTCTTGCTGTTGTTGGATTTGTCAAGGGTTGGCATTGGGCATAACAGGGTCTCCCTCTTTTGTTGTTACACGGTCTCTGGCATCTCTCTGCAGGAACTGGAGAACTTAAACTGTGTGGCCTATTTCTCTTGAACAGTACTCCTTCCATTTCAGCCTTCACAGGTAAACAAATGATCATCTCACCTTCTTGCCTGCACCACTGAGGGACATACAGTCTACTCCCCAACTCAGCCCATGTCAATTAGGATATGAAGAAGGATATAAGGCAGCCATTGGTAAACACCCAGTGCTTACCTTAATTAACTTACAGCCAGAGCTGTATAAAACCTGACAACTGAGATACATCAGGGATGTGGCATCTGTAAGAATCTCTCTCTCTTTCTTTTGAAACTCACAGTGTTGTTTCTAACCTGTAAAGCTTTGAACAGCACGGGGACAGGTTACATAAAAGAAGGACTTCCCATGTTTATCTGTCTGGACCCTACATTATTATCCAAGCCATTTTTCAGATGTTTTTTACCAAACATGTTGAGGTGCTTGGCTAGAGAAGGGAGAGCCTATTCTGTCATGATACCTGGCTTACATAGTGCCCTATCTGGAGACGTTCACATGGCAGCTGCAGGGTTTTATTAGTGCCCTTGTGAATACCTTTTTATTTTACAAGGTGTTTCAGTAAATGCTTTTAGAACTTCTTAGTTTTCCCTCTTGTCAGAATCCTGGTTATTTGGCAGTATAGAAGTCCAGAGAAAAAAAATAAAGCAGATTTTTAACTTTGATTGCCAAGGTAGTTCAAGGAAGATTAGAAGTAGAAGTTTAAAAGGACTTCCAGCAGAGTTTCTTTTCTTCTGCTACAGTTTTCTGTCCTCATACATGCTGGATTTTTCAGCTTTATTGCTTCTTTTTCTATATCTTATAAAATATTCCCAAATCCTTGAAATCTGGAATCTTACTGCCAGAATATTTGTAACAGAAAATCTGGGGAAATGTCTATAATTGTTCTGATAACAGAATATGGTGCCTTTGGTGCATATTCGCAAGCTGTTATATGTGTTAATAGTGAGAGGTGGGCTGCCCCCATTCAATGCATATACGTATATAGCTGTCCACCCTTCCAGTTTATGCTCTTTTCCCACCTGGTGTCTTTATTCACCTCTCCCCAAGAGGTCACTGGTCACCACTTCCTGAGGCAGGAAACTTCACCCACTGCAGCAAGAGGCACATTTTCTATCATTCCATGTTGAATCCAGCAAGCAACAACGAAAGCTCTGAAGATATTTCTAGTTATTTCTTTCTTTCTTCAAATCTTTTAAACACTGTGTGTGTGTGTGGGGGGGGGATAGCTTGTTTTTTTAAAACCTGTCTCCTCCATTCCCTCATGGTAATGATGTTCGTGATGTCAGCCTTGCTTGCATGAGCTTTACTGGCCTAGAGTATAGGCACAGTCTATCATAATATACTTATAGTATTAGTAAGCATAGCTAGGCCATACTTGAGTTGATAAGGATTTGATGGTAATTGGGGTCATACATTGGTCTACATAAGTGGAAGCTACAAACAATTATTAATCTTAAAGATGACACAGACCTTTATGGTGCAACCAACCAGCACCACTACCTAAACATGGTATGTTGTTTTGCAGGGGAAATGACAATTTAAAAAAAACAGTCAAGTATTCTGACCCAGGTAATTGAAACAACTGGTAACTTTCTCAGATTCTTCCTCTTGATATGGAGAATAAAGTAGCCAGCTGCATTGCTCAGTGAATTAATTATCTGGCTGAGGAACCATAGGTTGAGAAAGAGTTCAGTTTCCCAATATATATTCCAGAAGAGTTAGCCTAGGTAGCCTTGGACAAGCTGTATAACCCCAGAGTACCCCCAGAAGAAGGGGATGGTAAACTACATCTGAGTACTCTTGACCTAGAAAACCCCCCAAAGGGTCATAAGTCAGAATTCACTTGGTAGCACACTATTATTATTATTTAATATACGAGGTAGTCCTCCCCTCCTCCTTGCTGCTGTTTTGTCAATCTTTGTTCTTTCTTTCCAACTTTGTCCCCCTAGTCTTCTTGAGAAAGTAAGTCAAATGGCCGAAACCCTACAGCTACAGTTGTGCCATGACAGAGGTACTATCTATGAAGCACTTTATCTGGTGCACTGTAAAATAAGTCAACATGGGAGCCACATTACCAATGATAGTCAACTTGTGTGGTTCTTGTTGCAGGAGCAGAATGCCTGACACATTATACTTTATGAACAGGATTCTGGCCAAGATAGGCTCCAGTCCTAGTTTGGGAGTTGGTCAACCTGAACTCAGTGGGGCATCTCCAAATAAATATGTGTATAGGATTGCCATGGTTATTACATGAAGACTAAATAAATATGTTGATCCCCAAGTGATGTAAAGTTTAGGGATGTACGTTTAAGGTTGAGTAATAGTGCCTTGAACTGCAGGAAATTATGGCTATTGTAGATTCTTTGCAAATTAATCCATAGCTATAGAGTTAGTGGTTATATGAGACAAATTGTCTATTCAGGTGGTGGGCATTGACATAGGCACGTTTAAAAAGGAGATTGGCAATACACCTCCTGTTTAGGGATAGATGAAGCAAATCCTGTCTTAATGCAGGGGATTTGCTGTGGATCTGTTTCAGTCCTCCAGTTATTTAAAGCTTAGTATCTTAGTAGTACTCTTATACAGAAGTACCTAGTTCACAATGGAATGTCAACAGAACTTAGTGACGAGCTATACAAGGAATTTATGGAACAGATTTCTGAAGCTTTATAGCCCTCTCCCAAAATATATAGGCTTTAAGTGAGCCACCTTTTGAAATCTCTTTGGTGTTTCAGAGTAATTAAAGTCTAAACTGCCAGATTTAGAAAATGAACTCATTTTACAATAAAGATTAAATTTGTAAATTGAAAATATTATGTCACGCACTCAAAACACCTTACATGAAATAACATTTTCCCTACTATACTTCCTTTTGAGTGGGAGCTGTCGACACTTTGACTCTTACATGTCTGCTGTCTAGACAAATTAAAATACAGCATTCTTGGCTCTTGGCAAGAAACAAGCATTTCGAGCTAATTTGAAGGCCCATAAATGCCTACTGTCTTGGTAGGCTTGAATTTTGGAGGGTGATTATGTTCTGAACAGTTGTTTGAAATGGCAGCAAGGATAAGAAGATAGTGAAATCAGGAGATAGATTGGTCAGAAGTGGGTTAATGTGTTGTGGCAGGCTTTTGGGAAAGATGTCAAGGGGCGGGGATGGATGCAAGTTGAAAGGAGTGCAATTTTTGGTGCTTGACAATGATCCCATGACCTGGACCACAGTAGAATTGGCAATATGAAAAAGGACAGGATGCGTCTTTGAAAATAGCTGCTTCTGGTGGTGTCAGAGGAGAAGAGAATAATACTTAGTTTGGGGAGGGTTGTGCCCTGTAGCTTGGCCTTGCTCTTTCTCTATTGTGAAGCCGGCCATGTTGTTTGGCTGAATTCCCTTGCTATCCCCACCCGCTAGGGAACTCCCTGTAGCCAGTTCCTCTGCTCTGAATCAACTTGCCCCACCCTTATTCTGGGGGCAGAGCCTCCCTGGCTGGAAGGGCTGCTGTTGTGCCTGTGACTTGGACTTGCACACTCTCGTGTCTGATTTGAGTGACACATGCAGTCTTGTGGCTTGCTAATTTTCTCAAGTTCCTTCGTCTTAGAAGGAACCAGAACCTTAGCAGGGATTACTAGGCACTTTGATGCTAGGTTTGCCTATTTGTAAATAGCTTTGATTGTCTGGTAATACACATCCCTGTTTACATGTGCTTTCCAACCAAGGCATTGAAGAATCAGGTACACTTTTGCATTTAAAACAACAATCTACATCTTTATCTGATTCTGTTTACTTCCTGGCTTTAGTCCTGTTGGATTTAGTCAGTCTTTAAAGAAGGCTTCTGGAGCATATGTAAGTAAAACATGGAGGAAATGAATAAAAGGAGGTGAGAAACAATGAGGGTTTTCTCCACATCTCACCTTCGGATAAAGATGAGACACTGAATAGAATCTGCAACAGGACAGATCCCATGTTCATAGAATTCACTTGCCATACACATTTGATTACTGCAAAGTAAAACATGGGAAAGGAATCAATTGGAAAATATTATACTTCAAAGGTTAAGTGAGAGTTCTGTCTAATGGCATTGGTTGGAACAAACCTCTGGTTTGTGACCTGCCTCCCAAAGATCTTGCTGATGGATTCCCTTTGTTGACTTGCCTTCCCCATAGCATTTATTCTTTTAAGAAGCTTCCATTAGGATCATCAGAGGTTGTATTTTAAAAGCCAAATTACTGTTCTGATTAATGTTAGGCAGGGGGCTTTAGAGCATCCCTTTTTCAAAACAGGGCCCCATTAGCACTGCAACCCCCTTAAAATCCCCCTTCCGTGGTACAGGAAGGCTGTGAAACAAGGATTTCTTAGCACCAATAGAAGCTTTGTTTCAAAGCCTGATAGCTGCCTGGGGAACAGGACTGCAAGGGAATGGGAGAAGGGAAGAAAAAGGGTGTTTGTATGTGAATATATGTTTGGGGGGATGCCACATTTCTTCCAGTCCTGATATCATAGTCCCTTCTTTCTCTTTGGTTATGGACTTTAAAAAATAACTCAAGAGCTGTAAAGTATGCTAAGCATTACATATTTTCCCCCAAAATAAAAAAAACAAGGTGGAGAAGGAGGCAGTTTTTCATGGGGCTTTCTCAGACTCTCAAAAAATCATTTTTTGGAAATTGGATTATTAATTGTTTTCCTGTGTTATAGTCACAGTGAAATTGTTTTGGTTGATGGTTCATTATTGTGATAAATGAAACACAGCCAGTAATAGTATCACAAGCATTAAAAGAAGAAAAAAGTAAAGCCTGATGGGAAGCACATGGGTGCCCATGCACCCATGTGGAGTGGCATAGTTACCTAGTCTACCCTTACCCCATTCCCTCATGATGTCTTTATGGGACTTAACGTGTCTGAGGTGGAGCAAGTTAAGCTGCTTTGAAATATATACCGTACATGTGGCTGTGAGCTGCATTCACTGGTGGCTGCCTTCATAAGCCTGTAATTTACTGCAAGAGGACAATATGTTCCAAAGAAGCAGCTATTCTGCAGTAATTTGTCTGGTTGGGTTGAATAGATGGTGAATCTGTTGGGCATTTAAGCTTTGAAAAGGCTTTTTTTGCTTCTTCCTTTTAAGCTACACAAAGGGTATGTGGAGACAGCAGGCTGGTAATATTTTGGTTGTGGTCTTATTTGTCAGTCCGCTGTTCCTGGAGACTCTGAACGGATGTCTTTCTAGGGGGGGAAGGTTCTGCACCTGCCTAACCAAAGTCCCTTTCCCCTACATCCATGTAATTGTGTTGAAAATATATTCCCCTAGCCATAAATGAGTCTTTCCAGAGAGTGCATATCCTTTTTGTCTTATAATCTGTTTTGTTTTGTTTTTCATTTCAAAGGACCTCCGGGGCTTCCATGCTATTGATTCTGTGTGCCTTTCCCACCTCCAGGTCCATATATCGGGCGAGTGACCCTCACTGCTGCCTGGCCTCACCTCCCTCATGCCGCTTGGACTCGGCCGTCGGAAGAAGGCCCCTCCGTTGGTGGAGAATGAAGAAGCTGAGCCCATCCGTAGTGGCCTGGGAGGGGTGGGGGTAGGCAGTGTGGGCAGCGTGGCAGCCCTTCAGCCGGGCCTCCCACCTCCCCCGGCCAGCCTTCGCCCCCGCCTGGTATTCCACACGCAGCTTGCTCATGGAAGTCCAACTGGCCGGATCGAGGGCTTCACCAACGTGAAGGAGCTGTACAGTAAAATTGCAGAGGCCTTCAAAATCTCACCAGCCGAGGTAAGCATACCGTTTCTGGTAATTCTAGTATTATCCAGTCAATTAGTAGGAAGGTTCTATGCCTGACTGGCTGTATGGGGTGGTACCACGATTTAGATGGGCCTGGAACCGTTCTGTTTCTGCCTTTGTGCAGGGGAAATGTCTGTAAACGTACGCTAAAGGCCCCTGGCATAAAGCATCCATGCCCTCTAGTCTGTTAAGCCAAATATTATACAGAAGCTAAGATGTCTTGCCTTAGTAATGTTTTGTATTTTTTCAATTTTGGTTCTACTGATTGTTGCTGGGTTTGTTTTTGTTCTTTATGTCATATTGTGGAACCGATTATTATTTTTCTCTGTATTTGTGGTACGCTATTCTTTGTTAACTGCCCTGAGTTCCCATCTGGGAAAATCTGGCGGTATATAAATATAAAAATAAATAAATAAATAAATAAATGTCTGTAGCACCTGATTCTTAACATGTTCTTTCTCAATACTTCTAGGTGATGTTCTGTACATTAAACACCCACAAAGTGGACATGGACAAATTGTTGGGTGGCCAGATTGGCCTGGAAGACTTTATCTTTGCCCATACGAAAGGGCAGAGGAAGGAGGTTGATGTGTTCAAATCTGAGGAGGCCCTTGGCTTGACCATCACTGACAATGGTGCCGGCTATGCTTTCATCAAGGTATCTATGGGTAGCCCCACTTTTATGCTGCATTCATTCTTTTAAATACTGAATTCTTGCCGGCTATTGGGAGATTGAGCTGCCACCCGTGGAACAGTTTCTGCATTCTAATTATCTCTGTGGCATTTGTGCGGTGCTGCATCATCTGCCAGCTTTAGTCAGGCTATGCAGTAGCACCCCCTCCCCTTATCTATTAAGAGTTGTTTTCTTGAGAAGGGTATTATGACCAGTGCTTATCCATAATCCCCGTTCAGTGAGCCTTCTGAGGGCAAAAGGATTTTACTGGAATAGTGAGCCCAAGCCCAGCCATTTTGAGAAAAGGTCAATCATTCTTTTTTTTTCCTTCTCCCCACTCTAATTAAGTAGGCTTTTTCCTTCCAAGTGGGCTCATAATGTAAATAATTCCTGAATACAGATGCCTGAGACTTTTCTTGCACAAAACATAATGATTTCTTAATACATTTCCACCATTAAAAAAAGCTGAATTTCTTGCTGTTTTTCTAGCTTAAAAAATCTAGCTAAAAGTCAGGGGTTGAAATCCTCTTCTTAGCATAGTGAATTACAAGTGAAGTAGGCCCCTTGAATCAGCGGAGTTTATGGAGGAGTTAACTTATCAAATCCCCATTCATTTAGTGGGTTTACTCTACTGTAGTTGTCGTTTACAGTGCTGAGCAGCAAGGTTTCAGCCTATGTATGAAAAGTAAACACTCTCTGACAGTAGTTACCTCAAAAGGTGGTGGATTCTTCTCCATGGAGGTTTTGAAACAGAGTTTGAATGCCTATTAGTCAGAGATTCTTGAGCTGCAGATTTTCTGGATGACTTGTGGAATTTTACAGTTCTATCATTCTATGATTCTAAGTTACTCTTCTTATCAGAGATAATTTGTGAGGTGGTGATGACAGAGTTAAATGGATTGAAGGAGCTAGCTAGGCACTATTTAACGAAGCTATATATGGAGTATAGAAATCTGTCCTGGTACTTCATCATTCTCACTCCACTCCTGTTTTAATTATCAGTGTCATCCTAATTTCATGCTGTGTTTTGCAAAGAGACTCCCCTGAGAAAAAGGACAGAGGAAAGATTTTTGTTGTTGTTGTTGGCCTATGGTTGAAGAAATAAAAATGGACTGGCTGTGAGACGGAAAGGGTCATTATTTTGACTTTGGCTTTGTCTCGGCGCCCCATTGACATGCAGCCCCACACTCTGACAGATTATCCCTGAGGCAAGACAACTCTTGTCAGAAAAAGTTTCCCCAGCCTTGTCCTGAGCATTTAGAACAGTGCTATAGCTCTGAGGAATCCAGCTTTGCTAAAGCCTTAATCCTCTTTGGGGTGCTTGTAATGACCTCCTGATACAATTGGTGCATAATTTAAGAACTGGCTACTTAAATTCTTTAAAATGCTGCATATCTCTCATTGCTCCCACAGTCCTGAACCCATGCAAGGGCAGAAAATGGCAAATTCTAGTTCATGTGTGCTTCCTCTTGTGTCGCATGAGGTATATTAAAACTGGTGGCAGTGCAATCCTCTCGGAGAACCGAGTGCTCACTTCCGAGTACTCTCTAAGACGGTTACTTCACGTCCTTCCTCATTCCGAGATTACGTTTGTTTCGTGATAACGAACATTCGTGGTCACATGGTCTTGTCCCGGTTCTGTCCCTGTTTCCATTTACCCATGGGCATGATCGTGACAACTGTTACTTCACGTCCTTCTTTCATGACAATTACTGAATTTTCCTGGGTTCGCTTACCCTTTTTTTTGGCCCGGGCTTCCGTTTTTTGATATTTCGAATCTCCACAACTTTGCCTTTCATGCATTAAGCGGCAAAACTCCTGGTTTCATGCCTTCTTCCCTCTCTGCGATGCATTGTTTAAGCCATTGGGATTGTACTGGAGAATGCAACTTCGCACTCCTGCCACTAGATGGAGAATGCGTGCGCTGCGTGACAAGCATTACTTCACGGGCACTTGTCTCGAAACAAGAACCGAGACAAGACAATTCCTGAAGGAGAGGTATGTCTCATCACGCTCTGTTCCCAGTTCAGGGGGCATGGTTGGGACGAACTCCCGCCGTCACACAATGGACGTGGAGTAACCTTTTTTTGTACCGGTCCCAAGCAGGACCACGAACTGTGATGAGAGGGACGTGAAGTAACTGTCTAAGTTGCAGATTCTGCCTGCTCATATACCCATAAATGCTCATTTGCTGGAAGTAAATTGTGGGCCTCAGATTGGTCTTTAAAATAGCCTCTTATGGTAAAACAATTGGAAGCACTTAGGAGAAATGTAAATTTCTCAGGGAGATGTAAAGGAGCCATGAGGCTAGTGATAGAGAGACAAGTCTTATATGTTTGGGCTGAGAGGCAGTCTTGTGTGATGTAATCAAAAATGGCCACAATAATTACTGTGCAGAGAATAAACAATTACAGTGTTCCAGCTGGGTAAATTTACCTCTCTGTCTTAGAGGAAATGACGATACTGTCCCAGGATGATCTGAAAGACGGTCCAGTCTCTGCCCGCTTAAAAATGGCATTAGACCACCCCACAATGAATACATTTTATTTTATTTATTTATTTTATTTTTACAGCTTATATGCCGCTGACTACCCAAAGGTATCTGGGCGGCTTACAATCAAAAGAATTAAAACAGTTAAAATATAGAATATCAATAAATAATAAAACAATAATAAAAACCTTACACTAAAATCATTACATTAAAATTATACTACATACTGAAGACGACTGCTGTTCCAGTTCTTCAAATGAGCAGTCTTAATTTTGTTGCTCATGTAGACACTGTGAAACAGTCCAGAATTTCTCAAGACAGTGTTGCCTGCTTGCTTTCATTTTAGCAGTTATGAAAGCTTGTTCTCCTCAGTAGTACACGATCTCTAGTTCTAGACACCTCCCTGCCCTACTTCTCTTCAGCAGGCTACACTTTCAAACGGGTTCCTCATATCGTAAATCACCTATGGCCCCTCTCCCTGTGTAATCCATATAACCATTATGTCACACACTAAAGCATGAGATACTGATGTACATGGCTATATCTCTGCTTCCACAGGCAAAATGCTACAGAGACTAGTATTTTACATAAAGAGTAGGAATATTAATAACTTCTTATAGCATGCGGGCAGTCTGTCTGAGAAAAGTGGTTCAAAAAAAAGGTAGATTTAGAGAATTAGTTGGCATGTCCAAAATTCGGCCCTCCTAATGTTTTGGAACACAACTCCCAGAATTCCAAGCCTGTATTGCCAGTGACAAAGGGCTGTGGGAGTTGTGGTCCAAAACAACTGGAAGGCTGAAGTTTGGACATGCCTCAATTAGTATCTACAAACATATCCAAAGGGTAGTGGTTTTCCTTTCGGGTGTGAGGCATCTGGTGATCCAGAAGCTGTTCTCACCTGCTCCCAGAAATAGAACTGGGCTTGGTAGGTGGTATTATACCACTTGTAAGGTATTTAACAACTACTTCTTCCGGAAACAGGATACCAGACTGGTTGGACCAGTGTTCACAAGCACTGTGAGTCAGATAGAAATACAAGCATAATAATAATGATTTCTGATCTTTAGATTTGCAGATTCAGTATTGAATCAGAGCGGAATATACAGTGAATGGCCACACTGTTGGATCATAATAGAAGTTAATAGGGAAATGGGCAGAAGGATGTGGCACTGAGGCGTGAGCATTCTCAACAATGAGCCGAGTTCTTTGCTAACGATTGATTCATGGTCCACTTCACTCAGCCGCCTGAAAAAGAAGACAGCCACCGCACAAAGAAATGGCAAGCTGTATATAAGGCCAAAGGTCTGCCAGAATATTGATCTTGGCACACCCAATTCCTAACCTATAGAAAGGTATTAGGAAAGCATTCAAGCGAACAATCATTCTGTCCCTTGTTTGATCTATCATGAACTTCAATGTCTTTTTCTCATCCACACATAATACCTTCCTCAGCATAGGCTGACAGATGGCAGTCGTACAAGGAGGTGAGCCTAGAATGGCTTTTATTTTCCTTTATACAGTGGACCCTTGTATAACAAACAGTTTGTATAACATAAAATCTGTACAACATAAAAATTCCGGAGATAGGGGAAATTTGCTTAACATAATCGCCTATGGGGAGAATCCATACAATATAAAAATGGGATTACTCCGTTTTCAATGCATTCCTATGGGAATTTGTATAAAGGAAAATTTGCTTAACATAATTTCATTTGTAACAAATTAATTTCTTTATACAAGGTACCACTGTATATAAAAGCCATCCCAGTCTCACCTCTCTCTCCGTGTGTGTGTGTGTGTGTGTGTGTGTGTGTGTGTGTGTGTGTATCTATATCTATATATATAAAGGAAAACAAAAGCCTATATTTCAAGGTAAGGAGTGTCTGGGATCCATAAGTGACTGGATCTGAATTTGCATAATGACTACTGGCATTTATTGTTGGCAGAGAATCAAGGAAGGGAGTGTTATTGACCGGATCAAAGTCATCAATGTGGGGGACATGATAGAATCCATCAATGGTCGGAGTCTCATCGGCTGTAGGCATTATGAGGTCGCCAAGATGCTGAAAGACTTGCCCAAAGGCCGGACTTTCACACTGAAACTCACTGAGCCCCAGAAGGCTTTTGGTAAGTGTAACCTGTCGGCTATAGTTGTTGCAGTTTCTTAATATGGGAAGGTTAACAACATCTGTGGATAAACCAGGAGGTCTGTGTTTCCAGAAGTCTCTGTATCTGTGCTCATTGAGACTTGAGACTATGCAGCTTAGCTTCAGTCATCCCATCGCTAAAGAGAAAAGCAGCCAGCTGTATTTTAAAGTTTGGAAAAGGGATGTGATGTTTTAAATCTCCAGATAGAAGATCAGTTTTCAGATTATATATTGGTGTGTGTTTTTAAAATAAGATGATAAAATGCAAAGCCTGGTTAAAAGGTAGAAATAACCCAAATACCATTGTGCTGGACTTGTTCACTAGTTTCCTGATGTCTAGTCAGAAGCAAAATGACCTCATTTTCAAGCGTTCGGGACAGGAATAACATGTAACTTCGCAACAATCTGCATAGCTTGAGTTAGGCATTTTAATTTCAGTGGAATTTGTCTCCAATATTTTCTCTTGTAAGAACAATATTTTTTTCATTGCTTTAGATAAGAAGATTCTTGGGTTGTCGTTCTTTTACGTTTTATGATTTCCCATAAGCGTAATATGTCAAAAATTGCATCTGAAGTCTGTGGGACCTTTTCATTAGCAAGTGGATAATTTATCTAAGCAGGAAAAAGCTATTTCAGTGCTTAGCAGATACCAAGTTTTACATGAGAAAGTTGACACAGGGTGTGTGCTTGAGTTGTTCCCTTGCGTTGCGCAGCTTCCCTGTTACTCTCATACGATTGTGGTCAGAGCATAACATGGCTGTCATTTTTACCCAAAACATACAAGATGAAATGTAATTTGGTAGCTAATCAAATGTACTGCTTGTTTTCCTGATGCATGTGAAATGGGTTGAAGTGAGCATAGCCATGCTTTGAATTCAATAAGCAGTTTTCTTATGTTAGTGGATCTGGATGTGTGCGGATGGGCTCTGATTGATTTTGCACAGAGCAATGGGAACCTTGGGGTGTATAGTATCTCTAAATACTGTGTGTGTGTGTGTGCGCGCGCGCGAGTGTGCACCTTTAAAAACAACACACTTTATAACAAGGATGGCTTATTCTTTTTCTGTCAAAGAAGGCATTTTCTCCAGGCAGATAGATTGGAAGTTGTACCCCGGCAGTGGACAGGAGGTCAACTGGTTTCATCCCTCCTCTTCCTTTCTCTTTTTACCCCAGTTGTATGCCGTGGATTGAGAGCTTATTCTTGCCTGAGGTCTGACCTTGTCATTTCCAAGGTTCTTCTGAAATCAAACTTGTATGCCCGGCTCCTTCCTCAGGGGCACTTTTCCATATATATGTTTGTTTGTTTAAATTTGTATACCACCCTATTAGTGCTGAAGCACTATTCAGCACTAATAGGGTGTTAAAACAAACTACACAGAATAATACTGTATACACGGAATACAGCATAAATACCAAGAACATAGTCTAAAAACTTAGCAACCGCTGGCGGAAGCCAGTTTTTGGAGTGAAGCAAAACTGGAGGCAAGGCATTCCACCTGGGATGACTTGAAAGGCCTCCCTGAAATGTAGTGTTTTTCATTGCCCCATAAATGAGTTACAGGGAGAGAGCCAGGTGTGGCTTCTTGGGAAATTGATTCCATAACCTCCGTGCCACTGCCCTGCCTCTGGATAGATAACTTTTGGGCCACTCTCAGAGTGGCTACATGGAGAGAAGCCTGAGAAGATCTAATGGGTTGGGCACATGACATTGGAGATAGACTCTCCAACAATGTTGCAGTTGTGGAGGGAGAATGAGAACCTGGATGATGATCTCAAGGTTGTTGTTAATAATAATAATAATAATAATAATAATAATAATAATAATAATAATAATAATAATAATAATAATAATAATAATAATAATAATAATAATTTTCTTCAAAGAGAGAAGCTTGGTGGGACATAGGGTGGAAAACACACCTACACAACATTGGGGCTGGGTGTATGCCTTCAATCAGGCATTGGGGAAATTATGTTCTTCCACTGCCACTTTCTGAATCCCCCAGCGAGCATGGCCAGGCTAGCTAAAAGATTCTGGGAATTAAAATCCCCAAAACTTAGTGGGATTTCCACGTTCTGACTATGATTCCATGACCACAGAGAGAGAGAGAGAGAGAGAGAGAGAGAGAGAGAGACAGAGAGAGAGAGACAGAGAGAGAGAGAACACATCAGAGGCCCATTTCCTGATAATTTCTTTAAACAGCCGTTTTCTACCCCTTTTGCTGCTGCATCAGTTCTACAGACCTGACATCCCTTGACTGTACATGGGTCATCATGCCTGCTGACAGACGGCGGAACATGGCTTCCTATTGCTGATGAGGAAGAAGGCTTTGGTGCCCACCTTCCCTCCTGTTTCCCCCCACTTTGGTAATCAGTCAGTCATGAAAAATATTTGGCAGATCTGTTGATTTGTCAAGGCCTTTCCCCTGACACAGACTCTGGGCTGGGTTGGTATAGAATGCTTGTTTGTTCTTTTGAAGGGCTGGACACAGTGAATGGCTCCTGTGCTGTAAACAGGCAGAGCCCACTGGTGCGCAACCAGGAGAATAGCCACCTGCAACAGAGCGGTCAGCTTTGCACAAGAGCCGTTCTGCAAAGGTGCTTGACTCAAATTAGCTGCCTCCTCCAACCGATGTTGTTGTCTGCGATTGATATTATTTGTATATCATTTCCATGAGCATGATGCAGACTCAAACTGCCGCTGAGTGCCTAACGCAGCAGCTGCACTGTGTGGTTTGTGATGACAGAGGGGCTCTTCACGCATGTATTGTGAATCTTTTTCTTCCTGCATCCTTGAGATTTATAACCAGAAAACATGTATCATCTAAAATGTACATTCCATTTATTTCAAAGTCCTTTACTGCAGGTAAAACTGTGCTCACGACCTGGGTTCAATCCAGGTTCACTCAGCCTTCCATCCTTCCGAGGTCGGTAAAATGAGTACCCAGCTTGCTGGGGGGGCAATGTGTAGCCTGCGCACTGTAATTAAAATTGTAAACCGCCCAGAGACTACTTGTAGTGGTATGGGGCGGTATATAAGCAGAACACTTTTGCTTTCTTGCTGTCTGGCAGTGGATTGATAGAATTCACTCCACACAAATAACAGTGTGGGAGTTGTGTGAAAACATCCCTGGAGGCAGCCAGCGTGTGGGTTCAGATTTGGCACAGTTCTTCTGCTTTCAAAACTGGAGTGAAATAGCTTTCTTTCACCAGCAGAGGTCAGGATGGCACCAGCTAGGAAGCATTTTGTACGTTCAAGATACTGTACCTCTCCTGCTAGCCCGTCTTCAGTCAACAGGCCAAGTCAAACTTAGGGTATAGGAGGAGAGTGAAGCGGGGTGGGGGAGGGATGAAAGCAAGAATTGTCATCTGAACAGTGCAGCCAGATGTCTTGAAAGTGTCAGCCTTGGCCCCAGCAGCGAGGGCTCTGCTAGAGGTTGCAGGGTATTTCAGACAGACAGTGCGAGGAGACCTTTGAAACGATCCTTTTGTTCCTTCAGGAAAGCTTCCCCTTCTTATTAAGGCTTCCACAGATCTATTCATTCTCACGAGCATGTTGTCACATCTGCTGAGCATGGGGAATACAAGCGCACACAGTACAGTCCTTACTCCAGGCCTTTTGGAAGGGGAAGGCTATGTGGGGGCAGCATGTGTATATGCACAGAGGTTGCTGGGAGGTCCATGGAGGTGGTTTCTGTTCCACCCCCTCCACCCTCGCACGTAACCTTCCTATTTCTTTTGGTCTTTGGTCAGTCTAGTAAGGCTGCCTAGATGCCCTAAGCACATCCGATCTTGCCTGATTTCGGAAGCTAAGCAGGGTTGGCCCTGGTTAGTACTTGGATGGGAGACCACCAGGGAATACCAGGTGCTGTAGGCGCCTGGAGTAGGAACTGGCAAGCCACTCCAGTAATTCCTGCCAAGAAAACTCCATGGACATGGGGTCACGAAGAGTCGGTCACGATTGTAACGACGCAACACACACACACAACACACAGTCTAGTAAGGGAGGGATTCTGCACTTAAGCCAATACACGGAGTTAGTCCTTGCAACAGGAAGGTAGCAAGGATGTGGAAGCAATGCCTCAGTCTCCCAGAGGAGTTCTAAGGAAGTGAGTTACGTGAAACAAGGCTGGGAGCTGGAATGCTAAAGCCCTTGGAAGGTGGTGGCGCAGGAAGCTGGATGCCGAGGAGGTGGGCAGAGCTTCATCTTGTTGCCGTGTCTTCCTGCATTGTTCTGGTGCTAAAACCCAGTTCCCAACAGGACCCCTTCTTGTTAGGCACTCCTGGGCTGCCATTGATTTTCTTTGATGCGGATTTGGATTTGACGCCTTGCCATACAGGATGTCTTTGAATCCTGGTACTAAGCAACTTCCAGGGGTTATAGCACTTTACGAGTAGGAAGAGGGTTACTGCAAGATTGCATGACTGGGTGACTATAGACATCTAAAAATCTTTGCTCCTAGTCCTTCCGTTAGTCATTAATGTTTCATCTCGCTACCCAGAAGGAGCCTCGAGGGTTCCAGTATTATCTAAATGCACCACATTCCCTTCTGTTTGCTCTTTCACCATATCCATCATTTCAGCCTGCCACCGCCACTGCCAATTCCTTCTTCCATTGAATGACTCACTGGACAGTTTGGGGAAGGAAGATGATTTTCCACTCTCCCAGTTATTTCCTTCTTGGCTGCGGTTGTTGTGCAGGTTCTGGTCCTTCACTGCCCATTACTGCTAAATTAGTGTTTGTTAATATTTCGGGTATGGCTGTATTGACTCCTTTGCTTCATGATACGCTGATGTGGATGTTGCTGTTCTCAGTTGTCTGTCCAGGAGAGAGAAGAACACATACATACACCTTTCCAGTGGAAATACTTTTGATAGCAATCAACCCCCCAAACAAGCAGGCAGGCACCAAGCCACATCTAAATTTTTGGGCCTCCTACTGATTTCATTGTACAGTACATTTGTTTTTTAGTCTGCATGCAATTTTTTTGGTAAATACTGTACTCGCTTAACTTGACTGATTTGTCATTTTAACAGTTTAATCTCTGTGGTTATTTTCCAGGCCAGCAGAGCTGAACTGTTAAGTGGATTTCTTGTTTCCAGAAAGAGAAAAGAATTTGGGGATCTGCTGGTTTGGTTTATCTTACCATCTTAGATTTTAGTGTTGCTATTTGCAAAAAGAGCTGACTGGAGATCTATTAATAATAAATCTTATTTTGTTTATGTTTGCCTTCACACATCAGGATGAAAAATATCCTGTTTAGTGTGTGGGTGGTTTAGTATGAGGGGCATGGTGGCTCAGTGGACTAAGACTCTGTAAACTGTTGGCTGCAACATCAGCAGCTCGGTGGGTCAAATCCCGGGTGCCATGCAGTGGAGCGAGCTCCCGCTGATAACGCCAGCTCCTGCCAACCTAGCAGTTCGAAAGCACGTAAATGCAAGTAGATAAATAGGTACCACTGTAAAAAGTGGGAAGGTAAAAGAGTGTTAGCAAGCATGTGCAGGGAGAACCTTTACCTTTAGTTTTTTGCAGTTTTTATCTGAAAATAAGAACATAAGAACATAAGAAGAGCCATGCTGGATCAGGCCAACGGCTCATCGAGTCCAGCTTCCTGTATCTTACAGTGGCCCTACCAAAAGCGTCTCGGAGCGCACGAGACTAGATATCTGTCTCTTCATACTATTCTCCTGCATCTGGTCCTTGAAGTATCCTGGTTTTAAGCCTGGAGATTACACATCTCCATCATGGTTTGTAACCTGTGATGGACTTCTTCTCCAGGAATCTGTCCAATCCCCGTTTGAAGGCATCCATGCTAGATGCCATCACCACATCCTGAGGCAGGGTGTTCCACAGATTAACAACACGCTGGGTAAAAAATGCATGACTGGTAGTCAGGAACACATGTTCCAATGTATTTTTCCCGTCGGTAATACACACAAAACAACCTCTCAATATATAAGTATTACGGTAAGGCATCCCACTGTTTTAATGATATCCAGTAGGATTTCACCATTCTCCTGATGTTCCTTCCCACTCCAGAGATCTGCTCATTTTAAAACTGGTAGAACTGCTAATGTTGTCCTGGCTGTCAACCAGCATTGTCATTAAAGACAAAACGCTTGCTAGAGTGGAAACCAGGCCAGTTTCAAAAATGGCCAAGTGCAGAGTGTTGGTACAATCTCAGGTTTTACTGAACTGGATGATAGATGTTGGCTCGCCAAAACCCCACTGATTCAGTGGGCCTCCTGTAGTTGTGGCTTACTACTGAGTTTCAGCCTCTGAGCGTCTTGGTTGGAAATCACAACTTGGACATTTTTACAGGCTGTGGCTTGATATAGAGAGGCTTGTGGCTGGTGTTGCTCCATTGCTATGAAGAGTGTGGCTGGGCAAATAGTGCCCTTTCTGTGCCCACCTGGTCACCAAACACCCCTTCTTGGAAACCTGCAAGCAGGCTTTGCATTTGGGATATAGGATGGCCGTCTCTCTGTCTTCGGTATTTTCAAGTGTTAGCTTTGTACCCTGGAATTCCTCTAATTTTGTTTAGATAATAAGACTTAGTTTGGGCAAGAGCTGTGGGAGAAGATCCTGAAGTGGGTGCTGCAGGGGCTTCAAGCCTTCTGACAGAACTCCTGAGCTAGCTTATTTGGGTCAGTTACTTTGCTTTTCTCCCAATAAAGGGGCCAGTGGGGCTTGCAAGGCAATTATTTAAAAAACAAATCTTACCGTATTTCTCTTTATATATGACACTACTTGTTTCTAGAATCATGACACAAAAAATTAAGGAGTGTCATATAAATGAAAGTACGCATTTAGGGGTATGTGGAGGAGAACCCAAAGTCACCTTGTTTCCCCTACCCATCATTTGTTTTTTACATGATCGGGCTCCTTCCGGCTTGAGCAACCCATTAAGAAATGCTCTCTGGAAAGAAAAGAAAAAGCCACACATTTTTTTAGCATGAAAAGGCGTTTCTTAATGTATTATGGAAGGCTTTCACAGCCGGGATCTTGATAGTTGTTGTGAGTTTTTCGGGCTGTTTGGCCATGTTCTGGAAGTTTTTCTTCCTGATGTTTCGCCAGAATCTGTGGCCAGCATCTTCAGAGGGCAAGGAGCACAGGGAACTAGGAGTTCTCTCTGCATGCAGTAATTGAGCCAGGATATATAACGAAGGCATGTATCATTGTGGCCAGGTCATACCTCTCCAGGTGCAGCTGGCACAGTGGTTTTAACTTGGTGTGCAAAGGCACTCCTGGCCACTGCAAAGCCCTGGGCATTTAAGCTCAGAGAGGAATATTCCGTGAAAGTCCTCTTAGAGTGTGCCCTGTCCCTTGGATTCAGTGGATGTGGTCTCTGTGGCCATGTGTGCACGTGTGTTCACCTTTGAAGGAGTATGTGGAGCTAGAGCTGCTACAGTGGAGAACTGTATTCTATGCACCCACCCCTCATGACAGCTTGCAGGGCTGTTTGAGGAGGATAGCTCTTGTGTGAATCTGCCTTACCTTAATGGTGGTCAGTGAGCAAGGTGTACAGAGGGCTCCCTGGCTAGAGTCTGCACCCCATTCTTCTTTATAAGAAGACTATGTGATAGTTCTCAGGGCCTGGTTGGTGTTGGGCCTTTCACGGTGCAAGTCCTTGAGGGGCCCTGTTTGTGACCAGCTTCAAACTCGTTTTGAATGGTAGGGACAGTTCTTTGGAGAGAGGTGCAGCCTCTCCTGCTTTTAAACCTGGATGAGCCAAAGCCCGTGAAATGCTCATTTCTCCTCAGAGGGTAGCAGAACGCAAGAAGACTCTGTGGGTGGGTTTGTGTTGGGCGGCAGAGAGCCAGACAGCTGCTGCTGGGGATGATGCCAATAAAGCTGTGAGAGGAGAGTTCCCACTCTCCGTTTCTCTTTCTGAATAACTATGTGTAGCAAACCCCAGGTTGTTGGCAACGTAACTGGGCTATTAGCCATGTGGAATTGCCTCCCTTGCAGAGTGTGTGCAGGGCTCCTTCCCCAGCCTCTTGGTAGATTCTGACCCAGGATCCCAGGACAAGACGCAAGGAACGCAGGTACTGCCAGCAGTTGGTTTACTGTTTGTGCTTTACTATTCCGGCAGTTTGCTGTTTTGCAAACACCTCTTTCAGAAATGACCTTACTTTCAATGAATCTATCCATCCATACTCATGGACTGCATTTTCAGGAAGTCACCACTCGTGTATCTCAGCTAATCAGACTTTTCTTTTTATAACTATGGATTGCTCATTTTTGTACAGTTATAAGCAAGGTCATGAGCAGCAGGGTGCGTCCTTCCACTGGACAAAAACAGGGGTACTACGAGGTGGCAGAAGCAGGGGAGCAAAGCAGGTAATGGCTGTTCCCTCTTTTTCACCCCCTAAATTAGTCCGCTGATAATAAGAGCATTGGAACTTGGAAGGAGTGGCCTCTGATGAACCATGGACACTGGCAACAGGTTCTGTCTTCCCTCTGGGGTGAGTGAGGTAACTGCCTGAGTGGCAGATGCCAGAGAGCAACAATAAGAGCCCCTAGCCCAGGCATGTCCAAACTTCGGCCCTCCAGATGTTTTGGACCACAACTCTCACAGTCCTTTGCCATTGGAAACATAGGCTTGGAATTCTGGGAGTTGTGGTCCAAAACATCAGGAGGGCCGCAGTTTGGACATTCCTGCTCTAGCCATTCTCCTCTGTTGCACCCTCTAAACCAGCCTCCCGCTCTTAAATGCAGTGGACATCATTCCATTACTACCACTGAAAGTAATGTTCAGCGACCAAATCTGGTTTGCGCATCTACATGGAATTAGGGCAAAAGGCAAATTGTCCTTGCCTCAAGTAGAAAAACCTCTTCCACCGGCCTTGACTGGAGATGTCAATGGGAAAACATAGAGTCAGCCCATTGGCATTTCAAGCCGCAAAGTACCTCCAAGCAGAAAAGCCCATGATCATGATTACAGACAACACCATAGTCATGTATGCATAAACAAGTAAGTGGCCTATGCATCCTGGACTTGCAGGAAGGCCTGGCATCTCCTTGCCGGAAGTGCATTTGAGTATATAGTTGATCAGTATAAACATGACTCAACACAATGCAGGCTGTTGTATGATGAAAGTGGAATGTGGTGCTTTCTGCTCAAAAGTCTGTTTTTGTTTTTTCTTACCTAGCTTTAGGAGAGGGCTGTATTGGGTGGAGCAGTAAATTAGTCAGCATAGAGCACATGCTTTGTATGCTAAAGTCTTGGGAGTTATAATCTGAAAGGTACGGAGGGCACCAGGCGGTTGCCCTGTTCCCCCATAGTAGTTAACATGCCATCTAGTTCCCTTGAACTAGATGGACTACTGGTTGAACTTGCTATCGGGCAGCTTCCCATAATCCCATCAAACTGTAGTGTAAAGAGGAAGATTGCTTATTGGTCCCTCAGAAATGAAAGGATGATCTATATCCCAAAGGAGGAGATTATAGAATCATACAAGTGTAAAATTGGGAGGGGCCTACAAGGGCATCAAATTCATCACTGCTCCGCTCAATGCAGGAATACAAATCAAAGGATATCTGCCATGTGGGTGTCCAAATTTCTCTTGAATGCTTCCAGTATTGGAGCACTTACCACCTCTTGAGATAATTGGTTCCATTGTTGTACTGCTCCAACAGTTAGGAAGTTTTTCCTGATATTCAACCAAAAGCTGGATTATTTTAACTTGAGTCCATTCTTGCACTTCCTACACTCTGAGATGATCAAGAACAGATCCTGCCCCTCCTCTATATGACAAGCCTAAAGATATTTGAAAAGTGCCATCATCTAACCCTTCAGTCTTCTTTTCTCCACGCTAAACATCCCCAGTTCTTTCAGTCTTTTCTCATACAGCTTCGTTTCTACCCCCCCCCCCCCCGGATCATCCTTGCTGCCCTCCTCTGAACTTGTTCCAACTCAAGGTGAGGCTTAATTATTGCTGAATAGAGGGAGACAAGCACCTCATGGGATTTTCAAATACTTCTGTTAATACATCTTAAAATAGCATTTGCCTTTTTTGTGACCACATCAGACTGTTGGCTTATATCCAGCTTATGATATACAAGAATTCCCAAATCCTTCTCACATATACTATTGCTGAGCCAGGTGTCCCCCATCTTGAAATGGTGTAAATGTTATTTTCTTCTTCCTAGGTGCAGTACTTTGCACTTCTTCCTGTTAAATTGCATTATGTTGGTTTCAGCACAGTGCTCCAGCCTATCGAGATCATTTTGAATTTTGTTTCTAGTCTTCCAGGGTATTAGCTATTCCACCCAGTTTTGTGCCATCTGAGAATTTGACAAGCATTTCCTGCACTCTCTTGTCCAAGAAATTAATAAAAAGGTTGAAGAGAACCGGACCCAGCACTGAGCCTTGGGTACCCCATGTAGAGAAGGAGCTGTTAATCATCACTCTCTTGAGTATAATTCTGTATTCAAGTGTATATCCATCTGTAGCAAACCTGGATTTTACAAACTCCTGCCACTCATTATAACTATGATGTGGACTGGTTCCTTTTTTGCTTCCACCATTTCCCAAAACAATTATGATTCAGCTAATAAACAGAGACCAACACCTGCTTTAATGTTTCAGAATAACACTGTAGTTTATTTAAGTTACAAAATAAAAGATTCATCACAACATACTATTCACTTGAGGCTTTTACTTTTCTCTAACTTTAAACACAAAAACAGTTATATGTTCATTTTCATATTCAGTTGTTCCCTAAAACAATTTCTATCCATCGCCTATCTGTCATTTCTATACACACTGGTTTATATACTCTTTAACTCTGCCCACAGACTATTTTATTGGTTCAACAGATACCACTTCATAAATATTCATAGCCTAGCTTTGTGTTCTGTTACATCACCTTACACTTGATTTATCCAGCCCACACCTATTTAGCTTACTAATCAAGATATCATAGGGAACTTTATCAGAAGCTTTGCTGAAGTCAATAGAATTCACTCTTGTCTACCAGGGAGGTTACCTGATCAAAACATGATATCAAGTTAGTGTAGCAGGATTTGTTCATGACAAATCCATGTTGGCTTCTAGAAGTTGAGTCATGGCTACTGGACTTCTAGTTATTGTTGCAGAAATGCTTGTTCAGCTGAAGTAATTATGGTCCACTATAGTGCCTGATTGTATGGAGGCAATTCAACTAAGTATGTGGTTGCATTTGTTATGTGCCATCAAGTTGGAACTGATTTGCAGGAACCATGATAAGAGTTTTCAAGGTAGATGAGATATTTAAGGAGCAGTTTTACACTGCTACCCCCTCCCTCCCATGAGCTGGCATGATTGAGAGGAGATTTGAACCCATGTCTTCTGAGTCCTGGTCCATCATTTTATTTACAGGGTTTCATCTTCTTGAATAAGTGTAATAAACCTAATTGGTTGCCTTTCTTTACAAATTAAGAACTAGAGATATGAAGCTTTTGTTCTGCATCTGCCTGTTTTCTTTTATTCAGGAATCTGTTTACATATTTCTTACATCTTAAGGCTTTGAGAGTGTCTGCGACTGCATTCGGAGTATCTCTTGCAATGGTTTCTTGACATGTTGCTTTGGTTTCACTAACAGAAGCATCTATCTTCTTCCCTTGATAAGCAACTTTAAAAAAAACCGGAAGGACTATGTCTTTCTGCCAGTTAGAAGGTCCAATTCTAACCTGAAACATTAAAATGCCTCTCATTAAATTTGTAAGATTTCCTTTCTGGTGTTTTTGAATGTGCATTCCTGAGAGTGTATAACTGCTGCAGTGCTTATGAGCTGGCAAGACGAAACAGCTCTGAAAAGATCATGACCAAGTAGTTTACTGTCTTATCCAAGCTACATTTCTAAAGGGATGGGTTCTTCCAATCCCAACAATTGCTTTGACTTGCCAATTCTTTTTTTGAGGACCACACACAGGAGACTGCCTCCCACATATTAGAAGATACTGGCTGTTTTCTGTAGGGAACAATGGGAATTTGAAAGCATGGTGTTTGTTTAACTCCTTTTCCCAAGGTATTCTGTAAACTTCACACTCTCATATTATGATAGAAAAATGTTCTTTGGGGGGAGGGGCTTGAACTAACATTTAAGTTTCTTAGGGAAGGATTTTTGTGTTTACTGCAAAGAAAAAAAAGGAATAGCTGCAACAAAATCCGAACACTTTGAGGAACTAGATAGAAACCTCGATATGTGTGAAGGAGAATATGTCATTTAATATGTCATTTACTGATTAGTCAGTGAAAGCCCACCACAAAAGGACGAAGGATATACAGAAATTCCTTAGTGCCAATGATAACAGAAAGCTGATTAATGATTGTGTCAAGGCAACAGAGTGCTGATGGGATTACTTTGAGAACGTTTTCACGGAAGAGTTCCTGCACACACATCCCATATGTTCCCCCAGTTCTTAGGCCTGTGCAATCTATCACCATCTGATGAAGTTGCCATAGCATTGAGACATATAAAAACAGGCAAAGCCACAGGATCAGATGATATGGCCACAGAACTGTGGAAGTCACAACATTGGAACCCTGTCGTCTGGCTGATGGAACTCTTTAACCAGACTGTCCTAGAGAAGAAGATACCCAACAATTAGTAACATAGCATGACAATGCCTAACTGGAAAAAGAAGCGAAATCCTGCTGAAAGCACCAGCTATAGACTGATTAGATTACTTGCCCATACTCTTAAATTTTTTGAGCAAGTCATTGACACACAAATCCGCACCATAATCCAACTAAGTGTCAGTCAAGTTGGCTTCATTGTCAAATGTGGAACAATCAAAGCAATCTATGATGCCTGGCTCCTACTTGGAAAACACAGGGAGAAATGTTAAACAGTCCATAGAGCATGCCTTGATTTTGTGAAAGCATTCACCTGCACCACACAAGCTGCTTTTACACAACCCCTAAATCCGAGGCAAAGGGCTCCCAAATGCAGAGCTTAAAATTGTTTTCCTACCAGCTGCAAACTTTAAACAAAATAAAGTACAACCACGCCCACCTAAGCGCGCCCCAGCGCACTTTAGAAGTACCTGGTTTCCGGAGTTAAAAAAATCTTCCGATGCGGATTGTAAAGCCTCCTGTTTGTTTTTTTGTCCCCGCCGCCCCTTTAAGAGACAGGAATCCCTACGGGGCTGCTGGGATGGCAGGCGGAGGTGAGCCTGCATTCTTTTCTCCCTGTTTTTCTCCCTCCCCTCGCAGACAGGAGCAATGGAGGTCGGAAGGGTGGGAACACAGGAAGAGGAACAACACCCCACGATCTCTGGTCCGAATTTAATTTGCCAGGGGACTTTAGAGGTCGTGTAAAAGCACCCATAATGTCATCTGGTGGTACATCTAAGGATTTTCATATAACAGTTGGGGTCCTCCAAGGAGCGGCACTTTCCCCATTTCTTTTCATTCTGGTTACAGGTGCAAACATTCACAATCTGCCAAATCCAGTGCCCTGGATGCTCCTTTATGCTGATGATGTCATGATTGCATTGGAGAGTAAGGCAGATCTTGAACTCTAATCTTGAACTGGAGTAATCATCTGGCAATGTTTGGCCTGTGCTTGAATGTGAGGAAGACGGAGTATCTGATGACTGACCCAAATGAATGTGATATGATCCAAATAGATGGTATCAACCTACCAAGAACTGAGGAGTTCAAATACCTCAGTTCCATGACCATAGCCAATGGGAATCTGAATCGCGAACTCACATAACGTAAGAACAGCCTTGCTGGAACAGGCCACAGCCCATCCAGTCCATCATTCTGTCTCACACAGTGGCTCACCATTTGCTTCAGAGTATTCCCAAGCATATGTCTTCACCTGCTTAGGATTCCCCGCAAATGGCATTGAGAGATATCCTGCCTGTCTCTCCAACCCAGAGGTTGTCCTTAGGCATCCATAATGAGAGCCATTGATACCCTTGTTCTCCATGAACTTGTCTAATCCTTTCTTAAAGCTGTCAAGGCTTACAGCTGTCTCCGTTTCTTCTGGCAGGGAGTTCCACAGACCAGTGATCCTCTGGGTGAAAAAGTACTTTCTCTTATTTGTTTGAGATCTAGCACCCCGAAGTTTCATGGAGTGCCCTCTAGTTCTAGTGTGAGATAGGGGAAACAGTTTTTCCTTATCTATTTTGTCCACACTGTGTATGATTTTATAAACTTCAATCAGGTCACCTCTTGGGCGCCGTCGTTCAGGAGTGAAGAAGCCCAGCCGTTGCAGCCTCAGTTGGTAAGGAAGGTTTTTCCAGGTCCCTAATCATTCTGGTTGCCCTCTTCTGCACTTTTTCCATTTCCATAGTATCCTTCTGGAGGTATGGTGACCAGAACTGTACACAATACTCCAGATGGGGCCTCACCATAGATTTTTAAAAAGGCAAAATGGCACTTGCTGACTTATTTCCTATACCCTTCCTAATGATCCCTAGTATTGGGTTTGCTTTTTTCACTGCTGTCACACATTGAGTTGACACCTTCATTGAGCTGTCCACCAGGACACCAAGGTCCCTATCCTGGTTTCTTGCAGAGAGTTCAGACACCACCAGTTTATAAATATAATTGGGTTTTTTGCCCCAACATACATCACTCTGCATTTACTAATGTTGAAGCTCATTTGCCACTGTTTTGCCCATTCCCCCAGTGTCAAGAGATCCCTCTGGAGCTCCTCACAATATGTTATACCCTGTATAATTTAGTGTTGTTGGCAAATTTGGCTACTCTGCTATTTACTCCTGCTTCTGCATCATTTTTGAAGAGGTTGAAAAGCAGGGGTCCCAGTACTCAACCTTAGGGGACCCCACTCTTTACCTCTCTCCACTTGGAGAAGTGTCAATTTAGTGCTACCCTCTGTTTCCTGTCGCATAGCCAGTTTCTGATCCAGGACAAGGCCAGTCCCTTGATTCCATGACAGGCAAGTTTATTCAAGAGCCTTTGGTGTGGGACCTTGTCAAAAGCCTGCTGAAAGTCCAGATAAACAATGTCAACTGGATCTCCCTTATCCACATGCTTGGATGATTTGCCCTTGCAAAAGACATATTGGCTCTCTCCTTCAGCAGCGCCTTCTCTTCTCCTTCTCTTCTATATGCCTATTAATTTTATCTTTTAGGATGGTTTCCATCACTTTACCTGGGATACATGTCAAACTGACCGGTTGGTAAATTACTGAATCGCCTCTGGATCCTTTTTTGAAGATTGGTTTTTCCATTTGCTATCTTCCAGTCGTCAGGCACAACACCTGATTTGAGGGAAAGCTTATTATATTTTGGCTACGACCTCAGCAATTTCATCTTTAAGTACCTTGAGAACTCGTGGATTGATTCTGTCTGGTCCTGGTGATTTGTTAGCATTTAGTTTAACATGACATGCATGGACCTCCTCCCTGGTTATTTCTACCTAACTTAATTCTTCGGTTTCCGACCCTACGAAGATTGGCTCTGTTTGGGGCATGTGGTCTCTTCTTCAGTCTTCTTCAGTGAATACTGAAGCAAAGTATTCATTGAGTCTCTCTGTAATCTCTGTTTCCTCTTTAATACTCCCTTGCCTTCCATTGTCATCTAATGGTCCAGTGGCCTTCCTAGTTGGGTTCTTACTTATAATGAACTTAAAGAACGCCTTGTTATTACTTTGAGTGTATTTAGCTATACACTTCTCAAAGTCTTGCTTTGCTTTACTGATGGTTGCCTTGCATTTGTTCTGCCAGAATTTATGTTTCTGCCTGTTGTGCTCGTTTGGACAAGGCTTCCATCTTCTAAATGAGCTTTTCTTGCTTTTGATCATGTCCTTGACAGCTCCTGTAAGCCACAATGGAGTCATCTTGGACCTGGCAGTGCCCTTTTTCCTTTTGAGTATGCATTCCAATTGGGCCCCTGTTATTTTTGTGAGCAGCTTCCATGCTTCTTGGAGTGTTTGGACTCTCTCAATTTTCCCTTTCAGCTTCTTTTTTTACTAGTTTCCTCATCTTTGGGAAATTTCCTTTTTGAAAGTTTGTCTCTGTGTTAGATTTTATCAGTGATTGGCAGTCTATGATTAAGTTAAAAGTAATTGTGTTGTGGTCACTGTTCACTGGTCACCTAGTACAAGGAGCCTCTCTCCTGCAGCCTGTTCATCTACATGCACCTTATTGGCTATATTTAGTGAGAGGTCTTCAGATGGTTCCTGTTGTTTGTCTTCCAGTTGTTCCTCTGTGCATTTCTCATGAAGAGTGATGAGGGAAAGAGCCTCAAATTGATTCTGTAATTTCAGACTTTCAGAGTGATCTCTTGGCTTTCAACTTCTTCAAGTCACATTCCTCCATGCATCTACCTCCTGAGTTGGAGGAGTGACTTCTTCCTCAGAAATGTGCCCTGTCTCTTCTTTCTCCAGGATAGTCTCCTCTGCTCTGTCCAATAAGAGCTCAAGCATCTTCATTTGCTGCTGGTTAGACATGTGGGTCTCAAGCTGCTGGACCTTCTCTTCTAGTAGTGCAACCAGCTTGCACTTGCTGCAAGTGTAGTTCTCCATGTACTTTGGCAAGATGATAAACATGGCACAAATCAATTTTCTTTGGGAGAGCCATGACTTAGAAAACCATTTACTTATTGGAGCTTCAGTATTTTATTTGGACAAAATGTCAAATGCCGTACTAGTTAGAATCTTCTTGAGACTCTTTGATAGGAAATTGCTACATCAAAGTTCTGAGTATATATGCATGTACATGTTCTCCTTCATAATGATAAAATCTTCAAACCAATTATTTCTTGTGCTTCAGCATCCTGAAATGAAATAGGTTCCCATCTTATGTTCTAATGGCAGTATTTGCCTTGACCCAGCTATAGTATAATGTATCTTCCAATTTATGGATGGCAGCAATTTGCTGAAATGTGTTTTTGTCCTTGAACAAGTCACCGAATATTTTAATGTATGTACAATTAAGGAAGAACAGCTGATATGATGACGTCAAGGAGCTTGTGATTGTTGTGGAGCGGAAGTGAAAACAGATACAATTGACTCTCATTAACCTTGAGAAATTTATGCTTAGTGGAAATGAGCTATGAACACTGAAGATTCTCAGGCAGACTCTTTTTATCAGTTACGCTTCTCAGAATTGACCATACTACAATCTCCAGGTACTACCCCTTCAAAGTATTTCCAAAATGACTGTTTGCATAGTATTATAGTTTATATCCCTGTGCACAAGATGTATTTCTTTCAAAACATTCACTGCTGTTTATAATTGGAGAAATGTTTAGCTGACACACACAAGTCATCAGAAGATGGTAGTTATCAGCTGAGAAACATGAATATATGAATGAGCAGTCACAGATGGGAAGTTGTTGACTTCATTAAAAAGCGTTGGATTTGAGACAACATCTGATGACAAAGAATTCTATGTTAATAGTGAAGAAGCAAAGAATAATTTCCTTCAGCTTCAAAACAAGATGGAATTTTTCCATCAGATTTGAGGTGGAATATTCCCAATTATATTTATAATAATGTCTGAGAAGAATGACTCAGGAAGGCCAAATTAACTTTACTGTGTTGAAGATTCTAAATGGACTCATCAGGGGTGCATTTTTACATTCCCTTTTCTTACCTCAAGGCAAGGACATAAGAACATAAGAACATAAGATGAGCCATGCTGGATCAGGCCAAAGGCCCATCTAGTCCAGCTTCCTGTATCTCACAGCGGCCCCACCAGATGCGTTTGGGAGCGCATGAGACTAGATATCTGTCTCCTGATACCACTCCCCTGCATCTGGCCCTTGAAGTACCCTGGTTTAAAGCCTAGAGATTACACATCTCCATCATGGTTTGTAACCCGTAGTAGAATGAAGGGCCATATGTGTTCTGGGTATGTAAACAATCTGATGTGTTTGGCTTTTGAATTGATTAAAATGTAGAAGGCTTGATTCCAGCAGTAGTGATTGTGAGGGATATGGCCTGAAGAACTGAACCACTTGGATGGTAGGAAGCGACCAATACAGCATATGAATTTCCAAAGCCAGGGTATGATTTCTGCAGAAACTTTTTGAACTGCAGTGCAGTGTTTTCATGAGCAAATATTTGATATGTCCAAAATAAAAATAGCCACAGTAAGACTCTTGTATGTTGCAGACATCCCACTTCTTATGCGTTTCCTGTTACTTCCAAGCACCACAAGTGTTCGGGCTAGTCTTGCTGTCTGAGAGCGGTTTCTGCTGCTGCAGATTGCTTGCAAGTCAGAAAATAAACTGTACAATAGCATAAATGTAAGCTAAAGTGACGGAAGCGTTGAAATCAGGACGGGGCCAGACAGCTGCGACGGGGTAAAGATGGCAATGTCAGCTCAGCCACCTCATAAGAGAGCTCATAACAGGCATTGCTGGGTACCAAAACCACCTCAAACTGGTGACAGTAGCCAAGGGTCACAAAATGATTACAGACCCAGGGAAACAGCAAGGAGATTAAGATATTGTGGACCGGAGTTTCACCACTCCAGACTCTCTTTAGAAGAAGTGAGCAAGGCCACTTTTTAATCAAGTTTGCAGAGTAAGCGTAGCACGTCTCCAAAGATAAATACAATTTTTTTCTTGAGCAGAAGTATCCATTTCAGATTTCTACTGGACAGAGCCTGCTGCAGGACAACCAGGGAGTGGGGCACTTGTATATTAGAAACAGAAATGATGTGCTTTGATATTTCCTTACCAAGCTTCCAGAGGTGATGCAAAGGGAAATTACTACTTCAACACACAGGACTCCTGAAAGGGGACATGGATGTATGGCAGCAAGATACTTGACTTCTAGAATCTCTGTGACTGCTTTCTTGTACGAAACCCTCCTTTCTTGTCACATCTCGAACTATGCCATTAGGTTTTTGTTTACTTGTTCCAAGTAAGTCAGGTAAACCTAGAAGTTGGTTAGAGCATTGAACAGCAACATTGAAGCCTTGTTAGAGTAATGTTTTTTCCTCACCTCACAAGTTCATTTCCTCTGCTTCTATTTTAGCCTTGTAGAATGTTGATTCATTGTTGATTCAGCTGGTTCCTCCCATAATTGCTCCTTCTCTTCTTGTCTATGGGAAGACGTCTTGGTTCTGGCTGATAGCTGTTCATCATCTGGGCTTGAGATTGCCTTTTTGCAGGGAATTTTGTGCTGTTTGGACAGACTAAGTATCTCGTTCTTGCTCTTCTGTCAGCCAAAAAAAACCTTGCCCCAACTTACCCTACATCCTTTCAATTACAGTAGCACCTTGGTTTAAGAGTAACTTGGTTTAGGGTTGTTTTGCAAGACAAGCAAACCTTTCTTCAAATTTTTGCTTTGATCAACAAGCAATGTCTTGATATATAAGCACTGGAGCAGGTTACATGATAACAAGTAAGTCAATGGTGCCTCTCGCTCCCTCCCTCCACCTGCTGGATCGTGGGTGATTGTCTGGAACATTCCTTCTCAGGCAGCCTCCAAAGCAGAGGGAGGAGAGAGAAATGGAGGTCTCCCTTGCACCAGCCAGGAACGTGCAGGTTTGGGTTTTATTTTTCTTTATACAGGTATTTATATTTTTATTTAATTTGTTTTCAACATTCTCATTTTTCAAACCATTTCTTGTCATGGGGCAGTTAGTCGAGTGTGTATAGGGCTACAAATTGCACTTTATTATTGTCACAGTAAAAATACAGAGTAAAATCCAGTTGTTAGTCCCAAGCAGAGCAGGTTCCGCAGCCAGATACATAAACCATGGTGTGGACGTGGACTTCTAGCCAACTTCCTTTGTGAGTTTTGGCATTTTGTGTGTACAGTATGTGGTCTATGAGGTATCAGAACGAATCATCTGAGATTCCATTGTTTCTTATGAGGAAATGTGCTTTGATATAAGAGTGTTTTGGTTTACAAGCATGTTTCTGGAATGAATTATGCTAGCAAAAGGTATTACTGTTGTTCTGAAGCTGAAATTAACTGTGACCTGAAATTACCAATGGTATTGGAGAAAATAAGGTACTGCTGTGGAAGTAAAACCTCTACACAGGCTGAAGAGAAGAATACAGTGATGCCTTGAATCATGAATGCCTTGAACTGTGAAAAATTTGAATTATGAAGAGAAACCTGCCAGGAGGCGGAGCTGTCAAAATCACCTGGCTGTTGGGCACTGCAGATTTCCCTTTGTAATTTTTTTTTTTTGTGCCCGGAAAGCAGGCGGCTGGGGGGGGGGGGAATGCCTTTGGATCCCTGCTACTCGTCTGCTAATCCTGGCTGCTCCACTGGGTTCAGATCAGCAGGAATCGGCTTTTAAATGACCCGCACATGTCATGAAAAAGCAGGCTGTTTGCAGTTTTTTTAAATGGATCAAATTTCGATCACTTTTAAAACACAGCAGGGGGCTGAGAGGGTGAGCGCTGACTTCACTGCTTGCCCACTCAGCCCCCTGCTGGGTTGGGGCAGCCACTGTTGCCCCTCCCCACAGCCCGGTGGCGGTGACGAGTGGCAGCCAGCAGCTTCTCTCTAGCCCCAGGTCCAATTCTAATGATATCCCATTTCTTGTAGATGTCTTTCTGTCTTGAGAACATAAAGAAAAGGCAAAGATCTGGTATAATCTAGCCTGCTACCTTCACTGCAACCACCCAGATTCCTATAGGAAGTCCACCTGCAAGGCAAAGCCAGAACAGCATCCTTCCTCCGTTCATGCTGTCCAGCAACTGGTGTTCCGATACACATAGTAATCTCATGCTTATCATGAGGTTTAGGGGCCCAACCTGACCTACGATAAAGAAAAATCTGCAATATGCGAATGCTGGGTCGGGTTGGGACTGGGGGGGTGCTGTCTAGGGCCTCCTACACGTACCTTAGGCCTGGCACTGCACTGAATGGGCCTCTGATGGGCTTCCCAAGCCTGTCAGAGGCCCCAGAAGTGGTTTTCGGCAATTTGGAAGCCAGTTGAAGGCCCGCTCAGGGCAGCACCAGGCCTGGGGTAAGTGCAGGAGGCCTCAAACAGGCCCACACAGTTTACACCAGGGGCTTTTGCCTTAATATACTGTGACCCTGCGATATACCAGGACTGCAGTAGATGAACCGCAAAATGGCAGGGGATGACTGTAGTTATAGATTTAGATATTTTGTGCCTCTGATATTAGGAGTGCTATGAAGTCATAAGGACAAGTAGCCACTGATTCCAATTATCCAGATTCAGTCCTTAACGGATTCTAATTCCAGAGGGTAACTAAGCACTATGTGAAGAAATAGCTTTTATCTCACACCATCAACTTCCTTTAATTCCCCTGTTATCGTGGGAGAGGTTCTCTTTACCCTTTTTCATTACATTATGCATAATTTTATGCCATCTATAATGCTTCCCTTTAAACACCTCTTATTCTAAATTAAATATTATAGTCTTTTATCATATAGGAGTTCCTTTAGAAGATTTTTTTATTGTTTCATTTGCCCTTTTCCATACCTTTTCTAGCTACATCTATTTAGTTTTTCCAGCTTTATCCTTTTTTGAAACTATATATAATACCATATAAAGGAAATGTGTTGGAATGTTGTTTTTGATTCTTTTTCTAACTGTGCCCCACATGGAATTTGCCTCCCCCACCCCCCAGAAGTGATTCACAGGGTGAAGATGAACGACCTCTAGGCCATTTCTATTGAAAGTCTTACATTCTGTTTTGATAAATAGCCATTGGTTTGGTGTCAGTTGCTTGGCTTTTGTACTTTGTTGGGGTGGTCCTGTCTTGGTATCCCAAGGGCCTGAACTCACAAATATTTGAAAGTTTTGTAATACTGGACAAGATCTTGTCTGGACTCATAACTATGCTGGGGTGGACAAAGTGCAGTTGGACCACATCTTCCATCCGCCCTCGTCAGCTCTGCTAGTTGTGAGGTCTTGTGAGTTGCAGGTGAACATCTAGAGCAGTGATGGTGAACCTCTTAGAGGCCGAGTGCCCAAATTGCGATTCAAAACCCACTAAATATTCACAAAGGGCCAATACAGCAATTTTACCTGAATACAGGTGGTTGCGAAAGGCGATGTCAGGTGCCCATAGAAAGGGCTCCGAGGGCCACCTTTGGCACCCGTGCCATAGCTTTGCCAACAATGATCTAGAGGGATGCATCTTGTACACACATGCTGTGTCCTTGGGTATGCTGCTGTAAATCAGCTTCATATAGGTCAGAAGTGGCATGCTGAGAACTTTGTATTCACCTCAGTAATGGCCAGGTATGGTTGAGAGCCAACACAAGGCAGCCTTCTTCATAGAGTTCTTGCCCTTGCGAGTGACCATAGACTGCTTCTCAGCCAGAATGTGGGCAAAACTCAACAGGCCTTTTTCTTTCTCTGTTCCAGATATGATCAGTCAGAGGTCTGCAGGAGGCAAACATGGTGGGAGTGCTCAGCTTGGCACAGGGAGGGGCACCCTACGGCTTCGGGCCAAGGGGCCAGCCACTGTGGAGGAGCAGGTAGGTACCCTACAAGCCAGACCTTATCTGTCAGAAAGATAACTAGCTCTCCTCAGGAACTAGGTGAGAGCAGATGGCTGAGAACCACCGACCCTTCCAATAAAAAAGATTGCAGCAGGTAAAACTCCTCCCCTAGACTCTTACTTTCTCTGTATACAGAAATGGTGAGAAGAGAGAAGAAAATAAGAGCCTTGTGGTGCAGTGGTTAAACAGCTATACTGCAGGTAAAACTGTGCTCACAACCTGGGGTTCAATCCCAGGTAGCAGGCTCATGGTTGACTCAGCCTTCCATCCTTCCGAGGTCAGTAAATTGAGTACCCAGCTTGCTGGGGTGGGGGGCAATGTGTAGCCTGCATAATTAAACTTGTAAACTGCCCAGAGAGTGCTTAAAGTGCTGTGGGGCGGTATATAAGCAGAACACGTTGCTTCTTTTTTCTTTGCTTTCTGGGATCTCTCACCTTCACCATGCATACTTATTTGTATAAGCCTTCGCTGTAGTAGGCCAACACATGGTCTATTTCATGGACAACATAACTATTGTATTCCAATTCTCTGTGTTGTGTTCATTACATATTTTTGTTTTGCACACCACTTTTGAAGTTGTCAGATCTAAGAGCCTTAGAAAGACTCAAAACTAAATAAATAAAAGTCCTGCCTCTTATCTAAATCCCTTCACATGCCAGAGAAATAGAGTGGGGTGGGGAGCAGGGTGAGATACGAATTGATGGCGGTGAACCCAGATTGAAACTGGCTGGTCCTAGAAATGGCATTGTGAGTCATGGTAGCTGGCGGCTGCAGCCCAGCTAGTCTTTCTGGAACCTCAAGAGAGGAATGGGGATCCTATATGTCCAACAATGCTTGTACCATTCTTTTTTATAGCCATCAGCTTTTGAGGAAAAAGCCATCGAGAAGGTTGATGATCTTCTGGAGAGCTACATGGGTATCCGTGATACAGAACTTGGTGAGTCCCCACTTTTTTCCAGAGTTTAGAAAAAGTCTTATTTTCAACCCTGGGTCTACTGCACCAGTGGCAGGGTCAATCTGGAACTTTGTAGTCGGAAAAAGGAACATGTCCAAACTCTGCATTCTTCCCTCTGGATACTAAACTGCCAACACTGTAAATGTATACTTCATTATGGTTAGAGCTGTTCGGCAGTGGAATATGCTGCCACGGAGGGTGGTGCAGTCCCCTTCTTTGGAGGTTTTTAAGCAGAGGCTGGATGGCCATCTGTTGGAAATACTGTGATGGGGGTTCCTGCATGGCAGGGGGTTGGACTGGATGGCCCTTGAGGTCCCTTCCAACTCTATGATTCTATGGTTCTATGACCCAGAAGCAGCAACCCTGGTTTCAGAACTCACCTACACTTCCTGTAGCGTTCCTCCTTGGGAATGTGAGGTCTTCTTCACGATCAGACCAAGACTGGGCCTAGGTGTGTCCACTGGAGGTCGTGGGGAAGAGAGGGCCAGGGGGGATGCTCATCTCTTCCTTTTCTCTCTCCGTACAGCTGCTACCATGGTGGAATTGGGCAAGGACAAGCGTAATCCCGATGAGTTTGCCGAGGCCCTGGATGAGCAGCTGGGCGACTTTGCCTTCCCTGACGAGTTTGTCTTTGATGTCTGGGGAAGCATTGGTGATGCCAAGGTTGGGCGCTACTAGGATGCGATGCTCTGCTGGACCTTTGGGCAGGCAGGACCTTTGGGCAGGCCACCGGTGGGCCTGGCACACCCCTGTGCCCTCCCTTTGATGCGGGCCACCCGCCTTTTCTTCATAGGGGCTGCAGAGCTCCTTGAGCAATAAGTAGCCTGCATCAGTGGCTGGAGTGTAATGTGAACTGGGGCCAGAATCTCTGCTGCTATTTCCCAACCACACTCTCCCCCACCCCACCCTGTGCCCCCACAGGAAAGATTCATCCTCCCTGTGTGCCACCAGCCTGAAATCCATGTTGTCACTTTCCTCTAGGGGCTACCACTTGGCTCACACAGCTTTCTGTTCTAGAAGACGTGACTTGTCCTTGCTAGTTTTTCAGCCTAACCTTGCATGGAGAGGAGCAGATTCAGGCAGGTCCATTTAAGATGAGGAGGGTGACGTACTGTTCTTGGTAGCCTGACACATAATTACGCTGAGGAATCCTACAGAACCGCAAGAGACATGGATGGGATAAGAATATATGGAGTTGTTTTTTAGCCTTGGGGGTTGGCAGTGCAACCAAAGATCCTGGCCCTGCATATTTCTTTCCAGCCGATGGAGGCTTTAGAGGGCATAGGCTGTGCCTTTCCCCCACTAGAATGTCCTCTCTTAGTCCACCGTGTACCACTGGGTTCATTGTATAGTTGGCAAATTCTCTCTTTTGCACTGGGTTCAGTGGCTGTAAACAAAATCTCTTTCTTTCTCTCATGAATTGTCTTAGAGAACCATCTCCCTTGCTTTGTGTCTGTTTTTGTTGTGCAATGAGGCATCCACTTTCCCCAGAGCTTCTACTTGGTTTGCAGCTGTTGGTTGTTCCCTGGAACTGCCAAAGCCTGTGATGATGCCTCCCTCATCCTCCTTGTTCTGTGACCAGCCACAGAGCATGAATCTGTTTGGATCTGGAATCTCCATGCCTTTGGGCTGAGGAACCACAGAACGGCCAACGGCTGCATATGACGGCATTGGCATAAGAACGTATCCCAGACACAGCTATTTCCCCTTGCCCTAAATGGATCTTGCCTCCTTTCCCCTCAAAAGGGCATTGCACCCTGTCACTCTCCCAGGGCCAAGCACAGTTTCCAGCCGGCGTCCTACCACCACAACGTTGAAGCTGGATTCTCTAGCACCAGGCAAGCCATGCTGTGTGTCTAGTGCAAAGATGGCCCTGTGTGTCTCTCTCAGGGGATGAACCGGTTCTAGGGATCTTTGTTGCTCAGGATGTTCATCATCAGCATTTGGGACCTTCTCTAGGAACAGCACAAGCAGGAGGGTCCCCTTAGCCCCTGGGCAGGCAGTGTTCCCTTGCCAACCTGTCTTGACTAACCTGTCCATTTTGTCATACTGACCTACTACCTCCCCAGGGTGGCCCAGTTAGTATCTCTGATGCACCCTCTCTTAAATTATTTATATCCTGTCTCTCACACACACACTCACTCACACACACACAAACACACCCTAATGCTGGGCCTTTTACCCTGTGCTACATCCCAGTACTGTAGTTTGGGCACTGTCTCACTCCCAAAGGAGCTGTCATGGTTCCCTCCTCTCTTACATCTCACAGCCCCATTTTACCTACTACTGTATCTCTTAAGACACTAATCCCAGGTAGGATGTGGAGCCTTGCTGCCCTTTGGACCACACCCCCCAAAATTTGGAAGGAAAGAGAGGGCGAGGCCTCTAAGAAGCCTTGCCAATGTTCTAGGTTCTGGTAGCAACCAGATTTTGGGAACGAACCAGCGTCATGTCCTCCTTGGGCATATTTTTGTATTCTACATGTAAAGCATCTTTAAGATAAAATATATTGACACTACTAAATCATGTGTGTGTGTGTGTGTGTGTGTTTGGACTTGGAAGAGGACCAGTGGTGTTCTCCCCTGTACCTTCTTCTCCTCCCTGCCCGACACCTAACTTCATACATGGAGAGAACGGATGAGGTGGGATCTGATGAGTGAGTGCTTCTGAATGCTGCCATGAAAGAGGAGAGAGGGCCGCAGCAGATGCGTACCTTCAACCTCAGGGAGAAATTCTGCCTTTTGTTATAGTAGGCCGTGCTAAAGAAAAGGAACTTGCTCAGGGCAACCGCTAAGAAAAATGGCTCCAATGTCCCACGTGATTGTGTGAATGGCCTTTCCATAAACGCTCTTAAGCCTTGCTGTTGTGTCAGAAAAGTGGTGGTGGAGGAGTGGGACACACCTGCTTCTTGAAGGTTGATTACAGGCCATCCGGTTGCCTCCAACTTATGGTGACCTGATGAGTGCAAGGCCTCCTAGGTGTTCTTTCCTCAGCGCAGCCTTGCTCGGCTCCTGTGAACTCGTGGCCATCACTTCCTTTCACTTCCTTTATGGAGTCAGTCTTATCTCACCCTTGGTCTTCTTCTGCTGCCTTCCTCTTTTCCAGCAAGTCTCCTCATTGTGCTTCAGACTTTTGACAGAGGTAGAAATGTCCTTTCTGCCTCTAGAGAGAGTTCAGGCTTGATTTGATCTTGGACGACATGGTAATCTTGTAGAGGAGCCTTTGTGGCGCATCGATTAAACTACTGTACTGCAGCCAAAACTCTGCTCATGACGTGGGGTTCAATTGCAGGAAGCTGGCTCAAGGTTCACTCAGCCTTTCAACCTTCTGAGATGATCAGCTTGCAGGAGGGAAACAATGTATAGCCTGAATAATTGACTTGTTAGCCACCCAGAGAGTACTTTAAGCACTATGAGGCAGTATATAAGCAGCACACTCTGCCTTGGTTTGCTTTCTTTTTGGCAGTCAAGGGTATCTGCAAGTCTATCTTCCTACACTATCTTTCTCTTGAATTATCTGCCTCCCTCCTCTGCCTCCCCGACAAGCTTCCTTCACGATCCAGTTTTCACATCCATACATAGTAATCGGTATCTGGAAGTTGAGTCATGGCTACTGGAGTTCTTTTTTGAGAGATAGAAACGTTTCGCTGTTCAGCGAAACATTTCTATCTCTCAAAAAAGAAGTCCAGTAGCCATGACTCAACTTCCAGATAAACTCACCTGGATGACTGAGAATCTTCACAGACATAGTAGTCGGTAATACAAGTGAAGTTAGAACTCAGCAACAAGGAAGAACAAACACATCATCCTGGCCGTTGAGGTCTTCCCCTCATGGGAGTGAAGGCATAAACAATGAGGGGAACAAAGCCAGGCAGCTTTTCTCCTTCAGGATGCACATGGCAATTAGCCTGCCGTGAGATCTAAAATGGGACTCAGGCAAGCCTCTCTATAGGGAACCTGAACTCTTTTCCCAGAAACGGTGAAAGGCTGAGAGCATTTTTAATGCAAAGAATAGAGCAATGTTGGTAAATCTATGGCATGGGCGCCAAAGGTGGCAAGCGAAGACCTTGCTGTGGACACGCAACATCGCCCCCTCGCAGCTATGGCACTTCCCCCTCCGCTCAGAGCACGCCACTGTGCTCCATGCAGAGAGCTGGGTGAACAGGAGGCAGTGGTTTGTGGGCTCCTTCGTAGCCCCCGTTTACTCTCCAGCCACACCACTCTGGGTATCCCAAACACCACTGTATTCTGGTTAAATTGCTGTATTGGCACTTTGCAAAAAATAAGTGGGTTTTGAATCGCAATTTGGGCACTCAGTCTCTGAAAGGTTACTCGCCAATCCATTCCTCAGCTGCAGCCCTGCTCAGTATATTTCAGCGCGGCTGGCCTCTGGTCTGTTCCTTGGCTTATCTTCCACGAAAGCATTTGGAACAGCTCATGCTCTGAAGCCTGCCTGACATGCAGTGCTGACCTTTATTTATCACCCAGCAGTTTGACTTTTGTGTGTGTGTACTGTGTCGTTACAGTCGTGATCGACTCTCTGTGACCACATGTCGATGGAGTTTTCTTAGCAGGAATACTGGAGTGGCTTGCAAGTTCCTACTCCAGGAGCCTACAGCACCTGGTATTTCCTGATGGTCGCCCATCCAAGTACTAACCAGGGCCAACCCTGCTTAGCTTCTGAAATCAGGCAAGATGGGCTGTGCTTATAGGGCATCTAGGCAGCACTTTTTTACTACCCTCTTAAATTTGTTTTAAGGAACAAAAATTAGAATACATAATTGTATGTCCCTCAAAGGAGGCAGGGTTTCCATGCTTATAGGTTTATCATATGACATGAAATTCTGCAGGGACTACAGTAGCTGCATGGGTGTTAAGAATTTTGAGACACTAGGTGAGTTTGTCTCCCAGATTGGCTTCAGAAGGCGGGAAGAAAACATTAACTATATGTACATAGTAGTTGAATACATGGTAGGTTTGTGGGAGAAGGCACTTGAAGTGAGAGGGATCCTGGTGGATTGGACCCATGTACCATAAGGGTGGATTTTCTCATTCCACCTGCGGCCAGACAAACATCTGGAAGTTCATGAAGGCGAGTGTTAGGACTAATACCAACTGGAATTTCTTTTGAAATACAAATCCAGGTAGCAGCAAGTGCCATGCGGTAGAAATTACACATGGACATTTTACACTGAGGAAAAACGGTGTGTTCCCACCCTACAGTTTTCAAGAAAGTGCCTTACAGGTTGTGGCGCATCCTTCTTGTGCACTTGTAAGCGTGACCGAGTGGCAAAGGGGAAAGGATGGAGAGTGCGGATGAAAAATGTTTCTCTGCAGTCAAGAGTGCTAGCTTGGATATTGACCAATCTTGCTTGGCAGCAGTCAGTCTGCACATTCCTGAGGTGTACTCGCACAGAAAGCTTTCATTCGGGTAAATCCAACAAGCGGGCCAATTAAAGCATCCAACAATAAACATACTTCTGATGACTGATGTGCTGCTTCATCTGGCTAGCAGTCAGGTAGTCTCCCACTCACTTCTAGTTAATGGCTTGTTTGCCAATGATCCCCTCCTCCCCTCCCTCCCTCCCTCCCTTCCCACCCCCTCAATGTTTCCTTCCCCACTTTCAGCTTCTTCTCTCCCCGCACGCAGAAGTGATGTGTGCAGGTCAGTCTCTCTCTAATAAGTCTGCATTGTAGACTCCAATGAGGCAACCCATCAAAAATTCCTAATTCTTCTCACTGACACTGAGATAAGTGCAAGACTAAGGCCATCTTTCTTTGTGCTGCGTGTGTAAAATGTCCCTAGCACTTTCCCTGTAGCACAGTGGTCACATGCCTGTACTGCAGCTAAAACTGTGCTCACGCAACCTGGGGTTCAATCCCAGGTAGCAGGCTCAACGTTGACTCAGCCTTCCATCCTTCCGAGGTCGGTAAAATGAGTACCCAGCTTGCTGCGGAGCCAATGTGTAGCCTGCATACTATAATTAAACTGTAAATCACCCAGAGACTACTTGGAGCAGTATGTAAGCAGAACACTTTGCTTTGCTTTTTGCGTTTGCATTCACAAGGGTCTCTGGAATGAGGATCACCAAAATTGTCAGCAACTCGCATGGGTTGACCCTTTTTTACAAAATGAGATGGCCAGGTCTCCCTTCTCTTCAGCCTTGGGCAACATAGCCAAGAGTAAAAGGGCAGTGGGACTAGGCATTTGGTACAAGCCAAAGATTCCATAGCCCGGCCTGGATACGTGTGATTTTGGTTGGACATTGTATCTCTTATGTTATACCAGTCAACGTTTTTATAATTTGATTGTGCCTGGTATTTTTGAATAATAATAATAATGATCCTCGAGCTGTGGAGCTGGAAAGACCCTGTGGATCGATGAACCTCTGGTTCTGTGGCCATATTCCTAAAGCATGGCGCTATCCAGCCGCTCATATTTTCCTGCTTGGAAGAACCATCTGGAACTTAGCACGCTTATTACCTAAATTCTATGTGTTGAGATGTTACATTCTGAAAAGACAAGGATGGTTTAAGAATTTTCGGAATCAGCAGTCCAGAAATTGCCGTGGGAGGATGAAAACAGAGCCATGGAGCGAGCGCTTTGCCTGGAAGACAGTGTCTATGTCAACACCCCCTGCCTGCCTGCCTGCCTGCCTGCCTGCCTTGAATGTGCATTTTGAGGGCTGGTATAACTCACCTGGTCCAGCTGCGCTCTTGCCTTTCAAGTATCATCTGCCATGAACTAGAAAAATATGTCTATTCTTAAAAGTACCTGGTGTTCCTGGTGAGACTGGTCACTGTCAACATAACAGAGCAGCAGGGGTTCATTCATCAGCACTTCCAGGGTTCAAATACCTTCAGCAGCCAGAGGGAACCAGCTCCTGCATCTGTTGTTAACAGTCCGCCAACAAATCCAGCTCCATGGACAGCAAAGTGCCTTACAGGCAGCAGTCAAAATCTACATCCATTTCAAAAGAATCCACAGGGATGTGCCCAAATACAACTTACAGGTGATGAAAGGGTTCAGAAGACCAGCTTATCATCAGCTGCATTATAACCAAGGCTCAACAATTAAGCTCACGGCTAGAGGGCTCTTGAATGGCACACCAATTGCAGGCTGTGCATTGTGTCTAGTCACCTGGTTGTGCAGTCAGTCACGATATACAGGAAAATGAAAAAATCATAGGTGTCACTGCTCTTGCGCACACAGAATTTAGCTATAGGATTTTTATTCAAGTAAATACAGATACTTTATGTGTTCTATTTGTAAAGCTCCCATGACCCTTACACTATGCCCTAGCCATCTGTAGCAACCACTAGGTGGGGCAATGCATCCTTCAATAAAGGTGCAAACTACAGTATTGGATACAAAAAAAGTTTGGAGGAAACACTGCTTATCATCAGAATAATGAATATGGTTGCATAGGTGATGGAGTAATTGAATCCCCACAGGCAGCTCCATGTTCAATACTCGTCAGCCCCCTTTTTCACTGGATATAAATTCCTACATCTCCAGGGCACCCTTGGGATATTTTTCTTGCTTGAAGTTCTGATCATTTACTTGAGCTTGGCCATTGGTGTGCATAAGTGCAGCAGGCATGCTGTTGTTAAAACTAAGCTGATTCAGTCTGGTTAGTGACCTGATGAGAAATTACTGGGAAATAGTACTGTATGTGTACTGCTTTGACTTCTGCAATGGAAGAAAGGTGAGACTAAAAACATCATGAATGCTGTTGATTTGTTACAGAAGTGCCCCATCTTTCCTCTGGCTGGCAACTCTGGCTGGCAAAAAGCACTTTGAATGACTCTCAGAGACTGAGGAGACCCACATATACTGTACTACCTATTCAAATATTCAGACCATGTGCAAAGGTGCATATATTTAAATGCTGCTATCATCTCTTTTGATGAGTTAGGTAGGGGAAAGAGCTTTTCTCACCATCACTGTTTACTGACCGACCTGACACACAGCTTATTGTTTTTCCCTTCCCCAAAGTGGATCAGGATCTACAACTTCCACTGTTAAGGTCAGTGGAGGTGTCACATCAAGTTCTCATAATAATATATAGGTGGTTGCAGTCTGACATGCTTACTTGGGAGGAAGTCCCATTGGCTTCAACAGGCATCACAGGGACTTCTGCATGTGTTTGTGTATGATTCTCAGATTATGAAGTGCGATGATCTGACTTGAATAATAGAATCATAGAAGAGTGAAGTGGGAAGGGGCCTACAAGGCCATCAAGTCCAACTCTGTGCTCCATGCAGGAATACAAATCAAAGGATATTGGTTCCATTGCTGTACAGCTCTAACAGTTAGGAAGTTTTTCCTTATATTCAGTCGAAAGCTGAGTGGCTTCAGTTTCTGTTCAGGGTTGTGCCAGTAGGTTCCTCATGCAAAACTTAAACACTGAGTTGTTCCATTAATAATAAACTGTGGTTTCCTGATCTCCTCCTTCTCAAGTAGCCCATGTCGCTGCAAAGAACCTGTCTAATAATAGCTTTCAATAATTTGTTCCCTTTAAAAATAGTGTCAGCTTAAGGTCTGACATTCTGGGTAATTCTCATACAGTACTTAACTGCCACCCATAACATTGGGCTTCCTGTCCTTGAACCTTCAATAATGCTTTGTTTGTTTTGCATCAAGATGGCTCTCTGTGGCTTATAAATGCTTACTCATGACCATACTTGGCCTCTGAGACAGTTGAGTAGCTACTGAGAAAGTTCAGCCTGTGGTTTCACCCCTCCTCACCTTCAGCAGGATACTGAGTGCACGCCTGAGTTATATGTGATGAATAACGTATTAGATTCTCTTTAAATCTGACATACCTGGTGGTGTCCAGCTGTGAAATATATTGGGCCACCTGGAAGGAGATAATGTGCAGGGTGGGTGTGGGAGCTCCAAGTGTGCAAATCTCTAAAATATATAATCTCCGATATTGGGTTCCTTAAGTGAGCAAATGCAAAGGAGGACAGAGTAACTACAGCTTTTTCTCATGTTGTTACCACCCAGAATTCCTTCTTTACCGTTATTTAACAGAAGCCCTCAACCCACCCCACTCCATTTTCTCATATACTGTTCATTTTCAGAGTCTCGGACTTTGACTGGGATGATGTACCACAAGGCCAGCCACTTCACCCACAGTGTTGCCAGGTCTTGGGGTATCAGCTGAAGTCTTAAGGAATTTCTAAGCTGGATTTGCAGACACAGAGAGGAGGGAATATAGGGCAAGTTCAAAAAACTTGATTTCTGCGTGAGTCAGTTTTAAATCCTCAGTGCCTTATAAGTGCATGATTTCTCAGTTCAATCCAGGGTGCATTTGCCAGAAAAGATGAACTTTCATTCTGGCTCTGGGTTGCCATATCGGTTGATCAGCTATGTTTTACCCAGATTCTGGGCCCATTACTACTCTCAGCTGGTCCAGAAGCAGATCTTAATGGTTCCCTTTCCAGTGATGCCCTGCCTCACCTTTGTGACATCACAAAGGCCTTCCCCTGGTCTCAAGTTTGTCCCTGAAATCTCTTTGAAGGAGAAGGAGACTCTCCCTCCCCTCCCCCTCTTATGCCACTTAGAAGGAGAATGAGTTTGGTTTTGAGCATGGCACTGGCAATGTGTGTGTGTGTGGGGGGGGTTCAGTTGCTACATCACCCGTGCAACCATATGCATTATGCTGATGATAATGAACAGTGTTTTCTCCAGTGGATCCCTCACCCTGTGGAAGCACTTTCAAGGAGTCACAGGGATGCAGGTGGAAAAGAACCTCATAATGATAATTCTTATCTATATCTAGAAAGTACTACATGAGCATATATAACTGTCAAACCACCACCACCAGAAATTGTAACAAGCTATACTTGTTAAGGCCTGCAACTTATATGCTTTATTTTTCCACGCTTCAAGGTGGCAAAGTAGAACAATGCTAAGTGGTGGTGTGCCACTTTCATGTATTATTTGAAAAAAATATTGCAGGTTTGGAAATCATCCCGGAATGTTCAAACAATATTGTTTATATACCTGTTGGGACCATCCCATAGATTCTATTTCCATATTTCCTTAGAATTCCCTCTCCCCTGACTGCCCCACGTGGTACCATCGCTTCCTAACATTTTAGTTTAAAATAAATGTAATACTCTTTTCCTTCGAAGCAGTGGAACCCAGTTACCAAAATGCAAGATGTCAACAGTTTACAGTGGTACCTCAACTTACGAATTTAATCCGTTCCGAATGCATTCACATAAGTCGAACTACTCTTAAGTAAGGGTACCTATCTAAAAAATTGAAAAAATAAGTTAAAAATGAAAATGAAAAAAAAAATTGTAAGCCAAGCAGACCATATCTAAAATTTCTAAGACGGCAGTTAAAACACCAACAGTTTTCCGCTCTTAAGACAAATTGCTCTTAAGTTGAGCTGCTCTTAAGTCAGGGTACCACTGTATTACAGTATCTATCATGAGAGAGAGAGAAGGGGGGGCACGAACAAGTTATATTTTAAGACTAAAGCTCCCAGAATCCACCCAACCAGCATTTTGATGTAATAATCCAAAAATGTAACTTTCATAAGATCAGATGAAATAGATTAGAGAGAGAGAGAGAGAGAGAGAGAGAGAGAGAATGAATAAGCAACCCCGTTTCCCACCTGGTTCTGAGGGAAGGAGGGAGAAAGCTAGTGTATGGATTACAGTATTTTTCCATGTATAAGACTTTTATTTTTGTCTAAAATTGTTAGACTACAATTGAGGGTCATGGGAGTTAACGAAGGAGAGACCTGCACAGTTGCCAAAACTGTAAATTAGGGTTGTAAAAATGGGGTTCGTCTTATTCATGGCAGCATTTTATAGATAGAAAAATGTGTTACTTTTTGTGCCACATGGAAACATCATCAATGGACAAACACAAGAGAAAGAGAGAGAAAAGGAAGATCACAGGCATGGAAATGAGGCATAAAGGCTTTTCTCGGAAGTTCAAACTCATATACTGTATCTTGACTTACATTTTACTGGAAATGTTTGACCTTTCATTCCACCTTCAACCTTATAAGCTCTGTTGGCAGTTGTGCTGCACATTGTCAGCAGAGGTGATACAAACCCACGGACAGCTAAATGAAATTTAAACCCAGGCTGATCTATGGTCAACCTGGAATGCGCAAGACAAGATCAGCCTTCATTGTCACAGTTCTGTTCTCCCCTTTATTGAGTCTTCCTGGCTGATCTGTCCACAATCGCTGCAGTTATTAATCCAGTGCCCTCTGAACTAGAAACCTGCTCCTAGCCCTTGTTCATTCATTCAGGAAGGCCCATTCATTCAAGATCAAGGAATTATAGAACCGTGAACTTGGAAGGGGCCTAAAAGGCCAACAGGTCTAACCCCCTGCTCCATGCAGGAATACAAATCAAAGCATATCCGCCAGCTGGGCGTCCAGATTTCTCTTTTTACCTCTACTAGGAACTCAACTCCTTTTGTGTATCTTGCCTTGACAGAACCACAGGAGTCACTGGCCTGCAGGTATTTTCATGGGGTGCCTTGCCAGGTGGCTTAATCTTGGACTTGGTGGAAACAGACCTTGTGGACTGATTTTTGTTGCAGTGGCTCAAACTGCTTAAAATGAATTCCTGCTTCAGCAAGGCTAATTTTCCATGGTCTTTGTTGGTTCCCCTCTAACCGGCTAGCTCTGGGATTGTTTGTCATTTCTGTGCTGTTTATATAATCTCTGCTGTGTGGGTCCTAAAGGGTTTACTAGGAATAAACACACTTGCAAAGATTCACACCATTTTTTTTTTAGTTTCAGCCACAAGTATACAGAACAGAGCAGACATTTCTCCCATAGAGCTAAATGCATATGTCCTTTGTTTGGACAAAACCAATACAATCCAAGAGTGTTTCTGCAACTTGAAGGCAAAACTGAACTATTAATGTTTGCAGGCATTGCAGTCTGCAAGTCCAAATAGTTTTCAAATCCAAACTAGCCACAAACAGTATACTAAGAAGCCGCAATTCCTTAAAAAGTCATCTGACTGTATCCCCAGATCTCTTGCTACTCATGGCTGAACAATTAAACTGTGTTCTTCGAATCATAGGCTGATGATCTTGTCTGATTTCAGCCTTAGTACCCCAAACACTCATGTCAGATTAGGACCTAGGTTCAAATCCCTCTTCTGTTATTGAAACTTACTGGATGTGAATGTGTGGCTCTGGTGAAGCTCCTCTTTAAATATCTCACATACCTTGAAAATTTTATCAGGATTGGCATAATCTGGATGCAGCATGAATCCATACTACAACACAATCAATATTACATAATTCAGAACTGGATATTTTACAACATGAGGGACACCGCCATGGATGTGCAATGCCTATCATATTCTAGGCATGCATTCAGTGTATCTTATTCACAACAGTGCAGCTGCAAATTTGGAAGTGCGTGTGTTCGTAATTCCAGGCAAAAATCAAAGAAAAACTAAACTAAACTAAAGACAACAAAATATGTGGCACCTTAAAAACTAACTTTCATATTTTAATGGAACATTTCTGAAGGGAAGCAGAAGAGAAGCAGTAATTGATCTGTAGCCATTGATTAGTTCTAGCATTTTCATCTCTACTAGGAACAGGTATTTTGTAAAGCTAATGGATTTTAATCATCAGTTATGGCCAGCCAGCCTCTTCTAGCACTTTGCTTACAACAGACATTGGGGAAATCCACACACAAATGTTGGGAGCACTGACAATAGTAATACCAGGTCAGCCTACTCCAGGGCCAAGACCTAACAATTAGGCAATTGTTACAACCCTTTTTTTTTGTTATACTAACCTTTGTGATGTCATAGGAAGTGGACACCTTAGTGACAATTGAGAACTCCTGTCTGTGGGACAGACAGACAATGTGGTTACACAATGCTGAATTCAAAGGACTGTCTTAAAGTCTGTCAAGGAATACTGTATTTGTCATCGAGGACTAGGATGTACAGTGGGGAGTAAGTGCATTGTTGAAAACAAAAAGTACACTGCTTCTTAACCCAGAGATAGGGCAGAAGTAAATTTGAAGACAGTGCTAGACCTCTGGATACTCAGCAGTATGCTTGACACTTGAGTGGTTGTATTTAACAATAGCAGCATTTTTATGTTCCCTGCATCTTCCTGGCTTAATTTCTGAAAGGAAGAACCCTTTACCTCCTATAATTAAAAATGGCTTTAAAAAAAATGAGATATGGTGAGCTCTGCTCATCCCAGCACTCCAAACACATTCTTGGCCTGGAGTCTAAAGTATGAGTCAACAGCTTTTCTAGAGTATGCAAGGAAATGGAAAAAATAAAAGAGTGCTCCTGAACATGTCAAAGGGTATGGCTGTAAGTTATTAGGATCAACCTTGGTCAACAGCACCCCATTCTCCAGGATTTCAGGCCAAAGTCAGTAAACCTACTTGTTGCTAAATTTGGTAGGAGAAGCCAGATGGTATCACTGTCCCTGCTAACCAAAAGGCCCTGACACTTCAGCATTCCAGCCACTGCAACTAATTACAGTATGTACATATGGTTTTGGTGGTCAGGAATTTTGGCAGGTCTGTGGACCTGGGTCCCAAGTCTGAGTCCAAGGTTTGGACCTGAGTCCTGAGTCCTGAGTCCATCTCAAGTAGTTTGCCTCCCTGCCCCCACCCCACCCCAGCTTGAGACTGGGCATTCAGACCTAAAAGACTCAGACTGGGCATGTGCTGCTCAGCTGATAGGCTGGCGCATGTGCAGAAACAGTGGGCCTCCCTACATGCCACTGCCAATACTTGCCACCATCTTCAGAGGCAGCAGGCCCACCTTTCCTTCCATGAGCTGGGTGCTGCCTCTCCCACATAAGTGCTGCCCAGCTGATAGGCCAGCGCATGCACCAGGGAGGCAGAGGCTGGCCGTGCATGTAGTGGCCTATCAGCTGGGCGGGCGGAGGCAGCAGCCAGTTCCTGGAAGGAAAGGCGGGCTAGCAGTGACGTTGGCAGCAGGTACAACATGACCCAGACAAAAGGGTTCAAATTGTGAGTCAAGTCGGAGCCCCCTCCCCCATAACCTCCCTGAATTGAGTCCAAGTCAAGTCCCCTTAAATCAGGCCTGACAGTGAGTTGCCACTTGCCAGTCTCCATTCCTGATGGGGGTAATGCACAGCTTTAAAGGATCTGGTCAGTCATTAGGATTAGAGATGGGCACGACTTAGCGGTATTCCCGTTCCCGTTTCCGTTACTCGGTTCCGTTACTCTACGGAAACGGTAACGGGAATTACTCCGCCAGACTTCGAGCTCGAACCGACGAACGAACAATTTTGGTCTGATTTGTCGTGCTCGTTCCTTGCATCGCGCGATTGCGCGATGCCACGCGGCACAGAAAAAAAGTTTTTAAAAGTTAAAAAAACCCGGTTCTCCCGGCTGAAAAGCAGGCGGAAAAATGCCTGCCGTGCCTCAGGGCACCTACCAGAGGGGTTGTTTCTGGAGGTCCCCGGCCTCCCCCCTCATCCCCCATCCTGGGCTGCTCTGGTGGGACTCGCCGCAGGCTCGCAGCCAGCAAAAAGCCCAGTCTCGCCGCCGGCCGCCCGCAATTAAAGCGCAAGCAAGCGGCACGGACAGCACAGGAAAAAACTTTTAAACTCTCCCCCCACCCATTCCCGGGCCAAAAAAGCAGGTGGAAAAATGCCTGCTTGACTAAGGGCGCAGGGCACCTACCGGAGGGGTGGTTTCTGGAGGGGGGGTCCCGCCTCCCCCCCGTCCTGGGCAGCCGGACTCGAGTTGCCATTTCGCCATGCCATGCGGTGCGGGCGGGGGATCCAAAATGGGGCGGCAAACGCAATATTGTTTTTGAAATCGTGGTCCAAAAACACACAAGCACAACAGAAACACGCGAAAATTTATAAACTGCCAGATTTTTCACAGTAGCAGTGGGTTTTTTCTTGCAACAAAATGTCTCTCCTCTCCTCCTCTGTCCTTCATTTATTTTATTTTATTTTATTTTATTTACACCTGCGCAGTGCGCAATGATGGGCTGGCCGAGTGGCCAGCCATGTGGGAGTGGACAACCATGCAAATTTTTGGAGCCATCCCACCAGTCGCATGGCCACTTGGCCATGGAGACTTCTGGGATGTGCCAAAAAGCCCCCTAAAACCTGCCCTAGCCCTAACCCTAACCCTTGACTCCGTACCCATACGTCACAGACTGTCTTCTTAGTGGGTCAGAGAGGCACCCAGAGGTGCAACCCACTAGCCCACCGTAACCTTACCCGTCACTAGCCTAACCCTAGCCATTGCACTAAGCCACCTTAAAGCCAGATCTACTTGCTTGCATTGCACTACACGCAGCAAGTACAATTCCCTTCTGTGTGAGACATGGTGGTGCCAGAGCCTTGTGAAGGGCGGGCATGACGCTATCACTCTCACACTGGTCTCACTGTCTGCACATTATGTTATGCAATATCCATATGGCTATTGCATAGCATTTTGCAGCAGCAGCAGGTGAGGAGGGGAGACCCCCATGTAGAGGGGTCTCTCTTGGAGCCTGCTTCCCCTTCCTAGTGGCAGGAGGCACCCACGGGTGCCTCCAGGAGCCCACTTTCCCTTTATAGCGGGCCAGAGGAGGCACCCACCCCACAGAGGTGCCTCCAGGAGCCCGCTCCCCCCCCAAAACCAGTACTAACGACAACGAAAAAATGAAAAAACGAACCGACTAATTTTTGCGAATTTTCGCGAAAACCGGAAACGACCCGAAACGGGACCGGCCCGACTAACGACAACTCGAAAAAATTTTTTTCAAGTCGTGCCCATCTCTAATTAGGATGCAAACCTACTCCCAGAATCATCTTTAAGGCACCACTTAAAGGCAATCCTCAGCCCTCTTCTTGCATTAGACACATGCAAGGCAAACGGTTTCACATAGTTCTGCTATTTTCTACACCGGAAGCTCTTCATGCAGTCTCACACACCAGATGAGAGCCTTTCTGCCTGTGCTTTCTTCATTCTCGCTGAATTTCCTTCCACCATTTTAAAGCAAGAATCCAAAATCTACCCTTTGTAGCTGAAAGCTTGGATGGGTACGGACGGTGGACCCTTCTTCATTCCCGGGGACAGGATTTAATCCTGGAAAGATTTCTTGTAAAAAAAAAAGTCTGTCATACTGGGCCCTGACATTTGTAAACTTATTGGAGTCTGAAGCTACCACTAGCCTTGTTTAAAAAAATATCCTGATAGAGATGCAGTACAGTATCAGGAAATGTAGATCATTTCTGAGAACTGCCTTACTAGATAAGTGTGAGGTAGGTGATACCTTCTAGGCTGCTATTAAAACAAAAAATGCTGAGCTTTGGGGAGCATACTCCCTTTATCAAAATGAGTACCCAAATTTAAAGCATGACAAGACGGGAGTCCTGCCAGAAAAAGGTTCTTAGACCTAAAGTCCTTGGTGAGGTGGAATGCCAGGCTCATGTTCCTTTGAAGAGGCGGAGAGCAGCGGGGCTGTATCCAGAGTCACGTGTTGGATTTCATCTACGAAACTTTAGCTGCCAGGACTCCCCTCTTGTCATGCTTTGAATTTGGGTCCTCGCTTTGATAAAGGGAGCATGCTCCTGAAAGCTCAGTGTTTTTTTGTTTGTTTGTTTTAATAGCAGCCTAGAAGGTATCACTTACTACCCCACCCTTGCTTTTTAAATTCTCAGTGGCTGTGTGGCTTTGAACTTGTTTTGCCTGAAGAAAGTGAGTTTTCATGAGGAGCCATGGCAAAGCACTCGGCCGTCTCACACACCTTGAACACCCTGTTCAAGTCATTCATGAGTCAAAAAATGACTTGACAGCGTGTTGCAAAGACCAAAGGCCATGTTGAATTTTTAGGGATTTGCTGCCCTTTCAGGACACTCCAAGCTGCCTAAATGCCCTAAGCACATCCGATCTTGCCTGATTTCGGAAGCTAAGCAGGGTCGCCCTGGTTAGTACTTGGATGGGAGACCACCAGGAAATACCAGGTGCTGTAGGCGCCTGGAGTAGGAACTGGCAAACCACTCCAGTCTTCCTGCCAAGAAAACTCCATGGACATGGGTTCACGAAGAATCGGTCACAGCTGTAACAACACAACACACACACAGAGGATACCCCAAATGTACCACCAAAGCTTCCCCACCCGCCAGCCTCATCTCAGGACTAGCCTCAGCCTTGCCTGTGGCCTCTTCCTAAATGCTGCGATAACCTTGGGCCTGATCCCTGCTGGGGGCTGGTGCAGGCCCTGCTGAGATCTGTTTCCCATCACAGGAGACCAGCAGACCTAAACACAAGCAGTGGGATGCTGCCTCCCACCTTCTGCTGAGTGATACAGTGTAGAGGTCACCTGCAGGGGGCTGGGGAGGAGATCTGGGTTTTGTTTCATGTGACCCATAAATATTCTGTATTGAAGGCATGTTCTGCCAAGTGGGACAGGAGGAGTGATGCTTGTTTGCTGTCAAGGAAGAAAAACGGCTCAGCAGTTGCAATGAATTTCTCTGGAAGAACAGCTGAAAAGCTGGAAGTTGCTGCAGCCTCTATCATCTTTTGTTTAAAATGCAAGAACATCTTCTGCCCACACCCTCACCCCTTCTGCTTTAAACCTTCCCCCCACTTCAGTTCAATGACTCCTCTGAGACCTGTTCTCCATCACAGCTAACTTGGGGGGGGGAGGGGGGCGGAGGAGGCCAACTTATAAAGCCATTCCTAAAACCCTGATGAGGAAGACTGCCGCATGCCCTTCCCACCACCACCATCCTTCTCTGGCAGATCTCAACGGAATTCCCAGCCAGGAAGAAATGTCCACAAGCCCGAGGAGACAGAGCTTGGAAAACGAGGTTTATGGACTACAGTTCCCAGAATCCTTGGCCAACAGAAATTTCTAGATGTTGTCATTTAAGAAAGCAACTTTTCCAAATACCAGGGGAGAATAAGACTCAAGCAAATGGGACGGGGGCAGTCCGAGAACAACTTCCTGCCACAGGAAATGACCCTTGCCTCCCCTAGCGTAGCCACAAGGAGACTTCTCAGGAATTTAACATGTTCCCAATTTTTACACAGTGACAGTCCCAGGAAGATAATCAAATTACAGTCAACCCTCATATAACAAACGGTTTGTATAACATAAGAACTGTACAACATAAAAACTTCTGTAGATAGGGGAAATTTGCTTAACAGAATCGCCTATGGGGCAAATCCATACAACATAAAAATGGCCGCGATTAGGGATTACTCTGATTTCAATGCATTCCTATTAGAAATTTGTATAAAGGAAAATTTGCTTAACAGAATTTCATTTGGAAGGAATTAATTCCTTTATACAAGGTACCACTATACATTTTCCCTTCTGAGAGGGAAGGAAAACAGTTGTCTCCCGCCGGAGTGCATCTGAGTCTGTTGGCAACCATCCTTGCTCATTCCAAGATGCCTGTGATATTCAAGCCAACGTGATTCTGGGAAAGGGGGCAGGTGGAGAATTGAACCAAGGCAACTGGGATAGATCATTATGATAAATTATATTCAAAAAGGGATAGAAAAAGGTCCCCGAGAAGAAAGCTAACAGTGGAACCCATCATGGACGTGTTTTGTGTGGGTGTGTGCGTGCACATGTAGAGGGGAGATCCCTATGGGGAAATTTTTCCCACCCTCTGCAGTACACATTTCCCAAATCTTAGCTTAGGCATCCAAGTCAAAGCAGACTGGCTCTGAATCAGCCCAGTCAGAAATGGGATGGATTCCAAAGTGCTTCACTCAGGGTCCAACCCAAACCTTAGAGATTCTGTCCACCCTGAATTTCCAACCCTTAAGCTGAATTTGGACAGCAAACTCATCCAACTGGCATAAGCAAGAGGTTGGGAGATGAACCAGCTCTTGACCTTGAGGCTTTGGGTTCATCCACCAGATCCTTCTCTTGCGTTTCTCCAGTCAGATGGAAAATGTGGGAAGAGCTAAGTCAACCTGTGGCTCAGCCAGAGCTTGGAGGAACAGTTTCTGCAATCATCTGCTGGGTCATTTTTCCTCTTTCTGACCCAGGTGGTGGTGTTTGCAGGTAGCTGCTATTCAAGGCTCCGACAGAGCCACTTTGTCCAGTCCTTATTGCATTGATGCAATAGGTATAGCTGCTGTGCCAATGGCCATGCTGGTTGGAACATTGTCTAGTTTGCTGTAGTTTTTTTTTTTTTAAAAAAAGCAACTTTCCCAAGTTTTGGTCCTAAGTGTCCATAACACTGCATCTTGAATTCATGATGATCCATGTATACAGACATCTAAGCACAATTTGAAAGCCCTGTCAGATAGACATTCAGTAGCTCTTCATGTTAATAATACAGTTAATGGTCCACCATATTACAGGATTTTATTTTACCTTTAACCCTACCTCGTCCCAGAGCCAGTACTGCTTCTGCCACATAGGAATGTGTCCACCTTTTGAGAGATTCCATTTTTGTGGGCCAAGGCCCTAAGGAACATTGACTGAAGTAGTATCAGTTATGCTTAATCCACATTGCTCCAAGAGTAGGATGCCCAAGCCACTGTGGGAATGAGTGCACCAAAAAGCCTTTGGTGTTTCCTTCTTCTGCTGTCTGTGAAGATCAAAACGTTTCACTACTCATTCAAGCAGCTTCCTCAGACTAAAGAAGCTGCTTGGACAAATAGCAAAACATTTCAGTCCCAAAAGAAAAGTCCAGTTGCCATGACTCAACTCCCAGATTCTTCTGCTGTCGGAAGAACACGTTCCCTCCTTAGACCCTAAAAGAGAGAAACTAGTGGTGGCATTGCTGCCTGCAGTGCTCTTTCGCCTGAGTCCATCCCCTCAGACTGGTTAATGGCCAGGGCAGCCCTGCAAGCTGGGTTATGCCAGGCTTTCGGCTTCCTGCCATCATTTGGGTATGTCTCTTCCACTTCAAGAGAACCTCTAATTAGCTGGAAATCACAGTTAAAAACATCCTTTTGCCTTTGTTTCTTTGTATGTCCTTGATAAGAGCAGATATGACTCTGTTTCCTGAAAACAGAATTAACAGCAACAGGCATCTAACCCACCAGGGACCAGCCAAGTCCATTGAATGTCTCCAGGCCTGCCTGTGAACATTCTTGTGGCTGTGAATTGCAATTAAAAAAGGTTGACAGATCAGAATATGTTCCAGATCCAGGGTTAAGAAATCATAAATTGATAGTAATGCTGGTTCTTTCTGTTCATGCTGAGATTTTTATGCCATTATCAATTAAACAATAATGATTATGTCCTGTCAAATCAATTCTATGATGATGCTATATAACTCACTGAGCTATAGAACTGGTTTATTAAAAATTACGTGGCTAAAATATAGGAATGTAACAAATCCATTTCTCTTTTTAGATTCATCCACTTTTCTTCCTTGTTCCTCTCCCACCGGAAGCTGGATTTTAACTGGTTTTAACTTTGGATGTGATAGCCCTAAAGAATGATGTTGTAATCCACCCAAAATAATTTCCCACATTCTTTAGCAAACATGCTATTCTGCTTCCTGAAGTTCTTTTTCCAGTTGTTTTACTTTAAATGAACAGTTGTGACAACCTGAACTTTTCATTTCTTATTACATGACTAAAAAATTATTATTATTATTATTATTATTATTATTATTATTATTATTATTATTATTTAGCCGCACAGCTATCTACGCTGGATTTTATATTACCAATCACTAGTCGAACGCTTCCCAAGCGTTTATTATTATTATTATTATTATTATTATTATTATTATTATTATTATTATTATTATTATTATTATTATTATTATTATTATTATTATCTAGAGTATTTTTACCCAGCCTTTCTTCTTGGAAAAGGACCCAAGGTGGCTTACAGTAATGAGGGACAATATACAGTCCAGTAAAATTAAGACATATACAAGTTTGAGAACAGGGGTTTGAAGGACATAGCATTAAAAGACAAAATTAAACCCACAAGAGAACGTGAGCAGTTAAAGAGAAAGCAAAAATCCCATGTAATCATGGGTTTGAATCTCACCCTGAAATAAAAGGAAGAGGGTCCCCCTTGGACTACTGCATGGCAGTGGTGGACCTGTGCGGGCTGCTGATGCATAGGAGAACTACAAACAGAAGACATCATCTTCTGGATGGTTTGAGTTAGGGTAGTTTGAACTGATCTCTTATTTTAAGGGTAGAAAAGCAGGCATCTGCTTGGGTGCTCATCCAGGCAGCCAATTCATGTTACTTTTTCTTTTTTCTTTCTTTCTTTTTTTAAACCTCATAGCTAAATTTTACTCGTTTGTTCAGCAAATTTTCCACGGCATTGTTCTGTGCAGCTCTGTACACAACATTCCAGGTACATCACATGCAGAAACAATCAGAGATTCATCCAGTGTATTTCCATTCCAACCATTGTCTTGGGGGCTGATCCATAATACAGGCTTCAGTGGCTGGAGACATGCCGAAACCATTCCAAATACGTTTTCTTTCCAGATACACATCCTAGCAGCGAATGGCACACACGGCTGCCCTTCAGAATAGCTCTGGATCCACAAAGAGGTTCATCAAGCCACTACTTGACCGCACCCTTCTAGATCTATCTGGAAGCTTGCCACAAGTATAAAACAAGTGGAGAGCTGCACCACCGTCACATCACATTGCAAGCGATAGTGCCACAGAGGTCTGCAACAGGAACAACTAGGCACAAGGCCATATTATTTATAAGGCTGAAGCCTAGGGCCTCCACAGGGGCTAGAGGCCTGTCAATTTATTTTTATTTTTATTCTTATATTTTTGGCTGAGGTGCCCAAGGGCTGCAGTAGCTCATGTCTAGTTAATAGCTGTCTAGTGAAAATGAAATGCCAACGGAAGCATCACTGCGTCATTTCTGAGTATCAGATTTAATAAAGGCACCATTCTTGAATCCAGTGTTGCTTTTAGAAAAAAGTCCAGCAACAATCAGGTGCCCATTTTTTTTCACTTAACTACCACCTTGCCCCTGCATTTTTCAGATTGTGCTAATATAACCTGTTCATCACATTTTAAGATTACCATAGGAACAAGCTCCTTGGGGGGAAGGCAGTGGTGGAGGTGAACACCTCTGACTTACATAGCCACTGTGAATCATTTGTCATCCTACCCGTTTGGATTTTTAATAGCCATGTGACAGGCAGAAAGTTAACAGGGTAATATCCCCCCCCCATATCATATTACATTGTGGGGGAAATGACATGTGCATTGCTACTCTCTTTTGTTTAGAAAGAGACAGCGGTTACTTCATGTCTGTTTTGTCTCTCTAAGGGCGTTTATACACGACCCCTAAGCTCCGCCGCAAATGGCTGCAAGGTCTGGACCTTAAAAATGTTTACCCACCAGCTCCGGACTTTGCAGACAATTAAGTGCGACCCCGCCCACTTTAGCGCGACCAAACAGCAGTTTTCTTGTACCTGCTTTTTGGATGTGACAAATATTTGATCCGGTGTAAGGATAGTGAGTGCGGGGCTCTCCTGGCTTCTGTTTGTTCTTTTTTTGCGCCCCGCCCCTTTAAGAGACCTGAATGCTGCCGGGAACAAAACGGAGGTAAACCGGCATTCTTTTCTTTCTTTTTTCTCCCTCCCCTCACGCAGCCAGCAACCAGGAAGTGTGGAGGGGGGTGGGGACAGAGGAAGAGCGAGGAACCCCTAAGATCTCTGGTCCAAATTTAAGTGGCCAACGGATCTTAGGGGTCGTGTAAAAAGGCCCTAAGTGTTGCGCTTCGGACCAGAACAAAAAAATCTTACTTCACGTCCATCGCGCAATAGCTGAAATTTGTCTCAACCACGCCCCCAGAGCAGGATCAGAGTGTGACAATACTGTACCTGGCGCTGGCTTGGGGTATTCTCTTGTCATGGTTTGTTCCCGGTTCCTCTTCCGAGACAAGGGACCGTGTGGTAACAACTGTCACACAATAACCAGTGTCCACCTAGTGGTCAGCAGCTGAAGCAGCATTCAACATTAGTTTCCCTATGGGAAACACCATGTAGCGCAAATGTTTATTAAAGAAAGCATTGAAAATTCTGTAGCATTGACGTGTAAATCCTGGAAGACCAGTAAATCAAAATATCGAAAAAGTTTTATTTACGATATTTTTTAAAAAGGATTAAGAAAGCAATACAAATTCAGAATTTGTCACGGAACAAGACCGTGAAGTAACAGTTATCACGAGACAAGTTATCACGACCGTGAGAAAATGGAAACAGGGACTAAACAGGGAGAAAACCACGTGATCACAACCAACGCTGTCATGGTACAAAACTAGTCGCGGAACAAGGAAGGATGTGAAGTAGCCGTCACAGACCCTCCAAGTTACACAGAAATCCAAGCTTTCTGAATTGCTTTGGGAGGCACCAACCAGTTTGCATGAGGAAAAAACCTGCAGCCTTGCTTTTAAAATGATACAGGAAGTTCCTTGTCAGGAGTGGGGGGTTGGCTTCTCAGTTCTATGACTTAATTTGTTAGGAATACCAACTACTTGTTGACAAAGCAAGTAGGCAAAATAATGACAGCTTCCTCAGCTCCATGCCTCAGCTTGCGAAACCTTACCAACATGTTTTGTGTGGCATTTTTTTAAAGTGAAAGCTGAGTATTTGGAGATTTAGGTTTATCCCAGGGATGATGTCGTAGCAGTTGTTAAAACCACAAAACCGCTTTATATCCCATTGAACCGCTAAGAGTTATGATGGCCCTTTTGAGGGTTTTGTAGGTATTCTCTACTCAGAAGTGCTTTATCGTTCCCTTCTTATGGAGGTGCCTTGGAACTTGCCATTAGTAGCACAAGAACTCTTTTTCCTCCTACAGATATCTGCATGGAATTTGGAAAGGTTATTTTTTCTGGACTACTACTCCAGCCACACTGAATGGAGGATTCTGGGAGTTGCAGTTAGCTGGTTGTTCTCAGTCAGTTAGTTGCTTAGCTGAGCAGCCAGAAATTAGAAGTTAAATTTCCCAGCATGTATCCCAGAAGCAGAGGCGTAGCCAGGATTTGGAGCACCTGGGGACTAAGTATATTTTATTTATTTATTTATTTTTGTATTTCCATACTGCCTGTCTTCCAATGGAATTCCGGGCGCTTCACAACAATATTATGTTATAGTAACATCAATATAAATAATAATAATAAAAGTAAAAATGAGATAAAAAGCAGCAAATATGGCAGCAAGTATGCCTCAAAGGAAGAGAGAGAAAAAACCCTACACAGACTGATGGTCACCAAATGCCTCTCTAAACAGCAATGTTTTAAGAGCTTTTTTGAGGGCTAGCAGGGACAGAGCAAGGCGCAACTCACTTGGCAGGTGGTTCCAAAGTGAGGGGCCAGCCACAGAGAAGGCCCAGTTTTCAGTAGCTTATTTCCTGGCCTCCCTGGGTGTGGCCACCCGAAGTGAGTGTGCCCGCAACATTCTGGGGGTCTGGCCTCAGTTGACCTCAGGGAGATCTGCTCCGCCAGGTATTCAGGTCCCAAGCCGTGGAGGGTTTTGTAAATCAAAACCGGTCTCTTGAACCTTATTTGGAACACAACAGGCAGCCAATGCAGACAAGCCAGAACTGGGGTTTGGTTTTGCACCCTTCCTGCCACTCCCCCATATCCCCCCCCCAGCAATGGGGGCCCAAACCCTGCGTGTGTGGGGGTGGGTGCATGCGCACACCTTACACATCTCCCACCAAGGTGAGGAAGAAGAGGAGGAGGGCGCTGCGTCCACCATGCTCCTGCCTGCCTGCCTGTTTCGCCGCTTGCCTGGTGTGTGATACTGGAGGCGGCGGAGGGGGTGCCGTTGCCAAGCTTTAGGGGAAAGGAGGACTGCTGGGCGGCGGGAAGGTGCACAGCTTCCTCCTCCTGCTCCCCCTCCAGGTACCCCCAGATTACTGTACTCAGGGCAGATGTACCCTTCTGCCCCCCCCCCCCCGATACACCCCTGCCCAGAAGAGCCAGCCTGTGTGGCCTTATTGCACAGTGTGAGGCTGCTCCCAGAAGAAGGGAATGGTGAACCACTTCTGAGTATTATCCACCTAAAAAAGGTAAAAGGTAAAGGTTCCCCCCACACTTGTGAGCTGCTCATGTCTGACTCTAGGGGTGGCGTTCATCTAACTTTCCAAGCCGAAGAGCCAGTGTTGTGCAAGTCCATGGCCACGTGGCCAGCATGGCTGCAAGGAAACACTGTTTTACCTTTACACTTGTTTTATGGTGGTACCTATTTGTCTACTTGCATTTCCATGCTTTCGAACTGCTAGGTTGGCAGGAACTGGGGTTAGCGGCGGGAGCTCGCTCCGCTGTGTGGCACCCAGGATTCAAACTGCCCAGCTGCCGACTTTGCAGCCGACAGTTTTCAGAAGCCTTAGTCCACTGAGCCACCACGCCTCTCTATTATCCACCTAGGAAACCCTGAAATAGGGTTGCCATAAGTCAGAATTGACTTGACAGCACACACTTATAGATTTTTAAAGCGGTGACTCAGTAGCTCTGTTTCTGGGTTAAACCTAAATCATTTGAGGAAGCTATTCAGAAGAGAGAAGCGCTGTTTCTTAAGAAAGAGTAACATGACAGAAAACAAGCCAAAAAAGGCTTTCAGGACTACTGCACAGCATATTTTCCTAGTAAAGGAATCCATTTGGGTTATTTGCTGGAAGGTCTTAGAACATCTGCCTTGCACGGCTCCTCCGCCCACGTACCAGCATGCCTCTGTCCACATACAAATATACAGAGTGCCTCAGTCTCATTGAGGGGAGGGAAATGTTAATCGCTTTTGTACATTAACAAACACAACAGACTTTGATATTCCAAGCTTGGTCTGGCACTCCTGGTTCACAGCAACAACCACCTTATTTGTGCCTCTGTGGCTTTAGGATTCACACTTACTGCACTAGCTGTGGTTTAGTGGTCAGCTGAAGTAAGCATCACGTCACTACTAGCAGCTGTAGGGCTTCGCTGTAATTTTGAAGCACCCTGCAGGAACCAGCCTTAGGAGGAGAAGGCTAACCATCCTGGAATTTGGAATTATGGTTTTTTGTTTTCAAAGGCAAAAATAGATGGCAGAAAATCCAAAGCAACCCTTATCAAACGAAAGTATTAGGACACTCCTTATAAATTAAAGGTGTATTGTAATTCAAATAGATGAAATTGTGTGCACAAAAAAAAGTGGTGATGATTTCACCCAAAGAGATTTGAGGACATGATTACGTCAATGGGACTTGTTAAATATTCAGATGTTGACTAGATTGTGCCTAATTTTGGGTTCCCAATCTTTAACAAAAAACAGGAACTCAAGGTAATTAAAGCAAGGAGTGAAACCAAGGTGAACTATAAATTGGAAGCCTCCTACCAACTTTAATCAGACTGAAGAAGCTACTTGGATGAGTAGGAAAATGTTTTTATCCCACCACAAAAAAGTCCAGTTGCCGTGACTCAACTCCTAGATAAACTGGATGCATTATCTCCCGACCACACTCCCTTTTCAGCATATCCCTTAAATTATGGGCTACAAGCAATGAGCCTGAATAATAATTCCTCACCAGTATGAAGTTCTTCTTCCTGGAGAGCAAGGCTACAATCCTATCCCTGCTTAGCTGGAATTGCTTCTCTTGAAAATGGTGGGCCCTAGTTCTTACTACATATGTTGTCACCTCCTTTTGTCCAACATGCAACCTGGCCCGAGTGAGAAACACAGAACAGCAACGTGGGGCTCTACATGGGACTTCCCTTGGGCCTGATTTGAAGACTGCAGCCGGTGCAGAATGTGGCAGCTAGGTTGGCATATTTGCTCACATCACCCCTCTCTTGGCTCATCTCCATTGGTTGCCCATTGCCTCCCAAATCAGGTTCAAGGTTTTGTTTTTGTTTTACAAAACTCTCCACGGTTTGGGTCCTGAGTATCTGGCAGAGCGTATCTCCCTCAGGTCAACTTATGCCCAACCAACTAGGGCTTCCCAAGCACTTGCTCTTTGGGTAGCCACCCCTAGAGAGGCCCACAAAGCTTGCACACAGAACTGGGCCTGTAGCTGGCCCGATGATTTAGAACCCCATTCCCAGCGAGGTCCACCTTGTGCAATCCCTTCCTGCCTTCAGGAGAGCCGTGAAAACCTGGCTGTACAAGGAGGCCTTTGGTTGATTAGTGTGTTGTTTGTGCTTAGATCTGCCAGGCGCCTATATTTTTGTTTATATTTGTATTTTTATATTGTATTTTTATATTTATTTTATAATGGTGATATTGATTTTTTTTCTTTATGGTTTCTGTTTTTATCCCTTGTTTATACTAATTTATTGTTGTTCACCACCTTGTGTTGCTTTTGCAGGCGGACAGTATACAAATCATAAATAAAACTAAACTAAACTAAATTAAACATATACCAGGACCTTCTCCCAGACCATGATCTGTGCTGAATTGAAAGGGGGAGGTGGGATTTGCAAGGAGTCTTGTGCAAACCTAGCCATTTCAATAAATCATGAACGGGAGACGTTTCTATTGTAGGAGTAGGGAATAGGGGGTTGGATTAATCTCAGGATAGTCTGTGGCACCTGGACGTATTCGTGGTATGCCTCAGAAAATGTGATATCAATGTTTTTACATAGATCAATGTTTACTGCTAGAGTGTTCCAGCAGTAACCTTAGAGAAAGATTTAACAATTTGCCATTATTTTCAAGGATAAGGTTGGGAGATCAATATAGTGCCACCTGTGAGCACAGCCAGCCTCTGTGGCCTTGGGAAAGCTCCCCAACCCCAGAAGAAAAGAATAGTGAACTACCTCTGTGTATTCTCTAACTGGAAAACCCTGAAAGAAGGTAGTCTTAAGTCAGAATAGACTTATCATTTGATTATTATTGAATAATGCCTGGAAGGTCAACTGAGATTTGATATACACACCTCGAGCAGGTGCAGAGGAGGGCTACCAGAATGGTTGAGGGTCTGGAGGAAATGTCTTATGAGGAACGGCTTAGGGAACTGGGAATGTTTAGCCTCTCCAAAAGAAGACTATTTTCGGGGCAATGGTTTCAAACTACAGGAAAAGAGATTCCATTTGAACATTAGGAAGAACTTCATGACAGTTAGAGCTATTCGGCATTGGAATATGCTGCCGCGGAGGGTGGTTGAGTCTCCTTCTTTGGAGGTTTTTAAGCAGAGGCTGGATGGCCATCTGTCGGAAATATTGTGATGGGGGTTCCTGCATGGCAGGGGGTTGGACTAGATGGCCCTTGAGGTCTCTTCCAACTCTATGATTCTATGATTCTATGAGAGTGAAAGCAGAGTGTTTACTCAGCACGGAGGCAACTTGAAAACTAGCAAAGGCAAGGTGTAACAGCTTAAGTTAAAACAGTCCTAGGTAAGCGGTGTGTCAGTAGTTTAAAAATCCTTCTAACAAACTTGACATTTGCATTGACCCAAATTTGTTCATCCAAGACTTGAAGAGTTGCCACTGCCCACAGCAGAGGAAGCATCACCAGAATGTGCAAACACTCAACGCCACAGTACCTGTGACCTGAATAGTGGACTTTGACATATGAGGCAGGATGAGGATAGTCTTTATAGCAGCTTCTGGTTGATCCTGATGGATTTGTATGCCAATGGGCATCAATCCAGTTCCTGGGATGTTTCTGCACCAACTATCCCAAAACTTCAAAATGGCTTCTTGTAGTAAAGATAATAGCAGGTATTATCTTCATAGGAGATGAGAGGCAACATGATGCAGAAGAGTTGCTGGGCCGTGACAAGAAATCACAGATCTTTCTACAAGGATTCAGAGGTTAAGATACAGAGCTTGAATCTGTGAGGTAAAACATGTCTGCTGTTGGCTTGGCAGCAAACTCCTGCCACATTGAGGCAATTTAAGACATGCCAGCTTCAGTAGGCGTGGAAAGGCATTACTGGGATTCTCTTCCCTTGTGGCCACAGTAGTGAGAGACCGTTCTGAACAATTTACCAGGCAAGGTGTTGAATAGGAACTGGGAGCTTCATAACAGAAAGCTTTCGATTTGGCAAAGCAAAGCATGTCCTGTGCCTCAGTATGGCAACATTAGCAGCCAGACAACAACTAATGCTACAGCATAATGCATCCAAGGAAAGTCTTGGTGCAGTCCTTTTACGGAAATTGCCCAACTACTTTCTCTAAGTGCAGCCTAGTCAGAGGCCGAACGGTTTTATGCCCAGGTACAGAAACAGCAACTAGTTGTAGTTTTGAGGTGCAGCATAATTCTGTTGGCACACATACAGCTAGGTAACCTGAGTATTATTACTAGAGATGGGCACGACTTGAAAAAAAAATTTTCCGAGGTGTCGTTAGTCGGGCCAGTCCCGTTTCGGGTCGTTTCCGGTTTTCGCGAAAATTCGCAAAAATTAGTCGGTTCGTTTTTTCGTTTTTTCGTTGTCGTTAGTACTGGTTTTTTGGGGGGGGGGAGCGGGCTCCTGGAGGCACCTCTGTGGGGTGGGTGCCTCCTCTGGCCCACTATAAAGGGAAAGTGGGCTCCTGGAGGCACCCGTGGGTGCCTCCTGCCACTAGGAAGGGGAAGCAGGCTCCAAGAGACCCCTCTACATGGGGGTCTCCCTTCCTCACCTGCTGCTGCTGCAAAATGCTATGCAATAGCCATATGGATATTGCATAACATAATGTGCAGACGTGAGACCAGTGTGAGAATGATAGGGTCATGCCCGCCCTTCACAAGGCTCTGGCACCACCATGTCTCACACAGAAGGGAATTGTACTTGCTGCGTGTAGTGCAATGCAAGCAAGTAGATCTGGCTTTAAGGTGGCTTAGTGCAAGAGCTAGGGTTAGGCTAGTGACGGGTAAGGTTACGGTGGGCTAGTGGGTTGCACCTCTGGGTGCCTCTCTGACCCACTAAGAAGACAGTCTGTGACGTATGGGTACGGAGTCGAGGGTTAGGGTTAGGGCTAGGGCAGGTTTTAGGGGTTTTTGGCACATCCCAGAAGTCTCCATGGCCAAGTGGCCATGCGACTGGTGGGATGGCTCCAAAAATTTGCATGGTTGTCCACTCCCACATGGCTGGCCACTTGGCCAGCCCATCATTGCGCAGGTGTAAATAAAATAAAATAAAATAAAATCAATGGAGGACAGAGGAGGAGAGGAGAGACATTTTGTTGCAAGAAAAAACCCACTGCTACTGTGAAAAATCTGGCAGTTTATAAATTTTCGCGTGTTTCTGTTGTGCTTGTGTGTTTTTGGACCACGATTTCAAAAACAATATTGTGTTTGCCGCCCCATTTTGGATCCCCCGCCCGCACCGCATGGCATGGCGATGGCGACTCGCGAGTCCGGCTGCCCAGGACGGGGGGGAGGCGGGACCCCCCCGTCCAGAAACCACCCCTCCGGTAGGTGCCCTGCGCCCTTAGTCAAGCAGGCATTTTTCCGCCTGCTTTTTTGGCCCGGGAACGGGTGGGGGGAGAGTTTAAAAGTTTTTTCCTGTGCTGTCCGTGCCGCTTGCTTGCACTTTAATAGCGGCGGCCGGCGGCGAGACTGGGCTTTTTGCTGGCTGCGAGCCTGCGGCGAGTCCCACAGAGCAGCCCACTAGGACGGGGGATGGGGGGGGGAGGCCGGGGACCTCCAGAAACAACCCCTCTGGTAGGTGCCCTGAGGCACGGCAGGCATTTGTCCGCCTGCTTTTTTGGCCCGGGAATGGGTGGGGGGATAGTTTAAAAGTTTTTTCCTGTGCCGTCCGTGCCGCTTGCTTGCGCTTTAATTGCGGGCGGCCGGCGGCGAGACTGGGCATTTTGGTGGCTGCGAGCCTGCGGCGAGTCCCACCAGAGCAGCCGAGGACGGGGGATGAGGGGGGAGGCCGGGGACCTCCAGAAACAACCCCTCTGGTAGGTGCCCTGAGGCACGGCAGGCATTTTCCCGCCTGCTTTTTGGCCGGGAACCGGGTTTTTTTAACTTTTAAAAACTTTTTTTCTGTGCCGCGTGTGGCATCGCGCGATCTCGCGATGCAAGGAACAAGCACGACAAATCAGACCAAAATTGTTCGTTCGTCGGTTCGAGCTCGAAGTCTGGGGGAGTAATTCCCGTTTCCGTTTCCGTAGAGTAACGGAACCGAGTAACGGAAACGGAAACGGAAATACCGCTAAGTCGTGCCCATCTCTAATTATTACTTCTGCATGCTCCAAAAACTTACAACACATGTGTCTACAGGGGTACAATGGAGAGATTAAATATTGTTTAGGGTGATTCCTCATATAGCAGTTAACATACTTGACAGGGTCTACATACCATAAAATAGCAAACCTGTCAAAGGGAATGCTGACACTGAATCAGTTGCCCCTATTCATTAATAAAAAGTCCCAGGAAATCCACTGAGGAGGCAGCTGCTGAAAGAAGCAGTTCTGAAAAGGTGACCTGAGGATGAAGTAAGATACCATCCACAACAAAACATGCATTTCTTTTATATTTCCAGATCACCTGGGGAAATGTGGGGGTTGGCTTGTTTATGCTCAAGGAAAAGGAATTCTGATAAAAGTTTATTGTTATCCCAATTGCTGAGGTGCCGATGCCCTCTCAGAAACAAGAAGGGCAGTCATTGTGAAAGTAAAGGCGCCTTTTGCAAGATTTTGCATCCCTGGCATCGCATTTTCAGAAAAAGTCTTCCAGTTTGCATATGAACCCATTCAGCTCTTTGCGAAGACCTGGAATTGACCACCTTATTTCCTGCACAGGATACTCTAAAGTAATGGTAAGAGGTAATCTGCTGTGAAGGCAGCTTTAAATATTACTACATATGGAAATGTTATCAGCCTCTCACCCCTAGATAGCCTTTCTGGCAGAGCTCAGAATGTTATGTTTTAAAAAAAACCTTGTGTTGCTCATTACTTCTCAGCAGTCAAGTTGCTGTTACCATTGCTCCACTTACACAAATAAATTGTTGAATTGTGCATTATCAGTGCATGGTGTGGATCCTACCAGAAGGCCAAAGAAATACATAGGCATATGCTCTGATTTACTCTAGTGGTGAATCCTGATATTGCATATTAGAAATATTTTAAAAATATATATAAGATAAACTAAAAAGACCCTTCCATTTTTACTGTTAGGATCCATATGAAAATTAAATACAGTAACTTGAAAAATCCATGTCAAAAAGTCTTCTAAAATGTCTTAAAATGTTCCTTACTCTTAGAAGGAACTTAGTTAACTTCCAGTTACATTACTCATGATCCAGAAATAACAAGTTACAGATCACTATGTTGCTACTATATAACTACTTCCAAGCTTTGCTGTCTGGCATAGAAACACACTATCATAAGATTGCTAGGCCAGCCAACAGAGGCATTGATGATGAGACATTGAACCAGAAGACTGTTGCCCATGAGAGCAGAACATCTACAGGCTGTAGGAATGATAAAACTATACAATTACAGAGCTGGAATTGTAAGAACATAAGAACAGCCTTGCTAGAACAGGCCACAGCCCATCCAGTCCAGCATTCTGTCTCACACAGTGGCTCACCATTTGCTTCAGGGTATTCCCAAGCAGATGCCTTCACCTGCTTATGATTCCCTGCAAATGGTATTGAGAGATATCCTGCCTATCTCTCCAACCCGGAGGTTCTCCTTAGACATCCAGAATGATAGCCATTGATACCCTTGTTCTCCATGAACTTGTTCAATCCTTTCTTAAAGCTGTCAAGGCTGACAGCTGTCACTACTTCTTCTGGCAGGGAGTTCCATAGACCAGTGACCCTCTGGGTTAAAAGGTACTTTCTCTTATTTTTTCAAGATCTAAAACCCAAAAGTTTCATGGAGTGCCTCCTAGTTCTAGTGTTGTGTGATAGGGAAAACATTTTCCCTGGTCTACTTTGTCCATGCCTTGTATTATTTTATAAACTTCAATCAGGTCACCTCTTAGACACTGTCGTTCAAGAAGAGTGAAGAGGCCCAGCCGTTGCAGCCTCAGATGGTAAGGAAGGTGTCTCAGTTCCCTAATCATTGTAATTGAATCCGATGCCCTGCTGGAGCAGGAAACCTGCAACCAAAGAATCCCTGACAGCTTTGGCTTTAAAACCTTCCGTGAAGGAAAGACCACAACCTTCCAGGGTAGGCCATTCCACTCTGACAGGTCTTACCATCAGGACGTTCTTCTGAAAGAGAACAAATAGCAGGATAAGCCTATCGCCAGAAAAGTCAGGCAGCTCTCTAAAATAAAGCATCCAAGGAGATGCCATGTCTAAGAGCAGGTACTCTTCCCCACATCCAGTGGTACACAGGGAACCAAAGTCATCCACAGAAAGAAAGAAAATGTACAACAACCCATGAGACAGAACATCTTCTTCCTGCTGTTTACGAACAATTAACATCAACGGAAGATGCAAACAAGGTGTTCCTTCAAAGCGTATATAGCAGAGGAGGCAGTGACAAAAAAATAAATAAGAAAAAACCCAGATGCAGAAATCCAGCGTGGATACTCCTGGTCTGATAACTTTTAGAAAGGCTACAGTAACCTCGGGGGCTAAGCACTTTTCTGGGAAGTGCATGTGTTCCCTTTCACTGCTTACGACTGCACAGTGTAACCAAACTCATGTACAAGGACACCCATTCCCCTTCTGCTGAGACTGAATCTTCTCTTCAATGTTCCTTAAGAACCCAGAATCAACTATGTCCCTTTTTCAAAAAGGGATGACTGAATGCTTCTTACCTGCCCTGGAAATGAACTTCAGCTGGGAAGTGCCTGAGGACTAATTCTGTCCCTAAAAACAAGGGCTTAAGAACAAAACTGGTCTCAGGATGGAAGTACCCACCCACCCACCCACCCTCCCTAAAAACAATGAGTGAAGCTACACGAGCTTTAGCTCTTTGGAAGATGGGAGAAAATGCAGTAACGTGTTGCAAAATGGGGTCCTTTAATTTGAACAAATAATCTGTCTGGATACACCTCAGGTAATCTAAAAAAGTTCAGGCATCCAGTGTCAACAATGTTCGCAACTTCTATTAAGAGTTATTAGAAGGAAGCTAGATTGCCCATTAAACGTTGTTGTTGTTGTTGTTGTTGTTGTTGTTGTTGTTTTGGTAATAGGGGAGATAGAACTGATCGATGGAGCTTACATATAGGTGCCCCCTGAGGAAACAGTTTCTAAGGAAACCATTCTCAGTCCTACCCGGCCCAGAGTTTTCAGCTCCATTTCCAATAAACCTTGGGCTGGAAACGTTTACACTGTTGCTGCATTATTTTATTCATGACTGAAACACGGGGGTGGGTGTGGGTGGGGGAAGCAGCATGGGGAAAGGAGTCAAAAGAATGAGGGAGCCCAGAATCTAATTTAGTCTATGACATATTTCTAGAATGATCTTCCACAGTCGCCGCTGCCGCCTAACCAACCATATCAAAGATACACCAACAAAACAGGCCGTGGAGGCTAACAAGTTTAATGTGGCACAAGCTTCTGTGACCTACTATCCACTTACTCAACTGCATGAAGTCCTTGAGCAATGAGCTGGGCATTGGGAGTTTGGGGTTCTAGTCCTCATAGAGCCATGAGGCTTACTTGAATGGCCTCAGGTCTCAGGTCTGAGCTTGACCTACTTCACATGGTTGTAGTGAGGAGAAAGTAGGGAGAAGGAGACCCTTGTAGGCCACCATGAACTCGCTGGAAGAAAAGCAGGACAGAAATGTAACATATAGCAAATAATTAAAGGTTCCTGACTGGCAAATTTAGAAATTAAGATACTTCTACACAGGGAGACAAGTGATTTTGTTTGTGACAAAACAATATAATTGTGTAGACTTAAAGATGTTGTGCAATTATTTTTTCTTAAAAATACAGAGCTTTGTGATGCAGTAGTCAAACTGCAATACTACAGCTAAAACTCCGCCCATGATCTGGGTTCAGTTCCAGGTTGCTGGCTCGAGGTTCACTCAGCCTTCCATTCTTCTGAGATTGGTAAACCGAGTACCCTAATTGCTGGGTGGGAACAGCAATGTGTAGTCTGCATAATTAAATTGTAAACCGCCAGGAGAATGCTTTAAGTGCTATGGAGCGGTATATAAGCAGTATGCTTTAAGTAGAGAAAGTCATTGTCTTTTGGCTGGCTGGCTGTTTGTGGTGCTGCTCAGTTCTCCAAACCTCAACAAAGAATACCTGTTCATGGTTGCTCCTCTACTCTGGAGAAGCATTTCACAAAATTTCAACATGGCTTCCTATACTGAGTTATCCCCGCATGTTGATTATCCACATGCTGTTAAGAATAATGAACTAATTAGCAGTTCATTATTAAGAAACACACCACAGGGGATATTGATGGTGCAATTATACAAAGCCCTTTATCTCTCAATAGCCTGAGATCCTTCTAAAATAATAAGAATAGTCCCTGTTGCCATCAGAGACAGGCAGCCTTTGTCCCTCCAATAGGCGTGTAGGGCGATTCTTACAGTTTAGAGACAATAAAATGAACAAAATAGGCAGAGCTTGCAACTTTTAGCTCCATTAAATGGAGGAGATTCTGCCGGTTCAGTGATATCAATTATTGTTAAATGGTCACAGGGCTGAACTTTATATAATGAATTGTCTGGGTCTCCAACCCTGCCTAGAAACCATACCCTCTAATTTCAGTACATGAGGACTACCTATGGCTAAGACATGTACAGCAAAATTTATTCTGCATGCTTCAAAGGTGACATCTTTCTGATTGTTGGGAGGGTGTTAATGCTGAGGCCTAAAACCTTAAGTTCAGCTACACAGTGTTGTAGAGATTTAAATTTCTGATTAGATTTATCTAGTTTTATACCAGAAGGGCAGGGACTGATACAGCAGAACAGCTTCAGGTCCCCCAGATTAGTCTACCTTTTTCTCATCAACTGGCACTTTACATCTCAATAGCCAACTCTGAGAATTAGTAAGAGAAAGAATAAAAAACATTTATTTTACTTCTAGCTGAACAGATCAAACAGCACACTAACAAACATGACTGCTTTTAGCACCAGACTCCAACAGACTGAGGAAAGGGGGAGGAGCACTGAGGAACACTGAGGAGCACTTGACAAGAAAGGTGTGGCTCTCTCTGAATTCAGAGGCAGGGAAGGAATGATTTGTATATGCTGGGTAGCCTGATAGGCACCCCACCCAAACATTTAAAGGCAGCATGTTTCTATCTCACAGGAAAAGAAGTCCACTTGCCAAGACTCAACTTCCAGATAACCTCACCTGAATGACTGAGAATCTTCACAGACACAGGTTGATACAGTACAGTACCATTGTAGTCAGAGCCCCTGTTTATCTATAATGTGTGAGCCCTGCCTAGATAGCATTTCACATTTGGTTTGCTTCCTTCCTCTGTTTAAAATGTATCTGATGATTGTTAAACATAGAGCACCCCCTAAATATTTTGCACTCGGGGGAAACCCCCTCCATGCTACTCCACGGAAAGAGATGTAAAAATAAGCAGCTGAGTTGGTCCCACCAAATGAAAAACAGGGTACAGTATGTCAAGTGGGTTCTTATGCTGGAAGTTGAGTTTGCAAACTGTATCCTGTTATACGCCATCAAATCGCACCTGACTTGTCGCAACTAGAGATGGGCACGACTTAGCGGTATTCCCGTTTCCGTTTCCGTTACTCGGTTCCGTTACTCTACGGAAACGGTAACGGGAATTACTCCCCCAGACTTCGAGCTCGAACCGACGAACGAACAATTTTGGTCTGATTTGTCGTGCTCGTTACTTGCATCGCGAGATCGCGCGATGCCACACGCGGCACAGAAAAAAAGTTTTTAAAAGTTAAAAAAACCCGGTTCCCGGCCAAAAAGCAGGCGGGAAAATGCCTGCCGTGCCTCAGGGCACCTACCAGAGGGGTTGTTTCTGGAGGTCCCCGGCCTCCCCCCTCATCCCCCGTCCTGGGCTGCTCTGGTGGGACTCGCCGCAGGCTCGCAGCCAGCAAAAAGCCAAGTCTCGCCGCCGGCCGCCGCAATTAAAGCGCAAGCAAGCGGCACGGACGGCACAGGAAAAAACTTTTAAACTCTCCCCCCCACCCATTCCCGGGCCAAAAAAAGCAGGCGGAAAAATGCCTGCTTGACTAAGGGCGCAGGGCACCTACCGGAGGGGTGGTTTCTGGAGGGGGGGTCCCGCCTCCCCCCCGTCCTGGGCAGCCGGACTCGAGTCGCCATTTCGCCATGCCATGCGGTGCGGGCGGGGGATCCAAAATGGGGCGGCGAACGCAATATTGTTTTTGAAATCGTGGTCCAAAAACACACAAGCACAACAGAAACACGCGAAAATTTATAAACTGCCAGATTTTTCACAGTAGCAGTGGGTTTTTTCTTGCAACAAAATGTTCTCTCCTCTCCTCCTCTGTCCTCCATTGATTTTATTTTATTTTATTTTATTTACACCTGCGCAATGATGGGCTGGCCAAGTGGCCAGCCATGTGGGAGTGGACACCATGCAAATTTTTGGAGCCATCCCACCAGTCGCATGGCCACTTGGCCATGGAGACTTCTGGGATGTGCCAAAAAGCCCCCTAAAACCTGCCCTAGCCCTAACCCTAACCCTTGACTCCGTACCCATACGTCACAGACTGTCTTCTTAGTGGGTCAGAGAGGCACCCAGAGGTGCAACCCACTAGCCCACCGTAACCTTACCCGTCACTAGCCTAACCCTAGCTCTTGCACTAAGCCACCTTAAAGCCAGATCTACTTGCTTGCATTGCACTACACACAGCAAGTACAATTCCCTTCTGTGTGAGACATGGTGGTGCCAGAGCCTTGTGAAGGGCGGGTATGACCCTATCACTCTCACACTGGTCTCACGTCTGCACATTATGTTATGCAATATCCATATGGCTATTGCATAGCATTTTGCAGCAGCAGCAGGTGAGGAAGGGAGACTCCCATGTAGAGGGGTGTCTCTTGGAGCCTGCTTCCCCTTCCTAGTGGCAGGAGGCACCCACGGGTGCCTCCAGGAGCCCACTTTCCCTTTATAGCGGGCCAGAGGAGGCACCCACCCCACAGAGGTGCCTCCAGGAGCCCGCTCCCCCCCCAAAAAAAACAGTACTAACGACAACGAAAAAACGAAAAAACGAACCGACTAATTTTTGCGAATTTTCGCAAAAACCGGAAACGACCCGAAATGGGACTGGCCCGACTAACGACAACTCGAAAAAATTTTTTTTCAAGTCGTGCCCATCTCTAGTCACAACCCTAATAACAGTTTTCCAGGCGAAATTGTGATGACACAGAAACCAGTGACTTTCCATGGGTGAGCAGGGATCTGAGCCGATCACTGTATCCAGCACACCACCTGCTTCCTGCATATTGTATACGCTACTGGAAATAAATAATTTGCCATTGTAATACGATCACACGGATTAACTCCTATAGCCATGATGGTCCATTAAGCATAAACGTCAACAGCCGTTAACAATGCAGTCGGGAAGGCAGTCAGGTATAGATCAAGCTGCTTATGGAGGGAAGGCCTCTCTGGGATGGATGCGTGTGGCCAGACTTGAAACCCCCCCCCCCGCTTTCTACTGGGCCAGCCCAAACCATTGCGCTGCCCCTGGCACCCTTTCCATTGTGCTCCCATGAGTTAGAAAGCATTGCGCCTGCAGCCGTCCTGATTATTTTATCACAGCAGCCCAGCAAAGCCACAAGCCACTCTCCTCTCTGGCAGTAAAACACACACACATGCACTTTAAATAACAAGCAACGATTCTCCCGTTTTGTGACACCCCAAATCTCCTTCCTTGTCTAGTGCTAGGGGCCAGCCCTTCTCCTATTTCAACATGATGGGGGCCATCTCATGGCCTTGCACTGAACTACTGGTGTAGCGCCCGCTGTACTCCGGGCTGTATGAGTGGCGTGGCTTGAGGAAAAAGCAAGAGAGAGAGAGAGAGATCTCCACTCCCCAGTTCCAGACATGCATGGTTGCAGGCTGGAGAGACGGGCCTCTTTCTGCTAGGGAAGGCAAACTCAGGGTGTGGGTGGAAGCATCAAACCAGCCGAAATCCAATAATAAATTGCTCCATTACATCAGCGGGGATTTGGCGAGTCAATATCTTTGTACATTGCACTGATTCATAGGGGCTCACTCTACCTTTATCTTACAAGCGGATTTCAACCACTTTCAAGATGACCTTCTGAAACCGATGCTAAATTGTCTTTTATCTCTACGGGATCATTTTCCTTCATTGGTTCTGCCCATTTTGGCGCAACAGCCAGAGAGACAGGAAGGAATACGCTGGCAGAGATAGGGAACAGGTTGCCAAATTCCTGCAAAAGCTTACAACTCATTCCCAGGTTGAAGACATCTACAGACCAATGAGCAGAAGGTCCGGGAAAAACCACACTGTAAACTTGTACACACAAATGTAGTCATGCGAGTAGTGTAAGGTAGGCATAGAGTCCCTCCTGAAAGTTTGATCTTCCAATTCCAAGTTTATAAAAATGTGTCTCTTGTGAATCTTCTCTTTCAACAGTACAGACAGAGCCCTGTGGCGCAGTGGTTAAATGCCTGTACTGCAGATAAAACTGTGCTCACGACCTGGGTTCGATCCCAGGTAGCAGGCTCAAGGTTCACTCAGCCTTCCATCCTTCTGAGGTCAATAAAATGAGTACCCAGCTTGCTGGGGGTGGGGCAATGTGTAGCCTGCATACTATAATTAAAAACTGTAAACTGCCCAGAGACTACTTGAAGTGGTATGGGGTGGTATATAAGCAGACCACTTTGCTTTACAATTTGCATGCAACTAGACTACTGGTGAGAAGTGTTACTTTTGCAGATAATTTGGCTTGCAAGACCCAATCTGCACGAGCTCTTCATTCTTGGCTCACAGAGAACCAGCAACCCTCCCTGCTCGTAAACAATATAGCTTAATTTTTTTTTGTCTCCAGCAGCCAGCATCAAGCGTAAACACAAGGGGAAGAGAATACATTTCTGTTTATTTTGCTTTTATGTACTGAATATATACAACTACTACAATAAAGGCTGCTTTGTTTAAGATAATTGGGAGCCTGACTTCTGAGGGTTTTATAGGGGTGGCAGCATTCCATGCCAAAGCTGCTCGGAGTGAATAGACAGTGCTTTTCCCACACCCCTCTTGTTACACAGTCATGTTCGTTTCGCTTTTCTCCAGAGGCATGTTGCTGAAATCTCAGGCACAAACTTTCCTGGAATGCTTTATTATCATTTTGGGGGCCTCTATAAACCCAGAGATTCTAGTTCATTTCCTCTGAATATGTCCATTGCATGCCCTTTTGATCTATTTTTAGTGGTCCTTTTGTGTGTTCTCTAGAATGTCATGTTTAATTAGAAAAAAATGGGGCTGGCCAGTCAAACTTTGACCCAAAGCTTATATTTCTCCCAATCTGTACCACCACTCAAGACAAGGCCATTTTAGCATCCTGAAAATGCACACATGTAACTGGGAGAAGAATTTGGAAGAAAATGGTCAAAAGTACTGTTATTCCTTCTCACTGTTCTTTCCTTTTTGTTTAAATAACAAGAAGGATTTTCATTACTTGTAAGTATTTTAATATAGATGGCAGCGAGCAAACCAAAAGAAGGCTAAGGGTTCAGTCATACTGTACACGCCAGTTGCCAAAATAACCCCAGTTATATTGATTCTGCCATTTTTAAAATTGTTTTATAAATTTCTGTTCACATGACACACAGGTGACATCCATTTCTTTGGCCAGCCAATCGGTCTCTTCCCATACCTTGCCACTGCCAGCATGGCCTTAAAAATGATCCAATCTCTGTATCACTTCAATACTTATTGTTTTGCCATGTATGGAAATTGCTATCAATTTATTTACTTTGCAAATGAATTGGATTTTAGGGTACCATAGCCTTTCCATGGCCACCACACTTGTACCCTATTTGGGGGCATTTTTTTTAATGCTCAGTGATAAATTTCTTACTTTCTGGGTTTTTTTTTTCTACAACAGTTTACTGATGTATCATTTGGCTGCTATGTTCCTGGAAGCCTTCAGCTTCTGCTCCCTTGGAGGGCTTTTTAGACCGGCTGGACTCTTCACAGAGGACCCTCTCCCTCCCTTTGTTCCACCTGGGGTTTGTGTCGGCTGAGAGGTGTGCCTGGCCCTTGAAGAGGCTTCAGCTTCTGCCCCCTTGGAGGGCTTTTTAGACCGGCTGGACTCTTCACAGAGGACCCTCTCCCTCCCTTTGTTCCACCTGGGGTTTGTGTCGGCTGAGAGGTGTGCCTGGCCCTTGAAGAGCCTTCAGCTTCTGCTCCCTTGGAGGGCTTTTTAGACCGGCTGGACTCTTCACAGAGGACCCTCTCCCTCCCTTTGTTCCACCTGGGGTTTGTGTCGGCTGAGAGGTGTGCCTGGCCCTTGAAGAGCCTTCAGCTTCTGCTCCCTTGGAGGGCTTTTTAGACCGGCTGGACTCTTCACAGAGGACCCTCTCCCTCCCTTTGTTCCACCTGGGGTTTGTGTCGGCTGAGAGGTGTGCCTGGCCCTTGAAGAGCCTTCAGCTTCTGCTCCCTTGGAGGGCTTTTTAGACCGGCTGGACTCTTCACAGAGGACCCTCTCCCTCCCTTTGTTCCACCTGGGGTTTGTGTCGGCTGAGAGGTGTGCCTGGCCCTTGAAGAGCCTTCAGCTTCTGCTCCCTTGGAGGGCTTTTTAGACCGGCTGGACTCTTCACAGAGGACCCTCTCCCTCCCTTTGTTCCACCTGGGGTTTGTGTCGGCTGAGAGGTGTGCCTGGCCCTTGAAGAGCCTTCAGCTTCTGCTCCCTTGGAGGGCTTTTTAGACCGGCTGGACTCTTCACAGAGGACCCTCTCCCTCCCTTTGTTCCACCTGGGGTTTGTGTCGGCTGAGAGGTGTGCCTGGCCCTTGAAGAGCCTTCAGCTTCTGCTCCCTTGGAGGGCTTTTTAGACCGGCTGGACTCTTCACAGAGGACCCTCTCCCTCCCTTTGTTCCACCTGGGGTTTGTGTCGGCTGAGAGGTGTGCCTGGCCCTTGAAGAGCCTTCAGCTTCTGCTCCCTTGGAGGGCTTTTTAGACCGGCTGGACTCTTCACAGAGGACCCTCTCCCTCCCTTTGTTCCACCTAGAATTTGCTCTTCCGCATGTCGGGACGCAGGAGGATTTTTATATGTTTTGTTGTTTTAATAGTTCTATGTTGTTTATGCTTTATATTTGATGTATTCTATTGTTGTTGATTTGATATGCATTGCTTTTGTTAGCCGCTTAGAGTACTACATGTAGTAGATAAGCGGGATATAAATACAATAATAATAATAATAATAATAATAATAATTGTACCTGTTGTGCCTGCTTTTGTATGGCTTGGTAGTTAATTTTTCTCCCCAAATTTTCAGCAACAATTCAAGTAATTTTTAATGCCACCCTACATTTATTTAGTGACATCGCGTACTGGGTGTCACATTGACTAACAGTAGTAACAGGGAAACAGCAATATATCACTTAATTCTTTTTTTTTAAAAGAAACATTTATGGCAGTGGTGACCCAGAAAAAGGATTGAAAATGAATTTATTTATATGAAATGGCATGTACCAACCTACAGAGCCAGAGCTATATCAATAAATTTACCAATTCAACTGACAGCCATGTTGCCGTGTAGGGAGATGCAGCTGCAAATGATCAAGTGAAAGAAGACCACCATGTCCAAAGTCATGGAACAAATCAGCTCCTTCCTCCTAGCAGGAGTAGGGCAACAACCCAAACACATTTCTACCTCATTCCCATGCAATCTGTGGTCCAAAGGGAGTTGCAAAAGCTCTCAGTGGTCACTGGAAATGAACCAAACCAAAGCTTTGTGAGGAAGTCAAAAGGGAGAAGGCTCTCCTTACCGATGTGCTGTCCCCCCACCAAAGGCAGCCATTTTTTTTTAGAAATAATGGACTTATTTTTCTTGAGAGATTGAAATGTTTCGCTGCTCATCCAGCAAAACGTTTCAATCTCTCAAGAAAAGGAGGTGTTGCCATGACTCAACTTCCAGATGACAGCACAAGGGCTATCTCAGTCAGTCAACTTTTTTTTTTAACATAGCTAAGAGCTGGGTAACTTGAACTAGGCCATGGTTTGTGTAAATAAACAGCCTGTCTGAGACAAACAGAGTGTCAGAGATGTTCTTGTTTCAAGGTTGTTCAAGCAAGGCAGTCTCAGTGACTTCTCCCCAACTTTCTCCCTACTGCAGTGAAAGAAAGTGTTCCTGCGTGTATGGAAAATTCCCTCTAGCCAAGCTAAAATCTGTTCCCACAAAACTTTAAGTACTGTATTTACTTTAACAAAACTTAAACCACACTGTGGTTGTGACGATTTCTCTACTAGAACAGCAGCACATTAAAAAATAGAGTATTATTTATTGTTTAACAAGTTTTCAGGGACTGTTTATTTATAATTACATTACAAGCAGTCACATAAACATGTTACAGGAATACCCTGGGCACAAGGAGGAAAAGAGAGGACCAGGAAAAGAAGAGAAATGGAGAAGAAAGCCAGGGAGAGAAAGCAGGAAAAAAATAAGGCAGGAGGAGGGTGTTGCAGAAGGCTTGTTGTCATTAACTTTTGCAAGTTTGTTAACACACTGTTTTGTACAGCAGGTCCTAGCCATGAATTGTGCAAGGAGACACTGGGTTACAAAAAGGTCTCTGTGTATGCTGGCCAGAGAGTGTGGCAAACATCCTGCTGAAGTGATGGTTTTAAGTGCTCTTAGTTTGTAGGTGATGAGAGCAGATAAGTCCTTGATCAGCTGGATAACGGAAGGAGACAGTTTGCGTCCCCAGTGCTGCAAGATAAGACGCTTGGCAACCCATGCTGTATGGAGCATCCATTTATCGTGTCCTGGTGTTATGACCCAAACAACTGGCTCACACTACGGTCCAAGCAGAGAGGCAGGACTCAGGCACAGCAAGTGCAGGAACTGGCAATGAAACAAGATCCCTTCCAACTCTACAGTTCTAAGACAATTATTATGATTAAGGCAGAGATGGGAAACGTGGGCTTCTCCATCAAATGTCATTATTGCAGCTGCTGGTAAGAAATGCCGGGGACTAAATTCCAGCAACATCTGGTGAGCCACACTTTGCTCAGCCCTATTTTCAAGCCACAGTAGTTGGGTAGTTGTATTCTTAATTCGCTTGTTAAGGATTTACCATAAAATAAAGAGCGTCTCTGTGCAGCTTCTAATTCTGCTGCCTACTGCAGAGCCCACTGTGACTCTCTCTCCCTCTCTCTTCTGTCACCAAGGCACGATCAAGTCAGCCAAATATCAGGAAAATCTTCCAAACTGTTCGAGGAGCACAACGATTGAATCAATGACCTTAAGCTTTGTACTCCTGCACTGATTGGGGGTTGGACCTGATTTCACTGTTCTATATGATTCTATGATTCTAAGTCCCTTCACCCCATGCCATTTGGGTTTCCACTGGGCATTACCCACCATCCTTCCATCTTTTCAGCAAGTTGCAAAGTTTGTTCTCCCAAGGAATAGGAATAGGAATCTTTATTGTCATTGCCCCCTTGCAGGAACAACGAAGCCCCTCCAACAAATATCTGAGAGTGAGACCCCTGTCGTGCTGGATGGGTTGATCTCAACTCCAGACTTTTGTGAGTTTAAATGTAATTCCTTTCCCGTAGGCTTAGAGAATCCTGGAAATATGGTAGTACTGTAGCCATGTAGAGTGACCTGTAACAGAGTGATTGGCTCCGCAGCAAAGAAGAATTCCCAAGATTTGGGGGGGGGACCATGACACCTAAATTGGTGTAGAATTCCTTTATGTTTGTAAGTGTTCATATGCCCCTAAAACAGTGGTGGTGAACCTTCGGCACTCCAGATGTTCCAGAATCCCGGGCCTAGTTTTCTAGTGACAAACAACTGTGGGAGTTGTGGTCCAAAACATCTGGAGTGCCGAAGGTTCACCATCACTGCCCTAATATGATATGTCTTACTTCTTTAACCCTTTTACACCCTTCCTCAGCCCTCCAGTGGCATCAGGCCCTATTTCTACCAGCAGCCGAGATGCTAGCTGCTTCTGGTGCCGTGCCTGAGAACAAAACAAAACATGACAGACATTCCGTATAACCCATAACAGGATAAACAGGCAACATGGTGAGCTTGGCACTGAGACACGGCTGGGCTGGCTGTTCTACTTTCAGTTGAGAAAGGCATTCAAAGGAGCATGATATGGCGCTATCCATTTAAAGCAAACAAGCATAGCAAGCCCATGGAATAAATGGAAATTGCAGAGGAGTTGACTCACTAAGTCTCCATTCATTCAATGGGCTGACCCTAGCTGCAACTTACATGAGAACATAAGAACAGCCTTGCTGGAACACGCCACACAGCCCATCCAGTTCAGCATTCTGTCTCACACAGTGGCTCACCATTTGCTTCAGGTATTCCCAAGCAGATGTCTTCACCTGCTTATGATTCCCTGAAAATGGCATTGAGAGATATCCTGCCTATCTCTCCAACCTGGAGGTTGTCCTTAGGTATCCATAATTATAGCCACTGATACCCTTGTTCTCCATGAACTTGTCCAGTCCTTTCTTAAAGCTGTCAAGGCTCACAGCTGTCACCACTTCTTCTGTCAGGGAGTTCCACAGACCAGTAATCCTCTGGGTGAAAAAGTACTTTCTCTTATTTGTTTGAGATCTAGCAGCCAAAAATTTCATTGGAGTGCCCCCTAGTTCTAGTGTTGTGTGATAGGGAAAACAATTTTTCCTTATCTAACTTGCTAGGCTAAGCAACAAGATTTCGGACATGGTGTCTGCCCTTCTAAGATCCTTGTCCTCCTGGCCAAAATGCTACACCTCCAATTCCCAGTGCTTCCTATTGTGACTGCAGAGGAGCACTTTGATTCCATCCCTCACATCCAGGTATTCCATCTCTGGTTCTTCCCTCTGATTCTTTCAAGTGGCCCCTGACAGGAATAACTGCCTGCTTTGGTCCTGACTGGACCAGAGGTGTGGTGTGGAGCCAATCAGGTATTCAGCCAAGGGCGGAAAATGTTGCCTTTTCTTTTCTCCCCACCCCCGAAGGAAACCCCACTCTTAATGGACTTACCTAGCTCCAGACTAGTTGGTGGAGAGGCTGCTTCAGCCCAAGGTGTTGGGAGTATTGGGGGGGTGTAGCTGCGGGCCTTTTGCACTGCTCTTGATGAGATCCAGAAGCCTTCCTGATAGATCCCATGCCTCAAGGGAGGGCTGGTGTTGGGCCAGGCAAACACAAGTTTGGCAGCTGCTGCTTTTGGAGAAGTAGTGGGAGTGCCCTGTATCCATCCCTAAAGGAAAAGCCCCCTGCACCGTTTCCTTTCCATCTTCTTTGGGCTCTGAGGACATGACATTGCCTTAGCAACATCAGGGCTGACCACACCGGCTTGAACTCACGGTGGGTCACCGAATATCTTAATGTGATCACTTTGCTTTCTGGCAGAAAGATTGTCAGCTGCAGCGGGTTGGGCTGCCAACATCTGTTTTCAGCTATAACACGACATGCTGTGTTTATTAGGCCACAGGGAGTATCTTTACTGCCATGGGGTTGGTTTTCTGTCTCATGTCTTCCAGGACCAGGGGGGGCGGCTATGGTCTTTCCCTTCATATGTAATATAATTGAAATGCCTGCGGGCATCAAAATACTTAGCACAGGACAGCACAAGAAAGTAGATTCAGTTTGATTAAAGCAAATCAAAGTGTTCTGCTTATATACTGCCCCATACCAGTTCAAGTAGTCTCTGGGCGGTTTACAGTTTAATTATGCAGGCTACACATTACCCCCCCCAGGTAAGCTGGGTACTCATTTTACTGACTTCGGAAGGATGGAAGGCTGAGTCAACCATGAGCCTGCTACCTGGGATTGAACCCCAGGTTATGAGCACAATTTTACCTGCAGTACAGGCATTTAACCACTGCACCATGGGGTTGTTAGATACTGAATACAGTAAAGTACAGACAAATTCAAGTTACTGTAGCAAATTATTTATTTTTAAGGTTCTATTACATTAAAGTGCATAGTATTATCAGAGCATGTGACAGGCCTATATAGTATTCTTCTCGCCGCCACGATGGATGTTGCCTTATCTCTCAACCCACACGTACGGGTAAAATAGAAGCCTGCCTGGACTATCTCAACCCCTTGGATAATTTTCAGTCCTCTCCAAACAGCATTGTTCAGTGACTGTCTATCAAGCTGTCTGCACAGGAAGCAGAACCATTAACTAGGTATTAATTCTTCCCGTTGGGAGGAGGCATCAACATTGGGAGCATGTGCTGTCTGGACATTTTATGCGGTGGTGAGTAAGGGACAGAGGGAGAGAGCCTTATCAAGAACTGGGAGTCTCTCCAGAGGTTTCATACAAACCGAGCATCATACATTGTCAGTGATATTTTTCAGAATTCATGCATAAAGATATCTACTACATACATGGGGGGGGGGAGAACCAATTAAATGTTTCATGAGGCTCTGATATTGCCAGAGCAGGGGAATAGCTGATTATGTGTCACTCATGTCAAATAATGCTGCATGCAAAAGGACCTTATGCTCTGAAATACAACACCTGATACAGTACTGGTGTGGAGAGACATTTACTCAATGCAGCCATTTTCTTTCAAAGAGCTGGGCTCCCCATGGCACCTTTCATTTTGCACAGGCTTTTGTGAACTGCAACCCACTCCTTCACAGGCCTGGCAAACAAAGGGTATATCATCTTGTGGGTGTTCAAATAAGGATTACATACTTTGCTGTGGGTGGACAACTGATGAGTTGTTAGGGTACAACTTGGTTACATGTCTCTTCCTGCACCTGATTGTGCAACTGAGACATACACCCTGCCGCCTTGTCAGTTTGCTGCAATTAATTGCAGGAAATTGACACAAAAACTTATGTGATCACTCAAAGGATTCTGGACTCTACAGGAAATTGCACACAGAATGGGGCTGTACTTTGACAAGATGATGGCAAGCAATGATTTTGCCATTGCATGAAGGCAACTTGGAAATCATTTTTCCCTATTGCAATTCCTGAAGTCTCCCAGGGAAAAAAAATTGAACACACACACACACACACACACACACACACAAATATGGATTCCTTAGCAGCCAATTGTATGCAAACCTAGCTTCCCCCAGTAACCTTGGAAGGAGGAAGTATGGACGTAAGCAAGCTACAGCTTGTAAATCTCTGAAAGCAGACCTGAAGATCAGCTGTGCGCCTGTAACAGGGAGTGCTAGTGTTAAGACCCAAAATAGGGTTTTAAAAATTATTTTCAGATGGGCTAGCCCCACTGAAGTCCGCTGAATCCCACAAGAAGCCAATAAAGATCCAACGCGAGAAATCCGAGGAATACTGATTTTATTTGGTACCAATAAAACCAGCAGGTGGACATCTGCCTTCCAACCGGGCTAAGATGTCGACCCAGAACACACAAAGGGTTCCAACTTTTATTGACCTTTCCCCCTTCCTTTCCCTGGGCGGCACCAATCCCAGAGATTGGTCAGGGGCAGTTCAAATGTCCCAATCAGAAGGGGTTGGGGGTTGGTTGGGGGCAGTCCTGGAATCAGAAGGGGTTGGGGGGTTGGTTGGGGGCGGGCGGTCCTGGCTAGCCCCTGGCAGCAATCAGGGCTTATGCAAATACCAGACAGAATGTCTCAATGGAGGCCTGGGGAAGTGTGGCATTGTTCTTGGGTGTTGGTAAACTGGAAGTATCAGTGAGTCAATAGGAGGTGGCAGAAAGCAATTACCAACATCAGTGGGGGGGTAGGAGGGATTGAGGGGCCCACACACACACAAACATTTAGGAGACACAATGGCATGGGGACACAAGTCATAATAGGATTATGTTCAGGCGTGCTGGAAAGATACAATGGTGTAAAGGCACAAGGATGTAAATTCTATAGGAGTGGCCTCATGGTTTCAGGGAATGCAGATGTGAACATACAAGTTCTCTCCAGGTGCAAATGAGACAATGAAAATGTCCTTGGGCGTTGATGACAATCGGATGGCATGCTATTCGAGGTGTTGATCCCTGGAAGGCAGCTGTTGAGAATACGTGGCAGGAATCCAGGTGATGATGGAGGCTTCAACCTCTTTTCAGCCATGCAGGGACCCACCATCTTCGAGTTGTCTGTGCACCGCTTCTCCTTAGCCCCAGTTGATGGGATTTGGGGTGGAGGGGGAAATGAATCGATGGAAATGAGGGAAAGTCAGAAGGAGAGAGCAGAGAGGAAAGAAGGAAAAGCCTTTGGTGTTCTTGGCTAGTGCTGAGGGTGGGTAAGGAAACCAATGCTTTTGCAAGGAGACCAGTGTGAGTGGCGATTTTCCCTCCTTTAGTCTGGATGAAGGAAGTATGAACCAGTCTAGGACTTATACAACTCATTTCAGGGCTTACAGGGTCTCTGGCAGGTCCTTTGGGTGACCAAGGGGGTGACAAGGGCAGGGGAAGGTTCAGGATCTGGAACAGATGAACAGGGAGGGACTGGACAGGTGAGAGTTAATATATCATGGAAAGTCCAGGAAAGAATGGACAGAAAAGGAAAGGATTAATGGAGGCAGGAACGGGTTAATAGTAAAAGACAGAAAAAGGTTAAAGGATTCTGGAAGATAGGCTCAAAACCTCCGAAAAGGCTGGCTCCATAGAGAAACATTGTAGCAGGAAGGGAGGGGGGGGGAGAAGCCGATTCCCATTGAAAAACATTGTAGTCGGAAGGAAGGGGGGGGGGGAGCTCGCTTTCTGCCCATATCTCGGGAATGGCTGGGTATTTTTAAACGGGGTGAAAAGCAGCTTGCCTTTCTCAGTATGGGGACCAATTGGGCTGTATTGTTGACTTTCGGAACCGGTCCAAAAGTTTTAAAAATTTTATCTCTTCACCGTGACTTCACATTTCCCCCCTTTTCGGGTTGAAGGTGTCCGACAGGATCACCTCCCACGTGGCCTAGGGTCCAGCCACCTGTTTAATTAGAAGGGTCTGGGGGAGGGGGTGCCTTTCCGCGTTCAGCGGGATTGGAGGGAAATTTTCCATAGGACATGGTTGTCCATTAGGAGCTACACATGGCCAGTTTACTCCTAAGAGGTATTCATATCTGGGGCAAGGCATGGGGGAGCAAGCCAATGGGAAGTGAGACTTTAACATCTGAGTGACATCTTCCCCTGGATTCTGGCTGCTAGGGTGTATGCAGGGACCATTTTATATGTCTAAATATTGTGCAACCTCTGGAAGGTTTCTGCCACAAAGTGCACCCAATTCTCTGAATTTAGATAGAGGGAAATAGCCAATTTAGGATCTGGCTGGTTTGTGTACTCTGAATCAATTGTTTCAATGCATTGTGTGCTTGCTAGAAGCACACTGTTTGAATTAATGTCTCCCATGAGGAGCAGGGTGGCAGGGTTTAAGACATTACATGTTACCAACCGCAGTCCTGGATAGTCCAGTAAGGCAGCCTGGTACTGGGCAATTCTAGCATTCGACATTCGACATCCAGTGGCCTCCCTTCTGCTCCAATACTGCGCTAACAGCACATGGGACATAAAGAGCCAGTGATGTCCCCAAAGTCAGCTTACTTGCTTCTCGACTTGGGTCTGCAGCTGCCTGTGTTATCTAGGGCACGCTGTCCAGCCCCTGACATTCTGGTCCAGTTGGCTGGCAAGATAGGCTGCTGGTCTCCACCAGCTCCCTTTAATATGGGTCATGTATACCTCAAGCCAGAGCTTCGATAAGCTTGATCTTTAGGATCTGGAAACTTGACTCAACCCTTTCACCCCTCTGTTTTGGTCCCACAAAATAGGGGTTTAGCCAATTGTGCAAAGTCAGAGATCCAATGTGACAGCCATTCCTAAGAAGGCCCTCCATTTCCTTTTAGGTTGAAATAAGCTGAGATATAAGACCTCAGCCTGCACGCTGTATGCATTGCTTAGGAAACTTTGCCAATAGGTGAAAACCAAATAACAATCCCATTGTTTCTATAGAGGCAGAGAACTCCCTGGATAACTCTCCAGTTGGGAACTGATTCCTTGTGGTTCTACTCTGATTTGGGGAAACAAAAACACTTTTAGTACCTGGGCACCCAGTTCAGTAGTGTTATGGGACTCAGTCAGCCATTTCAGGGATGAACCAATGTTAAGTTTTTGAACCAAATTCAAATTCCAGGTAGACCAGTCCTGCAGCTGGAGGCTCTACATTTCCTGGATTGAAAGGCTTACTGTTCAGCAGTAGCTCTCTGAGAGTGCGTAAGAGGAGGGCTTTAGAGAGAGCAAGAGAGTGCGTGAAGGAGGGGAGAGAGAGAGAGAGAGAGAGAGAGAGAGAGAGAGAGAGAGAGAGAGAGAGAGAGGGACCCGGCACTCACCAAAGGGCTCAGGGGTTTAGCAAGCGTCGCAAGCAGTCTCCGGAGTTCTTGGCAGACTGGGCAGGCAGGCGGCTGGCAACATTGGCGAATTGAGAGTCCAGGGCTGGTAGTGAAGGTGGGAGTCCCAAAACAAGTCCAAGCAAAGCAGGAACACATGGGGGGGCAGGTCCACTCGATGTAAATCTGGGTGAAGATTGAACAGAGTCCAGGGAAAGGTCCAGAGGAAGTCCAAGAAAGGTCTAAGGGAAAGTCCAATGGGATGAGGTTTACTCCTGCGGTTAGGTGTGGAAAACAGCAGTGAGTTCCTCGTCCAAGAGAGGCTGCAGAAAGTCAGTTGGATCAGGGTTGGGTAAGGGGCCTCCTTTGCTCTCCGCCAGATGATCTTAAGACGGAGGGGCTCCAGCTGTTGGCACGCCCCCCTCCTCCGGTGTTGGGGGGGGGCTGTGTTGACCCGGGGAAAATGGATCCAGGATTTGTCTTCCACCCTCATGTTCAAGCAGCTGGGCTGTGGCCCCTCCATCACCACCAGACTGGGAGGTCTCCTTGGAGAGGGACAGTCGTAACACCTGCAGAGAGAGGGGGGGGGGAAAGAGAGAGAGAGACCCCCTCCCGACTCCCTGGAAGAGGATGGCAGGGGCTGGTTCCCTGGGTCAGGCTTTTGGGCTAGGGCAGCAAAAGGGGGTGACCATGCGGGGGTCTGAGTGGAGGCAGTTCTAGGCAGGCGGTGGGGGTGGCTCAGATGAGCAGCAACGGGCAGGGCTTTTGGCCGTTCAGGTCCCGTTTTCTTGGCAGATTTTGAGCCAACTGTTGTTCAAAGTTTGAGCCTCTCAACTTTTTCGTAGGCTGGTGGCCAATAAGTCGAATGTAGGGACCTTTTAATTTGGAGGCAAGTGACCATCATTGGATAAATTCACAAGGAAACCCCAAAAGATCCCACTTAACCACGGCCTTGGGCATTTCTGCGAATTCAGCTGCCATGCCTCCCCTGGGTAACAGGCCTGCCTAAAACTCCCCTGGGGTACAGTTTTAGTTCCCGGGTTGTTCTGTAGGCAGATGAGGCAGGAAGCAACCATGCCTTTGCAAACCAATTGCAGCTTATTTCCCAATTATCATTAGGGTAGAGATTTGAATGAACTGAAGCCATATGTGTAGCTTCTCCCTTATTTGAACTCTGCAATGCTTGATAATTAGGCAACTATTTCTGAAAAACTTAGTAACACAGGGTTTAAACCCAATTAATAACAATTGGCAACAGTGCCACTTAGGGAAAAAAGCAGAAAAAACACAAATGGATTAGGTTGTACAGAGCTGTCTACTCAAGCAAGCAATGCACTACATGTTTACTTGCCAAGTGCATCTCAAAGGTACAACTTTGAGAACTGACTGCTGCATCAGTTATGCAGGTGTGGACCATCTGAATTGGTGCATAAGACTCTTGTGGCAGTTAAAAGACTAACCAGTTTTATTTGGCACAAGCAGTTTTACACAGCAGCCAACTTAAACCTCAGGTATCTGGAAGTTGAGTCATAGCAACTGGACTTCCTTTTCTTGAGAGATAGAAACGCTTCGCCGCTCATCCAAACAACCCCGCCAGCCTGAGAAAAGCTAGTTGGGAGTCCTCCATTTGATAGTTCACTTATGAATTTACAGCAACTGACGAAGCTGTTTGGACGAGCAGCAATACACCCCAATCTCCCAAATAAGTCCAGTTACCATGACTCAACCTCCAGATAAACTCACCTGGAGGACTGAGAATCTTCACAGAAATAAACCACGGGTACTAAAGCTTACATCTGATGAAGTTAGTTGCAGTCCACAGGTGTTCATACCAAATGAAAACACTGTTTTAAGCTGCCACAAGACTCTTTATTGCTTTCCCCAAAATAGGCTAAAACGTCTAAGCCTCTGGAAATGTCTTTCACCCGGTATACTGAGGACCCATTTGTCCCAAAGTGTTGGCAGATTTTAAACTAACTATGCACGCCAACTACGCAGCTAAAACCAGTGCATGTTAAACTTACAGTAAACTAACTTTACACAGTACATTAAAAAGGAGACACATTTATTCAGCATCATGATCAGTCTATTACAGTTAGCAATCAACAGTATGGGTGTGGAAAAAAATAATCTACATAAAAACCCTTGTTGGAATGCTTTGCACTTTCCACAGAACACAAAAAAAACTAAAATATCCTGTTATACAGTTAGTCACAAATACAGTCCTGATGTTTGCAAACAAGCGCTTGTCTAACACATGTCTTCATGAGGCAGTTCTACCCTGCCACAACTGTGTTTGGCTGAGTTCACAACTGTAGTAACCTGTAGCTTCCCTGTCACTTCTCTGGCTCTCCTCTCCTGCTAAAGCTTTGTTTCCTAGGAATTAGAACCGCCTTCCACCACCATAGCTACTGCCACTACCAGAGCCACCGTAGCCACCACCACTTCAGGGTGGAAGTATCGATGTCTTAGCTAATTGTGTAAAGGTTTCCCTGAGGAATATGAGCCCCTCATGGAACCGTTTGACTTAATAGGACAGTATTGCTGAGAGGAACTGCCCAAGCCCATTGATCACCCACCAGCCATTCTCCCATTTCCTGCCAGACTGTAGAGAACCTGGAAAAGAGTACAGAGGGGCGGTTCTTTGTTCGGGGGGCGGGGGTAAGGGGGCTCCTACTCTCCTAAGGGATGGGGGGGGTAGGTTCTGCCAGGCATATCCCAGGCTCCCCCCTTTTCGGATATGATAGTGTGCTTGGCACATGCGTCAGTGGAGGGGGTCGCCCGATGACGGCCTATGAGTATACCCCACCACATGGCAAGGACCTCGATATTAGGGAGGGGTTCTAGAAAGCAGGGAAAAGAGGGAACACATGGGCAGCTGGGAAGGAGGATCCACAAACCACACCATGTAAGCAGGGATTCATTCCAGTAATGGCCAAAACAAAAAGGGAAACAAAGAATCAGGCTCAGCAGTTGCCATGAGGTCCCCAGGCTACTCAGATTGGGCCATTTTTAGTGGGTCTGGAAGGGGGGGGTTAGTCTTCCCCCTCCTTCTCCAATTTGGAGCTAGAACGTCTCCACCCCCATGGGGAACCCTTAATCATCATAAAAAAGGGGGGGGTAGACGGGGGGGGGAAACACATGCTTTCTCTTCTAAAAAGATGGGGGAAGGCAGGAATGCTAGAGCCACCTTTTCTCAGGCCATGTTAAGGAAAAATTGGAATATTGAAACATAGAATACACACATGTTGGAAGGAGGGGGCCTCTCAATCACCCATGCACAGCTTAAGACCATCCAGCACACAGAGGGAGTGAGGGGGCGTCTTGTATGGACACACACACACGCATATACACATCATTCTTGCTACTCAGACAGGGAGTGCGCTCTGCAGAAGCTCAGAGGCACCATCATTCTCCGCCCCAGGGAGGAAAATGAGGAAAGGAAGGCATTGGGAGAAGGGGGGTGCATCCACATGGTCCTGTGCTTTCTCATGTGCTCTCCGTACACATACACACACACAACACACACAGCTATCGGAAAGGGGGAGCGCAGCAGCCAAGGCAAGAGAGGGGCCAGAAATCACAGGCACACGTTGGTACACACACACAAGGGTCACAAGACCACGCACCCCAGACTCACAACAGAGAAGACAACACATTCATTCAATGCTCCCCGAAAAGGGAAACAGATAAAGTGCCCCCCCCCGGGTAAATCCTGGAGGGAAGGCAGTGGGAGAGGATCGGGAAGCGGTGGGAGCTGAGGGACCCCCATTTTGGTGACTTTCCCCATGGGAATAAGGGGGGTTTAGGGGTTACAGGAACATAAGGGGGCGGGAAATCTTCTTCCTCGGAGTTTTTGTTCAGGGCGGACCTCCCCCGAAGAGAATTTTCGTGGCAGCTGGTCTCGCTTTTGGGGCCACTAATGCTGCGAGCTTCCCCAGCCGTTTTTTGAACTGGGGCTCGAGACCATCTTCCTTACATAGGGTGGCCTCTTCTCCCAAATTATTACCAATTTCCCTCTTTTGCATTTTGTCCCCGGGTCCAGAAGGGCAGGGAAATGGTCCAAGGCGCTCCCAAGCGGAGTCCTGGTTCTGCCTGAAGCAGATAGTTCGTTTCCCATTTTTTTTTTTTTTTTTTTTTTTTTTTCTTTTTTTTTAGTCAAACAGGAAATTCAAACAGGGAATTCCTTCCAAACGGGAAATCCCTGCACACAATTTCAAACAGGAAATTCCTTCCAACCGGGAAATTCCTGCACACAATTTACCCCGGGTCAATTCGGTTCCTAGACCAATTGAACCCCCAGATCCGGGAGACGTTGCTTGCCGAGGTCCGAATCCTAATGATTCAGTACACTTCGTCAGGAGTTCGTCAACTCCCGTCTCACTCGCGATCTCGCCCTGCCAGCCGGTTGCGAAGGTCTGCCTAGCAGTACCTCTTTCTCCCCGAGCGTATTGTCCAATTAAATTTCTTATTTTTAATGCTCGTGGCACAAGCGGTGGCCTTATGTTGGTGTGATGGTCCTGAACGCAGGAAAAAAAACCTCTTCCCCCCACCCAAAAGGGGCCAAAACAGCTCTTGGGGGCACACCTAAAGGAGTCCAGGGCGTCCCACAATTCCACAATTCCCAAAGTACAACTCTTACCAGCCTTCTGTCCCTCTATCCTGGGTCCAGACTTCTGGTTTCGACCTTCTTCCAGGTCCTGCAGCGCTGCAAAGGAAAAAACCCTATTTCGGATTTCTCTTCTTTCGTTCGGGGCTTGCAAGGGTCTGCTGGGCAAGTTCAGTTCCCTTTTTCCCAGCAAATGGCCAGGTGGCGCCAAAAAGGGAATTGACCAGTCCCAGTTTTACCTTTAAAGCCGCTTGGAAAGGTGGCTCCCAAAAACCAGGGCCAAAGAATTTGGAGGTGGCCAGAGAGAGGTTTTGGGGAGTCTTAACTCCTTCCCAATGGTCCCTTCGTGGTCGCCATATGTTAAGACCCAAAATAGGGTTTTAAAAATTATTTTCAGATGGGCTAGCCCCACTGAAGTCCGCTGAATCCCACAAGAAGCCAATAAAGATCCAACGCGAGAAATCCGAGGAATACTGATTTTATTTGGTACCAATAAAACCAGCAGGTGGACATCTGCCTTCCAACCGGGCTAAGATGTCGACCCAGAACACACAAAGGGTTCCAACTTTTATTGACCTTTCCCCCTTCCTTTCCCTGGGCGGCACCAATCCCAGAGATTGGTCAGGGGCAGTTCAAATGTCCCAATCAGAAGGGGTTGGGGGTTGGTTGGGGGCAGTCCTGGAATCAGAAGGGGTTGGGGGGTTGGTTGGGGGCGGTCCTGGCTAGCCCCTGGCAGCAATCAGGGCTTATGCAAATACCAGACAGAATGTCTCAATGGAGGCCTGGGGAAGTGTGGCATTGTTCTTGGGTGTTGGTAAACTGGAAGTATCAGTGAGTCAATAGGAGGTGGCAGAAAGCAATTACCAACATCAGTGGGGGGGTAGGAGGGATTGAGGGGCCCACACACACACAAACATTTAGGAGACACAATGGCATGGGGACACAAGTCATAATAGGATTATGTTCAGGCGTGCTGGAAAGATACAATGGTGTAAAGGCACAAGGATGTAAATTCTATAGGAGTGGCCTCATGGTTTCAGGGAATGCAGATGTGAACATACAAGTTCTCTCCAGGTGCAAATGAGACAATGAAAATGTCCTTGGGCGTTGATGACAATCGGATGGCATGCTATTCGAGGTGTTGATCCCTGGAAGGCAGCTGTTGAGAATACGTGGCAGGAATCCAGGTGATGATGGAGGCTTCAACCTCTTTTCAGCCATGCAGGGACCCACCATCTTCGAGTTGTCTGTGCACCGCTTCTCCTTAGCCCCAGTTGATGGGATTTGGGGTGGAGGGGGAAATGAATCGATGGAAATGAGGGAAAGTCAGAAGGAGAGAGCAGAGAGGAAAGAAGGAAAAGCCTTTGGTGTTCTTGGCTAGTGCTGAGGGTGGGTAAGGAAACCAATGCTTTTGCAAGGAGACCAGTGTGAGTGGCGATTTTCCCTCCTTTAGTCTGGATGAAGGAAGTATGAACCAGTCTAGGACTTATACAACTCATTTCAGGGCTTACAGGGTCTCTGGCAGGTCCTTTGGGTGACCAAGGGGGTGACAAGGGCAGGGGAAGGTTCAGGATCTGGAACAGATGAACAGGGAGGGACTGGACAGGTGAGAGTTAATATATCATGGAAAGTCCAGGAAAGAATGGACAGAAAAGGAAAGGATTAATGGAGGCAGGAACGGGTTAATAGTAAAAGACAGAAAAAGGTTAAAGGATTCTGGAAGATAGGCTCAAAACCTCCGAAAAGGCTGGCTCCATAGAGAAACATTGTAGCAGGAAGGGAGGGGGGGGGAGAAGCCGATTCCCATTGAAAAACATTGTAGTCGGAAGGAAGGGGGGGGGAGCTCGCTTTCTGCCCATATCTCGGGAATGGCTGGGTATTTTTAAACGGGGTGAAAAGCAGCTTGCCTTTCTCAGTATGGGGACCAATTGGGCTGTATTGTTGACTTTCGGAACCGGTCCAAAAGTTTTAAAATTTTATCTCTTCACCGTGACTTCACACTAGGGCAGGCCGAACTTTATCAGGAATGTAGAAGATAGCATGGTCTTTCCAACCTATCATGTGATGACTGACTTTCACCAAATATCAAGGATGCTTCCAGGAGAAGTGGTCTCTCTGTGCAGCCTGCCCACCCCCTCTGCACGAGATGAAGGGGCAAAGAAGCAGCAGGAATATGTGGGAGTGTTATAAATGAAAGGTGATGCCCTCAAGACCTTTGCTACTCTGTCCAGCAGAGTGGTTGCAGAATATAACCTTCTTTGAAACCTCTCAAAAATCTTATTAAGGGGATGGCTGTGGTTTAACTGCACTTTTCTTTTTTCCTTCTGCTACTCCCATTTGCTCTTTTCCTCTCTTTCTTTTGTGTTTTCAGCCCATGATTCTCTGGCTGACATTTTGTTACTCAGCATAGTGGGCTGCAACTAGAGTTGGTTCATTAATCAGTGGAACTTATAGAGAAGTTGACTCACAAAATCCCTACTGATTTAATGGGCCTGCTCTAATTGCAACTTATTACACTATGCAACCGGATTTCAACCATTATTTTTGAAAGAAATTAGACTTCATACACATGATTTTATTAATTTAAACAATATAAAATGTGGGCTATTATTTAATCATGCTAATAATGTTAAAGATTTAACTTAATAAAGAGAACTAGTAATTGTTTAAAGCCAAGACCACCAATTCTAAATACCACCAATACACTGTCATTTTAAATATTTCCAAATCAACAAAACAGCATCACATATGTTTTAGAAAACCCATAATTGTGTTGTTTGACGGCCAGTGCTTCTTATTATTGCATTTACTGAAGCAAATGATCTTCGTGTTGAAATTGCAGTTTACTGTTGCATTTCCCAAACACACTTAAATTTCATCAAGCCTTGCAGCAAACAACCTGCTTTAGTTCCAGCTGCCTGATACTGGATGACGCTGTAGTACATTTGCACTGAACAGAAATTAATAACAATCAAGAAACCAATGCCAAAGTCTCTGGAGGACAAGCAAAACAATTTGCACTTGGGGCCCAGATGAGGGGTTCCTGTACCAATGGTCAAAAACTGCTTTGTGCAATGAACCTGTGTTTGGGGAGTTCACACACACACACACACACACACACACACACACACACACACACACACACACACACCTGGCCTCAACCAGACTTCCTAATTTCAGAGCAGAAATGACAGGGATTCCCCCCCCCCACCAGAGCACAAACTTTATGAAGCCTTAGCACTCAAGTGCTCTTGACAGACCCAAGTAAACCTTGTATTAATGGTCCCCTTGGAATATGTTTAGAGTTTGTACAAAGTAAACCACAGAACAATTTTGCCTCATGATTACTGGGATTCAAATATCATGGAGGGAAAAACATAACAAGGATTAGTCATGAAAACCTTAAGGGGTTTTTTTTCTGCTGTTGCTCTGTAGATCCACTCCTATCCAATCATACTGAGCTCTATGTTGTATGGAAAGCTGGGATTGAGCATTCTTATTACTCATGTGAAAAGGGATAGAGAGCCTATATGGTTTGGGTCAGGCAATCTAAAAGACCCCACCTGAGCCTTCTTGGATTTTAATAACCTCTGGGGAGGCTCTCCCCTTGGTGCCATCACATCCCAAAACTCCTTTGATGAAATTATATTTTTTCTGAAATTATATTTCCTGTGTTCCTGAATCTAAACCATGGTGAACTCCCCCTTTTTATGGTGTCCCACAAATTGTGTGCACCTGCTTGCATTTTTAAAATAAATGTCTGCTGATTTCTTGGGGATCTGTAAATCTTACAGACAGATTTACAAGTCTGTCAAAGATATAGCTATCCTTAGGAAATTGCTACAAAGCGTGTCACCACCTTAATTGGTATAGAAAACAGCCAATCTCTTGTATATCTAACCACAGGTAACACTTTGAATATCTAATAGAATGGACTGTTCTGTAGAAACCTATGTTGTAATTAATTTCAGGATCTTAAAATGCTCTTTAAAACATTTTAAAAGAAGAACCTCTTCAAGTAAATAAATCAGGCATGTCCAACCTTCGGCCCTCCAGATGTTTTGGACCGCAACTCCCACAGTCCTTTGTCATTGGCAATCCAAACTTAGAATTCTGGGAATTGTGCTCCAAAACATCAGGAGGGCCGAAGTTTGGACATGCCTGAAATAAATGGTTAGGTGGGCAGAGAGGTCCCTGTCACGAGAAAAAGACTTATGCCTGTTCAAAAATGGGTAATGTTTGAGCTTATGGTGAAGTCCTCCTTGAAGAAAAAGAGTTGGACTAAATTCACACCTAGTCCACACTAATTCGAAACTTCAATTTAATTAACAACAGAACCTGAACAACAAATTATAAACATGGTTGCACCTTGCAAACCAGATTCCACGAGTACTTTGTCCTTTTCACCAACTGCCCCTCCATCCTGTCCATGCACAAGGAAGTTGGATAGTATTCATTTTTGACGGAATGTGTTCCATTAGTTTAAGCCTCTACTCTCTTTAATGACAAGGTATGCTACACAAGCAGCACGTAGCTCCAATTTGGACAACACACCTGGGTTTCCTCCTCAATTTGCTTAGAAGGAAACGTCGCAAGAGCTCAAGTCAGAGGTACTGACAGTTACAAGAAAATCATTTGCCAGAAATATCCCTTAGTACGTTTTTTGCCTCCGTTCCCCCCCCCCCAGACTAATGATGTAGTAGCCGATGGCAACCCTCCCTCTGCCTGCTCCCTCCCTCCTGTCCCTGGTCTTTAAGCCACAGAGAAGGATTCTGTCCTCATCATACCTTGGACTTAAGTCCATTCAGGCAGTGAAATTGACCTCTAGCCCACACTTTCGGGTAAATCAACACTCATTTGATAACAGAACTCCGAAACAGCAGCTGCTAAACACTGAAATGTAGGAAGCAGGTGAAAGCGGGCATGAGGTGAGATGGTATAAGTCTGAGGTAAAAAGAGAGCACAAGGCCAAGCCTTCCAGGATGGTAACATACAAATCAATCTAGTTATCTGTGAAAGTAGTTAACAGGATGGAACTTTCTTCCTAGGAACAAGGAATAACAGTGAGACCTAATGAATTGTTAGCAGACTGACAAAAGGGAACTTAAGATAGTTCTAAAATATAGTACAACACAAGGCCCAGCTGGATCCAACTGTACTCTTCTTCCCTCCGCGCCCTCCCGCCATGCTTGGTTCCTGCTCAGCAGGACTGGATCAGTTTTCTCACCCTAGGAAAAGAGATCCTGCTTTGCTATCCTGAGCATCCCATAAAGGATGACAAAGGCACAATGCGGGGCAAAGGAGTGTTTGCACAAGGCTTTTGTTGCAATGTCCCAGCCTGAGCTTTTCTCACCAAAACTGCTTCACAGCCCCCCGCCAAGGGAAACCAAAGAGACCCGGCCAGCTTTCAGTTAGCTCATTTGGGATGAGAGAGGGCAATGGGAAAGACTGAGCCAACAAAGGTTTGGGTGGGTATGTAACTGGTAGAATTCACCCTGAGGTGAATTTTCAAGGTATCCTGAGGTAATCCTTAGATTCTGAAGGGGGAAAAATCTATTAGATATGCATAAGCTATATCCTTGCATCATGGGGGCTGCATTTTCAGCGTTAGTATGAGATTATGAACTGCCAGCATTGGTGTCCAATTACTGTTTGGATCCAGAAATCCCAAAAGATCATGACTTTGTCATTTTCTGATGTTTTGTATACCTGATGTTCCCTTTGGTTTTTGGAGGCTGGCAAATTATATTTTTTGCATAATCACTAGTGCCCTAATTTTGCCATTCTATTATATCTAATTTTGTAATCTGTGCATTCTTGGATATTCACAGATGAGGTGTGACACTACTTCAGCTTTTTCTTGGTACAGTTGATATATGCAGATAACAGTAATTCCTTGAATCTTAGCTTTCATCACATTGGTTTGGAATTTCTTTTTCTTATTCTTATTCTTATTCTTATTCTTATTCTTATTCTTATTCTTATTCTTATTCTTATTCTTATTCTTATTGAAGACCAGTGCTGGTTCTGATCCCCAAGTAATGTTACGAGAATTTGCTTTATCTCTGCATCCTGAAGGGTGGGGTGTGGGTTTAATACAGTTTTATCAATATAGGAAGAAGCAGGTAGGCAAAATTGGCATTCAAAGTCCGAAATCCCCATTAAAACCCATCTCTTTCCATTGACTCTCTTGCACATGCTGAACTAATGCATACAATATTTTATAGTGATTATCTCCAAGCTGCTGCCAAAATACAAAAGGTTGAGCTGCTCTGGTTTCTGTCACTCTTAGACTAAGTGCTTTTGTAGCAGGACTAGATGAAGTTTCAGGTTACATGAAACACTTCATTTTTACGTGTGGTATTAAGTACTTCACTGTATTTAAAACACTGCTTTGCATCTACACAGATTGAATCATTTGTGTCTCTCTGCATCTAGGGAGCATTCACGGAACAACACTCCACTTAAGCTTACATGCAGAACATAGGAAATTATCACCAAAATGGGAACATGAATTATGAGAATAATCTCAGGCACATCTGGGAGTTGAGTCATGGCTACTGGACTTCTTTTTTGAGAGATAGAAACGTTTCGCTGTTCATCCAAACAGCTTCATCGGTCTGAATACAGCTAGTGCAAGAGACCTTCTTATAGTCAGCTTGACCTCTTGTCCCCTGGTCTGATTGGCTCATAAGATGAACAAAGCCTGAATAGGCTCGTTAGGGAGACATTAGTGTCCATGGCCTTAAGGTAAACAATGGCCTAAGGTGCTGAAACCCATCAAGAATGGGTCGTTAGCTGTGACCTGGTGGTGAAGGCTCCTTGATTTGCCTGGGTACTTTGGAAAGTATAGCCTGATAAGTCGCAGATAGACTATGCCGGAGCCCACCACCTCTGTTGAGGGAGGGATTTTCAATGCTAACATGAATGGCTTCCCTTACTCCTCTCTCAAACCACCTCTCTTCTTTGTCTAATATGTGTACATCCTCATCTTTGAAAGAGTGGCCTTTTTCCTTCAAATGGAGGTGTACCGCTGATTCTGGTCCTGAGCTGTTACCTCTCCTATGTTGGGCCATTCTTCTGTTTAATGGCTGTTTAGTTTCTCCAATGTAGAGGTCTGAACACTCTTCACTGCATTGTTTACCTTAAGGCCATGGACACTAATGTCTCCCTAACGAGCCTATTCAGGCTTTGTTCATCTTATGAGCCAATCAGACCAGGGGACAAGAGGTCAAGCTGACTATAAGAAGGTCTCTTGCACTAGCTGTATTCAGACCGATGAAGCTGTTTGGATGAACAGCGAAACGTTTCTATCTCTCAAAAAAGAAGTCCAGTAGCCATGACTCAACTCCCAGATAAACACACCTGGATGACTGAGAATCTTCACAGACGTATCTCAGGCACAGCAGTTCCATTGTGGTTCCTTCTGTAGCTTCTACAGTCATTCACTGTGCTTTCACACCTGTTCTCTTTGAGATCAAAACCCTTTTTAAAAGCCCTTAAAAGCCTTGAAGAACTCTTTAATAAATTTGCTTCTTCACTGGATTTTTGTTTGTTTTTCAGGGTGGCTTAACATTAAAATGAACGTTCTTGCCCAGCTGGGCTCTTGCCATTTCAACTCTACCCCCCAGAACAAAGTGATACTAGAAAAAAATGTTGCTTTTGAAAATAATTGAAAAGCATCTTGTGGGGGGAACCACAAGATAAGGTGAGATACAGAGAATGTTATATGGATGATAGCAAAAATCCCAGAAGAACCGAGTACTAAGTAGACCAAATGGTCTCTATGGAAGAGCCCAAACACAGTGCATTTTAGCAGAGCAAACTCACACATTCAGCTCTGATATCCAGTGCTGGAAGTCAAATCAAATGTATGTATAAGAGCAAGAGGTTTCTAAAAGACTAGGACAATGAACTTTTTCCAACTTTCATTCACTATGCTTGTGATATTTATTTATTTATTTTTGTTTTATTTGTATCCCACGATTATCTAGCCAGAGGGCTACTCTGGGTGGTGCACAGCAAAATGAAAGTACAAAATATTTAGTAAAATATATATAACAAAAACAGATACATATAATCCATATTATAAACACAATATTATAATATAAAATAATGAAATAAAAATCAGCGACAAAAATAAGAAACAATAATTAATAAGTGTAGGAATGGAAGAAAATCAACACAGAGGCAGGAAAGATGGAAATTTCTGAGTGTCTTGGATGCCAGTTAAACCTATATAACAATGTTAGAATATAATGGAATTTATTGTCATTGTATAAAAATACAAGATTAAAAAGTGCCATCCAGTCAGCTCATTCACACACACCAGTATAAAAATCAAAGACATAAAATCTACCATTTAAAAACAAACATCCATACACATACTCCTACATTCACATGCAGAACATCACTTGTACTCATTTAAAACTGACATAACCAAACATACATACACACAGCCCTACACTCTCACCTGACAGCAATCATACCCACTACATAAAAACTACAATTCAAAAAACAACAGCCACACACAATCCCCCATACAATGTACATGTTACACATTCAACACTTATATTTACTCAACAACTTAATTTTTAACAGAATTTAGCATGGTTACTGCTATTGGGTAAAAACAGTTTCTGAATGTTTTTAATTGGCGTTTGAACACTTGGAGCCAGTTGAATTTCTTGAGGGAGTTCATTCCACAGACGAGGGGCAACTACTGAGAAGGCCCAGTTCCTTGTCACTACCTTCTAGGCCTCCCTTAGAGTCAGCACCCTCAAATGCCTTGCCTGGGATGAACGGGTGATCCAGGCAGATCTTAATGGGAGTAACTGCTGTGACAATTACAGTACTGAGGTCCCAAAGTATTAAAGTCATAGTAGCCAATACAGGGGTAACATGATGATCCCTGCTTGCTCCTGTTGGTATCCTGGCTGCTGTATTCTGCACTAGGTGAAGTCTCTCCACATTAACCTCATAGGCAGCCCCACATAGAGAAAACTACATAGTCTAATCTCAAGATTACAATCACATGGACCGACGTGGTGAGAGCTCCAATTTCAAGGTGAAGGGTATGGATCACACATATATAACTATTTTAGTAACCCCTAGCATATCCCAAGTGGTACCCTGCACAATATAAGCCACACAAGTTATATATTTAGAAGTAGAAATCACTCCAATTGTATCTACATGTATATCCTGTCATGCAAACAAACTCTGGTCAAGCCTTTCCGGCCACTAAGAGGGAAGGACTTCCGTTACAAAATTGGCTGAGCCAGCAATCTAATTATTTTTGTAGCTTTGAACACAGCTAATTGCATATAAGCCAGCCAAGAAAACCTTATCGTTGTTGTGAGGGCTCCTGCTCATAGCAGGTGGCATACATCACTGTCAAAGACCAGACCTGGTACTCCCATGCACTGCTAGCCCGTGTAAGTCAGATCAAACACCACAGCAATTAAGAACCCAGGAATACATTTAATTGGTGTCAGGAATACAAAATAAATGGCCAAGGATGCCAATTAATGTTTGATGCATGTAACACATATGTATGACGTAAATTCGGACGGGCGGGGGAAAAGAAGAGTGTCTGTGAGTCAATAAAACACACCGCATTCCTTTGTTGGGCGGACTTCTCACTTGTTTTTGCATCAAGTGAGATTTCTCCTGGTTGTCAACCAATAAATCTCTTTTCTGTCTACAAAAGACTCAGACTGCTCATTGCATTCTGTAAAGCTCTAGCACGCCGGCAACGGACCCCAGAAATTTCTATTCCTTTCATTTGGTGGAGATGCCGGGGACCTGCCGCTGCTAGGAGGCTTGCAGAGTCTGACCCAAGTCACGGTAAGAAGTTCGTGCTGATTACTGACTGATCCTAGTCCGGACCCTCCAACTTGTGAGGAGGATCGCTCTGTTAGCACTGAATGAGATACCGTACTTGAGAGAAAATCGATGCCGGCCGAAGGGGGGAGAACTGAGAAGGACTGCGCAGAAGAAATCTGGTAAGAAAACAACCGGTTGTGGGGGAGGAGAGGATTCGAGTCCAACATCTCTACGGAGAGGAGAGGATTGCGGGTCCAACATCCCCCGGGGGGTACAGGGAGGAGGAGGGTCGGATACGACCTTAACATCCCAAGAACCAGGGGAAATTGATGGGACAATAAGACCCTGAAATCCCCAAGGGGGAGGAGGGGATTTTTGCAAAATCCAACATCCCTAGAGTTCGCCCCCTAAGTGTTTGAAACAGGAGGAGAAGAGCGCTGCTCTAACATCCTGAGAAAGTTTAAAGATATATTAATGTGTGGGTATGTGGGATGATGATTCCACTTTTGAATTTTGTGAACAAGAAGCTTCATGTATGTTTATGTGTGTTTTTAAGGGTCCAAATACCCTAAGTAACAGCAGAGAAATGGCCATTCTCTGTGTCTACGCGGCGGCAAAGACTGGCAATCTTTGCCCCACCATCACCAACGGAGCAACACCACTTCCGTTTGAATTTAGATAGTTAATAAGATTTCTCCCTAGGCAGAGGACATAGGCAGGTTATTTGGGGGAAAATATTGTGGGTGATTTGTGTGAATCAAACGGAATCAGTGTTTGATGTGTGTGCGTGGGCCGGGGTGATCACTAGGACATACCCCTTGGCGACCTGAGTCTGGACGCGCGATTTCTAAGCTAGGGCGACCTGCTTAGGCCGCGTCAGTATCACGTGTTGTGTGTATGGTGTGATTAATTAAGTGCGATTCCGTTTGGTGTTGTGGGAGAATTTATAGGCGCACAGTTAGACCTTTAAAACAATCCAATGGGGATAAATTAAAGCAACTTATGCACCCCTTTTGATGTGCGCTGTGGTAACATTGGAATTCTGCCACCAGAAGTAATGACTTTAGTATTAAATGGAATGAAAGTAAGCTTTAAGAAGAACCCCTCTAACTAGGACAAGGCAGGACTTTGCCATCTCAAATTAAGATTCTAGCCCTTAAGGAGGGCAGACTAATTATGGCCTGCTAGCAAGAGGCATGTGAATTTACCAGGACGTGCTTAGTTAATTAATATAGAGACTAAATACTCTGCCAACTAGAAGACCCCGCCAGCAATTTTGATAACACCAGGGGAAGTATGGGCAGTGAGAAGAGTACTTTTGAGTACTCAGGGATAAACAACATCCTACGTATTTTGTGACTACCTTGTCACACAACGAAATTTACCAGCTAAAGGGATATTTTACAAGGAAAACATCATAGAGCATCTGAGTAATGCATTTTTAGCAGGACTGGGTAGGACTTATAGGGTGAAAACGTCCACCCCTTACTTTTAAACTGGTTTTATAAACCCGAAAGATGATGGAAGGAAGGCAGGATAGTGAGCTAAAGAAATACATAGATGAAGGAAAGATGAGGAGAAATGGTTAGAAAATGGACAGAAAAAGTGCAGCAGAGTGGGGTATGCAGACAGAGATGGGAATGGACAGGTATGATATTGAAAAAACTGGAGGAGAGGAAGGAGAACAGAGGGAACAGGCAGTGCTAGATGGGAGATGCGTACCCCTGATTTGCCTTATTCAAGCATTCAGGAGGTACTTCCATCCCGTTACGCCAATGCCCAACTCCTTGGATATAGAAGCCTTAAACAGAACTAATGTTTGCTATGCGCAACATGAGGAGTAGGTAGATACGTTATTTCTGAACTCCTAATAATCAAAAGCAGGGAATTCGAATCAGGGGCTGCGCCACTTCTGGCAGCTGGCAAAATCCACGACAGAAAGTAGAATCAATGCCTTTTTCCCTCTCCAAAAGTAGTTAAGAACATTTGAGAACAAACAAGGCACTTTAATTTCAAACACAGGGAGATTCTCAGGAACAAACGACAAATGTCGTTTCCCTGCCAACAAATATCCACATTTGAACTGTTTGAAAAGGCGCCAAAACTGCGCAAGTCTACCTTTTTTTTAAAGACAGAGGAAAAGTGGGGAGAAGATCTTAGTCTCTCTCTCTCCCCTGGAACAAACTGTTGTCTTAAAATAAGCAGGAATTTTTTTTAAACTGTGATTTCATGTTCTTCATAAGGACTTAAGTAACATCTAGGCATTATTTGCCTCCCCATAGATATGAGGGTGAAGGAGGAGAGAGAGAAATTTTACACGTCCACCTAAGATTTTTTTCCCTCCCGGTTTGGGGTGGACAAGCAATGTAATAACTTTTACTGGCAGCCTCTTTCGTTGTCAGCGGGGGGGGGGGGAGACGCCCCACTCCTCACTCCGTTTCGTAACCTGTTGCCTTGCAAACATTTTTTTTAAGGCGTTGCAATCACTAAGGGTTTAACACTCTGCACTTTAAGTGGCTTTGCTTATTCATTACAAAAGCCACGCTTCTCAAATTAGGCTTAAGCAGACAACAAGATCGAAAGCCACAGGAATGGTGGCTTGCCCCATTGCTTCCGTGCATTTCACACCTAATTCATTACAGAGTAATTAAAGGAGATTGTCTGCTTGCCTCAGGCTGTATAATGCAGCCTGCGGGGGAATTCAAAAGGTCCACGGCCCCTCCTTTCTTTTTCTGCTCTCGCCCCCCTTGCAGGGCAAGCTAGGATACCAACTCCTTTCCCCCTCCCAGAGGAATTTGAGGTATGCTGAAAAACAGCCTAGTTTTCCCTCCTTTTTTTTTTCTCCCAAGCCTGAAGTAACGTACAAGTCAATCCCAAAGCGTTACATTTCAAGCAGGCTTAAACGCCAGAACTTAAGACGAGCCTTGCTTGTTCTACACAGTGCACACTTTTCTTAATTAGGCTTTTCGAAGATAAGTTCAAAAGCTACTGGGATAGTGAATTGACTTGCGATTTCAATGACTCTTTATAACTAAGTCAACACAGGAGAATAAAAGAATTCTCTTTTTGCCCTAGGCGGTAAAAGGCTCGCCTAGCCATTAAGATGTGCATAGCATGTTGTTGCAGCTTTTAACCCACACCTGGTCTCAAGAGCTCCCCTGAGGAAAATGAGGTTGTTTTTTTTAAAAAAAATAAAAAACAAAATGGACTTAACAATTTTTTCTTTTCCTTTTTTTCTGTGCACATGACAGAATGGCTCTGTAGTGCACATTATTAATTTGTTACAACTTTCACAGGGAGCCTAGTAGCGTGACCATGGCCGAGCTGAACTTGTGAACAACTACTGAAGTGCAGCTGTGTACTATGGCCAAACGATTTTTCCGAACATTTGGCCACCCCCCCCCCCATTCATATGCTTGTTTCACAAAGAGATATGCCCCATTCTGCAGGACATTTGCTTTTTGCGACATTTTTTTTCCCTTCTCGAGACTCTCAGATAGACTGCGCTACACTGTGCCATTGAAATCTGCACACAGTGTACTGCATGTAGCACTATCACACCTGGAGAACAAGGCCATGATCTGCAGATTGCTTGGCCATTTTTGTGTGTGTTTGTTTGTTTGTTTGTTTCTGTCTGTCTGTCTCTTTCCACACGGGAAGACGCTGGAGGAAACACTTTCCGTCCTGAGGCATCCTTCCCCAGATGACAGCGTGCGTTTGACACTTCGGAAGGTCCCGAAGCAGCCTGCCGATTCACTTTCAACTCAGGTTGACAGATTACAATCCTGTCTTCCTGCCTCTTTTTCTTTTTTTTTCTCTGTTTGTTTATGGGGGGAGAGAGTGGGTTTAAAACAGCCACTGACTTTTATTTTGAAGTGCGGCCGGCCGTGACTTTATCATGCCGCATACCAGTCCCAACTCCCCTCCGCAACAATTTGGTTCATGCTAAGAGCATACTTTGCATCTCATGGACATTCTGCCAGTTACTCCTTTTGTTGTCCCCGTGCAGGAGAGCAATTTGACTTGGGGATGGGATCTGTGGTTGATTGGGGACACCTGAGCACCTACCTTATGAGGTCATGCGGACTCACCTTGCAATCACTCATCGGGGCCAGCTGAACTTGTGCATATCTACTGATGGGCAGATGTGTCCTCCTCATATACTTTGGCCCACCCCAGTCACGTACTGGTTTTACGAAGAGGAAAGCCCCATTCTGCCTTTTACGACATTTTTTTTCCTTTTCAAGACTGTCAGATAGACTGTACCACCCTGCCTTGCAGCACAAGGACAGCTGAGGGGCCATTTTGTGTGTGTTTGTGCTCTGTGTTTGTCTGTTTGTGTTCGTGTGTCTGTTCTTTCTGTTACCCAGATACATCCTGGAGGAAGGGCTTTTGCTTTGGGAAAGACGCCCACCCGTTCTTTATTTCTGGATCATGGAGTCGATCGGGTTTGGAAAGCTGACGCCGCCGTTCGTAGAGGCTGCGATGGGGATTCTCCTGCCCTCCATGCCGCTATCCCTCCTCGAGCCACCCCTCCCCGCCTTTGATGCCTTTGATGCCATCTTCGTGATGACTTCGCTCCGCGAGTTCGATCGATGTGGACCACTGGATGCCAGCCCCTTCACCCAGCGTGGACCACACCCCACGACCGACAGGGAGAGAGGCCTGACCGGTGACGCCTCCTGCCCACTGCAGTGGAATGCCTCATGCCTTAGATGACTTCACCCTGGACGGAGGACGCCGAAGTGCACCTGACCTGTGGTCATCACACCTGTTCCTGGGGGCGCCTTGCATTTAGCACTTCGGAGAGCCCCACTGCCGTCTGCTGATTTCCCCCTACACCTCAGGTTGACGGGTCGACATCCTGTCTGCCTGCTTTCTTTTCTTTTTTTTCTTTTCTCTGTCTGTCTCTGAGGGGGGAGACGGAGCTTAGCGGCCACTGACTTTTGTTTTGGATTGCGGCCAACAGACTTCACGCCCGCAATTTCACCCCTTTTCGCCGGGACAGAAACTTGGTGGGGTTTAAATCTGATGGAGTCGTCACTGCTTTCAGACCTTCACCGTGCACTGGACCACCAAGAACTTGTGAACTTGTGTTGTCACACACACACACACCAGCCTCCCAGCATCCGACAAGTGAGCGCTTATTTTGAAGCCTTGCAAAGGGACGTTAATTATTAATCACTGTTTATGATATTATTGTCTATTATTGATAGCCGTTGTGAAAATTTTTGCTGAAGTGCCTCTCTGAATGTGCCTTTCATAATTCATATAATGCTCATGCTTTGCCACTGAAAATGCTTTTTTTACTCACAAACATTGAGTGCCAGAGACTATGACGTGCCTTTCTATGCAATTTACATTGAATGAGAGAAATTTTGGCACCCATGGGTGTTCGCGAGACTGTATACCACAAAACAATGGCTTTCTAGAATAGCTGTCTACATTATTTACTTCACCAAAGACAATGATGAACTAATTTTTGCCCCATATTTGCAGGGCTGATTTTTGTGTGTGAACTGACAGCTACAGAGACATCTCTGCCTTGATTTCAATAGCTCGTCCTTGACTCTACCATGGGACTATAACTATTGATTATGGTTTATGGCTAAAAATTTGGTTTTTCTAAAACTAATGTCTATCATCTGGGCTATCCTGTATGCATGAACAACTGGGTAATTCTGCACAGCCTGCTATAATTTGAGTTTTAATGCACACCACACACCTGAATAAGGTTGAAAATCACGTCATGATTTTTGTTTTATGAAATCAGGTACTAATGTTTGTGTATCTTTATGAAAAATGACAGTATGAAAAATCATATTTCAAGGTCTAAAGCCATTTGACAGCAAAAAGGGAGAAAGCTGGCAAAGTAGCCTTGCCCACATTTTTACTTGGGCAAACACATGAGAATTGGTGGGCCAAGGAGGGCATATTTTCCTTATAAGTATTTGATTTGCAAAATGAACCTAAAGCGTGGTGCTTTGTTAGAATTCAGGGTTTTCAGCCTGACTACCAAACACACAAGCAAGATATCTCACATTTGCAATGCTGCTTCAAGCGAATTTATTTGGGTTTCATGATTGTCCTGAAATAAGGTACTGAACAAATCTGCTGTTTAAAGCATGTTTAGTTATCACTTTGGGACGGGGATCTTGATATCCAAGTCTATCACAGTATTATCTAAAATTCTTATGCCAGCCCCTTCAAAAGTTGGGAATTTGGAATCTCTGAGAAGTGAGCAACATGCCCTGGGAGGTTCCCTTATACTGCTGTGACCATGTTGCATTTCTCCAACAGGGGAAATTTAAATGCTGTGGTCCGTGGAACGCATCCATCCATTGCAGTCTGTGGGTCTGGCCAGAGGGTCTTTTTAAATCCCAGACATTGCAAAACTTTATCTGTTAACTTAACATTTCACTATAGAAAGTGCCCTAGTGAATTAAGGGGTATTTCTTTGTCATTCACCTATTCAAATGCGTCCCCCACCATGAGACGCCACAAATCATTTTGTGATTATTCATTTTTTTGAACTGTGCCTATAAGCCCTTTGGGAAAAGAGGGCTGGAAAAGTTTTCCTGGCAGCACTGCCTACACTCTCGTCAGGAACACTGAAAAATCACTCACTGAGCCATGATGACAACCCCTCCCCAAGGGAATGGTAAGAAGGGAAGATCAAGCAATATTCGCGCTTTTGTATATGCACCTTTGATATGTTTATTTGTCCCTTACAAGTCTATCACGGGAGCCAAGGGGGGCAACCTCTGGAGAATTTACTGACGTAAATTTCCATAACACGTCAAGGGGGGGGTGAAGGGTATGGATCACACATATATAACTATTTTAGTAACCCCTAGCATATCCCAAGTGGTACCCTGCACAATATAAGCCACACAAGTTATATATTTAGAAGTAGAAATCACTCCAATTGTATCTACATGTATATCCTGTCATGCAAACAAACTCTGGTCAAGCCTTTCCGGCCACTAAGAGGGAAGGACTTCCGTTACAAAATTGGCTGAGCCAGCAATCTAATTATTTTTGTAGCTTTGAACACAGCTAATTGCATATGAGCCAGCCAAGAAAACCTTATCTTTGTTGTGAGAGCTCCTGGCATACATCACTGTCAAGGATGCTGGTCCTCCCAGGCACTCCCAGCCCCGTGTAAGTCAGATCAAACACCACAGCAATTAAGAACCCAGGAATACATTTAATTGGTGTCAGGAATACAAAATAAATGGCCAAGGATGCCAATTAATGTTTGATGCATGTAACACATATGTATGACGTAAATTCGGACGGGCGGGGGAAAAGAAGAGTGTCTGTGAGTCAATAAAACACACCGCATTCCTTTGTTGGGCGGACTTCTCACTTGTTTTTGCATCAAGTGAGATTTCTCCTGGTTGTCAACCAATAAATCTCTTTTCTGTCTACAAAAGACTCAGACTGCTCATTGCATTCTGTAAAGCTCTAGCACGCCGGCAACGGACCCCAGAACTTTCTATTCCTTTCAAAGGTAGGCTGGTAGTCAGGCAAGCCATCACAGTTGGAAGTAAGTGGAGTTGACCACCAATGCCACCTGGGAATCTATGGTAAGTACTAGGTTCAGCAGGATGCACCGGCTGCAGACCTCATCCTTCATATACAGAGTCACCACCACTTCCAAATGAGAGGGCGTTCCCCAAACCACAAATATCAGTGACATCTACCTAGAGGACATCCATCTTGTCCAGATCTGGAATTTGAGTCACGGCTACTGGACTTCTTTTTCTTGAGAAGTCTCAACAAAAAGAAGTCCAGTAGCCATGACTCAACTTCCAGATAAACTCACCTGGATGGCAGAGAGTCTTCACAGACATCTCATCCAGATTCATCCTCAGTCTGTTAGCCCCCATCCAGTTCAGTACAGCTACAAGGCAGTGCTGTATATGGTAAGGTATTACCTTATTTGATGATTAACAAAGGGAGGTAAGACATATGTGACATATCCTAGTCAGCTGTGGTCAGCAGAAATGCCTTCAAGGTAACTAGTAGGAAAGTTTCTTAAACTGGAAGAAAATTGGGTTTGTGTCTCTGTTGGAGAACTGAGTTCTGGATATATATTTTTAAAATCCACATGCAAGTTCTTAGAAGAAAAAGTTGCAAGAAAAATAGTTAAACCTCACAAACATGAACTTACTGATTCAAGAAGCAATTCTTGACCTGTTCACCAGTCTGTTGTAAAGAAGTATATCTGCTACTCCGTAGCTGTTTATGCTTGATTCTGCAGCAAAAGGTTCTACCTGGACTGTGTGTCTGTGAAGATTATTAGTCATCCAGGTGAGTTTATCAGTCATGGCAACCGGATTTCTTTTCTTGAGAGACTGAAATGTTTTGCTACTCATCCAAGCAGATTCATCAGCCTGAGAAAAGTTAGTGGCAAGTCCTACAATTTATAGTTCACCTTGATTTCACATCACCCTGGTCTGAATAGGCTCATAAGTTGGACAATGGCCTGAATAGGTTTGTAGGTAGACAATAGCCTGAATAGGCTCATTAGGTGGCCCGCTTGAAGGACAAAGGGCACTTATTCAAAGATGAGGATGTACACATATTAGACAGAGAATATAGGTGGCTCAAGAGAGGGGTCTGGGAAACCATTAATGTATTGAAAACCCCTGTTGGGAAAGGTTGCATAGATGGGACTTTCACTCACCCTAGGGCATTGTCCACCTAATAAGCCTATTCACACCATTGTCTACCTACAAATCTATTCAGGCCATTGTCCACCTAATGAGCCTATTCATGTCATTGTCCAACTTATTAGCCTATTCGAACCAGGGTGATGTGAAATCAAGATGAACTATAAATTGGAGGACTCGCCAATAACTTTCCTCAGACTGATGAAGCTGCTTGGATGAGTAACGAAATGTTTCAATCCCTCAAGAAAGAAGTCCAGTTGCCATGACTCAACTTCCAGACTCTGCCTGGACTAGACTCCAAGTCCATTTTTCACTGTTTGCCTCTGAAATACTTCATTATTAGTTTTACAAAACAGACATTTCTGCTTCCAATTTTGGGGGGGAGTGTTGCATGGAGGGGGAGTGGGGGAGTGTTGCATGGAGGTCTGGGTGGAAGGCCAGAGAAAGAAAACAAGAGATGTGGAGAGAGCCATAAAGAAGGCCTTATTTTGTGGTTTGCTATAGTCCAAGAGCTCAGAAAAGGAGTGGTAGTCAAAGTGGTTTTAGGACTTTTGATCTCGATAAACGGGTGGTCAGGGCTGCTGAGAACAACTACCTGGCCTTTTGTGGTGTCTAACTTTGGCAAGCAGTAGGCTGTTCCCCAGGCCACACCCACAGGTGATCATCTGATGGGATGATGGATTCTTTGAGAGGAAATAAATATTTGGAGCACCTAATAAGCAAAGAGAGGAAACAAAGAGAAAAGCTCCCATGATATTTGGGAAATGCAGGCAGGAACATCTGACAGGAAAGCGGACTGATTCAAGTTCCCATTTATTCTGGCTAGAAGCGGAAGGCATCTAATACAGTAGTCTAATATGAAAGATAGCTAAGTCCCTTTTACAGGTGGGAATAATATTTAAGTAGTTTGCAGACTCTCAGATTAATATGTTGCCTTCCTCTCTAGAGAGCAGTCTCCCAGCCCACATTATATTTCCTTCTAACACTAATTAGGGAGTGATTTTATGCACTAATGGCAATTGCCATCTTGCAAGGGCATCTGAAGGGAAAATAAGAGATACACTTCTTGCCTATTCTAAGCATCTGGGCGGTTGACTTCAACAATAAAGGCCTATGGCCAATAACTGGGCTTGTAAATTCCAAGGGCTATGTCTCCTCTGGGCACTCTTGAGGTTTGGGGCTCCCAGACAGGGAGCTCTCCTATTATTGTCCACTGATCATTCTATGGTTATGAACCGCATGCCAAATTGCACTTGACTCCAGACATTGGAAGGTATAATGCTAGACAGGTGTGTGTATTAGAGATGGGGCCAACTTTTTAAAAAGTTGATTCATCATGATTTGTGATTTGTCAGTGCTGATGAATCAACAAATTTCCACTGCTGAATTGATGAATCAATTTGTCTCCCCTTTAAAAAGACATGTAAAGCTCCCCGCATCCAGCATCTAGAGGCCTCAGATTTTCAGGGATGCTTCCTTTGGCTCTCCTCTACAAATTTGGCAAGATTAGTAAAGAGCAGAGTTTGGAGTCCAAGCTATGAACCCCCAAAGAAAGACTCCTTCAGGAAAGTGCCCCCCCCAGGCACTTAGAAAGAGACATCAGACTTACAGAGGTTCTTCCCTCAACTCTCCTCTACAATCCCTCTAGGTTTGGAGAAGACTGAGTTTCAGACATCTGAGTTTTAATATACCAACAAAAGTGGGCTTCCCTAGGAAAGTGCGCTTTAGCAACTGGGTTGGGGAAACCCAACCTTCACCAAACTTGGGCCGTTACTTCACGAAGTACTTCTCTTCGCAGCGTGATTGCCTTCGCAGTGAATCCGAAGGCGGTCACGTGGTGGTCACGTGGTCTCCATTCGCCCCCACCCCTCTTTCCGTGTCCTCACGGGGCGAGGTTTTAGGATCGAATCCAGTACTACCTCATGTGTTCCCTTCGCATTGGGAAGCTTACTTGCAACGTCCGGTTTCTGCTTTCTTTAATATAAAAAAAAAACTACCCACGGCGTATCGATGCATCAATACCCGGCTGTCATTTGCAGCAGAGCTGAATAACTGTATGTTCCTTTGTTTTCTACTCCCGATTTGTATTGCTTCGTCCATTGGCGACGTGAAAAAATTGCTGTTCTCCGTCAGGGTCACTAGGTGGACCAGCACACAACATTTGTTGTGTATACCATCGCTCCTCCAAGGAATATTGTAAGCACAGAAAGCAAGATCAAAAGAACGGGTTAACCAAAATATCGATGCATCGGCATTTCGGAGAAAAAGTAACTAAAAAAAAATTAAATATATATAATCACTGGCCACACGTGACTTTGGATGCGAAGCGGGATGCGAAGCGAAAAAGATTCCCGGCCTCCGGCAGGGGAATCACTCGCCCCGCTTGGAGCACGGTTTAGGGGGCGTGGTCGGGGTGGCGCCGCATCCAAAAAGGAGGAGCGTGAGGACAGAAACGATCGCTTCGCACAGAAATGACGGCTCGCCGCGCAGCGAGACGTTCGTGAAGTAATAGCCTTTGAGGGATTGTAGAAGTGGGTCAGAGGAAGCTGCTCTGCAAGTTTGGAGTCTCTCGGTACCTGGGGAGAACTATCCAGGCAGCGGGGTTATTTGGGTGCATAACTCAGACATCAAAAATTCACTCTCCACCAAGCATGGAGGGATTCTAGAGGAGAATCAGGGGATGCTCCCCTCCAGCTTTGGTGTCTCTAGGTACCTTGGGGCTATTTTATAGCCTGATGAATTAACAAATAAAAAATGGCTAAAAATTCATCAATTCATATTTGTCAGGGGGACTCGGTTTATGAAAAAATTAATTGAAGAATTTTGATGAATTGGCCAAATTCATCAGGAAACATGATTCGTTTTTCAATTTGCCCCCATCTCTAGTGTGCACGAGTGCGTACATAGACCCATACTTCCTGCTGTCTTCCATCCGTACTAGGGAGCATGTGAAGCCATTATTTTGAAACTGAAATTTAAGTACACAGAAGAGCACTTTTTAAAAAATGTAGCTGCCATTGCAAAAATACCCTACACTAAATGTATGCTTTCATGAAGATGGAAAATAGTGCTAAGGTAATTTACCTCTATTGATATTGTACTACTGTTGCAGTATTTTTTTAAAAATACATTTGACAGCTGAAAAATACAGTTCACAGAAATCGCAGAAAGGCAAAATCGTCTGGTGACATCATCTGGAGTCTCATAAAAAGGGAGTGAACGAAGCATAAGCTATTCGGCTATAAATGCCTACTGGAGAAGAGGCAGGGGCCAATTTCTTTCACTCCCACATGGATTCCTGGAAAGTAAAAGCAGCTCCCGGGAAATGCCTTCTTCTCTAGTCTCAGGCTGTGGTGACTGCCGGTGCAGGCAGGCGAGAGGACCATGTGGGTTCCCATCCCATTACCTGGAGACACTTCTCTGCCAACTCCACAGACAAAAGACTGCTGTTTATCAGTACTTTCCTTCCCCACTGCCTTACATTCAAAGTTGATGTTCCAATTTGGCCAGGGGGGAAGGTTATTTAAAAAAAAAAGTAAGACGCCCTCATTAGGGAATTGGGAATAAAATTTAGTCTAACCGCTAGGCAAAGTCAACTGAAGCCAAATTAAATAGAAATTAATAGTAGTAACTAGTGGTTGAAAAAAAAATTCCACTTTGCAGTCCTGCTTGGCTGTTAATGATCCACATTGTCTTCTAGGATGACTATTCAGGGTATCCTCCATATGTCAGGGGAGGAAACAAGCCATGTGGACCTAAAAGCAAGGGCAGGCAATGCCTTTATTGGATCACCAGACATTAAACAAATAACTATCTTACAAGCTGTCATACACACAAAAAAGCTAAAAGCAGAGGAGAAAAAAATCATGATGCACATCTTTGATTTCACTTGGGAAAATGGTCTGTTAATTATGCAGCTCTGAATAACTTAGCAGCTAAATTCACTTAAATGACAACAACCATATGCTTGTCTTTCAAGAGTGGATTGTTCCCTTGTAGCTACTAATGTATGCTATTTCTCCAGCTGCTCCAGTCTCGGTCCTTCAACAAATTTGGAGGGCCGACGGGGGGTGCTCCTCCCTGTTGGTCCTCCTGGATTTGTCAGCGGCCTTTGATACCGTCGACCACGGTATCCTGCTGGATCGGCTCTCCGAGGTTGGGATCGGGGGCACTGTTCACAGTTGGTTCCGGTCCTTCCTCGGGGACCGTCCCCAGCAGGTTCAGCATGGGGGCGAGATGTCGGCCCCTTGGATACTCCCTTGCGGGGTTCCACAGGGGTCGTCTCTCTCTCCCATGCTGTTCAACATTTACATCAGGCCGCTGGCTGAGGTCATTAGGAGGCATGGAGTCTGCTGCCATCAGTACGCTGATGACACGCAGCTCTATGTCTCCTTTTCTACCGCTGCAGAGAGGCTGTCCGGACCCTCGATCAGTGTCTGGGCGCAGTCATGGAATGGACCAGGGCTAACAGGCTCAAACTCAACCCCGATAAGACTGAGGTCATGTTCTTTGGGGCTTCCTCATCCAGCTACGGTGGCCCGTATCCCACCTTGGAGGGTGTTTCCCTCAGGCCATCGGACTGTGTCCGAAATCTGGGCGTAGTCCTGGACCCGGTGCTCACCCTGGTAGCCCAGGTGTCCGCCGTGTCCAGGGCTGCCTTTTTCCATCTTCGGCGTATTGCCCAGATTCGTCCGTACCTGGATGAGGACTCCCTCAGAACTGTGGTCCAGGCGCTGGTGATCTCTAGACTGGACTATTGCAACGCGCTCTACATGGGGTTGCCCTTGACTCTCATTCGGCGCTTGCAGCGGGTCCCAAAATGCAGCAGCCAGACTGGTGGCTGGTGTGCGTCGATTCGAGCACATCACCCCAGTCTTGGCTCGTCTGCACTGGTTGCCCGTTGCAGCCCGAATTAGATTCAAGGTCCTGGTTTTGGTTTACAAAACCCTCCATGGCCTAGGACCTGGCTACCTGACAGAGCGGATCGACCAGCGGTCAACTTCGGCCCGTCCGACTAGGTCGTCGCGGGCGCACATGCTGCGTGTGGCCACGCCTAGGGAGGCTCGGAGAACTTCCACCCGTACCCAAGCCTTCTCTGTGGCTGGCCCAACCCTATGGAATCACCTACCAGCAGAAGTGCGCCTTGCAGAGTCCCTGCCTGCCTTCCGGAAGGCGCTGAAAACCCTTCTCTTCCGGGAGGCGTTTGGGTGACACAATTTTTTTTTTTTTAGTCCCGCCTTCTGCTGCAGCCGTTTTGTTTTATTGCTTATTTCAGTTGTTGTTTTAATTTGTTGTCTGTACATTTATTGTAAACCGCCCGGAGTTCCTTTCAGGAAGACGGGCGGTATATAAGCTGTATAAATAAATAAATAAATAATACATAAATTAATCTCAGAAGTTCCAGAACTGACACATTATCACGTATTTTCCAGATGAAAATAACCTATAGCGTAACGGTGGCTATAATTCTAATAGCTGGTGATAAAGGGAAAGACAGTTGTGATGGAACAATCATCATCATCATCATCATCATCAATCATCAATCATCATCATCATCATCATCATCATCATGTGGCCTACACCAGAGTGAATTCAAATAAAATCAACAATGTAGAAACATGCAACACAATATGAACCTGTATATCAACCTAAAACTCCTCAAAGTATACAATGATAAGAAAAAAATTAACCAACTGCTAAAAGCCAGGTTAAAAAAACAACCAACACCAGTTGCTGACCCCTTCCTACACCCAACATCTATGGCTCCAAGTTGAATTTGTCCAGCTCTGGTTCCGTGCAAAGGTGCTTGGGGTGGGGAGAGAATTCCACAGCTTTGGAACTGAGTGGGAAAGTGTCCATGGTCTGGAATTGGCTACCTTAGTCCAAAGAGACCAACAAAAGTCCAGAATCTGTTGACTGAATCCTCTTAAGAGGAATAATACTGTGATACTAGCTCTGCTACATAATTAGGACAGGAGAAAGACTGGGCTTTAAATGCCAGGACAAGGATGTTAACATATGTCCTTGATATAAAACAGGTGCCAAATGCAATCCCTGACGTTGATGACTGTTAGAGCAGTACAACAATGGAGCTTCAGGAGGTGGTGAGCACTTCAACATTGGAGGCATTTAAGATAAAATTGGTCAACTTCTGTCAGGTCTACTTTAATTTGGTTTCTTGCCTTGAGCAGGGGGTTGAAAATGCTGTATTATGACTCAGTTATTCTAGGATTCTAGGATGATGGGAAATACGGAGGTAACACGGTAGGTTGAAACCTCCTTATACCACACAGCTCTGTCGAATAACAGAGGGGCAGAGCTGTGGAGTGGCAATAGGGAGTGAAGAGGAGCAGACAAAAAAAGAGGGGGGGAGGGCCATGAAGGGAACCATTGTTACTGCTACATATTGGGAATGAGGAGAACAGAGAAGAACAGCTCCTTCTTGGGCCTGACTAGTGTTTATGGTGGCAAGTATTATCCTTGCATTATTTTATGGGGAAGGGGGCTGCTGTTGCTGGGAATACCTCCTGGAGGCCTTCCACAGACGACCACAAACTCATTATTAAAGCACTCAGCAGCTACCCAGCTATTATCACTAATGGGTCACAAAGGATTGTGGACTTTGATGGCAAAAAAAAAAAGTGGGGCGGGGAGAATGGAGCTGTCTGGAGTTGAAATAGACAGGATTATGTATGCAGAGTGAAGTCAGAACTTCAGCAGAAGGATTCGAGGGTTCATTCACCAGAAAATACTTGAGCCTCACTTAACTACAAACGCCTGGGTGAGTGCAGAGCCATTAGCAACATTTGCAGTGCTCTGCAGTGTCCAGTTTCTCAGTTGGTCAGGCAGGCAGAATGAGAGGGCTGCCTCTGGCAGCAGTTTCAGGGAGTAATGAAAGAGCAGGACATTTGTTATCATTGTACATTTCTCAACAGGGGTGGGGAGTGGTGTCTGTGCGGTGTTTTGCACCTTATTTGCCAAATAAATTGGCAGGATTTCAATGCATTTTGTATTGGATGGCACGGCACATTTTATGCGGGATAGAACTGCACGTGTTGGATCACATGATTTGGGTGCTGCTCTGCCTCAGACAGCAGAATGTTTTGGGCTGCTCTTGTCTTGGGTAGTAACTGTGAAGAGGGAAAGAGGGCCTGTGCATCCCGCATGGCTACCATGTTGGTCTTTTCAGACATACCAGTGCCTAGCTCTAGTTTTTCCTCATAGCTAAAGTGGCCACATGAAAAGAAGAACAAGGCTTTTCTCACTTTAGTGTTCAGTGTTATGTACCACCATGTCACATCCAATATATGGCGGCCCTGCAAGTTAATGAACTCCCAATGGTGCTTTCAAAGATGCTGAGGTCTACCAAAATGAAGGCTGTGGCACACAAAGAGTGCAGCTATATGGTCAAATACCATGGAATTTGTTCTGTATTTAAATGTGGGTGAATGTGAAATATTTTTACTGACTGCTTGAAACAAATTGGTCTGAGACTGGGAAGTACTTTTCCAAGTTATTCTTTTTAATAGAAAAGCCTGAAGTTTTAAATGAGAAAACAACTTCACAGAAACGATTAAAAAATCAGCAGAGGCGGGACCAGAGGAAGGAAGGAAAGAAGCAGGGCTGGGGGCTGGAATGCAACTGGCATTGTATCTAGCATGAAGGATGAACTACTGAATCAAGCTGCAGGGGGCCCCCCCCCACGTGAGTACTCACAGGCTGTGATCTCAAATAGATTACAAGATGAACCTGAAACTGCAGCAAAGCCAAATCTTTCTGAGTCAGCTTTCCAGTGTAGTTGCACCAAGAGACAGAGAATGGCGGTCAAGAGAGTTCAAGGAAGAGGAACCTTTTGAAATGTGGTTTAAATTTTAATCCTATACAGACAAAGTTAAATCTCAGTTAAATCTCAGCTATGTGTAGCACGGTTTATTCTCAGGTAGGCGGGCGCAGGCTTATTTCCTTTAGATGACTGTAAGGAAAATGCCAGCAATTGTAGACTGACGAGAACAAGGGCAGCAAGAAAGAAAATACAACATCCAATGTATATTGAAGATGAGCTGAGGGGAAGATAGAAAAGGTAGAGGGGAAGGAGGCCAAATATATGATTGTGAGATCCTCCTTACGTGGTTGCTTAAGGTGGATCTCACAAGGCAACAACTTCAAATGAAGGGAGTCGGTGTAATAAAAGATAAACATTGGTAATAGAAGGAACATTTTATGCAGCTATAGTGCCTGAACACGTTACCCACTTGATTTTGTTATACTGTAAGCCTTACAGTACCTCTCTAAGATAAATCATGATGATTATCACCATCTTGGAGAGGAAAGACTTAGAAAGTCCTGCTCTAAAACTACTTTTTGTGATTCTATTTATATTTCATAGTACATGTCCTGTATTTAATTTCTTTCTGGTTGTGTGGTCCTCTTACAGCACAAAGTGACTAGAGGCCATTCGTTTATATTTTGGGAAATCTTGTGTGGTCAGAAACATGACAGTTTTTCCAGTGGTCAGGAAGGTACATTTTTGGACTTCAGCTCCCAGAAACCCCACCTAGCCCCAGCCATGTGGACTGGGGGATTCTGGGCATTTTAGTCTCTCAAAGAGACATTTACAGGCTCTCCAAACCCCACAGAGGAAGGCCGAGAGGATGTGTTACCTGCGAAGTGAAGGACCGACCAGGATGCAATGCAGATTCACTCAGGCACATGCTACTTGGTCATGTCAACTTTGTTTAAGCTAGTGCCCTCTGGGAACATTGGTCTACAGCTCCCTGCCTCTCAAGGCAACAGGTTGGAGGTTGCAGTGAGTACAACAGGGTAACTTGTGGCCTACCCCATGCAGCTGAGTTGCAGTTCCTATCATCCCTAACCATTCCTGAGCTATTGGAGGATGAGGGAAATGGCAGCACAGCAGCATGGACAGAGCTCAGGTTTTCTCGTCAGTGCTGTAATCTGACCCATCTGGAGAACACAGGGTTGGAGAAGACTGCCCTGAGTGCAAAAACCTGATGCAGAGCAGTCCTGCCTGGGCACCATGTGCCTTCTTTCTCCTTCCTCCTCTTGATCCTGCCTCCAGCATTTGATATTTACTCCAACCCTAAGCATTAGCTAAAGAGGTAGGGCTGGCTTGGCTTCGGGCATAGACGGGAGAGTTGCTGTGGCTTGTGCTGAGGTGGTGGGAAATGCTTTCTTGTCTCTGTCATATTTCTTCCACCAACAATCACGCTGCGCTTAAATTTTCAATGTAACCACATAGTTCCCCTTCCAAGAACGGCCCTGGTGTTCCTGTCATTGTGTGTGAGCGAGATATGCCAACAGTAGCTTTATTTTAGAAGATGCCTTTCTGCGGCCCATGACACTCAGCTGTGAAGGCGAAGGCTGCTGTCCGGAAGTCTAAGGCAACAGCACACATTTCCTGGCAGGTGGGGTGAGCTATGTGTGTAGTTCCTTCACTGCCCCCACCCATATGTTCCCCTGCAGCTTGCTCTGCTCTCCTTGTGCTAGTCTGCTAGTAGGATGCTAGTCTGGTAGCCATCCTTGAAGGCTAGCTTACCTTGCCCCTTGCCTCAAGGAGCACCACATCTCAGCTCTGCTCTTATAAACAGAGAGTATTAACAAACTTGGGACTTGTCCTAGGTTGGTGTTTTTTTCCACATTGTTGTTTATTTACCTGTTGTAGTTGTTGTCTTTATATTTATTTATTTATTTTTATATTTCTATATAAAATATATTTTATATTTGTTTCATGTTTGTAAGTCACCCAGAATAGTGGCATGGCAATTAGATGGGTGGGATAAAAGTCTAATGAATAAATAAATATATAATAAATAATACTCAATAAGGCAGATCTATGATCTGTCTTTTTTCACCTCCTGAATCCTGGTTGGAGATATTTTTCTTAGCTATCATCCAACACACTTCTCATCTGTACCCCGTCTGGTGTTTGTGCTATTTATACAGTTTAGCTGTTCTTATTCTTCATATATTGGGGAATACATTCCCTTTGCTCACTGTATAGTTAATCTGTACCTCACAACCTGCTAGGGCCAGCCTGAGACATTTTGCTTCCTGAGACAAAGGGACAAAATGGTGACCTGCTCTCCATTCCATGTAAGAAAGCTGACTGGCTTGTTACATTAATATTTCTTTAACATTGAGAACAGGGTGGCACCTTCCACCAAGCCTGAGGGGAGACCATTTTAGGATGAAAAGAATGGATGGCATAGCACAAGTCACTTGGTCTTTGAAAAAAGAGGAACTGCAGTAAGGATCAGGGAGAGCTCTCTGAGGCAGATGCCATCTTCTGCCAAATGGTAGGACCAGCCCTGTAGCTGGCATTTTGTCTCTTCTGCGATAGCACAAACTACACTGAGCTAAGAGACTTTCCCATGGCTTCTCATTTCACAGGAGTACCACAGAAATCTCACACGCCTGTCTCATATACTAAGAAGGGCAGTTGTCATGGTGTGCTTTCTAAACTCCAATGCCTCTACAAAGCATGCGATCAGACTTTCTCAAGCCATTGAGTCACCTTTGCACAAGGACTGCAGAGACCACAGTGTCCTTTTGCACCACCCAGAGGTGTTTCATAACTTCTTTCAGTGGAGAATCTCCAGCAGCAATGAGGTGTCTGCATGGTCTACAAGCTGTAGGAGCTCCAGTTCCCGCCAGTCTAAATCTAGTTGGCAAAAGAAAAGGTGGTGGCGGCGGGGAGGCAAATTTTTGGAGCACTTTAAGGACTAAGACTTTTATTTCAATGTGAACTTTTGTGGAATAAAGTGGATTTTGATTCAGAAAGACCTGCACTGAAATAAACGTGCTAGTCTTTAAAGTGCTACAATAGTTCACTTTTTATTTTATTTTTTCCTTTCCTAACCCGAAACAGGATTACTTTCTTAGAAATTAGCTTATATGTAATGGTGATGTCTACTGAATGTTGAAGACCAGTAACATTTGGAGGGTCACAGGTTGGACACCGGTGACTGAAATAATGGATTAATATCTTGTCTTGTCAAGTCCTAATTAATGGCGAGCCTTTCCACGAGAGTACTCAGAAGTGGTTTCCCATTCCTTTCTTCTGGTGGCAATCTGGGACTACGCAGCTAGCTTGTCCACTCGGGAGGGCTTATGAGGAACAGCGGGGCATGGGGTCTCCCAACCTCAGGGTCTGCAGAGAGATAAGCCGCCACCACTGCACCCCAGTTCCAGGGATGTTCTCATCCCGATCGCTGATGGTGCCTTCGTTCCCGCCGGCGGGTTTGTCCACAAGTAAAAGAGACGAGGCTAAAGGCACGGGTCTTCCTGGGCAGGGGCGGAGTGTTTGAGCGAGTTGCTTCGTGCGCACCTCCCCTGCCAAACCGGGAACAACGTCCTTCTTTGGAAGGCGCCGCCAGAAGAGGCGGGGAAGGCGGAGTTGAGGGCGCCCCCCCCCTGGTTGCAGGCAGGGGCCGACGCCCGCCCTATAACTTAACGCGGAGAAGCGGGGCTTAAGGGCGAGGCCAAACGGAGCGCCCAGATCGCTGCTGCCTTGGGGGTCGGAGGACGCGCGGGGAGCTGCAAGTGAACGTGAGAGTCCCGGGCGCTTTGAAAGCGTAACGACGGGCAGAGGGTGAGTCCCCCTGCGCTCCACACGCGCGCACCCGCGTCGACGGGTCTGTCCCAGCCCGTCCCCTCCGTCCCACCGACTTCGGGAGGGGAGACAGGCGGCGCCGAGCAAGGGAGAGAAGCCGGGCTTTGGGGGGGAAAGGGGAACTCCCGGTGGGGTGGGGGCTTGCGAGGGGTGCTGGTGGTGGAGGTTTGGCGAGACCACCGCCCGCCCAGGACCAACCCGTCCCGGACGGAGCGGTCCCCACCTGGCGGAGGCTCTCGCCGGTCAGTCGCCTGCCTGGCTGCCTGCCTTCGCCCAAGGAGCGGGGTTGGGGAAGCTGCTCGGGAAAGAGGCCGGGCGGGTCGTAGCCGGCACCGTGGCCGCGGTTAGAACCGCTCCGAGAAAAAGTGAGCGGCTGCGGGGCGGTTCGCGAAGGCGCCGCCAGACTCGCCTGCTTGGAGACGGAGAGGGTGCAAAAGTCCGCGCTAGTGAGCGACGGCCGCGAGCGAGTAAACGCGACGGGTCGCTGCCCCGGAGGTTCCTCTGAAGGGAGCAAGATCTTGCTTCGGGGCTGGGAAGGGTTCCCCCAACTGGGCTAGGAACGGTGCGGAGTGGCTTGTGTGCTGTAAGGTCACCCAATACCTTTTCCTTCGATTCCTGCCACTGCTGGATTATTTTGGATGGATTCCATCATGAGGGCTAATCTGTATAATTAGTCCAAGCGCTTCCACCCTATGGGACCCTCTGGCTGTTGTTTGAAAAGGTTTCCTGGGCGCTTCCAGACCAGGCTTTTATTCTGCTTTGCTTCCCTTATGAAACCATCCCGATCTGCCTTCCTCCACTTGTCCTATGGTTTCCCATCTTTTGTCTTCTTCCTCCTCTGTTGCTTAAGAAGTCACAAAAACGGGCTCATTGTGTAGTGGCTTCTGACTGGTAGTGATAGGATCCCTCTGTCTGGAAGCACGTTCTGTTCTAATAATAAGAAAGATGGAAGAAGCGGTGCGGGGGGGGGGAAACTAGGATTTACAAATGGTAGCCATCTTAGCTGTAGCGGGTCACAATGAAACCAGGCAAGAGCCAAGTAGCTCTTGAGGACACAAACCGTTTTAGTGTGGTGCAAACGTTGGTGGACTGCAGCTCACCTCTTTGGATGCATGGAGCGTAGAAGCCCCTGACAGTCTACCAAATGTTATCCCAGGTAAAACTTGATGGCCATTAAGGTCTCACAGAACTCTTTTGTGGGTTCTGTAGAAACGGAATGCAGTGTCCTCTGGAACCCCACCTCCTTTGCACAGCTGGCAGGTGTTACAATGAAGACTCAGTACAGAGGCATCTGTCTTTTTAGCCAGGGTTTCTGGTCTGCATAAATAAATGGATCACAATAGTTGTTCAGGAGTAATTTGTTTTTGAGCAAAATGGTGGCCTAGTCATCCTGTATGTGTTGCAGTAGTAGCATGATGGAGAGGGCTCGTCACAGTACAGAAAATGCTACAGATAATTTACTCATCATGCTAGGATTGGAGCAGAATGGGCTATGAGATTTTTTTATGTTTGAAAAATCATAGTACCGGTACAACATTGCAATTAGTATCAGACCATGAGCACTGGAAGCCTGTTATCACTTATCAACTCCTGTTCTTCCATGCAGGTTGCTTCCTGCTGATGGAGGCCCCATGAATGCAGTACCTTATTGGTCCAGAAGATAAGTGTCTATTAGGGCTGAAGTTTAATTAAGAGGTGTTTGGTTATTAATCATATGAGTTCCAGTCAATTAAATTTGAGCAAAGAATACAATAAAAATTTGTGAAGCACATGGAATTCTTTATTTTTATGTGTGTGTCACAGCAGGGATGTTTCAGCAGAAGGAAGCATTACCTCTGTAACAATCTTCCAAGGAAAAGCAGGGCTGATGGTATTCATAGTTTTCCTAACTCTGCCAAATTAATTTATTGAATTAGTCATGATAGGTGTAACTGACCCGAAACATAACCTTAGTTAAACATGGTAGCCCTAATATTTTTGATGCTTTCTATTAGCAAATCTACAATAATAGCTAATAATGCAGTAAAGAAGGCCTGGGAAAACTTAATGTTTTGGGGATCTGCTTGGTTTTATCTGTTTGTTTGTTTGACAAGAATGCCTAATTGGAGATAAATGCAAAATACTGGTTTAAAAAGTGCAGATATTCATGTAGATAGCATGTGGGAATGGAGCTTGTCTGAGCTGAGGAATTTCTTTTTGACAGCAGAGGGGGACATCCATGTTCTCCCATTATTTTTCACTCTTTTTTTTTAGTATCAGCCCCTTAATTTCAAGGGGGGGAGAGTTACTGCTCTTGTTAAAAACAGTTGTGAGTCAGAGATTTAATGATCTACCAAGGATCTCACAAAGATCTGGCAGATCTTGACCGACCTTCCCCTTGATCTCCTTCTGTGATTTTTGTCCTATCAGTTGTTGGCATGGCTTAGTTATTCCTCAAATGATTGTGCCTTGAAAGGATGAAAAATGGCCACTGTTTCACTGCTTCCATTGTGCCTGCAGCAGGAGAATTAAAGGTTATTAAAGAGTAAACAAATCCAGGCTAAGTGATTTTAAGTACATCCCCCTGGATCCTGTTTCTCATTCACAGAGGTAGATAGGAGCCACAGTGTTTTGCAACCTCTGATTCATCATCTGGTTTGGTGTGTAGCCCCAGGATAGTTTAGGCAGACAGTAGGAAAGCGGAGGAAGGGGGAGAGAAAGAAAGGAAGACAAGAGTATAATTCAGTTATACTGTACATGCTTACTACAGGGCATTGCTTGTTTAATCACCTTCTCAAATATGCTGCAGGAGGAGCAATAATGGTTATAGCGCAATCCAATTTGCTTCTGATACTAGTCACTGAGTTGAGAGTGTGATGTCCTGTTGCCCAACCTAAGAAACAATATGCTTTTATTTCAAATAACAGGCAGCCACAGAAAAGCCCCTCTCTTGTGTCCTCATCAAACATGTCTGTGATAGCAATAGGGGCAAGAGAAGTGCCTCTTTGGAAGATCTTGGGAGCTGGGCATGCTCGTCTGAGGAGATTTGGTCTCTCAGGTCACCTGGGCCCAACCTGTATCCAGGTTTATAATAGTCACAATTGGTGCAGCCAAGGACGTTGTTGTTAACAGAAGAGTGGCAGGCTCCCTTGAGCTGACCATGGCCATTATGTTGTTGGCAGAATGAAGGGAAAGAAGAAAGAAATAGAGGCCATCTCCTGTATTATGGGTAGTGAAAAATGCCCTAAAATTGATAGCACATGCCACACCTCTTAGGCTTTCCTGTTCCATTTGAGCATAGCTTCAGCCCTCTCAATAGCTGGGAGAGAATCCGATTTCCCTCATAAAAGTTGGTTGTTGATACCTCTGTCATTGCCTAGTGAGAGTGGAGTAGAGGGTAGAGTAGTCTGGAATGTCCAGTTAAGATCCATGGGGTTTACAAAAGATTTGATCCTTGTTGAAATTGATGGATCAAGGTTAGAAATGGGCACGAAATGCCAAAATGGTGTTTCATTTCGTTATTCGTTTCACCCCACACCGGTTTGTTTCGTTAATTACAAAATGATTTTTTAATTACAATTAATTCATTTTGTAATTTGTTTTAGTTTGGTTTGTTTTCCTTTCTTTTTTTCCCCTTTTCTTTTTGAACCCTGCTGAGGGGTTCAAAAATCCCTGAGGCAGGATTTGATTCTCCTAGAATTCTCCTTCAGGTAGATTCACCAGAACTTCACACTAGTTCTCAAACACTTCTTCATGCAGAATGACTTTGAGGCCACAGAAGAGACCAGCTTTGGATACTAAGAAGGATGATTGGGACTTACTCCAGAGGGTGGAAAAGCTATTGTGGAATTCTGAATTTCTGAAGTCCTCACCCCACATGTTGGAAAAGCTACTTTGGGACTTCAAACACAAACAGAGAATCTGTTCCCTAGCTAGCCTGTTGGCCAGAGGATTCTGGGACTGCTTTGATCCAAAAGTAGCTTTTCCAGACTCTGGGCAGCCAGTCGTAAGTCCTGGTAAGAGAGGGTGTATCTGGTGGGATAGTCATTGAATAGAAATCAAGAGAGTTGAGCCCAAGTCCCAATGAATTCAGAATAACTTGGCTGTCTTCAAAAGAAACTGCAAGTTGAAGATTAGGACTACAGAGAACAAGGGATGCTTCATCCCTTTATGTGTAAACAATATAGAATCAGAGCAACTGTGCTCCATCTTAGGAGAAGGAGAAGAGACAAATGTTTCTGAATTTTTGTTCCTGAATTCCTGTCATTTTGCTTAGCTTCCGGGGTATAGAATCATCAGGAGAAGCTTGTTCATCCTCTTGTTCATACAACTTTGTACCATTTACTTGGTCCTGATCACAGTTATTTTCCAAATATGGCGTTTGGATCATTTCACGCTTTGTCTGTGCTGGCAAAGAATAAATAAATGACACATTTAGGGTTTTACTTTTAGTCTCCTAGGTTTGTGATTTCTTTCAGCCTTTTCTTAACCCAGGGGACTTCTTCTAGAAAAGAGAGCTTTTCTCAGGATGAGGCCCAGCTTCTATTCCTTAATTTGAGAGCATTTGTGTTTGTTTTTCAACAAGAAGCACAAAGCAAAACAAAAGCAAAAAGGCCTTGTGACACTTGAAAGACCACCTGCTGTATTTTAATGTAACCGTTCATGGAACGTTGCTCGCTTATGTAAGACATTTGGTCTCAGGTTTTTTGGGGGGCCGATATTGCTCCAGTTGACACTGTAAAATCTGTATGTGATTTAAAAAGCGGTCCATCCAAGATGGGGTATGGAAATTATACTCTGAATCAGCACTTGTTACAGTATTATTATTTAGATTACTGGTCCTAGAACAGTGTTGGCGAACCTATGCCACGGGTGCCAAAGGTGGCACTCGAAGCTCTTTCTCTGGGCACCCGACATTGCCCCATCACAGCCACCTATATTCAGGTTAAATTGCTGTATTGGCACTTTGTGAAAAATTAATGGGTGTTGAATCGCTGTTTGGGCACTCGGTCTCTAAAAGGTTTACCATCACTGTCCTAGAATCATTCAGCCAACATGACTAGGGGATTTGGGGAGTTGTATGCCCTGAGCACATCTGATCTCGCCTGATCTCGGAAGCTAAGCAGGGTTGGTCCTGGCTAGTACTTGGATGGGTGACCACCAGGGAATACCAGGTGCTGAAGGCACCTGGAGTAGGAACTGGCAAGCCACTCCAGTATTCTTGCCAAGAAAACTCCATGGGCATGGAGTCACAAAGAGTCAGTCATGACTGTAATGACATAACAACAACAATTAATTTTAAAAATAATGTTACCAAATGGCCTATCAAATGAAAAACACCGATAGATGCTTTGCAAAATTCCTGTTAAAATGAAAATAAAATGTTATCATTTTCTGGTTTTCTGAATCTCTGGTTTTCCAGACTTGTTGCAGTTCTCCTTCTATGCACCCTCTGACCTGACATTGTCATGCATGTGCTATTATAAAGCCACCTAAAATGCCCCCAGTTCCACTAAAAGTCCAAGTGCAGCCAACCTGGCTGTCAGTGGGTAAGACCGTTCCAAGATTCTCAGCCTTCTCACCCTAAGGATCCTGCTTTTTCTCACTACCGCCACCTTTGTGGGTGTTGTTATTGTCATTTAAGTAAAACATCAAAAAAGTAAGGGCTTCTTAGCTGCTTTGAAAATGAACACTCTTGTGGATTTAGGAAGGGTGTGAAATGGAACGACTGGAGGAGAGTTTGTTAAGGGAAGCAAGAAGTACAGTATTTTTCTGTGTATAAGACTATATTTTTGTCTAAAATTGTTAGACCAAAAATTGCGGGTCATCTTATACACAGAAGTAAGCTGAGAAGAGAACCACACAGTTGCGAAACTGTAATTTTGGGTTGGAAAAGTGAGTATTGTCTTCTACATGGGGGCATCTTATAGATGGAGGGAAATTGGGTAATACGACAAACAAGACCAATGCCAAGATGAAACTTTATTTATTTATTTATTTATTTATTTATTTATTTATTTATTTATTTATTTATATACTGCTCCATCTAGCTACATGGTTACTCTGGTCATTTTACAAAATTGAACAGATATCAAACCAACAAATAATACAATAGCTAAACAATCCAATAAGTAAAAACAATAACAAATGAAACAATTTCTATCAAAACATCAAACAGGAGCAAGATGGACTAGACACAAATGAAAAATAAAATAAAATGCAAAACCAGCAAATATTTAATAGCGTATATTAATACTCAGAAAAAGCCTTTTTAAATAGCCATGTCTTGAGATGTTTCTTAAATACCGGGAGGGAAAGATGCCAGACAGATCTCAGGAGGAAGATGGTTCCAGAGACGAAGGGCTGCCACTGAGAAAGCCTGATTTCTTGTAAAAGATTTACAGGCCTCCTTCAGTGATGGCACCCTCAAATACCCTGCCTGAGATGACTGGCTGTTATAGGCAGTATTTTGCAGCAGGAGCCGTGCTGGATAGCAAGGTCCTAAACCGTTTAGGGCTTTGTATGATCATTAAAACCTTGAAATCAATGCAGAAGTGAATTGGCAGCCAGTGCAGCACTGCTAGCATGGGGGTGATGTTGATATTTCCTTAACCCTGTAACTAATCTAGCCATGGAATTCTGCACTAGCTGGAGCCTCCACATTAACTTACAAGGCAACCCCACACAGAGCGCATCACAGTAGTCTAATCTCAAAACTACCAGTGCCTGGACCAACATAGTGAGAGTGCCAGGGTCCAAGAAGATGCGCAGCTGAGTGATCCCCCTAAGATGAAAATGGGTGGCACAGACCACTGATGCTACCTGGGCTTTCATGGAAAGCATAGGGTCCAATATTACGCCCAGGCTATGGACCTCATCCTGCACAGAGAGAGTCACCCCCCCCCCAAAAAAAAACCTGAGGTAGCTTCCCAAACCACCAACCATTGTCACCCCCATCTGTCTTGCCCAGGTTGGCATCCAAAGAGGTGTCAAGGGGCAAAACGGCATCCACTGCAGATGGAAAAAAGGAGATATAGATCTGGGTGTCATTGGCATATTGATGACATGAAACCCCATACCTCCTGACGACCTCCCCTAGCACTCTCATATAGATGTTAAGAAGCATGGGGGAGATTACTGACCCCTGTGGCACCCCACTATTGAGGGACCAAGGGGTAGAGGCAATCTCCTCCAGATGTATTCTCTGAGGCTGATCCTCCAAGAAGGAACAGAACAATTGCAAAGCACTACCTCCAATTCCTAACTCAGCCTCCCCAGGAGGATATAGTGGTCAATGGTATCGAAGGCCACTGAGAGATCAAGGAAGACCAGCAAGGACAATTTGCTCTTGTTGGCCTCCCTCAAAGGTCATCATGCAGGGCATCCAATGCCAATTCTGTTCCATGACACGGTCTGAACCCTGACTGGAATGGATCAAGAGCGTCAGTTTCATCTAGGAGCTCCTGAAGTTGGTTGGCCACCACTCTCTCCACAATGGCGATGGGCCTATAATTGTCCACTTGTTCTGCTGCTAGCTGTGGCTTCTTCAGAATGGGCCTAATGAGTGTCTCCTTGAGGGCAGGGTTCCCTGCCCTCCTGGAGAGACCCATTAATTATTGCTGTGGCCCATTCAGTGGTAACCAGGCTGGCCTCTTTTATAAGCCAGGCTGGGGAAGGATCAAGCGCAGAGGTGGTGGCACAACAACAATCAAGGACCCTGTCCACTTGGGACAATGTCAAAGGGTTGAAAGGTGGTCAGAATGGCTGGGCAAGGTGGAGCACTGGACGTCTCTGCTTGATCTCCTGCTGTCAACTGAAGGTCTAGGTCCCGGCGGATGGCCTCCACTTTAGATTGGTTGCAGGAAATAATAGGGGAAGCCTATCACTGCAACCAACCCCAGATAGATCACGAACTATACAAGAAAGCTCACGTCGATGGTTTTGTGCTTCGCTTATCAGGTTGGCTAAATGAGATCTTCTTGAGGCTCTAATCTTGGCTGAGTAGATAGTTAATGCCATCGTGACGGCTGCTAAATTACATACCGTCGTGGCCCGCCTCCAATTGCTCTCTAGCCTCCTTCTGTTCCACTTTAGGGTCCAAAGGTCCTGGTTAAACCAAGGTGCTCCACAGACCCGGCAGGGCAGGGGGCATTCAGGAGCGAGCGTGTCAATTGCCCTGGAGGCAGCAGAGTACCACATTTCCACCAAAGCATCCAACCAGTCCATTGGGAATCCCACGTATGGCTTCCTGAAATCGCAAAGGATCCATAAGCCTGCGTAGGCAGACCATCTTAGTGGGTCCATGGAGATCAGGTGCCCCTGTAAGCTGGCATTTCTTACTTTAGTAGGGGTGGGAAAGGGCCAAGGGCTAGTTCTGTTCCCTCAGGACTTCCACAGAAGGGACCCTTCTCTCCTAGTCCACTCAGTTTGGAAAACAGACTGCCCAAAACACCCTGTCCTACCTCAGAGAGAACATGCGAGAGTCCTGCTGCACTCTGCTCTAGTCTAGGAGCACTGATTTTTGTTCCAACCATGTTCGGGAGTCCAGGAAGGGCCACAACTATGGTCTGTGTCACCTGGGGCATACATGGATCCCATCCCACCCACCACCAGCATGTGGGGTACGAAATAGTACAGAGTCAAGTCACTTCAGGGGGACAGCATGGTTCTCCTGGACACATCCCCTCCTCCGCCCCCCCCCCCCTTAGCTGTGCCACTGGGTCTGCGTATCACATGAGACTGACAGAAGTGTGCGTGGGTGGGATCATATGTGGCTCACTTGCTGCATCTCTCTGAAAGTAAATTCTGCAAGTATTTCTGCAAGTAAATTCTGTGGGAGCAGTTGGGAGAGGGAAACAGGAAGCAGGGGGAGGTTCAGCTGTTCTTGCCTGTCCGTTTATGGCTTCCAAGGCAGATCCAGAGTGTCTGACGCCTGCTTTTCCCCCTCTGCAGATGCTTGCGCCTGGAGGCAGCCACAGACAGGATGTTTGCCATCCATCCTCCCAATGCTTCCCAGGCACCACCTGCTCCCCACCAGGCAAACGCCTCCTCGACCAACATGGGGCTGGAGAAGATGCCCAAAAGTGATTCTTCTGCTGCCGCCCCCATTTTCTCCATGACCCTGGGTGTCGTCTCCAACATTGTGGCGCTGGTGATCCTGGTCCAGTCTTATGCCCGCTTCCGGCGTCGCTCCAAGGCCACCTTCCTGCTTTTTGCTAGCAGCTTGGTGATCACGGACCTTGCGGGCCATGTCATTCCGGGTTCTTTCGTGTTGCGCCTCTACGCCACAAGGCGAGGTTGGGCCGCCATGGACCCTTCCGGAGCTCTCTGCCAGTTCTTTGGGGCCTCTATGGTGTTCTTTGGACTCTGCCCTCTCTTCTTGGGCTTCATCATGGCAGTGGAGCGCTGTGTGGGCATCACCCGCCCTCTGCTGCACGCAGCCATAGTCACCCCAGGCCGGACGAAGCTTTCCTTGGTTGGGCTCTGTGCCGCTGCCCTGGTCATTGCCCTCTTGCCGCTCTGCACCTCGGGGAGCTACGTCATCCAGTCCCCGGGCACCTGGTGCTTCCTCAAGGTCCAAAACCCCACCGCCTGGCCCGAGGTCGCCTTTGCCCTCCTCTTCTCCGGGCTGGGCTTGGCCTCGCTGCTAGCCTCCTTCCTCTGCAACACCTTCAGTGGACTAATCTTGGTGCGGGCCCGGCTCCGTGGACAGCGCAAATGCGGGCACCGGAGGGCCAAGCCCCACGACATTGAGATGGTTGTGCAGCTGGTGGGCATCATGGTGGTCTCTTGCATCTGCTGGAGCCCCGTATTGGTGAGTGGGTTAAAAGGGGAAGGTCCCACGGCAGCAGAAAAGGGCGCCGAACGGGAGCCGGTCGAGGGAGCTTCAAGACGAGCGTAGGGCCACAGGGCACTCCCTTGCTCTTTGGGCGTTAAAGGGCTCCCAAGAGTGAGTGAGGAGAGGCCAATGATCCCTGGCTCGGCTGGAAGGGTTTTGATGATGAATGAGAATGAATGACTGATCACGTCTTGCTAGGGAAAGGTGGGAACCCTTGCACTCCTGCACCAAATTTAGTGAAAGTAAAGGTCCCTCCCCCACACACACACGTGCTAGTCATGTCTGACTCTATGGGCGGTGCTCATGTCCGTATTCAAGCTGAAGAGCCAGTGTTGTGCAAGTCCGTGGCCACGTGGCCGGCATGGCTGCAAGGAAACGCTGTTTTACCTTACCACTTTTAATGGTGGTACCTATTTATCCGCTTGTATTCATGCTTTCGAACTGCTGGGTTGGCAGGAGCTGGGGTTATCAGTGAAAGCTTGCTCTGCTGCGCAGCACCCAGCATTCAAACCGCCGAGCTTCCGACTTTGCTTTTTGGACCCTTAATCCGCTGAGCCACCACACCCCACAGCAAATTTATTCCCCCTCTGGTTTGAATCCAGCCTTCTGAGCTTCCCTAGATAGCCTTACCCCTCTTCTCCTTGAGCTTTGGAAATTTGTGGTTTCCTAGATTTCATTTATGGGGTTTCTCCCATTCTGAAAGCCTGAAGTGCTTCTCTGTGCAGGCTTTGGTATTTTTTTTCCTAGAGGGAAGAGCCTGTCCCTCTAAGAAACAGGCCTTCCCTCTAGTCTAGGGGGAAGCCTGCAACAGTACTTTTTGTTGTCTTACCTTCTTTTTTAGGCTCTGTCCATTACTGGACTACCACCGTGAGAAGATCTCAAATGAATTCTGGTCCTTGGGCTGAAATTTGTTTTTACCATTTTCATAGGGAAAATCATCACCACAGAGGTAGTGATGTTTACGCAACCCTGAAACCAAAGTAAAGGAACCACTGTGCACGGGCATCCCTGAAGCAGATTTAGTTGGTTCTTTTCTCCTTTGAGGTCCAGAAAAGGACCCAAGTTACTAGATCTTAAAAGAGCCCAGAAGGACTGGGAAGTCTTAACCCGGAACAAATGTGGGCGGATTGGTTGGGGGGGCACCATACATACAGATATAGATTTAGTTTGGTTACTCCTCTGTTTCCAAGTGTTCAAAGGGGTGGTGGTGGTGGTGGTGTGTGTGTGTGTGTGTGTGTGTGTGTGTGTGTGTGTGTGTGTGTGAGAGAGAGAGAGAGAGAGAGAGAGAGAGAGAGAGAGAACGATATGAGAGCCTGCAGCAATATTGCCTTCTCATTATAAATTTTCCTTCTTTTGTTCCCAGATCTTTGTTATTCTCTCTGTGACCAATTCTCACAAATCCTTGAATTATGATCAGCTGTTCTTGCGTGGCGTGCACATGGCCGCCTGGAACCAGATCCTGGACCCTTGGGTGTATATCCTGCTACGCCGTGCCGTGCTGCGCAAACTCCTTGCTGTCCTTCTGAGGCGGCCTGTTCCCAAGGGGGTCCACTTTGGCCGCTGGGAGGCCAGCTCTTTCCAAAGCTCTGAGCGGAGCGTTGCTGCAGGACGTTTCTAGGGCAAGCCAGAGGAACCCGATTCTGATGGCCTCTGGGTGGGTGGGTGGAAGCAGTTTGCCCATTCACCCACCTTTGCAAAACGGTCTCCCTCGGATTTTGCAGCCAGGTCCTCGACAGCCAAAAAAGCAGCCTTGGTTAATTCAGCCTGGGAAAAGAGAGCATGGTGGGAACCCAGACTGGAGAGCAGAGCAGCTCCCTGCCTGGTTGGAGCATTTATGGAAAGGAAGAATGTGGATCTTGGGAGGAGACTAGGACTTGTGGTGAAGCTTTGCAAGGAGAAGCTTTGGTTGAGCAGCAGCGGTGGTGGTGGTAGAACATGTGCTTGACATGGCAATGGCCCATGTTCAGTTCCTGGCACTGCCAGATAGGCAGGGACGAGGAAGGCATTATGCCACTGGTACCTAGAGGAAACATTCTGGAGCAAGAGGAGCCAGTGGTATGACTCAGGAGAGGAGAAAAGCCATGAGTCAGTGCATGCTGAATGCATGCTGCACTTCCTGGAACACACTGTGCAACAGGGCTGCAGATTTGGGGGCCATAGCCCCAACTGGGAGGGTGCTGGTGGTCCAGGGCACAGAGCTAGCTACAATTCCCTTGTTGGGGTCAGATGCATTAGCTCAGAGGCATAAGGTTTGTTCACGGGTTGATTCTTGGGCAATGTGATACATAATCGAAAAGGAGACCACATAGTAGTATCATACTGTGCCTCCTTTGGTTCATCGCAAGTGCTGCTGAGGATGGAATATTGAGCTTTTTGGTTGACTTCTGCCTTCCAGCAACCTTGGTCGCTCAAGAACCCATCAGGAACCTTCCATATGCTGCTGCATTTTGGTGCTGGATCATGTTTTACAGCTTTTCATCCAATGCTGCTGAGAAGGAAGTGTTCTTGTGTAGCGCCTCCCCCTCCCCAAAAAAAAACCACAGCCAGCAACTGGGTGGATATCAGCTGTGCTGGAGGGAGGACTCCTTGGATGCAGGGCCAAGGGCAGCTCAAGTGCCTTTTAGTAGGGAGGCCAAGACATGCATTCCAGGGAGCCTCTGCCATAGGGAGGCTGGGTGGTAAAGAGGTCTAGAAGATCTTGCAGAGGTGAGAAGCTATTTTATGGTTTCCCAATGGCTCCAGCCCACAAGGACACTGGTCGCCTCAACAGGCCAACACGGCTTCTGCTCATGTTGGCTCGATTGTTCTGGGGACTTGGAAGTTCAAAAACCTTGCCTTTTCTCGCCTCTGGATTGCCCGGTGCCTGGCCCAGCATGAAGTTCAAGAAGGGTGCTGTTAAGAGGCCTGCTGCCTCTGCTGTCTTGGAAGAGGTTGGATGGTGGCAAACTGACCATTACTGGGCTGCCTCTGAAAGCTCTGTGGACCTTTTGCCTCCAGGATGATAGCAAGGGAGGAACGGGGCTTCCCAGTGTGCAGTGGTGCCTTGGAGACGGGGCAAGGAGGAAATCCTAAGGCAATTTGTCAACGAGGCCTGTGTCGTGGGGGGGGGGGGACCTGGTTCATACTCTGGGATGGACGTATTCACCAGCGCTGGACGCTCTGCATACAATAAACCCTTTCTGTGGTGCCATTCGGTCTGATGGGTCTTCATTGCCTTTTTGCCACTCTATCCCGATATTGGTGCTGCCAGATGTTTCCGGTCAAATGGGCTCTCGGTTTATCCTTCAGTACCTTGAGCCACCACCTTACCTTTCTCTGCTCTGCCTCTTGCCGCCTCCCTCTGGCCTGTGGGGCAGCTGCGTATCCTTCCAGAGCATGTCTGAATGGACCTCTACACACCTGGCTGCAATCGAGTCCGGCCCAAGAACAGCAACAGAACACCTTATGATCACGATGCATTGAGTCAATAACCTTTTCTGGATCCCATAAGAAGTAGAGCCGAGTGACCTTTTGAGTTCCGTAGAACATCTTTTCAGGTGGAGACAGTACAAAATGGAGGGAACTGGAAGGGAAGCAAAAGGCCCAGCAGGAGGAGAACAAGACAACCGAGATGAAAAGCGGAGCAGATACAACAGCTGTCCTTGGAGGTAGTTTTCCTTACAAGAGGGAGGTTGTAGAGTCAGTCTAGAGTAGACAGGATTGGCTGGGATGAGAGTGCCCTGTCCCTGCCAGTTCAAACATTACAGCTGAATCTGAAACCAGATCCCCTGGTGTTGCCCCAGCTATTCTACTCAAAACAAGCCAGCACACAGTTGACACAGCACTCTGAGGTTGTATTGCTTGGTAGATTTATTATAGAACTCCCAGTATCAGGGGCATGTGGTGTCCATTCAGGGGATACCCAGAAGCCCTCCACACCAGATAGCACAACTTAAGAGATCATTGTCCTCACGTAGGAGTCTAGAGGCGCCAAACACTTAGCTTAGCATTGAGATTGGAAGGAGCAAAGAGAGGCCCAGCAGATTGGCTGGTAGGGGATTGCTGGTGGCCAGCAGAAGGCTGATCCACCACTTCCTGCTACACTGGGAGCCATCAGCAGACAAGTGCAGCGAGGAAGGGAAGCCAGCTTGAGAATGTTTTGAGATGAGACAAAGGGCATAAAAGGACCTATTTACATTTTGCTTTCGGCCTTTCAGAGACATCTGGCAGGGGCTTACTGGAAACAGAATGCTTTGATCTGATCCAGGATGACCGTTCTTGAGTCCTTTATATCAGCCGCTTGGGTTCGGGCTCCCCCTCGTGGATCCTACAAGTGCTTCTTTCATTTCCCAACAACCAGGAGGAGGTCTGGATCAGCCACGCTTTTCCTAGAAGCAACAGGACTGGGGCGGCACTGGCACCAGGCCTTGCCTGTTAAAATTCAGCATATCGGGCGTGCCATCTTGTAGCTTAAATTCTGCATAAAAGAGTGAGTGCAGGCTGTCGGGCCTCAAGCACCACTTCTGACATTCACGAGCGCATTAACTATCAACGTACAGGGCCATCGGCGCCAGCAAAACTCAAATCAGTTGTAGAGGTCGTCATCGCCCTCCTCCTGGAAAAGGCTTCCCTGGCCACTGTCACCACTGCCGCCGCCACCACCACCACCGTCGGTGCTGCCACTACTGCTGCCCTGCTTCCCAGAAGGAAACCTGTGGACAAAAAGTGTCCCCTGTGAGTCCAGCAGAAACAGAAATATGAGCGGTTAATGCTTTCTAATGGATACAGACCCTGATCCAGTTACATTCATGATCAAGTATTAGTAGACAGCTGGTTGTGGAAGACGGTGGAAGAGGCTGTGTGCGGGAATGCATATTGTTTAAAGCCGGACAACGCAGAAGGGCACAGCTTCTTTCACTTATTAATGCACTTCTGAATGTTAATCTAGAGTATATCCACAGCTTCCAGTTAACACAGCCACCTGCATCTCAGGCTGGGGAGGGCTGTGGGCAACTGGATCAGGGCTACGCAGCTGCGTGAATGATCCTTAATTGATTTTAACGGGTACATTGTTTATTCTGGGCCCTGTTTTTGACAAGGCATGAGTGTAGCCACAAGGGCACTGTCCATGCACACAGATTGCAAGGCAGACTTGTGGGGTGGGTGGTGGGGGAGGAGGATGCACAGGGTTTGCAGAAATACAAAACCATCATCCCAAGAAGATAAAATCCCTCAAACAAGACCTAGTAGACTAGGTGACCAGCTACTGAAGGAACAGTGGGAAATCGTTTTGAGTGAAGGAAGGGGCTATATGGAATCCTGAAGAGTTTAACATTTGGTTGTGGGCCCCACATGTGTTACTGTTTTGCATGTAGGATTTTATTGTAAGACCAGGGATCTTTACCGTAGTGTACACTGAATAAGAGTGGCAGGGTTGTGCTCAGCTTCTCCTTTTGAAAGGGAGGTCACCGTTCCCCTCTCCACAAAGGCATCCAGAGGAGGGCAATGCTTCACGTCAGAAGCACAGGCTTACCTGAAGTTGCCAAAGCCACGGCTCTGCTGCAGTGTCTGGGCAAACATCTCGTACTTGCGTATGTCATTATCACTGACCGAACGGCGCGCAAAGCGCATGGCTTCCTCGAAGTGGTCTCGGCGGATCTCTGGTACGGGATCGTAATCGTCATCCTGTTTTCAAAAGGTGGGAAGACACGTGGTTAGCCACAAGGACTGTGGCCGCAGCCCTCCACGGGAGATCACTGCGATGAGGGAGACTGTAGACCTTGAGATGGGCAACGGAGAGCCACCCGGTCTGGCCCTCCAGGAAGTGAGGCAGCCCTGTTCCCTTACCATGGCAGCATATTTATGACGCTGGCGTTCTCGCTCTGCTTTGATCTCCATCTCAATGGCCTCGCGGATCGCAAGCTTGCAGGCACGCTGGCAGATTTCTGTGAGATCAGCCCCCGAGAAGCCATGCGTGATCTTGGCGAGATAATTCAAGTCCACATCCTGTTGAGAAAGGCACATTGGGCGTTTATACACGACCCCTAAGCTGCACTGCAAATGGCTCCCAGCTCCGGAGCTTAGAAATGTTTCCCCACCAGCTCCAGAGTTTAGAGAAAATTAAGTGCGACCACGCCCCCATAAGCGCGAAAGGCACATTGTCTTGATGGAGTGCATTGCCATCACTGAGCACTGTTGTTGTTGTTTTTTTGCCTGCTTTAAGAACCCCCTCAACCAAGTAAAGGGACACTCCCTCTCTTTCTCGTGCCAGATATGTCCTTATTGGAAAGCAAGGGTGGATGGCTAGACGGGGTGGGTTTTGGGCTGCTGGTGGGCGGGGGGGGGGGGGCAGACTTAATCGAGCCTTCAATTTGAGCATCTCGGTTTCCACATCTCCATCCCGTTTGCAACTCTGCCTTAACTGACCTTGGCGATAGGTGACTTTCGCAAGTTGGCCTGGAGGATAGCGACGCGAGATTTCTCATCAGGCAAGGGGATGTAGATCAGCTGGTCCAGGCGCCCTGGGCGGAGGATGGCTGGGTCAATGATGTCTGGTCTGTGGACCAAACAGACAGGTCAGTTCAAGGCTCATATAGAGAGGCTTCCTCCACTCTAGAAATGGGACTCCACATCCGAACTCTGGAAGTGCACAGGCACAATCATTGGGGGGGGGGGTGTTTAATTTTTGAGCCTTTCCCAACTAGAGGCATTCTAGATGAACCACGACTCCTGCTAGCTCCTAACCAGCTGATTTATCCTGACTGGGGATAATGGGAAATACAGTCTGGAAACAGCTGGTGTAGTTATTCTTACTAATCTAGTACCAACAGCTTGTCCCCAAAGCACTGCTTTCCATTTCACTTTCTCCCCCACTCCCCGCCCCAAGAGATTTAGTTGATCCCCCCCCCCCCAATTGTGCCCATAGACCTTAGCAGTGCAGATGCAAACAGAACCTTGCAGCTCAGGGGGGTCCTGAGACAAATAATTTGTTTCTGCTTAAACGCTGTGGATGGTCCCCACCAGAGCACACTCATGGAATAAACTGCTGAATGGTGAGTCAAGATGTATGATATATGAATCCCTTTGATTCGAAAAATCTATAGTACTCTAATTAGGACTAACAATTGATTCAGTTATGTTTACTTATTTGTTCTACTTATAATTCTCCCCCTACACCTTTCTGCAAAGAAGAAGAGGAGGAGGAAGAGGAAGAGGAAGAAGATGCAAAGCACACCAGCAGAATAAAACAAATTTTGTGGCAGAGTTCGTGCCCTCCCTTTCATCACCTCCTTGTGGAAGTCTCACCTGTTGGTGGCACCGATGATGAACACGGTCTTCTTGTTGGTCATGCCATCCATTTCGGTGAGGATCTGGTTGATGACTCTGTCAGCGGCACCCCCTCCGTCCCCTGCTCCACCACCCCGGGATTTGGCAATGGAGTCCAGCTCATCAAAAAAGAGGATACAGGGAGCAGCCTGCCGGGCCTGGGGAGCAGAGGACGCGTGGGTGAGATGGGGAGGGAGGAGGAATGAGCAGGTGCCCAGTCCTCAGAGGACCCACATCCTTATGACGGAGCCCATCTCAGCTCTGGGTGATACTAGCTTCTCCTCCCCAGGCTGACGCTTCTGAAGAAATGACGCACAGGTTGGCTAGTGCCCACCCTGGCCTGAAGGAAATGAAGAGCTCAAGTCGGGATGGACATTGTACAGCCCATAGAGCCCCACTGAATGAAGTCCATCCCCCTCTCCCCACCGCTACCCTATCCTCAGAAAACAACTTTTCTCATCCTTTGTCTCGTCCTTAAAGGGGGGGCAGTCATGGCAGCAGCTCTTGGTGGGGCATCTCGATGCTTCCTTTTGGGAGCTTGCACTTTTTGAAGGAGAGGCAGTGTGGTGCAGGGAGTAGAATCCTGGACTAGGATTTGAGGGTTTGAAACCTGCTCTGCCACGGAAGCCCACTGGAGAGGGAGGTGGCCATGATAAAAGTACTCCTTAAATATCTTGCACACCGTTACATCCCACTGAGGCTTACTATATATTGAATGCAACTAAGTGGGACACAACATAGCCTCTTAAAAGGCCAGAAATAGCTTTCTTTTTAAAAAAAAGTATTGAAAAGGGGTGTAAATATGTGGTAGGGGGCAGACCTCCAATCACTGCCTTTCCCAAGTTTAGGGATTGAATTCAGTGAATTCCAAAAATAAATAAATAAAATAAAAATAAAATAAAATAAAATAAACAAAAACAGGTTCAAATCAAACCAATTAATTGTGAATGCTTTCCGGGCAGATGTTCAAGGTGCTACAAAAAACAAGGGCCTTAAGGGAGAGTAAAGATTTGCCCATCTTCATGGCTGAGTGAGATGCAAAATCCTTATAAAATGCAACATTCCAGGAATGGCTTTCCCTTAGCCATTTAAAAAAAAAACCTCTGGAATCTCTGCTGTAACATCTTTCAAACTCCTCTGGGCTCTTTAACAGCCTCTTTCATTTCCCAAGCTTTTTTGTTAAATGGGCTATTAGTAAGTAGCTGGATCCTCCCATTCATCCATTCCCTCCTCCTCTGTCTCTGCCTCCACGCCCCACATCCACCTTGTCAAAGACATCCCGGACGTTGGCCTCGCTCTCTCCAAACCACATGGTGAGCAGTTCGGGACCCTTGATGGAGATGAAGTTGGCCTGGCATTCATTAGCAATGGCCTTGGCCAACAGGGTCTTGCCACATCCGGGAGGTCCATAGAAGAGCACGCCTCGAGATGGAGTCATTCCAAACTTCAGGAACTTGTCAGGATATTCCACTGGGAACTGGTGAAGGGAAGAGAAAGGGCAGCGGGGGGGGGGTTAAGGCACTGATATGGTGACCTTTTATTATTTACTGTATCATTAGTGAACCCTCCTCCTTGACATTTCCACAGTAGGGCGTTTTAGACTTTAGGGGCCTATCAACATGAAAGCATCCCATCCCCAACCCAGATCCATCTTCTACTTTTCTTGAGACAGGGGGACCTCTTGGCCTTTCATAGAATCATGAAAGAGTGAGGTTGGAAGAGGCCTAAAAGACCACCAAGTCCAACCATTTGCTCCATCCAGGAATAGAAATCAAAGGATATCTGCCAGGTGGTTGTCCAGATTTCTCTTGAATGCCTCCAGTGCTGGAGCACTCACCACCTCTTAAGGTCATTGGTTCCATTGCCATATTCACAAAACTCTACCCTGGAAACAGAATATACAAATCATTAGAGGGCGGGGAATGGTATTTTCCCTGATATTCAGAGTGCTGGGAAAAGCTGCTCTGGGTTCTGGGTTCAGGGGGGCTGGAAGAGTTGATTTCCATTAACTTCATACCCATCGTTGCACATCCTGCACTCTGGGATGAGGCAACGATGTATGACAGGTGTCGTCCAATTTTAAATATCTAAAAAGTCACAGGGTTCTCTTAACTCAGCCCATCGTTGGAAGGCTGGAGCAAAGCCATGAAGGTTTTGCTTCAGCCTTCCTTGTCTTACATATCCACTCAGCTGGACTCTAAAGCAATATACAGTACTTAATATTGCTAAGGCAAAGCTTGGGAACCAACAGCCCTTCCATACATTTTTTGAAGTACAACTCCAATTATACTGGGACTGATGGGAAATGGGATCCAATTGCCTTGGGAAGGGGTGGGGTGCCGCTTCCTCATCCTTATGGCAGAGAGTACCATCAAATGCAGACAATGTGTTTACAAATGCCCCTCTCTCTCTCTCTTTCTCTTTCTCTCTCCCTCCCTCTCCCCGGTTTTAGGCCAGAACCCTATTACTGTTGTACATCAGCCTAAGTCAAACAGTGTAAATCTCAGTGAACTGCTGCTAGTTAGGAAGATGGCATTTCCATTCCTGGCTATGTACTCATTGCGTGACTTGGAAAACAGCATGCATCACAAGAATTGATTCTTTAACCAGCTGCAATTTGCCACTAATGTTTACACCATTTGACTTATTGCCATCATCCATAAGTTAATGGAGTATCTGGAGGTCCCTCGTTCGTGGTCCTAGGTAGAGAGGTGACTTGACAGAACATAACATGTACTGCATGTAACAGGATTTGGGCCATTCAGACCCAGCCTCAAATGCTCCTGCATGGATGTTATGCTTGGTGGTTGCGTGTATGTACAAAAGCGGATCATACCTGTGTTTCATATTTTGGGAGGATACATCTGACAAAGGTGACTGCTACCAGCTCGGCCTTTTGGACTCCTGAGTCCCGAACCTTGTTTCTAATTGCTGACTTGACTCCCCAGAAGCGGGAGGGGGCACCACAGTTTCTGAGACTGTGGCTAAGGTCTCACGTGGAGACCATTTGCTGATTATCACCATCTTCCCCCAAACACCTCTTGGCAACTTCTGTACTGACCTGCTTTGCATTACACTTCACAGTGTAAGTTCAGCAGCCATGATCTCAAGTGGGAAACCTTAAAACCTGCCTTCTTCTTTGGACAAAGTTCCAGTGGACCAGAGGCCTCTGCACAAATATGAAACCATGAATGGTGCTGCTTCTTTTCCTACTCCTTCCATAGCTACTCGAGTTGTGGGCTGGTTTGAAATCCCTTCCCTCTGTTTCTACTGACCTGAACCAGCTCCTGAAGTTCCCGCTTGACCTCCTGCAGGCCCCCGATATCATCCCAGCAGACCTGGGGCACCTCCACAACAGTCTCACGTAAAGCTGAAGGGTTGCTTTGGCCGAGGGCCCACTGCAAAGCAGGAGAAAGAGCAAGGCAGCAGCATGATGGTCAGGGCCGTGAGCACAAAGGACTGTCTCTCTCAGCTTCTCTGACAGAGGCCAACCATTCCCTTAGGTAGCTGTTGTGAGTTTTTCAGGCTGTTTAGCCGTGTTCTAGAAGTTTTTCCTCCCTGACATTTCGCCAGACTGTGGCTGGCATTTTCAGGGGGTAAGGAGCTCAGGGAATTAAGAGTTCTCTCTGGGGTTGTTCCCCGGGCTCCTTGCCCTCTGAAGATACCATCTCCAGAGTCTGGCGAAACGTCAGGAAGAAAAACTTTCAGAACACGGCCAAACAACCTGAAAAACTCACAACAGCTATAGGATCCCAGCCGTGAAAGCCTTCGAGAATACATTCCCTTAGGGTCCATTTATCTCTCCATTCTTTCCACACAAGGACACCAGAGCAGCTCAGTTTAGGCTAGCAGCGACCTGGTCACAATTCTAGGCAATTTGCCGCTCTGGAGGCAGCATTTCTGAGGGAAATGGCTTTTGGCTCCTGGGGAGAAGACACAGGGTGTGGAGATGTCTGCACACCTGCAATGGGAAGGATGTTCTAAACAGAGCACAAGGAAACTCTTGGGATTAAATCATGTGGATCATGGATCGGAGTTAAATTCTCTTTTGGGAACATGTATGCTTCCCTCACCCCTCACCCCAGCTGACCTCAGGTACTCTTAGGGGGTGGTTACAGTGGGATTTGCCTCATTGTTTGGTGGGTAGGAATTCTGTGGGGGTTGGGCTGGTTCACTCCTTTTGCTGGCGATGAGATGATGTAAGTGCCAGTGCAAACCAGTCCATCACAGCTTTCCTACCCACCCCCTTCTGGGTTTCCTACTCTTTTAAAGTTGCAGGTAGGATCACTCCACTTTGGTTCATCAGGTATGATCACTGGGATCAAACTAAAGTAAGTCTTCCTGCTTTAAATTTTCCCATCTGGTTTCAATGTCACAAAATAGTTAAGCTTCGCCACTTAAAGATATTGGGAAATTAAAAACTTTCTCTAGTCCTCTGAGAAGGGGCAGAGGAAAGAGGCAAAAGTGTTTTTTAAAAAGCCTATAAGGGAAGCACGGATGTGCTATACCTTTTTGAATTGTTTTTTCAAATTGAAAGCTTCCTCCCAGAAGGAGGATATAAGAAGGAGCACAGGAGGGTTTTAGTTGTTTTGATTGTTTGTTTTCTTAAGGGAGGGAGGCCCGATAAGGTCACTTGAGTTGTCTATGCATACCAGACCTCTATGCAACCTTCAGCCACCCTATTTACCTGACCCCATCCTGCACCAACTCAGCCACATAGCCAAACCCCACCTCCTCAGCTGATCAGCCACTCACCAGGCCCAGCTTGCTACCTTTTCCCACCTCCTTGGCTAATCTCCCAGTCACAAGCAAGAGCACAAACTTCTATGCCTCACCTTCTTGTTTTTGTGGGCGGCCAGTAAGGATGGCGGAGGAGAGAAGCTTGAACTTTTACTGGGCCTGGAAAATCAATTGAGGGGGTGCAGGAAGCTGGCATGCTGGGCCTGTTGAGTAGCTAAGTCAGAGGAGGCAGGATAGGGGAGCAGCAGTACCTATTCTGCCACTTTTACGAACTGGCATGAACTGGTTCGTGCCCATCTCTACTAAGGATATTTTGGGCTACATGTCCCACAAGCCTTTATCACTGGTTATGTCTGGCTGTGGCTCCAAGACACTGAAAACGGAATGATTGAAATGGTAATGGTTCTTTCCACTCCTGCCTGGTTTAGAGCAGACAATCTGAAGCTGTTTGGAAATTGCAAAGACAGAGAAGTTCTAAAAAACAGTATACTTTTAAACTAGCAGAGTAAGAAGCAGGCAATGGTTTTCATTCCATTTATGTTAAACTATCAGTTCTTCATATTTTGAGAGCTCTCTTTTTGTAAAACACACACACACACACACACACACACACACACACACACACACACACAAGAGCCAGTTTTAATGGATGAACCCCTTTGTTCACTGGCACCTTGCTAATGGCCTGCCCAGGCTGGCCTACCTGGAAGTCATCCATGGTGACAGCCATGGAGTTGAGGATGTCAGCGTCGATAGTGTCATCCTCCAGGTCAATGACACTCATCTTCTTGCGGATTGCCTGGAGTGCTGCCTCTGAACACAATGCTGCCAGATCAGCACCCACGTGCCCATGTGTCTCGTTGGCCACCTGCAACCACAGACCGCATGTGTCAGAGAGGTTTCTCAGTGAGAGGGGTGGGGAATCATCCCCCCAGAGAACTTCTTTTGGAAAAGGCTCCAAGTTCCTGTAGTACCTTCTACAGGAAGTATTTCTGCACCTGCTTTAGGGAGCCATTAGCCACCACTGGAGGTATAGCCAACATAAATGTGTTGGTTGGTTAAGCCTCCTATGTAGAGAACCCTGTAACTCTGCAATGACTGTCCACCCTCCGGTTTCTCCACAGCTACAACTATCCTTTTCTCCAGCTGGAACAAGCAGTGACAAAGTCCTGACTTTGCATGTAGCAAGTCCCAAATTTCATCTCTAGGATTCTCTGGGAGAGCTGGGGAAATAACCTTTCAGGAAATCTGGAATCCTGCTATTAGCCACTGCTGATAATACCAGAGCAGAAGGACCAGTATATAGTCTAATACAATATAAGCCTGTTCCTCATATCCCTATACAAAAATATATCCTCTGACATAGAATCTCTTGTAGAACTGTCAATTTCCTTTTCATGCTCAAGGACGTGTGCTCTGAAGACTCTCTTGGTTTCCTGAACAACCCACCACCCTTGTTCCTAAGCCTTCTCTGAAACTCAACTCTGTTAAAGACGAGGCAGGAAGTACAGGCCTTTACAGACCACATCAAGAGTGGCAAGATGACAACAGGCTGGCTTTCCTGGATTGTGCGTCAGACATCATCATGTGCAGGGTACTTTTTCAACCCAATACAAACCTCTTGATGGTGAAATTCCTGATTAATTTGGAAAACGATATCCTTAGAAGGCTTTCCACTAAATAACTGCAAAGTCTGAGCCTCTGTATTTGAGCTGTAATAGCTCCTTATAACATACACTTCTTGCTGCGTTAACTACGCACTAGTATTCAGGAAAAAATAAATAAATACTGCCCTGAGCACATAACCACCCATGCATCTTTGGCAATCCCATGGATTTCCCCCCCCCCCCCCCCCGGTCTCCCTGCAGGCACCCACTCCCTGGCCTTTACCTTCTCTAGGTCCACATCATCAGCCAGTTTCATATTCTTGGTATGGATCTGCAAGATTTCCAGCCTTCCCACTGAATCTGGAATCCCAATGTCAATTTCTCGGTCAAACCGCCCTGCCGAAGAGACTGCAAAGTCTGAGCCTCTGTATTTTGAGCTGTAATAGCTCCTTATAACATACACTTCTTGCTGCGTTAACTACGCACTAGTATTCAGGAAAAAATAAATAAATACTGCCCTGAGCACACAACCACCCATGCAGGCACCCACTCCCTGGCCTTTACCTTCTCTAGGTCCACATCATCAGCCAGTTTCATATTCTTGGTATGGATCTGCAAGATTTCCAGCCTTCCCACTGAATCTGGAATCCCAATGTCAATTTCTCGGTCAAACCGCCCTGCCAAAGAGAGACGAGCACTAAGTCTGTATCATACTCCTATTCACCGAAGAGAGAACCAGTCCACTTATGGTAGAGGATACGTTAAGGTGTGCAGTTTAGCAGCAGAGAGCTGTGGAGGCTATGGCCTAAAACAGGGGTGAGCAATCTCCAGAGGTCCAGGGGCCACACAGGCCTTTGCCTGGAGAGTCCACAACCGTCCCCACCACATCTACCCTCCAAATGTATTTTTATGGATATCGGTATAGCATACTCTCTCTTTTTCAACTGATAAAGCTTCCTTGCACCTTATAGCAAACCCCACCCCTAAAGGAGCATGAGGCCTCCATGGGCACTTAAAGCATATCCAATTACAGCCAAGACAGAGGGCAGAAAGGGACTTGCTGCAACCCACTTTTTAAAGATCAAAGGAGGGATGGAACGCCTAGGGGTCTGCAGGTGTAGTTGGGGGGGGGGAATGTTTGGGCCTCTAGGGAGCAGCAAGCAGTCCCTGGGCTGCCAGATTCCTACCACTCACTGACAGAGTTAAGCAGGAATGAAACAGATGGACGACCAGGCAGCACCTGGAGATGGGTTAAATGAAAGCAGGCTCCACTTTATGTCCCAAAAGATGCTCTGGGTCCCTAGTTTGATTCTGAATGGACTGGAGGCCCAACCCCATGAAGGAGAGCTCCCAGAGGAGCGAGACGGGGGGGGGCTGCCATGGTCTCCTACCAAAGCGGCGCAAGGCGGGGTCAATGCTGTTCGGTCGATTGGTAGCTGCCATAACGATCACGTGGGAGCGCTGCTTGAGGCCATCCATGAGGGTGAGCAGCTGGGAGACAATACGGCGCTCTACTTCTCCGTGGGTCTGAAATAGAAGGGCAGAAGGGAGGTCAGGACCCTTGGGCGGGGTGGGGGGGGATCAGTTCTGGCTGCCTTCCTAGAAAAACGACCACCAAGAACACTGAGCACCAAATCTTTGAGCACAGCACCATCTAGTGGCAAATAAACAAGCCCAGGTATCTGAGGACTACCCAGAACAGGTGTGTGGTGTGTGTGGGTGGTGTGCATGGGGGCTCCTCTTGGGGAGGGTAGTGGTGGATGGGGTCCTTCTCCCTGCCAATCAAAACATTATGGAGCGTTGACACCCACAGAACCACAAGCCCTGTTCCAGCAAACCACTGGGAATGGATCCACCCCCCTCAGGTGTTTTGCTCTCTGCTTACCTTCTCCCTCTTGGGCGCAATGGCATCCAGTTCATCAATGAAGATGATGGCTGGAGCGTTCTTCTCTGCTTCTTCAAAGGCTTTGCGCAAGTTGCTTTCTGACTCCCCAGCCAGTTTGCTCATGATTTCTGGGCCTGTGGAAGAACAAGAACAAGTAAAAGCGGGCGCTCTGGACCAATCTCCCTAACGTTTCAGAAGAGGTGAGAGGGTAGCTACGGCGTGACTGGCAAAGAACACCGACAGCAAGGTAGTAGAATACGCGATGGCAGTCTGGCAAGTGCCTACTTTCAAAACAGCCCACAGTCTGTAAGCTCCCTGGGCCAGGGATCTGTCTTCCCTGTTGTGTCTGTCTATAAAACACTGTAGACACCAAAGGCTCTTGGATTACCCTAGAATCATAGAATCATAAGTTGGAAGAGACCTCAAGGGCCATCCAGTCCAACCCCCTGTCATGCAGGAAACCCCCCACCCCCACCCCCCACTTGTGTCTTTCTGGCGGGTGGGGAGGTTGGGAGCAGGACATACCAGATGGAGGACTCCCTTTTCCAAGGGTCTCCCTCCGAATCATGCTCACCATTGATAAGGAAGAAAAAGGCTCCTGTTTCGTTGGCCACCGCACGGGCCACGAGTGTTTTTCCAGTGCCCGGTGGGCCGTAGAGAAGAATCCCTCGGGGAGGCTGAGGAAGAAAGACAGGAAGCAGAAGAGCCGTCTAAAAGGCACGCCTGGGCCAAGGAACAGAGACCCCGGGCCATGGGGGGGAGGGGGGGCAAGGGAAGGAAGCACCACCCAAGGAGACACCCAGGGCAAGAAAGGCTGTTTGCTCTTCTTTCAGAGGAATAAATTCCAAGGGCACTCGGGCACCGCAAAGAAAGGCAGAGGAAATGCCTGTATTTGCCTGGGGGTGAAAGGCCAGCAAAAAAAGGGGGGGGGAGAGAGAACACCTGGGGCGAGTCAGTTATGGCCTGGCCTTCCCACTTCCCCAGTTGTACCTTCACACCAATCGCTTTGAAGAGGGCTGGGTGTCTCAGCGGGAGCTCCACCATCTCCTTGATCTGGGCTAGTTGTTTACGGCAGCCCCCAATGTCATCGTAGCCCACGTCGTTGAGGCTCTCCTCTTCATCCTGAGAGGACAGAGACCGGGAGGTGAACATCAAGTGCACCAGGACAGGACCCAGTCTTGGCCAGCCTGTATCAAAGACCCCCATGTCCAGTATAGGTTGAGAGGGCGGAGTGGAGGTGGGTGGGGGGTTTCTAGTCTCCCGCCTCCCTTTCCCACCCATTTTCCTTGGTCACCCTTCCGCTGCAAATCCCAAGCCTGTCGTGGACATCTCAGAGCTCCACACATACCTCCCGTTTGATGGGTTCCCCCTCACAGTGGATGATGGTGTCAGGAGCCACAATGCAGTGGGGGCTCGGGTCTACCTCAACAACCTTAAACTCCACAGCCCTCATTCCGCCTCGCACAAGGAAAATGTCACCTGGGAAGAAAAGAGAAATTGTAGCGTGAAATTAGTAATTCTCCTCATCAGAGTTCAGTCCTGAGCCTGCAACATTATTCAAAACAATTAATACATTTAGAAATATACAATGCACGGACCTTCCCATTACTCATTGTTTAACAAATAATGAATTAGTAACGGGTTATTTGCGGATTATTTTAAGATATTGACAATCATTTGTTGAAAGCCTGAAAAACAGGAAAAAGGGCAAGATGGCTACTTCCCCGTGGCTTTAAAAGAGAACAGCCCAAAGTTGTAGGACTAACAAGTAATGCTACATTCAAAAATGTACATGTCAGTGTTAATATAGGAAAAAGAGAAATCGTAATGCTATTTTTATCCCTAAAACAATGCATTACATTAACATTGTTACTGGTAATGCATTACTCCCAAGTCCTGGTCGAGTCACGATGCCCTGCGATAAAGATAAAGTGATGGTAACACATGGGTGAAATACAAAGGGCAATTCCCACCTCTAAGAAAAGAGGAACTAGAACCCAGATCTGAGGTGGACTGCTGGCTTTCTTCTCCCGCCCATTCCACATTCAGGATGAGCAGGTTAGGGAAGGCTCTGGGCAAGGAACCTTTCCCCATGCCAGGGGCTGATCTCAGATCTACTTGGAATTCTCCACCATATTATTGGTGTCTTCCCTTCTCCCACTGGCTGGATACCTCAGAGAGTTAGCAATCTGGCTGCAGTGTCAGAGGCTGGGAGTTCAAATCGCCACTGTTGTCACAGAACAACCAGCCTGGGTGGCCTTGGGCAAGCTGCCACAGTCCCAGGGTGCCCCCCCCAGAATATGGGAATGGTCCAAGAACTCTCTACCTAAAAACAACCCTGAACAAGGTTGCCATAAGTCAGAACATACTTGATCATCATCATCATCATCATCATCATCATCAATAATTTCCCTTCTCCCACAGCCCAGTGCAAGGGGAGAGAAACATACCATCATACCTTCTTGAACACACCTGAAGCTAAGGAGGGTCAGACTACTTTAGGATTTGGAAGGGACACCAGCAGGGAGTAACAGATAAGGTTGGGAGAGGAAATTTTTTATTTAAAGGCACTCTGGAGAGTCAGGGTTGCCACCCAGAGTTGCTGTGAGGTCGATGGATGGATGGATGGATGGATGGAGAGAGAGAGAGAGAGAGAGAGAGAGAGAGAGAGAGAGAGAGAGAGAGAGAGAGAGAGAGAGAGAGGAGAGAGGGAGGCCTGGTGGACCAGGTCTGTTCCATGGACTGGAGGCTTCTCACTGCTCATTTCAGTAGTCCTGTTCCTCCTCACCTTTGTGGACAGGTCGGTAGGCTTCCAGAAAATAGGGCTTGAGGTAAACTTCAAAGAGGTTGCCGGTCAAGCCTACGATTGTGTCATCGATAGGGAGGACATGGATTCGCTTCCCATACTTCACATCTGGACAGGCCTGCACACTGTACAGAGAAAGGGTCAGCTGGCCACCATAAGACAGCACAGGACACATATGCATTCTAGGACATCCTGAATACCCTGGAAACGCAATCTACTAGCAGCTCACACTGTCAGTTTAATGCAGCAGCCCACCTTCTATTGAGATCCCCAAGTTTAAAGCCAAGTCCCCATGATGCAATTGGTATATATATATATATATATCAATGTACATAATGGTAATTATAAACAGTTAGAGCTGTTTTCCCCTAGCTGTCTTCTCCTAGTATGTTTTGGATTGTGTTTCAATGAAAGCTGTCTTATCAGATTGTTCTGTTTTGCTCTTGATTATTGTTTTGTGTCAAACAGAGATGGGCCTTTTGTTTCGGAAGGGGTCCGTTTCCAAAATGAAACACAGAAGCACAGCTGCTGTTCAGTACCGGGACCCACCTTCCAGAACAAAATCAACCAGTCTCTTACCTTGTTTTGGGCCGCGCGGGACTAAACTCCAATGAGGAAGCAGCCTCTGACGCGTCATCTTTCACTCTCCCTGGCGCTGGCCTATCAGGAGCTGTGCAGGGACATGCATAATCCCACCTCCCTGTCTGACTGACCAGCGCCCAGGAGAGTGAAAGATGATGCGTCAAAACATGGTAAAAGACTGGTTGATTTCGTTCTGGAAGGTGGGTCCCGGTACCGAATGGCAGCTGTGCTGCTGTGCTTCATTTTGGAACCAGACCCCTTCCGAAATTAAATGCCCGTCTCTAGTTGTAAACAGTCCGGAGTGGCCCCATTGTCAGATGGGTGATCTATAAATAAAAATATATAAATAATTTACCCTCCCACCACCTGCTCCCAAAGCTCTGATGCAAAGGATACCCATGGCTCTCCATCAGCACCCTACCCAGCTCAATTCTAATCCCTCAGCTTTCCTGTCAGCCTCACAACTTGGGCCAACCTCACCTGACTACATCTCCAAGACGCACACGGAGGTTGTTCCGGGTTACACGGTTCATGCGAATCTTCTCGGTGTGGCAGGAATCATCTGTGAGAACAATGCACACAGTCTCCCGACGTTTCTTTCCCTTCAGGAGCACTGTGTCTCCTCGGAACAAGTGCAGCTCCTCCATCTTGGCCTGCAGAGAACCAAGAAAATGGCTGTACATCTTTGTTTATGACAGTGTTCTTGTGCCCATCTGTGTGAGAATAAACACAGTATACTTTTCCACATCTATTATGTGTGGTGCTCCTTTGCTCCTAGAGAAAAATCAAGTCTGAGGTTACCCTTTTTAAATTTCTGATATGTCCCTGAGCTCATATGTCATCTCTTTGCATCAGTTTGGCATATTTCTGCATATATAGATTATACATGTGTACTTCTCAGTGTTGATGAGAATATTCAAAATCTCTTATTGCATTCATATACACAGGAATATTCATCAGCAAATTTCTTATGGCGACAGACTAAATATGAGGCCAAGTGTTCCTATCTAGGATGCTAGATGTGAATACTTAGTCTCATGTTTAGTCTGTCATAAGTCTGTTGATGTTGTTTCCAAGTTCTTCTGTCTTTATCTTCTTCCGCTATTGGATGTTATCTTTCCATATCCTTCCTTCCTTCCTTCCTTCCTTCCTTCCTTCCTTCCTTCCTTCCTCCCTCCCAGCATATTCTCTCTCTTCGGCTCCACCTCCTCACCCCTGTCAGTTGTCACTTTTCATGATTTTCCGGCTTTGTCCTCTTCACATCATCTGCTCTCACCTTCACTTGCTATGCACTCAGAAATCAGCACTGATATGGGAAGTTGCCTCATGCTGCACCAGACCTGTGGTTGTCCATCCAGCCCCAGTACTATCTATCTATCTATCTATCTATCTATCTATCTATCTATCTATCTATCTATCTATCTATCTATCTATCTATCTATCTATCTATCTATCTATCTATTGGCCTCACAGGCACTCTGTGTGGCAATCCTGACTCTCCAGAGTTCCTTTAAATAAAAATTTCTCCTCCCAAACATATCTGTTACCCCCTGCTGGTGTCCCTTCCAAATCCTAAACTGGGCTGACCCTCCTTAGCTTCAGGTGTGTTCAAGAAGGTATGGTGGTATGTTTCTCTCCCCTAGCACTCCTAATGCCCCATGTTCTTCCCTTCACTTGCCCTGTATCAAGATATCAGCATTACACACAGCCTTGCCAGGACCACATCTAACAGGAAACAGCAGTGAGCCCATGCCAACCGCATAGCTAATCACAGAAAAGGATGGGGATTTTTCATACTTGAGACCAGCACTATGCTATGGCAGGAACACAGAGCAATGTCAGTGCTTAAGCTGAAAAGAAGAAGAAGGAAGAATGGAACAAACACACCCACCCAGAGCTATGAGAAGCACAGGGATGGTTAAATGACACCTGGGTGGTGTTTCATCTTGTTTTGCAGGAGGACAGGAGGGTTGGGAAACATTTGCCATGAGTCACCCACTTTTGCTGCTCTTCTCTAGCCACTGTTTTGCTCTCAACTCAGGATGCAACAAGCTGTCAAAAGTACTAAATCACTTGTATCGAAAAGTGCTCTGGGGTCTGTGCGGGGGAGGAGTTCATTCCCAGAGGTGGGCAACATGCTGCCCAAGGTTTGCGTGTGCTCCCAAGGGCTGCCCTGTGCCCCCCCAATATCCCATCCCAAAGTGTGGGGTGGGTGGGCTTGGTGGCATAATTCTGATTTAGCCTTTTTAAAGTTAATTTCTATATTGGGGGAAAAAACATGGACTCCTGGCCGCAATGGCAGCCTTAGAAGGTCCATAAATGGCACGTGCAATTCCCCAAACCTCTGGAGGCTGTCCATCCACTCCAAACCCAAACAGATGTCTTCAAGGACTTTAAGGGCTGCAAAGATGCCTCTCGGCTGGAGGGTTTGGACTATGACTCTCACAAGCTCCAGCAAACACGGCCAAAGGCCAGAGACTTTGAGCATCGGCACGTGATATAGCCTTGGAAGGTGCCAGGCGGCCTGAGGCTTAGGCCTAGCTTGAAGTATCCTGGAACTGAGGGTAAAAAAATACATTTGGGTTATGTGTGGTATGAGTACAATGTGATTCACTTGACTTGTTTTCCCCTGATAAACCATCCCATAAATCATAGGCAAGAGTAAATATAAATATTCCCATTTAAACTAGCCAGATCCGGGGGCCGTGGGGTTCATTTGGATCCAGACGTATGGTTTATTTGTTGCAGGATTTGAGGAAATGGGCAGAGTGGGCCAGCTGTGGAGTGGAGGCCATTGTCTAAAAAGGTGATCCACTTTATTGTGGAACAATAACATTGGGCTACTAAAGCAGCGGGATTCTGTTTACCTGGGTCAGGTTCACCACACTATTGTCTTCATTGGTGGATTCATCCACAATGAGGCGGTTGGGACGGTGCTTCTGGCGCAAGATGGCTGTGGAATAATCTTCTCCTTTTGAGCTGCAGGAAAGAACAGGGGAGAGAGAAGGTGCCTTGGGCTCATGAACGTGCAGATATTATGGTGGAGGAAAGAGTCCAGAAAGATAAGATAGTCAGAATTTTCCCCATGAGACACCATGAGAACGATGTCACCCTTTTACCGGTAGAGTAAAGGATTGGGAACTGCCAGCCCATGTGCCAAATATGGTTCCTTGAGTTTTGCCAACCGGTCAGCACAATCCTTCAGCTCCTATCAGTGCCTGGGGATGACGGGATATTTATAGAGCTTTAACTTTTAAACAACTTCACAGAGACCACAGCTGAACAGTTCACAGGCATTTTGCAAGGTATTGCATGGGACTGACCTGTGCACTGGGCTCTTTTTGTGCTTGGTAGAGGTGGTGGGACTATGAATTTGTAAGGTTTATGTTAGGCCCCATTTCTTTTACCACTGGCCTCCCGCTCCCTTGGCCCTGCTCTCTTCTGGAATGTACTCGCTTGGCCTTGCCTCAAATTGGAACTCAAGTTCTAAGCAAAAGAGTTACTGCATCTCTCTTCCAATCTGCATCCCAAAGGGGATCCATATTCCAAACATTATCCAAGACAAACATGAGGAATGTGAACCCTTGAAGAGGAACTCTCCAAGAATACTCCAGGAAGGGGCAGCCCCAAAATATAAGTCTACATAGCAACTTTCCAGTAACCTCCATTACAGTGGAACCTTGACTTACGTCATTAATCCGTTCCAGTGGTCTAGACTTAAGTCAAACATGACTTAAGTCAAATGAACGTTTCCCATAGAAAGTAATGGGAAAGCGGATTAATCCGTTCCAGATGATGAAAAAGACCCCCGAAAACAGCAATTTATCACAAATTTGACTGGGATAGGAGATTCCTTCTGGGGATGTAAATGAAATGTCTCTTCAAAGAGAGGAGGAGGCAGTGGAATTATAGTCCACAAGTTATATGCCTCCACTTTTTAATGTTCATAGCAACAATGTCTAACATTTAAGTTTTACTGATTTTTAACCTGACGTTCCAAGTTCTGAACAACTCTAGGCTTACCATTAGAGTCCCACAACTTTACAGCTCCCCATCTAAAATGCTTCTATTGTGGACCAGACTTCTGCAGCCAGATTTTTTACAAGACTGAGCCGACTGTCTAACCAGCGAGGCCAGCCCCGAGCTCCCGGCCCTTCTTCTCCTCCGGTAGCAGCGGCGGCTTCGGTGAGGCCAAGGACCAGCTCCAGGTGCTGTGAGCTGGCCTCACTGAAGCCGCCACTGCCGGAGGAGGGGAAGAAGGCAGGAGCAGTTTGGAGGCAGCAGCCGCGATGCTGGGTTGTGGCTGCTGCCCAATTCCGGTGCCTTGCGCCGGAGCTCCGAGATGTAAGTCAAAGCCTGCGACTCAAGTCAAACAGGCCCCTTCTTGCTGCAAGTCAAATATGATGCAAGTCAAGCAGTATGTAAGTCAAGGTTCCACTGTACTGCCTCAACTGTCTTGTTTCTACTTTCAAAAACAAGGAAGCTGCCATGATCCTACTTGGGAATCATAAGCCTTTTTGAGAGTTGTAGTTACTTGGGAGGCACCCTCTGTAGCACCTAATGGACAGTGAGACCGTGACTCCAGTCATGTGATGGCAGAATGGGGGCGCACCCCCTGGGCATACCTGACGCTCGGAGTCATTATCCTTCTCTACATGGGTGAAATCTAGAGGTCTTGAGGCTTAGTTTTCTGAGCAGCACCTAACAGACTTCTTCCATGGAATTCCTGGAGAATTCTGGGGTCCGTTATCCCAAAATACAAACAAACGCACCTTAATGATGAACTGCAGAGAGGTTCAGAGGAAGGAGCAATACAGACATTTGTTTTACCCTAGGTAGCATTAACCACTGGGTCTCAAAAGGAGATAAAGGGATTCTTCAGCCCTCTGGCCATATATAACCACTGATGGTTCTTCAAACAGCTGGCAACGTCTTTAGCTATGATCTCCTATCAATGGATGGAGATAAGAGGATATTTACAGATCCTAAATCTTTTAAAAAATGCTACAGAGGACCACTGCAACTCCCACTATCCCTCACCATTGGTTATGCTGACAGGCACTGATGACAACTGTACCCCAACAACCTCCTGCCTGATGTTCATGTTGGATTCCAAAAAGGAATCAAGATCATACTGCAAATAAAAGATCATACTGCAAATAAAAGTTGGCTATTGGAGTGCACCAAATAATTTCAGATCGGTCTATTCTTTGCAGACTACAGTACAACAAAGCCATTGACTGTGTGTGTCATGCAAAGCTTCCCAAAGACATGAATGTGCCTTAGCACTTGATTGTCCTGATATACGGTCTGCACTGTGGACAAGAAACTAGGACTCAGACAAGATATAGGGAAACAAGAGTTGTTTTCTATAGATAAAGGAATCAGATAAGAATGTATTCCACCCTCCCTATCTGTTCAGTCTGTACACAGAATACATGATATGGGAAGCTGGATGAGATCCAGATGGAGGAGGAGTGGAAGCCAGTCAAAGAAACATCAATAATGTAAGACATGCAGATAGCTCCATGTTACTGGCAGAAAGCAGCGGTGACTTGAAATCAATTCTGATGAAAGTACCGTACAAGAAGTGCAAAAAGCAGGACTGCAGTTGAACATTGCAACGACAATGGTTACAAGTTCAGAGGAACTCCAGAACTTTAATGTTGACAATCAAGACACTGAAATTGTCAAATGTTTCATATGCCCCTGGAAGCAAAAATGATGACATCGAGACTGCAATACTCTGGGCATGTCATGATAAGACTATATATCTATATCTATATCTATATCTATATCTATATCTATCTATCTATATCTATATCTATATCTATATCTATATCTATATCTATATCTATATCTATCTATCTATGTATATATATATATCTATATATGCATGTTAGGGTGGATTTGGGTTTCTTCCCGTGTAGAAATCTGGTTGTTTTGGCGACGTTTCGACGAGGTCTCACTCGTCATCTTCAGGCTGGTGTTCTGGCTTCTTTCTTCTTGAAGCAGAGCGTGATCTCAGTAGAAGTCCTTCTATAAATACTGCTGGGGTGTGTGGTTTGCTTGCTCTGTTGCTGATTGTAGGTTTGTTTGTTCTTTTGTGATTTGCTGTGTGGCTGAGGTGATCGTTAAGGGCTTAACTGCTGGTGGGTTAGATGGCTGTTTAGAGACATCATGTGTGGGTGAGGTGCTGGATGTGTGTCTATTAGCCTTTTGTTTCTTAACGACCTTGGTGATGGGTGTTCTGGCAGCATCCTGGGCTTTGGTAGAGTGGGGTCCTGTGTCTTGTGAATTCATTTTGGTCTGGCTGCGTGTCTGTGGTCTCCCAATGTTTTTTGGCGTGTGTAAGTGTGCGCCATGTGGTGGCTGGAGTGGGGAGTAGCGGTAGATGGTGCAGTCGTGGTTTTGTTATTGGATGGTGGTTTCGTTTCATCTGTGGGAAGGGTCTGGGTTTGTGTTTGGTGTGGATGGAAGGTGGTGGCATCTTGTGTCCTTTTGGACCTGGTGTCAGTCTTTGTGACAGAGGCTCGTCTGTTGACCAGGGCTAGTTTCCAGATGTCTGGCAAGCGGGAGGTGTCATCACGTTTATTCATGTTGTTTGGGTGTTTCTCTATTTCAATGGCTTCCATGATTATTCGACTGTTGAAGTGTTCAGTTTTGGAGATGAGTTTGGTTCTTTTAAAATCAATTTCATGACCTGTTGTTTTTATGTGCTGGAAGAGAGAGGAAGATTTTTCTTCTTTTTTGACTGCGTTCTTGTGTTCTGCGATGCGTGCGCTTATTCTCCTGTTTGTCTGTCCGATGTATGTGGCTGGGCAGACTTTGCATGGTATTTCGTAGACTCCTTGGTTTTCTAGCTCAATCTTGTCTTTGGGGTTTCTTAAAATGTTGGCTATTTTTTGTTCGGTGCAAAAGGCTGTCTTGATGAAATTGATTTTAAAAGAACCAAACTCATCTCCAAAACTGAACACTTCAACAGTCGAATAATCATGGAAGCCATTGAAATAGAGAAACACCCAAACAACATGAATAAACGTGATGACACCTCCCGCTTGCCAGACATCTGGAAACTAGCCCTGGTCAACAGACGAGCCTCTGTCACAAAGACTGACACCAGGTCCAAAAGGACACAAGATGCCACCACCTTCCATCCACACCAAACACAAACCCAGACCCTTCCCACAGATGAAACGAAACCACCATCCAATAACAAAACCACGACTGCACCATCTACCGCTACTCCCCACTCCAGCCACCACATGGAGCACACTTACACACGCCAAAAAAACATTGGGAGACCACAGACACGCAGCCAGACCAAAATGAATTCACAAGACACAGGACCCCACTCTACCAAAGCCCAGGATGCTGCCAGAACACCCATCACCAAGGTCGTTAAGAAACAAAAGGCTAATAGACACACATCCAGCACCTCACCCACACATGATGTCTCTAAACAGCCATCTAACCCACCAGCAGTTAAGCCCTTAACGATCACCTCAGCCACACAGCAAATCACAAAAGAACAAACAAACCTACAATCAGCAACAGAGCAAGCAAACCACACACCCCAGCAGTATTTATAGAAGGACTTCTACTGAGATCACGCTCTGCTTCAAGAAGAAAGAAGCCAGAACACCAGCCTGAAGATGACGAGTGAGACCTCGTCGAAACGTCGCCAAAACAACCAGATTTCTACACGGGAAGAAACCCGAATCCACCCTAACATGCATACCTATACCCGTGAAAATCTACGAAAACAAATATCTATATATCTATATATATATATATATATTACTTGCTTCTTCTTAACATATTTGCTGTTGAAAGAAATGAGACACAAAAAAGTTGTAGGAAGATCAAGGGGAGTTAAAAATGGAAGAAAGCGTTGGAGGGCACGGACCAGGCCAGCTCTAACATTAGGCAGAGTGAGGTAGGTCTCTCTTTGGAAACTTTTAATGTCAGATTGCAGCAACGAAATAAAACGAAATAAAACGACTGCAGCAACGAAATAAAAAGACGCCTACTTCTTGGGAGGAAAGCAATGGCAAACCTAGATAGCATCCTAAAGAGCAGAGACATCACTTTGCCAACTAAGGTCAGGATGGTTAAAGCTATGGTTTTTCCAGTAGTGATGTATGGAAGTGAGAGCTGGACTATAAAGAAGGCTGATCGCCGCAGAATTGATGCTTTTGAGCTGTGGTGCTGGAGGAGAGTCTTGAGAGTCCCCTGGACTGCAAGGAGATCAAACCTATCCATTCTGAAAGAAATCAACCCCGAATGCTCACTGGAAGGACAGATTTTGAAGCTGAGGCTCCAGTACTTTGGCCACCTCATGAGAAGAGAGGACTCCCTGGAAAAGGCCCTGATGCTGGGAAAAATCGAAGGCAAAAGGAAAAGAGGACGACAGAGAATGAGATGGTTGGACGGTGTCATCGATGCAACCAAAATGAATTTGACAAAACTCCGGGAGGCAGTGGAGGATAGGAAGGCCTGGCGAGCTCTGGTCCATGGGGTCACGAAGAGTCGGACACGACTGAACGACTGAACAACAACAACAATGTCAGATAAAAGAAGAAGGGGGTACTTGTAGAATGCTCTGTCTTAAGTACAACTCAGGGGGCTTTTGGGATTTCATACATTGACTTGGCTTGCTCTTTCTCAGGGTACTAATGGGCTGGCTGGGATCATTAACACTCAATGGGCACATAGTTCAATTAGTCTCTTCCCCCCCACACACCTTACTTGATTTCTTTTCTTTTCTCTCTCTCTCTCTCTCTCTCTAAGAAAAGGAAAGGAGGAAAACCCTGAGAGGGCCACAAATTCAAGATAGCCACATCTGGATGTCTTATAAAATTGGGTGATTAAGGCAGTGAGATTGAACAGTCAACAGGTAATCGGGAAGTCCCCAGCATTTTCCCTTAAGAGGTGAGCAGCTGAATAGAACAACTTAATATCTTTATTATTTATTAATTTATTTATTACACTTCTTAACCGCCCGATTTTCCCCATAGGGAACTCAGGGCGGTGAACAGACGTCACCCAAAGGTGACTCCCCAAATACAAAAAATCCCCACAGCCTAACCAATCAGAACCTAACAAAACCTAAAGACGACTGTTTATTGGCTGCAATCCTGTCCATTAGTGTAGCACTTCCTAGCTAGGGTAGGCCTACTGACACAGTAGAATTTAGTAACCCCCCACAATAAGGAGCAGGAGTTCTGTCACTGGCACTCGGAAGGGAATGCCTCCTCTCTGATCCCTCTGGCCAAGTGGCCTCGCTCTTCTAGAAAAGCCTTGCGCGCGAGGGAACGTCTCTCTTGCATTTGTCTTTGCATTGCTGTTTCTGAAGGAAGGCGAGGATCACGAATGGGTGTGTGTGTGTGTCATGTTTCTTTTCATACCTTGCCTCCAGGCGGATTTCACGATCTATAAATATCCGAGCAACCTATTCCTCCCTCCCTCCCCCCCCGCCCCTTTCCACCCCATGCCCACACACACTACACCAGATGCCTGCCACATCGGACGCCACAAAACAACCTGCACGAAGTCCGAAAAAACTTCCTGATGTGCGGAGGATCGCGAGCCCGCCGCCGCCGCCCAGGGCAGCCAAGCAAACAAACACCCAGCAGGCTCGCGGGCGAACCCGCCGCGCGCCCCCTCCTCGGGCCCCGCAGGTGCTGCTGAGCGAAGGAATCCTCCTGGTTGTAAGGGAAAAGTTCTCTCCCGACTTGGCTCTTTCGGAGGGCCAAGCACGGCGCGAGGGCCGAGTCGGTTTTACGCCCCGATCCTCTTCCTCCTCGGCTCACAGACCCCAGTTCCTCCCCCCCCCCTTGCGGAGCTGTTCTGGGAGCTTTCCAAAAGGCGACTATGCAAAACCCGTCCGGGACCCCTCCAAGCCTGCGAGCCGCCTCCCTCGCCGCCCCACATCCCGAGCCTGCTACGGAGAGAAAAAGAGAGCGCGCTTGCTTTCCGTGTGCAGGATCACTTACTCCCCTCCGGTGGCTGGCATGCTGGCTGCTCGGCGGCGGGGCCCCTTGCAGGGGCTGCTCCCACCGTCGGCCCGGTCGCGTCCTTCGCTGCTGGGCCGCGGATCCCCAGGCAGGCCCTCTTTACCTCCGGGCCCCCGCAGGACAACACCGCTCTCGGCCTCCCCTGCCTACTCACGACCGCTTGGAAAGGATCCCAGCCCAACCCCCCGCCCCGCTTCCAGGCGGCGGGCCCGCCCTCGGCCTCCACTCTTCTGCCAGGGCTTTCCCGGGCGGAGATTGAGAGAGGGCGGGCAGCTCGGGCGGCCCTGCTGTGGTCGGAGCCTTTTTGGACATGAGGGAGGGCCAGGACTTTCTTTCTTTCTTTCTTTCTTTCTTTCTTTCTTTCTTTCTTTCTTTCTTTCTTTCTTTCTTTCTCTTTCTAGAGGCGAATGGGAGCCATCCCACTCCACAGTAAGGCAGTAGCTGGCACTGTTACTCCTAACCATATGGTGTAGCCTCAAGGGGTCCAGTGCCACTTCCCGTGCCTGTTTAGTTTATGGGTACCTCACACATTCTAGTCCACAACAGGGAGGACCAATATATAGAATCGAACCTGGGGGCCATTCTAGATGTCGGTGGATCAAAGCGAAATATTCCTTTTAGGGGTCTTCCTTCCAACCCTCCCACCCCATCCATGTTGCCTGGGCAGAGCCCGACAGGTAAAGTGGTGAACTCCAAACATACAGGCAAAAGCAATTCAGGCTTATACTGTTCTGAGTAATTCTATGCAACTCTTCTAAAAGCTCCCAACTGTACCGTTTCCTCATCCTCCCAGTCCCTGCTTTCCAAAGCGTAGAATTCATTGTGGATTTTCCATTGGGCAAAGACCTGCTATGGTAGAAATCATAAGACACAAAGAAGCACAGTGCGTTGCTTCTTTCCATTTGTGGTAGTGGTCTAAGGAACTTCAAAACCACCTGTGTTGTGAACCCATCCTCTTTTGGGTAGTGTTGGTGAGATTGATCTGCTTGGGTTTTTTTTTACTTTCTGGGAGCGCTGCAGGAGCTGCTCTGTTATATAGCTTGCTTTGCTCCTAAGCCTTTATAAGGTTGCCTTCTTTAAAGGACTCTTTCATAAGGGGAAACAATTCAAGGGTCCCTTCTCTCCCTGGTTGGTCCCAGTAGGTTTAAATGGCATATAATATAGGGCTTAACTGGATTCAGGGTCAAACTGCACTTCAGAAAAAAAAATCACTTTTCTGGAAAATTATCCCAATAAAATCTTCTTTCAAAATTCTTCAAACAATTTTTTTAAAGCTAACTCCCCACAAGTGTGTCTTCCCTGGATCCTCTTGCTGCTGCTGCTGCTGCTGCTGCTGCTGTGGTGGTGGTGGTTGGAAGGATTTTGTACCTAACTGGAACCTAATATAAAATGTCAGCTGATGCAGCATCAGGGAAGGAGGACCCCAGCAGTGGGCTGGGCACAGTGAGTGGGACAGCCGGCCATGTGGGAGAGGCAAGGTTGATTTGGTACACTTTGTCTCACTTTGTCATGATTTGTGCCCATGTATACAACAAATCACTGCTTTACTGCTGTAAGCTACAAACAGAGCTAGAACCGGTTATCAGCACCTAAGGGGCCTATCACTTTTTCCTGTGTGTGTCTTAGGGTGCAATCAGATGGGGAAATAGCTTGCAATTCAGGCACCTTGTGGCATGGTCTGGTGTGAACTATTTTCCAGTGATCTACATATGAGAGATGGGGAACCAGTCCACTCTTGGCTCTGGGTCTTTTTTGGCCCAATAATAAGGCTATACTTTTGGGGTGCTGGACTAGAGAAATTCCTGCATGGATGAAGGGGTTGCTTTAAGGGATATCACTCCTGAGAAAGAAACCTTCTCCAGTGCAATCAGTCACACAATGCTTCCTTGCTGTCTGGTCACATATTTACTATGTTTGGGGTAGGCATGACAGAGTCATCTGGCCAGCATTGTTCCCCTTACCTCTCCAGGCCTCTTATCTGGAGCCAGTAGCTTTTGAAGCAGTACTTTTAAAGCACCCTGTTGAGTTTTGCAGTTGGAGCTAATCTGACAACCTGGTGCCCTCACTTAGGGCGTTTATACACGACCCCTAAGCTCCGCTGCAAATGGCTCCCAGCTCCGGAGCTTAAAAATGTTTCCCCACCAGCTCCGGAGCTAACAGAAAATTAAGTGCGACCCCGCCCACCTAAGCGCGACCCAGCACAGCTTTCAAGTACCTGCTCTGGGAGAGTGAAAAATTTTGATGCGGAGAGTGCCGGGCTCTCCTCGCTTTTTTTTTTTTTTTTTTTTTGCCTCCCGCCCCTTTAAGAGGAACCAGGAAGTGACCGGGGCTCGGAGCAACTTCCACCGGCACCGGAGGTAAGGCTTTATTCTTTTGTCCCTTTTTAAGGCTTTTTTTCCCTCCATCCCCTCACGCACACAGAAGCAAGGAAGTGCGGAGTGGTGGGGAGGAAGGAAGAGCAACGAACCCCCAAGATCTCTGGTCCGAATTTAAGGGGCCAGCAGATCTTAGGGGGCGTGTGAAAAGGCCCTATGTAGGCTAGTACATTTCTCCTTTCTACCCTATCACCATTACAATTAGTGGCATGGGGTTGAGGCATACAGCAGAGAGGTACAGCTATGCATGATTATGGCAAGAATATATACAAGTTGCTAAGAAATAAATACAGTAATCAGATTACAAACCTGCTGGATTACAGCCAGAACATACACAGTTGTACGTACTTGGGAAGGAGCAGCTGTTTCTAACTTAATATATTAATGAAACAGCCGATTGAAGTGTGTGGGTTGAGGAAACCTCATTCTAGGAAGCAATCAATTAAGGTTAAAAGCCAGTGGATTGGGGAAAGGCCTTGCTCCACTGGGTATAATACACTCATGAAAGCAAAAAATACCAGAAAGGCAAGGAGGAAGGTGGGGCATCCTTATGACAACATCCACTTTTCTAAGGAATATCTTGGCCCCCTGTGTCCGAGTGCCTCATTTTCCTATCCACTCCTGGGAGAAGACAGCACTGCTGCCCTGCTCCTTCCAATGGTTACAGTTTTCTGCATTCAGGAAAAAAAAGGGTGGACGAAGCTGTGAAAAACCACTGGCGGATTGCAGCTGGTTTACGGACAGGAATCCCTGTGCAGCTGGGTGAAGAATGCCTGTTGGTTGCAGACAAAAAAGACTCACTTGAAAGCACCCTAGGATAGCTTGGAATGCTGGAAAACAAATTTCAGAAATATCCTAACATGCACAGTTTACATGATAGGTATATGTCAGCTGTCCACATTCATTAACAAATTGTGTCAACTTTGCATTTAAAAAAAGACACCTGTCACAGGAGTTGCTGTTGTAGCACGAACTGTGCCTCCACCCGTGTGTCTATTGTCATATAGACAATTGTCATGTGTGTGTGTGTGTGTGTGTGTGTGTGTGTATGTCTCTGTGTGTGTTCGCTGAATGTTATGGTAGAATGAGAACCTGAACCTGGATCTCCATGGTCCATAGCTCCAGCCACCCACTATACCCCCCTTTTTAAATGAAAGTGCACAACTGTGCTGCTGTACTAGAGGTGCAATGGCCCACTGCTGTGCTCTGATTTATTTCTCTTTTGTGTCGGACATAATTGCCACACCGGACAAAAGCACCTGTCCTGAAAGATGGCCTCCGCTGCTTGTGCTGTGAACGGCTGAGGACTGGCTCTGCCAGGGGCTAGCCACTTAGGCAAATGAGCAAATATATTCAAAACATATATTCAAAACAACTGTAGCTATTGTTGGGGCGACCCATTACAACTATTTGGGCTTCTTATTTGGTGCTTATTTCTTGGCAATCTTCTTCACCTTCCATCTTGTTCCAGAACAAGAAGGAACTCTCCCATCATCCAGGGGCATGGGGTATTTGCCCAAAGAATTTCATAAAGAGCCATGTTGATTACTGCATTTGTCAAGATGCTTAAAGGTGTCCTGGCCCCTTGTCATTGTTGAATTTTCCCAACCCCACTCCACCCCACCAGGCCCATTTCCAGTGCCAGATTCTTTGAGCTGCTGTAGTTCCAAAAAAGATAGGAGTTTTTCCAGGCTGTGTGGAGTGGACACAGAGTAGACTCTTGGCTTCTATATTGAGCTGAATGCAGCATCAATCCTTTGTGCATGGTGTGGCAGTGATTCCAATTCAGTTTGGCTGTTTTTCATATAATTATCATGTGGAAAACTTGACTAGATGCAAATGAAAGAAGAATGAAGACACATGGATGAAACATCAGCAAGGGCAGACGATGCCGTAATACTGGCAGAAAGTAGCCCTGATTTGAAGTTACTACTGAGAAAAATAACAGAAGAAAGTATCGAAAAGGGGTTACAGTTGAACATTAAAAGGACAATAATAATAGACTACGGAGTTATTATGTAACTTTCATGTGAGGTGTGAAGAAATCAAAATTGTTATGTATTTTCTATTCCTTGGTTCAATCGGAGGCTACAGCAAAAAGAAAAAAAAATCAGAAGAAGAGTGAGCCTTAGTAGGGCAACTGTGAAGAAAACAAGCAAGATCAGGCAAGTGAAGAAAACTAATTGGGGGAGGGGGCTGATTCAGTTGAAATGTGGCACTGGAAGAGAGCTTGGTGCATTCCACAGACTGCCTGCCAGGAGGATAAATGAAGTGGTTCTAGGTCAGATCAAGCCTCTGCTGTCACTTGAAACTAAAATGACTAAACTGAGGCTATGGTGCCTTGGATGTGTGATGAGATGCAACACAATGGAAAAGACAATAATATTAGGGAAAATGGGAGGCAGTGGGAAAAGAGGGAGACCTAGGGATGGCCTCAATGAATGGGGGGGGAAAAGAACAATTGTTAGTTTGCAAGATGTGAGCAGCGCTATTCATGATAAGATAGTTGAGGGTCATTAATTCATAGAATGGCCAGGAATTGTCAGTGACTTGATGCACACAGAGTAGGACCCCAGTATCCACTGATTCATTAACCACTGATTCAGTTATCCATGGTTAGCAGTGAAAAAAATTAAATAATACTGCAGCCACAAATCAAGCTACTGTCACAAACAGCAGCCATAAAGCAAGCTGCTGTTGCAAAACAGTAGCCATAAAGCACACTACAGTCACAAAACAGCAGTGTTGGGTTTTTTGGCATTCTCTCTTATCCAGAGTTTTCATTATCCATGGGAAGGCCTGGAACCAATCCCCAGCAGATACCAGGGTCCTACTATAATTAGAAATGAACTGATTTAAGTTTCTGGTTATGTTTAGAGAAGGGGCCAATCTATTTGTCATGTCTTGGCTTAAGAACCAATCCCTCCCGCTTAGTCCTTCACCATATCCTGAGGTTGCCTATGGATGGGGGAGTGAGATTCATCTGGGCACTTGGTGTCAAACACAACGAGATAGAATGCCTTAAAAAGGTGTCACTGAGAGTATCAACAAGCCAACCAACATAGGCAACTCACGAGCCTTTTTCCTGAACACTGATGCAGAAGCCACATGTGAAGGACAACAAAGATGAATGAAGAATGGAGTGCTTTTGGAGCTACAGGGAAGGAGATTCAGAGGCCTGGAGTTTTCCCCAGAAATTGCCTGTTGGGGATATGAGTTTCCTTCATATGCATTATGTATCAAGTGAAGTACCATTAGCAGGTCATCAAAGCCACTATCTTAGAAGAGGCAGCACAAGCAAAATTACCTGCTTATTACTGCACGCAGAAAGAGCACTTCAAGTTTTCTTAAAAGGATTATTTTACCGGAGGGATGCTTTGTAATGCCAGTTTGCATTAAAGTCATTATATGACACTGTAAGAGATGAGTATAATGCCTTGCAGATTGCTGTGAGGTATTCCCCATCTAAACATGCTTTTAAAACGTGCATTTGCCTCATGTAAGGCTGTGTGAAGTGGCCCATCTTCCTAGGTAGTCCATGCCACTGTGGACAAGCCATCTGGAGGGGAAACTTGCAGGGGAAGGAGGAAGTCCTTATTTTCTTCAAGTTTTTAAAATTACACCCTAGTTGTCTCTCAATTCCCTGTTCTCGATACTTGAACATGTATTAATTGTACTGGACTGTATATTATCCCTCATTACTGTAAACCGCCTTGGGTCCTTTTCCAAGGAGAAAAGCTGGGTAAAAATACTCTTAAATAAATAAATAAATAAGTACATACAAGCCAGTCTGAAACAAGCCCTAGTGAAGGAAAGATCCTAGTGTCTTATAATCCAATGCGGAGCTTCTTACATTTGTTCTGTCTCTGGCAATTAATTTCATGATGTCCATCTCTTTCATATAATCACACAGAAAAGTGATTCAAGGCCAACCCCTTTTCTGCATAAGAGAGTCTTTAAGGTGCCACATGTTTTGTGTCTTTTGTTTTTCTTTGATTTTATTTTTGCCTGTCATTCTTTCAATGGTTGGATGTGACCATAAGGGGGTGCTATGGTATAAAGAAATGCCAAACCAAACAAGGGGTTATCATCTATTCTAGGCAGCCAAAGGATTGCTCTACCTTTAGTTCTCCTCTTTCACACAAAACCCAACAGTGGAAAAAACAGGTTTGCGTTGGAGTCCCACTTCCCTAACAGATGCAGCTGCATGGTGTCTGTTCTTCATATTCAGACTTCCCAGGAATCTGTTCAAGTGAAATTGTACACATACATATGAAGCATCTTTAAGGAGTAAGTGTACTGTACTGAACATGTTGGTATCCACTATACCACCCTGGGCATCCGAAATGAACCTATGGAGACTAATGTTTGAGAACCCACACACAGTGTTTAGTTGTACATCTCATTCAGAGCAATGTGGCTTACATACATTTATTCCGGTGGTCCCAACAGGACTTGCTCATCACGGCTAACTTTAGCTGGATCAAGGCCCCAGTGTGAAATGCAAATAACATATTTCAGGAAATGCCAAGCTGTAGGCCTGTGTCGTGCTGTATGTTACTGGAGAAACAAACAGTGAAGGCAAATTATCCACTTTCCACCCTGCTCATCAACAAAATAATCAAGGCAGACCAGTTATTAATTAACTGGACCAGAATGAATCATAGAAGTTCTTGCATTTCTGTAGAGAAGCAGCGTCTCAGTATGAAAAAACTTCTACTCCTGATCCAGACCACTTTATAGTCTAGGCAGCTACTTAGCCCTTTTGAAAGGTGATGCTGAGTTGCAGTGAAGCCAGCGCTCATTGTATTCTCGAAGGCTTTTCATGGCCGGGATCTGATAGCTGTTGTGGGTTTTTCGGGCTGTTTGGTTGTGTTTTACCAGACTTTGTGCCCCGCATCTTCAGAGGGCAAGTTGCTCAGAGAACTACCCCAGAACACAGAGAGAACTCCTAGTTCCCTGAGCTCCTTGCCCTCTGAAGATGCCGGCCACAGAGTCTGGTGAAACATCAGGAAGAAAAACTTCCAGAACATGGCCAAACAGCCTGAAAAACTCACAACAGGTATCAGCGCTCCTTCTTTCTTCCAGCCAGCTGGACTTACTTCTAGGGCTTTGTCTCGGCTCATCTCTTCTGTTCGTATCTCTTGATAAATACAATCCTCCCAACTGTTGAATTGTATACTTAAAAGACAGTTTAAAAATGGAAAGATGGAAGTCCAGGCTTAGGGCTGGGGCCTCTGAAGGATAGATGTAAGAGATTTGAAGGCCCGGGAAAGAAACCAGAAAAACATTGGGGGTGGGCGGGGGGGGGCAGTCCTCCCCCCCCCATTTTTTTCCTGAAGTCTTTTTTGTTTTTTTTTTTTGAAAAATCGAATAAAGAAAAAGAAAAATGATAATGGAATGCTTTATTTTAACATGATGAATAAAATATTTTAGGACAGGGTGTTCAAATATTTTCCAAATCATTTCTAAAAAATATGCATAGTATCAGATTATTCTAATTTCTGTGCACCAAGGACAAGGAAGTCCTAGGTTACAAACTGAACTCTCCAATGCAAGAACAAGATGCATTTCTTCCTTTGGGAGGTACTGCTACTGTCACAAGAAAAAGAAAAAGGTTTCACTTTTGGTTTTGCAATGTGGGTGGGTATGTTTGGTTCTGTTCTGTCCTCTTCACTGCCACTCTATTCTATACAATTCTTCCCTCTTCAATTCTTTTTATGAGAATAAGGTTTTTATTTAATTTTTATTTAATACTGTGGAGAGGAAATATGAATAATTGTTATTCTGGATTTTTAAATCTTGTTTTGCAGAGGGTTTTTTTTGTTCCACATAAACTAGTAAACAGTTCAGGAGATTGTTACTCCATTTGTTACAATTACAAATAAATTATATTTAAAAAGTAAATTCTGTTTGTAATAATTATTGGGATATACTATATTTTAATATGCTCGTTGTGATAATTTTATACCAAGTCAAATTGTCCATAGTCATATTTTATGTTCCTAAAGTAACAGAATGACATTAAAGCTGTAAAAGGGTAGGGGTGATTTCTTCAGAGACAGAGGTCTTAGCTATCAGACTTGTAAATTTGTCTTTCAGTAGCCAATCACAAAACAAAGCATACTATGCAAGTGAGGAAAATAAAGTGGCATCACCTACAGATATCCTTCCTCACTTAAGAAACTACCTCTACAAGGGAAAAAAGCAATATGCAATTAAGTCTTTTGCTGTCTGCAGCCAAAGCATTGCTGTGTTATTTTCCTCTTTCTCCCTCTCAACACATTAAAATAATATAAATAAATAATACCTCCCCAAGTCCTCAGGGAAAGCACTACATTTTTGTTACTGCTTTTTTTAAAGTATACAGGAAAAAGTGACAAAAGAAAACAGGTCCCTTTTCTAGTCATCTATTTGTAGAGGCAAACAGTCCCACTGGAATTGCACTCTTATGAGAAAAATGATAATGACTTACCACAAAGGGTATACCATTAGGTCAAATATTTTAATATTTTATTTATCATTTTCTTTATCAAAAGGTAGTCATGATTGTATATGTATGTGACCAAATAACATTTATGGGGTTCACTTGTACTTAAACCATCCAGTCAGGTATATGGGGCGTAAGAGGCAATAATTGCAGAATTAAATATTTGCACTAGCTTTACAATTATTATTACTGGAGTAAACAGAAGTTTCAGTTGTGGTTCTGCACCTGGCCCATGTTAGCTTCCGTTGGTTGTAAAAAGGTTTGTTATGATCACTTGTGATGTTTGATAAGTACTTATGGTGCCTTTTGAAAATGGTGGCCAATTATGTCACTGGTAAGCTGACACAGTTATGCCAGTTTAGTTGGGCGACCTGGTGAGAAATATCAGCCTCCATGGTATCAGCCAATTTTCAGATAAATTCTGAAACTAACAGAAAGTGGACCACTCATTGCTGCAAACAGAAGTCTCCAATTAATGCCTGTCAATGTTTATATTCAATAATGTATTGGCACAATTACTGTATAATTAAAACATTGTCTAATTCACAGGCATTGCTTATAACTTTCAGTACTAAAAAGCAAATCCATTATATATACCCGCACCTCCCAGGTGCTTTCAAAGGCGCTCATTTGCATTATTTATTTATTTTACCACAAGCAAGGCTGGTCATATGTGCAAACATCAATAATGGTGGGTTGAAGTAAGGAGTTATCTTCAGAGCGCTGTTCCCTTTTATCAAGGTTGCTCTCTAAGGATCAAATGGAATAAATCTCTTTCAAAGATGAACACCTGCCTGGGGACCTTTGGAATAATCAAAGCTATTTTTATTTCAAAATTAGACCACTCCCTGTGCGGGACTTTTAACCTAAATGAAATGTTTTAAAATAGCAAAAGCAGAATATTTATCATGTAAAAACTAGCACTGCAGACTCTAAACTGCATCAGCTTGGCTTGTTTGGAAGCTGAACTGATGGCGATCCATTAAGTCTTCCCATGTCTCTGAATGGGAAAGGCACTGAAAAATAGCCCAAGGGCCCCTCTGGTTTTCTTTGTCAACATGGAGGCTGAGGGAACCCAGTTTTTATTTCCAAGACTTGTGAAATGCTCTCATCCATCTGAGGGAAGGGAACTCTTTCAGCTTAAGGTTCTGTAATACCAGAAACATCTTCTTCCTTCTTTTTTGCCACCTAGTACAGTATATTGAACCTGAGTTGGCACACAACTCTAAATTGGCTACAGACTGCCTATCTTCTTTCCTTCTGGGAAGACAGGAAGATTGTCATCTTGGGTGAGGTGTGCCACTTACCTTAGATGGAGCTACACTCTCCCTGGAACTAGGAGGGAGAGTAGCCCTGCTGATTCATTACTTCATCACTAGAGATGGGCACAAAATGCCAAAATGGCGATCGTTTCCGTTATTCGGCCCCCGGCCCCCCGCTTCGTTCCATTACCGTTATTCGGGCCCCTGGGACCCACTTCGTTTCCGTTATTTCGGTTTTCGGAATGGCTGCGGGGAGCCCTCCCGGGGCCAGGTGCCTCTGGAGCCAGCGGCATGCAGGCTGGGAGAGTGTTCCTGCAGCCGCAGGGAGCCCTCCCGGGGCCGGGGGCCGCTGGAGCACCGTGGAGATTGCTGGAGAGGGGAGTGTGCGAGACCAGATCAGAGCCCCCTCTCGCTGCCCCCCGCCTTAGTGCATGCATGGCAAACAAAAAAAGCCAGTGTGGGGCCAAACCCGGAAGTGAACCCAAACTTCTGGGTTACGTGGGGCTTTTTGTTTGTTTTTCTTACTTTCAGGGTAATTCTTCCTCTAGCCGGCAGCGTCTTTGAGCAGACAGTCAGAGCAGGGGTCACCGGCACCTTGCCTGCGCCGGTAAGGAGGAACCCGGGAGTCTGGGACAGCCACTACCTCCCAAGGCTCAGCCCGCGCCTGGCCAGCAGTTTGCCTTGACCGGTCCCACTCGCCCCGCAAAGCCTCCAAGAGGCTCCGAGGAGGGCGGTCCCAGCGGTGGCGACGGCAGCGTTTTCAGGAAGGCTGGCCTTTCTCCATTTTTAATTTGTTTTTTTTCCACTGCCTTGCCGACCACGTGGCTGCGCTACAGCGGTAGCGCGGCGGTAGGCTTTTTCCCCTCTTCCTGGTTGCTGACTTGCCGCCATCCCTGAAGGACCTCCGGGCCAGCACCAGGTAGGAGACATCTCTGTCCCCCACATTACCGAACCGAACCCAACCGAACCCAATTTTCTTGGTTCTGTTCAGTTCATATAAAATTTGCCCCTAGGGTCGTTATTCATTCCGTTACATAACGGAACGAACAACGGATAACGGTAACGGAAAATTGGTCGTTTCATGCCCATCTCTATTCATCACATGTTATAATCACCTTGGCCACTGCAGGAATTACAGCATTGCGTTTTATGCTGGATGGTTCTTTAAGAGCTCAGAAGTTTCAGGACTTCAGTGTGATGCCTGTAATTTTGTTTCTGATCCCCAAGACAGTTTCCAGATTAGAATATACAGCAGAAGCACAAGAGGGACGTAAAACAACTGATTCCCTTTAAAAAGACATCATCATCCAAACAAACAGGGATGCAGGCCAGAATCCCTGCCCAGCATAAACCCCAAATTGTGCCAATGGTGTCTGTGGTCACTTTGGCTCTCTGTTGAACTCTCTGACAGATCTAGGTTGCATGTTCTGTTGTGCACCCAGGCACATGACGGAAAATTGTTAAAACGGCTTGTATCATATTTTGGCCACACAGCAGTAAGAGAAGAGTGGAACGAAAAAGTCCACTTTGGGTGAGAGGCAAGAAGCCATAATCCCCTCCTTAGGAACCAAGCCATGGCATCATTTTTAATGCAACAAAATTGGGAATTGCTCTTGGAGGTCTGCTTTGCTTTCTTACTCACCCCTTGGGGTAGGAACTGGGACATGCTGCCAACCTTTAGAACACTTCCTTTAGCACAGACATTTTCCCCTCCTTTACTACATACAGCTCTGAGTGTATGAGAACATGGGCGTGGATCATCAATGCTCAACACACCTATGTAGTTTAAGTTCATAAAGGAGGAGGTACACCTTTAAATTCCCAAACCATTAGGGTTTATAGGTAATAACCAGCACCCTGAACTGTGCCCGGAGACAAACTGAAAGCCAAAAAGAACTGATGTAACATGTTCATTTTAAAAGACCCCCCCCCCAGAAGCTACTCTGAGACATTTCCAACTCATTGGTGTTTCTGAACACTGCTCTAGGGTGTGCCCACACAGAATACATTGTGGAGTTTACCTGGACAACATGACACTGGCCAGATACACATGATCCAGGTGAGAAAGCAATTGGGGTTGGAGACGAAGATGAGAAAACATAATTCAAGACTACAACTCACCCATCAGTGCAGCTGTGAAGGCTGGTATTGCACGTGTGAGTTTTGACTGCACTGCTTGAAGAATAGAACCATCACCCAGGAATGGGGGCCTCGAAGTCACAGGTTCAACCTTGGGTCTCTAGATGTTTTTGGAGAAAAACTCCTTCACAACCAGCTATGCTGGCCAGGATTTCTGGGAGTTATAGCCCAAGAACATCTGGGGGCCACTGCTCTTGGGTTCCCAAAAATGGTACACCTCCCTGTCCTAGGACACTGGTGCATGGTGGCTTCCAGTCGGCTGTATGGGGGTTCCCCTGTCAGAGTGCCTCTCCTGAGGGGGAAGTTATTGAAAGGAGGGACAGCTGGAAGCTCTAATGGACTGGCATGCCTGTTGTGACCCTTGTTGGCTTTTGATCCTTGACTGCCCTGAGAAGGCAGCCCTTGAGATTCCCATCACAAGAGTTCATCTCCTGGGCTGGGGAGGATTCCCTTCCCCTTTCAGTCTCCTGTTCCTGGAATGTGACAAAAGAAGCAGGGGCTGGATTGCCCATGATTCCTTGCGGTTCACTTCCCTTGCTCAGCACAAAATCAGCATGCGCTCCCCCTGCCCAAGCAAGCAGTGAGCTGTCTAGCAACTTCTAGCTAAGGTTGGGAACCATCACTCTCTAGGTCATCATTGCCAATGTGTACAAAGACAGCAAAGGCAATGTTATTTCAGTAAGCCTTTTAGTTCTTAATAAGATTTGCTACCTGCTGTTTTGTCCTATGTGTCTTGTAGTGTATAATTCCATTTTACCAGCCTATTATCATGCACGGAAATGCAGTAAGATGGAGTAAGATTTAAAAATAAATGAATAGATTAATGAAAATTAAGACCAGATTATGGTGATGAATTTAAGACTAATAGAATATACAGTACAAGGAGAATGTAACAAAATAGTATGTATTGTGATTATTAATTCACCTTATATGCATTTCCCCCTATTCATTCAGTTAAAGAATTTCAATTTGAAGGGAGTATCATAGTTCATTTTTTGCCACATCAAAAATAATTTGTGAGAGGAGGAATTGTCACGATTCGAGAGACGTCATGATCCAACTTATTATGGAATAGTTCGGTTGGAGGAGATTTCACGGGAGAAAATTGGATTGAAATCAACATGACTCATTCAAGGGCTGATTGAAGTCACAGGACGCCTGTGTGTGTCAGAAGGTTGGTTACCTAGACTTAAATAAAATGAATTCTGGCAAATAGTTTGCTTGAATTTACTGATAGCAAATAATGAAGGTCAGCAGATTTCAGGAAAAAACTGGTGACACATCACATTCTGTGCTTCTGTTAAGAGGATTTGATGACCAGTTCCCTATAGCTCCCATTTCTGTTTAAAAGATGGTTGAGTTTCACACACAGTTGATGTGTGTATTGAAATGGAGAGCTTTCACTTACCATCCAGACACTGGGGTCCCTGGCTTTAGACTATACAATCTGTGTGCCTCATTAGACTGCATGAAACTATATTGTGTTTTTATTCTAGTATATGACTTGACAGCCTTCATCCTTGATTAGCTACAATCAACTCATAATCTGAGGAGCAGTCCAAAATCCCTTTCCTCTCCCTGAGACTATGGGCTACCTATAAAGGTAGAAATATTGAAACATTTAGGAACACTGAACTGAGTTTGGGATTGCGATCTCTGTGAATTGTTAATCTGACCTTCTCAAGGGCTCTTAAACAGTAGGATGGAATCTAGTCAAGGGAGATCAGTCCTTGCTCTGATGCTGAAGAAGGCCCATACACCAAGTTGTAGCACCATATTTCTTTCTCTACAAAGACTGTTTGCAAGTTTGGTTTGTCCTCCTGTTGGCAGAACAAATAAAAAGCAGTCTGCAGTTGGCAAAGCCAGTTTCTGGAAAGGTTTTATAATTTTCAATTGTCCCACGGGTCTGAGGATAGAGAAGGGGTGTAACTATGAACATTCCTTAGAAGAGCAAGAATCATTACTCAGAGAGAAAATTAAAAGCTTTGTATGCTCTCTCTTGGGCGAGCTACACTGTCTCAGAGAACGCCTAGAAGAAGAAAAGCCTGAGAAGAGTCACCATAAGTCAGAAGTAGCTTGATGGCATGCAATTATTATTATATATGTTTGGATTAGGGTTGAGAAGAACTCTGTTGCAGCAGGCTGTGAAGGAGAAAGCAGTAAAATCAATCTCCCTAAACCTGAGTCATACATAATATGTAGGCGGTTAGCATTACTAGTGAGATACTAATATTTACACCATCCCATAATAGACTTGTTTTTGATTCAAGACCGTACCTATCACAATTTCTGAGAAAGTCTGGCAATTCTCTCCCTGGCAGCTTATCCCTTTCTAAATAAACATATTCCTTATTGGGGCAGCTTATCCCTTTCTAAATAAACATATTCCTTATTGCAGTGTTTTTCAACCACTGTTCCGCGGCACACTAGTGTGCCGCGAGATGTTGCCTGGTGTGCCGTTGGAAAAGCTGAAGAATATCAGCTTTGTGTTCAGCCAAACAGGCCCAGGTTGCGCACTGAATAAAGTATTTTATAATTTTTCATATTTCTGTTTACTATTTCATAATAAAGTAATTATAAAATACTTTCTTTGTGTTTATTTGATTCCTATTCAAGAGAATTACTTTATATATAGTCAATATAGACACAGAGTTAAATTTTTTAACATTTTCTAATCCTGTGCCCGTGATTTTTTTCATGAAACAAGTGTGCCTTTGCCCAAAAAAGGTTGAAAAACACTGCCTTATTGCACATCGATACTGTTCAGCTGAATTGAATGAATTATCCCTGCCTTTGTTGTCGTCGTTGTGGAGGGACCTCACAGTGCAGCAGCTTGTAGCTCAGAGCATGCCCATTTATGC